>OX422212.1:222062784-222684212 GCA_949130495.1 Sambucus nigra
TCAATTAGTCCCGACACGACTCACATGCGCGTCTTGACTTAAAATGTCAAACTGTCATATTTCACAATCCGACAATTTATAAAATTTCATAATTCCATATTACATATCCACGCAGTAATATTCAACAATTTTCATCAATAAATACTAACCCTTCACACGCTAGTTAATAATTATTTTAATCCGAATTAATTAGTAAATAAATTTTCTCACCTTTTAATTTAATTAATCCAACAATCATAATTAATCTCCTAATTATTTAATATCATAAAAATACGAGGTGTTATAGATAATCAAAGTCTCGGTCACTAGGGTTCATTAGACCATCCTCCTAATCTCTCCAAATCTCCTCCATAGTTGAGACCCTAGGGCTAGGGAGAAAAATAAAGAGCGAACCAATGTTAGTTTTGAGATAAATGGGCATAAGAAAATTGAACAACAACAATATATATATATATATGGTTGAAATTATCTTTAGTTCTAATTCATAGTTTCCAAAATTTACTAATGAAATACAAATCTAAAGAACCTTTTTATATTAAGTTATAAAAATTAACAATGGAAAAAATAATCGCAAATAATAAAGATATAAAACATGAAATAAGAGGTGAACAACTATGACTCTCTCTCTCTCTCTTTCACACACACCTACTCACCCACTCACTATCCCCTTTTGGTTATCTTTGTTTTATTTTTATTTTTTCGATAAAAGATTTACAATAAGGTCAAATAATTTCATTTAGTTCTTGGATTTTAGGATCGAAAAGTAAAGAAAATTTAAAGAATGTACTTTTCTAATTTGATTGTTATGTAATATGGGAGAAAAAAGGAAATATGAGATATTTAATTTTTAAAATTTTACTTCTAACTTTCATTTTTATTCTAAAGTTTTAAAAAATGAATTTATTTCATTGTTAAAAGTTATCGATGTGTATTTGGACGTGGCGTATATGCACAACTGAGATAAGGATGAATAAATTCACTCGTAATTTTTATTTTCATTTTATTATTTATTATTATTACAATAAAGTAATATCCTGGATTTGGTTAGTTAGAATACTTATGCATGATTGAGGTGATTGTGTATATGGTTTCAATGATGATATCATAGTTTAGCTAATCCACCAAATATTATAGGTTCATATATTTATATACTCTCATTTGAGGACAAACTAATTACATTTTGATTGCACGTGATATTATGAGAAATTTAGATGGATTCATTATTTCTTCTTATTGGTATTACTTTTCCATGTGTACGTTAAATTGATATCAGAGTGGTGATAGATCTTGGCATGGTCCTAGTAATTATGTATAACATCGCGAGTTATGACTACAACTCAGAACAATTGCTTGAACAACATAGTGGGTAGACTAATAAATGTTCCAAAAATGGTTAGGCTTGTGGTGAAAACCATAAAAATCGATCAAATATCTGATGAAGAATTGCTATAAATGATTGATTCATCCCCAAAGTCGCCAAGAAGCCCCAATACTAATGAGTGGGTTAAAAGGTTCTTCAAGACCCAACCTTCACCTCTGACTCCTCCATTTTTTTACAAACTATGTCATTGAATCTCTGCGAAATAGTTTTCGTACACCAAAAAGAAGAATCCAATTGAGACGAAGACTGTTACGGAACAATCCAGCCCAATCAAGTTGTTAAATATCCAGTCTCCATCACCACTTAGGTTGGCCCTGCCTTTGCCTCTTCAAACATTGCGACCGTGATAGCCACTTGTCCTCATGTTGCGCCTAGTGGCAGAGATCATATGAGTTTAATCGAGATTGAAAAAGATAAGGAAGTAATTCAATTCTTTGAGTTTTATCCCACGACTCTCACTAAAATTTAAGGAACTAAGGTTTATTGTGATGTGGAGTCTGAGATTGACGAAGGTCCACCAATGACCAATGGTGAGGGCTACAAAAATGACAAGGAACAAGGGTGGATAAAGTTCCACAAGAAGCATGGATTATGCTTAGAGATTGTTTTTGTGAAGTGATGTCTTATCCAATCGGGAGAACAATAATTGTATTTATACTAAAAATATTACAATTCTAAAAGGTTCTAGATCCCACAAAACTAAGAGTACACAACTAAGTACCAAAATACGGAGGGCTTAATGCAAAGGGAAAATACTAAAATAACATGAAATCCAACACTCCCACTCAAGATATAGCAAAGATATCAATTAAGCCCACCTTGATAATGGAAGATCGAATAAGAAAGGGTCCAAATAATTTCGTGAAAAAATACGTCGTCTAATCCGAATAAGGGATAAAATCTGGACGAATGACGTCATATTTCACCTTGTCTTGGATAAAATGAATATCAACCTCCACATGCTTCGTCCTCTCATGAAGTAAGTAATCATATGCAAGCATAATAGTTGACTTAGTGTCACAAAATAACTCCGCTTATTCTTTTTACATAAAACCCAACTCACCCACAACTGATTGACGCTATAAAAGTTCACATGTCCTTTGAGCCATCGCATGGTACTCGGATGATGAACATGAAATCGCAAGTTGATTTTTGACCTTCCATGAGATGAGGTGATAACAATAAAATATAAAAAATCCTAAAGTGTAATGTCTATCTATCTTCGACCCCGCATAGTCTGCATTATTAAAATATGAGAGACATATTTGAATCCCTGACGCACAAGACAATCTAAGTCTTGGACATGATGTGAGATATCTCAAAATTTGGTAGAAAGCATACAAGTGTGCAGTATGTGGATCATGCATATATTGGCTAACTATACTCACAGCAAATTCCAACCCAACTTCGTGTTGGACAAGTAAATAAGATGACCAACCAATTTCTGACAAATTGAAGGACTAGAAATAAAATCACTCATCTCGGTTGAAAGATTTAGGTTAGGGTTTACAGGGGTAGAAGTCGGATGGAAACCTAGCATCCCAGTATCCTGAAGAAGATCTAAAGGGTAACTACGATGGTACAAAGAGATCCCACATTTAGACTGAGCCACCTCAATTCTAAAAAAATAAAGAAAAGGACCTAAGGCCTTCACATTAAGAACCTTCCCTATATCTGTCTCCCCTCATGCATTCCTATCCACATCATCACCCATAATAATAATATCATCAGCATAAATCAATAAAATGATTCATCTACCATCAGGAGGACGATGAATATGGCATGTATGATTGGAATAGCATCATGTAAACCCCATGGATATAACAACCTCACTGGATCTGTTAAACCATAATCAGGGTGATTTCTTAAGGTTATAAAGATACTTCCATAGATTACACACTTTCTGGTATACTCCCCCTCAGCCTAAAAACCCATGGAGGGTCCACATAGATGGTCTCAAAGAGATCCTCGTGCAGAAAGGCATTCTAGAAATTTGTAAACGCGGAAGCCCCCAAATTTAAAATTCTCTTTTAAAATGAATTTCCTTTAATGCGGAATAGGATGGTTGGAATTCTAAACAACACAACCTGCAAATTTTAATTTCTTTCAAATTAAAATCAAACTAAACTAAAAGTGACATTAAATTACACAACAAATAAATCTTCACTTAAACAAATTAATTCAACCCAAGTCCTAGAAATTTTCCTAATAAGATTAATTCATTTTTCTAGTTAGGCCAAACAAAATTTTATCAAATTAAATTGTCTTGACTTGAATTAAATTAACCTAAAATACACCCAAACTAATTTAGCGCCAACTTAAACAAATGTGTGATTTAAACCAATTTTTATCTTGATTATCCTAAGCATGAGTTCTAGGTGATTTGCAAGATAAAATAAAATCACAACCACTACACGGCGATGTACGAGAAAAACTCAAATGGGAAAAACCTCGGACGGCCCTGGCCTAATAAATCCACAAAGTATGGAATTACAATTACAAGACAGTAGACTTACACCAACAACATGACTCCGTCCAAACCTTTACGCTCCTTCTTGTAAACACCTTCGCCTAGTAAATAACCATGGACTCCTCCACGCTCTCGAAATCCACCGATGGGTCTCTTGGTCATCATCACCCTCACGCGAAGCGTTTCTTCAAGTGGGAACATCGTAGCACGCAAACACACTCCTTTTAGGTGGAGAAGAACCCAAATTCTCTTCTTAATGGTGTAGAGAAAACCAATGGTGCAAAACACAAACTCTAAGAAATATATATATATATATATATATCGTTCGAATTCTCGTTCGAACGACTTTTCGAACGAAAATTCAGAAAATGTCATTTTTCATTTTTAAGCCCAAAAACTTTAATGAAAAATTCTAAAATATTTTCTGAAAATAAAAAGTCATATTAGACTAAAATAACACCCATAAAATATTCAAAGTCTCCTACATATATAAGAGTGTATTCATACATTTTGTAGATTATGGAATCCTCAACATGATGACGTACAAATGAGGCACTATAAACTCGGTAGTGATGAAGCTTTAAAAATTGGGCCGTTATGTCTTCAACACAAACTTGTCATAGGATTGGATGGATACAGTTTACACTCTATCCTATGACTCAAATCGTTTTGTTCGAAATTAAATCAATACTACAAATTGACTCGATTGGAAATTTGTCCTTACAAATCTCCCCCTTTGGCTTTTTCGAGACAAAACCAAACCAAAAATCCTAAAGGGTCGTCGAGCTCGTCTAGACACAACATCCCACCCAAAAAAATAAAATAATACATACGCTATTGACACGGCCCAAGGATGTGCTTTGCCGTTTTAAAATAAATGTCGTTAAAAGAAATTCCTGCACACTTAAAGCAAACCATTAAACGCATAGGAAATATTAAAATGATAAATGCAATTTAAATAAATACTCCCCCTAACTTAATCCCCCCTGTCAAATATGATCTACCTAAGAAGTTCACGACTCCCCCTAAGTTAAATCTCCTAAACGAAAGGTTTAGTTACCATTATTTTTATGGCTTTTAAAATTGGGGATTTATCAAATTTAATTGAAATATTAATTTAATATTAATCCGAAATTTCATTTTAAATATTTACTAGCGTGATGAGAGTTAGTAATTATTGGGAATTTTTTAAATATTACTGTATGAGTAAAGTAATATATGAGATTAATTTTATTAGTATTGTCACAAGTGAATAATATGGCAATTATGAAAATTAAAGTCGGGACGTGCATGTGTCGTGTCAGGACTAAATTATTATTAAAAAAGTGAATATATTATAAGTCACCCGTATGGTCGTTTTGAGTGCGGCAAAGTGTTCAGAAGGGTCTAGATAGTCATAAAAGTGTACTCGTGGGTTTAGTTTGGGTCTCGGGGCATTTTTAGGCCTAATTGACATCCCGGGAGAGTATTATAGACATTTTGTATTTTTGGGTAATTAAACCCACGAATTTTCTTAGAATATATCAGCCATTTGGAGTTGTCTCTTAGGGTTAACAGACACAAAACCTAAGCCCACCATTAGATAAGAAGGTGAAGAGATTAGAGAAGAAGGTGAAGAGTTTCCAAGCAATCTAAGGCCTAAAACTCACCCGATTGCACCGCCACCACCACTAAAACGTAGATCGCACGACGAGGAACACAACCATATCTTTTTCATTGACAAATCAGATCCTTGAATCCCAGGCAAGTATTTATCTTGTTGATTTCCAAGTTAATATACCTTCCATGTTAGTCTAGGAATGAAAATCATATGTTTTAATTAAAGAATTATATGTTTTGGAAGAGAATTTATATGTGTTGTAGGGAGAATCCTTGTAGTCTAAAATATTGATCATATGTAGGGATTAACCACGAGTTTAGTATGATATTTGGGAAGAAAATCTGTATTTAAATAGAGGTTTGTGATTATTCATGTAAAATTTGGTTTTATAAAGAAATCTGAGATTAAACCCTTTTTTGATTGATTAGTTGAGGATTTATTGATGTCGTTACGTTAGAGCTTGGTTATGTACATTGCTTATACATTTGGATTACTTTGATAGGAGTTTGGGATGAAATTATAGAGGTTTGGAGGGGTTATAATGGTTGAACTCGTAGGTTAAAAATTACAGAAAACTGGGCAAGCACTGCTTGATCGATCGATCAACCAAGAGCATCGATCGATCGACCCCATTCCACGATCAATCGATCCCTCCTGGAAAAGTGCATATTTTTCTCCTTTTGTTTAAATCCGGTTAAAATACGTGGGAACCCTTGAATATCTTTTAAATAGTATAATGGGTTATGAAGAGGACAAGTAGGGTCTAAGTAGACTTCGTTGAGTGAAATTAATATGAGATGAAATTGTGGGTTAACGGGGAGTTATTCATACATTGAAAATTGTGCATACGTTTACTAAAAGATGGAGACTCATGAAAGATTTAGACTAGAAGGTAAGTGAGGGTATACCTACTGAAATTATACTTAGTGAGATAAAATACTTCGAGAGATGAGAAATATGTATGAAATAAATTATAACTGAGAATAAAATAGACGAATCCGTTATGTGAGATAACTGAGTAATTTGTGCTAAGAACGGATAATTATAATTATGGGTCGTGGGCGCACCTAATTCAGAAAATATGAATATTTATATATATGACTGTGTGACTGTGCATATATTATGTATCTATGTAAAAATCATACATGGCTTACTTGCTATCACGTAGGTTTCTGTGCCGGGACAGTCATATCTCGATTGGACCTTTATAGGGGATATTGACTCGTACCCTAGAAGATAGTATCCTCAATACAGGCTATCTGAGAATGATAGTCAGATGTTCTAAGAGACGTGAGGGTATATACTGACCTCTTAGTACCTGGAACTATGCTTCGACTCCATTTGTTTGTGTATTGTGTTAATACAGTTCGAGAGTGATTCCAAACTAGTATTTCCCTTAGTTTGAGTGATATGGGGAATTGATAGCAGAGTATGCCAGCACCATAGATTTATGTGGGGTGCCGATAGTATATATATTATATGAGTGATTGATATATATATATATATATATATATATATGGAAACTTTCTACTCTGTGTATAAGTAGTTCAGAAATGAATAAATACTTCAGCTTTATAACAAGTGTTCGTGAATTTGGTAACGGTGCTAAGTGGTTCTAAGTAATGTAATAACATGGAAGAGAACGATTTTTAAAACTAAATATTATCTCCTTAGTACTTCTCGGGATAGAACTTCATGGAAAAATAAGTTAGATAGACTTTTGTGATCAATAGTACGATAGGCGTGCACACTAGCTGAGAGGAGAGAATTCTCAAGAGAGTGTCGCATACTAACATGGTGGTTATATTAGCCGGTAAGCATTTTAAATACTTGCTAAACTATTTTTAAAACTATTTTACACTCGGGCTCAGACCCGTTTTCTGTCATTTTTCTCTCTTGTATATATATGTATATATTACAGGTGCCCAGCCATAGGGGCGCCATGCTTAGGTTCTTTTGATTGGACGTGTTGCAGCTTATGTGGAAGTTGCAGACCCTTGCTTTAGATGACCTCTTCATCGAATCAGTTCCTATCTTAGTTCTTCGTAGTTAAGGGCATGTGTCTCCCGTTTTCCTATTCCGTTTGGAATTGTCAGAGATTTATGTTTATTTATATTCCCAGTATTCAGTACTCTTTGAGAGTTAATTGTTAGGATGAGTTCATTTATGGTTCTTAAACTTGGATTGGTTTATCTAGATGGGTTAAATTCTTGTGTGTTAATTGCCATGATTAGCGTTTATGTGATTCTTAAACTGTTAGTTATTAAAAAGGGTTTTATATTGGAATTTAATAAAATGAAAATAAGACTTTAAATTGTTTTGACACTTAGCTTAATTATTTAGGGTGTTCAAATTGGAAATATTATTTTGCGACAGTGATGCTAAGAATGAACTAACGGTCACCTTGATTAATTTAATAAAGGACTTATCACCCAGTATTTAATTAGGCGGGGTGTTACACCATTTCTCCCCCTTTTTGTTCAGTAATAGACAAAGGATAAAGAATTAAAACATGACTTATATATCCCCCAATTAAAGCATATACTATTTGTACATAAGGGATATAACATATGGGAAAACAAGTAAAACTTGATGGTGCATAAAGTGATAAGAGCATTAATGCATATGGGCAACAATGACGCACAACTAATCCATACAGAGGTAAATAGATACCAACGTATGATGCAAAAAAAATGATACCAACTAAAACGTGTTTAACATAAGCATGGGATATCAACCAAAGTTCGCAACAAGATAGATACCAATTATGAATTAAAAGCATGAATGGACTAGCTAACATGACAAAGACTCGAAACAAACAACATATTATATATATATGAATACACAATAGATACAAAATAAGCATAAACACACATATATAGATATAAACACACAAATGATACAAAATAAAATAACATGAGTTTTCCACACTCTTATAGCATAAATGTGTCATATGGAAACGAAAGTGAAGGGGTGTGAACAAGATACCAATTAATTAAAATCCAATCACTTAAACATGTTCATGGAGTTCTCATTTGATTGCAAAACATTATCAACTATGATTTAGCCTTATGTGACAAGATAAGTTGAACTCTTTGAATAAACAATCACAATGCATACAAGCCTAGCATATTGATGATTCTACAAACCAATAGAGTCATGACAATGATAGCGCAACTAGGAAATAAGGACATTGTGCAAAACCATTGATATAGCATCCAAACTCCCTCAAAATATGCATATAATACTTTTGAATGAATAAACCAAACTAAACAAAATAGGCCTTGGCAAATTATTTTTTCTTTTAATGCCATATTCTTTTAGGCCTTTGGACCACATATTTCTTTTAGATCTATTCCATACGGTGGCTTACTCGCAAAGGATAATTTTTCCTTTCAGAGCCCTTCCCCGTGCACATTCATAAATCAATTTTTTATCACACAAATCTCACGTGCAACGGATTTAATATGCACAAATCCTCCTAGGTCACAAGATATGTAGATGACTAGATTGGTAGGAGAACACCTCACAAAGCTCAAATATACATGTGAAGTTAAAATTTCAAAAGAACTCGTGCATGTGTGTGAAAATCCATATAAAAGGGAATCCATTAAGAAAGTCAAACTTAAACTACTCCAACTATGACAAAGAACATTTTAAAGATTGAAAATTTAAACCAGAAGTTCTAGCCAGATGGAAGTGAAATGATAGGATTCAAACACAAACATATGCGACAAAAGGTGTGTCAAACTAAAATACACACAAAAAAAATCTTTTTGAGTTTTTGAAAATTTTAACCAAACAAAAAAATTCACTCAAAAGATAAACAAAAATCATTTGTATTTTTCATTAAGCTCAAATAACTCATAAAAATAAAATTCCAATGATAAAAAAAAATCTATTTGTATTTTTCATTTAAAGAAAACTAAAATGAAAAGAATATAATACAAAAGATAAACAAGCTATAAATCTAGCAACGCATATATAATGAGGCATAGACTAGAAAATGACAAACAAGCATAAAACTAGCATGAAAATATAGCATGAAGACCAAAAGCTAGAGTATGCAAAACAAAGCCAACACATTTAACCTTTTGATTTATCATGGGAGGTTTCACGTGCAAGAAAATGAGAATCATAAACCCTATTTTGTAAAGAAACCAAGTCGGATCTCCTAACCCATACAAGTGAAGAGTGAAAGTCTCAAGATTTGGGGATCTTGGCTACCTCGGTTGATATACCCATATATACCCTCGGCCAAGCCGAGGGTGTCCTCCACCTGGATGAGGCCAAGATGATCTCTCAACCAATATCAGACGACCCTCTAAGGGGCCGACCCCTCACATTGGCACAAACGACCCTCTAAGGAGCCGACCCCTCATCAGACACAGATGACCCTCTAAGGGGCCGACCCCTCATCATAGTCCGAACGACCCTATGAGGGTAAGATAGTACGAGGCCTGTATTAGGCCAGGCTCACTGCCAGCAGGAACTTTGCCCTCGGCCTCATATCATAGGCCGAGGGTGACATCATCATAGCGCGTGATTTGGGAAACGCGTGGAATAGCTGGGACTCATATGGCACGTGGAAGACCGTTATAATAATATCACCCCCTCACGTGAGGGAATATTATGTCATCATTAATCACAGCTGGCATCTACAGGTGTCAGTATGGGATTGGCTAGATTATAACTCACATGCACCATGCATGCTTGGGGGGTACACTACACCCCCCAAGACCTATATATACTTGTCACCTACAACCCTACAAAGGGATCGATAATTGTAACCCTAGCTAAAACTTTGCTTGTACACACAGTACAGATAGAGAGAGAGAGAGTGAGCTTATGTGCATTGTATCCAAGGACATTAGTACCCATATTTAGTGGATCACACACTCACAGTGGATGTAGGCCTAATTGGCTGAACCACTATACATCATTGTCTTATTCCTCTTATACTCATCCCCTTTTATACACTTACACACATACGTCTCTATGGTTGCCATTGTTGTTAATGTTTGAGCTCATCATCACTTATCTGGTGGTGCTGAATCTTAGCTTCATCAGTTTGGCGTCGTCTGTGGGAACGAGAAGATATCTCTTCCTTTATACAGTTGTACCTTACTGGGCACTCTGGTGGTGAACCAGCTCTCCTCCTTTGAGGGGTTGTTTCACCATTGAAAGATACCCATTAGGGTTTTCAAGATCACCAGTCTTTTCCTCAGTTCAGCTCTCTATAGCTCAAACACATGGCACCGGAGATGCCACCACCACCTCTTCCTCCACCAGATGATGGACTAGAACCCAGTTACAGTCAACCACTGCCTCAGTCTGAGATGGTTGATGTGGCGTCCGCCTTGAAGTCTCTAGCAGCAAGCCAAAGGATTACGCAAGAGCAGTTTACAGCTCTTAGTCAAAATATACTAAGCCCCCAGGGAGTCTCACCGGAGATGATTACTCCAGCGGCAGCTCCAGGGCACCAAGAGGCCAAGGGACCACCCCAGGCACCACGCAAAGACTTGTCGCCTCCTCAACGGCGGAGGGATGTTGATGACCCCCGACGTCTACGCTTGGGAAGGCAAGGAAACCCTTTCCCAAAAGATAGGTATGATGATATGGAGGGGAAAGAGGCCCCCATAGAGTGCTGGGAGTCGTATGAGGTCTCCAACAATACTGTGCGACCTCTCCAGGAGAGCAGAGAGAAGTGTGGAAGGCAAAATCCAGATGATCTCCCGAGGGGCTCTACTTTTGATCGTCTGAGCAGGGGGTCGGACTTTGAGAGGCTAGGCCCAGTAAATGACTTGCGAGAAAAATTGTCCCGGTCGAGAAGTGTTGCGAGGTCCAGAAGGGAGGCAACAGATGGCCGACCCTACGAGGCCCTGGAATGACTTGATCCAGCGACTGGAGGATAATATTGGTGATATTCTGAAGAGCCGGGACCCTCTTCAGAGAGGATACTCCATAGGATCACCCTTTGTGGCGAAGATAGTCAACTTCCCAACGCCATCCAAGTATAAGCCACCTGTGGTCACCCCAAGGTATGACGAAAGTACCAACCCTGTCCATCATATTGAGATGTATCAATCGACGATAGATATATATACTCTATCTCAAATGAGATGAGGTGTCGTGCCTTTTCTGGCACTCTGACTGGGGCTGCACATGTCTGGTACATGTCTCTTCCAAAAAACTCCATTGAAAGCTTTAAGTAGTTGGCAGACCGATTTATCCATAACTTTTGCTTTGGGGTGAGGCCATAGAAGAAGACCACACACTTGCTCTATGTTAAGCAGGGGAAGAACGAGAGTCTGAGAGACTACATAGCCAGATTAAACAAAGAAAAGTTAGAGGTTGAAGACTATGAGGAGATCATATCCATGATCGCTCTCATTGGGGGACTCCAGAAGAGGAAGCTGCTATGGAAGCTAGGCGAAGACCCTCCGAGGACAATGGCTGAGTTGATGTCAACAGCGGGAAATATTATGAACGATAAAAAGGCGATGGAGGAAAAATAAGAAGATGAAAAAGGAGGCACCAGTGGGGGCAAGTACCAGAAAAAGAATAAAAAGGGGAAGAAGAGGTCTACAGATGACAAATTCGCTGATTATACCCCTTTGACGGTCAGCTGCGAGCATATTCTCAATGAGATAAAAAGTGACCGGTCCTTGAAGTGGCCTGAGAAGCTGAGGGTAGCCCCCCACAAGAGGAACAAGAATCTGTGGTGTGAATTTCACCAAGACCATGGCCATGTTACCGACAAGTGTTTTGCTCTGAATGATGAAATCGAGAAGATGCTAAAAAAGGGAAGCTTAGGAAGTACGTTGACAAGGGTGCCTTCAAGAGGGGCCAAGGGGACGACCCCAGAAAGAAGAGAGGTGATGCATGTAGAGAAAGTCCTCCGAAAAGAGGGGACAACCCTTCTAATGATGAGGATGACCCTGACCTCCCTCCAAGAGACGACCACGACCCTGTCAAGAGACTTAATATGATCTCGCTCGGAGTGGGAATGATCTCCAGGGGTCTAGTAGGAGGAGGGTCAGAGGTCGCCGACAAGAAGGCCCATGTAGCTGAAGCCAAGGCGATGACAAAAGTTGTGCACTCAACCTCTATTGAGGCAAAGTCAGAAAAGAGAAAGAAGGTCGATATGGATACTCTGATAGTTGGGTTCTCAATAATGGACTTCAAAGGACTTTTAGCCCCACATGATGACCCTCTCTTCATCACTACCAGGGTGCACGGATGATAGGTGCTGAGGATCTTGGTAGATGGGGGTAGCTTTGCAGATGTGATGTTTTGGCCGTGCTTTAAAGCCTTAGGCCTCAGTCATGCAAGACTCATCCCATACCATCACCCATTGATTGGGTTCAGTGGGTAAAAGGTTCATCCCCTTGGAGTGTATGAGGCCGACGTTAGGATGGGAGACGAGTGGCCGAGATGGCTTACCAAGAAGGTCAGCTTCTTTATGATGGATGAGCATATCTTCTCAGCCTACAACATTATACTGGGGTGAGTAGCCCTCAAGGGGTTTAAAGTTGTGTCGTCTACGGTCCATCAGATGATTAAACTTCCAACCCTTACGAGGTAGGGGAAGTTCAGGGAGACCAGACGACAGCGCTGGAATGTTATTTCAACTCCGCTGAAGAAAGAGAGGCGCACAAGAAGGCAACAGCCACTTACAATATTGACACCCTTGACCCCAGGGATGAGAAAAAAATCAAGAAAGGAGAAGCCACGAAAGAGGTAGAATCCATCATCCTCAATAAGGATGAGCCGAAAAAAACCGTCCAAGTCGACAAAGCTCTGAAGATAGACATAAAAGAAGACCTCATCAAACTTCTAAAGAGAAGACAAAGTGTCTTTGCATGGAGTCACGCAGATATTCCGGGGACGACCCTAAAATTATGAGCCACAAGCTCAACGTGGTAGAGGGTGCAAAGCCAGTGAAGCAGAAGAGGAGAATTTATTCTCGAGAGAAGTATGAGGTCATTAGGGATGAGGTCAAGAAGCTGGAAGATGCAGAGTTTATCAGGGAGGTCATCTATCCTGAATGGCTGTCCAATCCAGTCATTGTCCCAAAAGCCAACGGGAAGTGGAGGATGTGCGTAGACTTCACAGACCTCAACAAACATTATCCCAAAGATAGCTTCCCTCTCCCCCGCATTGATCAGATGGTAGACGCTACCGCAGGCCATGAGCTCATGAGCTTCATGGATGCCTATTCAGGGTACAACCAGATCTTCATGAACCCTGAAGACTCGAAGAAAACAACCTTTATTATCGACAAAGGGACATACTGTTATAGGGTCATGCCCTTTGTCCTAAAAAATGCGGGGGCAACGTATTAGTGCCTTGTGAATAAAACGTTTCAAGACCAAATTGGGAAGTCTATGGAGGTTTATGTAGATGACATGCTGACCAAAAGCTTAAAGGTCGAGGATCATGTGGCCGACCTCGAGAGGACCTTTAACACAATGGACAAGTACCGAATGAAGCTCAACCCGACCAAATGTGTCTTCGGGGTAATAACGGGGAAGTTTTTGGGTTTCATTGTCAACCAAAGAGGCATCGAGGCCAATCCTGAAAAGATAAAGGCCCTCATAGAAATGAAGACTCCGAATACCATCAAAGACGTTCAAAGGCTCACAGGGCGAGTGGCTGCTTTGAATAGTTTTGTATCCAGAGCTACAGACAGGTGCTTACCATTCTTCAAAATTCTCAAAAAGGCTTTTGAATGGAGCGAGAAGTGTGATGAGGTTTTCAAGGAGCTAAAGACATACTTAGGGTCTCCCTTGCGGTTGTCACAACCAGTACAGGGTGAACGACTATATGTGTACCTAACCGTCTCAGAATCAGCCATCAGCGTAGCCATTGTGAGAGAAGAGGATGGGGTACAAAAGCCCGTATATTTCAACAGTAAGGCACTCCAGGGGGCAGATCAAAGATACCCAATGATGGAGAAGTTAGCCTATGCCTTGATCGATGCATCAAGAAAGATAAAGCCATACTTCCAGTCCCATACAATGGTCATCCTCACTGACTCTCCTCTTAGGCAGGTATTACACAAGCCAGAAAAATCGGACAGGCTAATGGCCTGGGCTATAGAGTTGGGAGAGTTTGACATTGTATATCAACCAAGGATGGCCATTAAAGGGCAAGCATTAGCAGATTTCATGGCTGAATTTACTTGGGAAGATGATGAGGCTGAAGATGAGAGCCTCGAAGACAGAGATATACGACAAAGCGGAATAGTTGACCCATCTGCAGAAAAGGAGGAAACAAGCACCACTAGAGAAAAAGTGGCAGAAAACGAAGAGGGAAGATATCTCTTTAAACAGGGGACCCTCACCGAGGGAAATTTCTCAGAGGAAAAGACCATGTGGAACCTCTTTGTTGACGGGTCCTCTTGCGAAAGTGGAAGTGGGGCTGGATTAATAGTATCAGCACCAGACAGTACAGACATCGAGTACGCCCTAAGGTTCAACTTCAAAGCCTCCAATAACGAGTCTGAATATGAGGATCTAATTGCGTGCCTCTCCTTGGCTAATTCTCTTAATATTTGCCAGGTCTTGTCCATAGTGATTCGAGACTAGTGGTGAATCAGATACTAGGAGCCTACGAGGCTAAAGATGAGAGGATGGCCAAATATCTTGAAAGGGTAAAGGCACTATTGAAGATCTTCAGGGAGTTAAAGTTGAAGAGGATACCTAGGCTTGATAATGGTCGGGCCGATGCACTTGCTAGGCTGGCCTCAGCAACTAGGACAGATATCAGGAGGACAGTCCCAGCGGAAATTTTGCTTCGACCAACGATTGAAGATGCCGAGGGAACACTTGGCTCTTGCTTAAATATCAATAGGGAAGCTTCGTGGATGGACCCTCTAATCAAATACATTAAAGAGGGGGAGATGCCAGAAGCAAGGCAAGAAAGGAAGAAGTTGAGATACAGAGCTACGAAATTCACTGTCATCGGAGACACCTTGTACAAAAAGGGGTTCTTGCTCCCATTACTTAGGTGTGTGCACCCGTCTGAAGTCCCACACATCTTGCAAGATGTGCACGAGGGGTCATGTTCAAGCCACATTGGGGGCAGGTCTTTGGCGAAGAGGGCAGTAACCCAGGGGTACTGGTGGCCGACCTTGGAGAAAGATGCCACAGTATATGTAAAAAAGTGTGATAAATGTCACCATCCCTCACCAGCCCCATCAGCCTCTTACCTCCATTACATCCCCATGGCCATTTGCAGTGTGGGGGATCGACCTAGTAGGACCCTTGCCCAGGGCCATCAATAACTATCGGTTCCTCATCGTTACAATTGACTATTTTTCAAAATGGGTGGAGGCGGAGCCAATGGTAACGATCACCGAGCAGAAGACCTTCCAGTTTATCTGGAAAAACATTATAGGCAGATATGGTCTCCTCAATGCCCTTATTTCAGATAACGGGACTCAATTCAAGAATACATCTCTAGAGAAGTACTGTGAAAGGGTGAGTATCAAACAATTCTTCTCGTCCCCAAGTCGATCTCAAGCCAATGGGCAAACGGAAGTTACAAATAGGACAATCCTGGACGGGATCAGGAAGAAACTTGAAGAGGCAAAAGGAAGATGGGTTGAGGAGATATATTTTGTACTATGGGCCTACAGGATGACGGCAAAGACCTCTACCGGAGAAGTCCCGTTCATGCTGGCTTATGGCTCAGAAGCCGTCATCCCCACCGAGATTGGGTTTCCTACTCACAGGGTCCAAATGTATAACCCCCAGAGAAATGTGGAAGAGAGGAGACTTGACTTGGACCTGATCGAGGAAAGGAAGGAAGACGCCGAGATAAGGCAAGACGCTTACCAATAGAGGACTGCAAGGTTCTACAACCAGAGGGTGAGACAAAGGCCAATCGCAGTAGGGGACTTAGTCCTTAAAAAGACTTGGCAAAAGTGTAACAAGCTCCACCCAAATTGGCATGGCCCATATAGGGTCATTGATGAAGTTGTCCCTGGAACCTATAGACTAGAAAACCTAGAAGGGGAACCCTTTTTCAAACCCTGGAGCGCAGATCATTTGAAGAAATACTATCAGTAGTGTTGTAACGTCCTATCGGACCGCAGTTGTAATGAATGTGTTGCTCCAACAGAACACTTAGAATGTTAATGAGAATGTCACATTGGTCCCTCATTTTGTGTTTGATTAATTCTAGTATGATTGGGTCTATACTCGTTAAAACCACCCTTGGCTATGAAGAGGGCAAATGGTGGGGACGATCCTCATTTACCCTCAAGAAAGACGAGGGGGGACTTAAAATTTAAACCATTAAGTTGGTGGGAAACCACCCTCATCTATGATGAGGGCAAATGGTGGGGTCGACCCCTCATTTACCCTCAAGAAAGACGAGGGGGGACTTGAAATTTTAAACCATTAAGTTGATGGGAAACCACCCTCGGCTATGATGAGGGCAAATGATGGGGATGACCCCTCAGTTACCCTCAAGAAAGACGGGGGGGCTTAAAATTTAAACCATTAAGTTGGTGGGAAACCACCCTCGGCTATCACTACACCAAAAACAGCAATTTGGCACACCCTGATATTAAAAAATCTGGCACAGTTTAAAACCGTGCCAAATTTTGGCACGGTTTAATAACAATCTGGCACACTTTAAAACAGTGCCAAAATTTGGCATTGTTTTAAAGTGTGTCAAAATTGAGTACACTTAACTAAAATATAAAGTACCCGAAAAAAATCATTATAGTAGTTTTGTGTTTTCCCGCTCTTATTCCCACTCACCCTCGTATCCTCATTCACTCCCTCTCACGAATCAGCCTACACGCACAACTGATTTGGTTTGTGCATTTTGTGGATCGATTGCAGTTTTAATTATGGTATTCTCTGTCTTCATCATTATCTCTCTCTTCAGTATTCATCATTTGCTGTTTTGAAACCCTAATTTTTTGATTTCGATAATCACAATTTTTCACTCCAACAAATCAGTTGCAAAGTGAAAGTGTTAAATGTTTCTATTTGTTGATTCCATCTCAGGTGTTTGAAACAATTCCTAAATGGGTAATTTACTTTTGTGTTCTTAATTTTTTTTATTGGTTTATAGAAGATGGGTAGAGGAATGAACTTAAGTTTTTGATTAGTTTATAGAAGCTGGATATGAAAACAATGTTTTGGATTGTGACTTAAGTATTATGTATCCAACCATGAGCTTTTACATCCATCAATGTGTTTTGTAGGCATTTTGTTTTTATCATATTATGTAAAAGTTAATACATAAATACTCAAATAGTTGTTTGTTGGTATGTTGCAATTTTGAAATAGGTAACTCCCTCCCCTGTTTGGGGATTGAAAAGGTAAGAATATTATAAATAATTGGCCTATACTTATTTATAATATAGAATCGTTGTAATCTTATTAATGATTTATTTATATTTATTATGTTATTTTTTTAATCGAATCATTTAACATGTTATTTGGATAATAGGCTAATACACGGTGTAATCAATATTTGGTATTTCAATCCCTCTATCATTCATTGGACATGGGGTGTAGTTAAGTGTAGCAAAAGGTAATTTTTTAGAAAGTGAGTTTGGTGCTTCAATTGATTTTTTTTATTGACGTGAGTTTTCATTGTTATTGATTTTTGTAGGTTTGGTTGTTACTTTAACATGTCCACATCGAATATCTAAATTTAGGTGTTGTATGAGACCATTTTTTATATTGATTCTAACTACAAAATTTGTTAATATTCTAGAATTTGGCCAAAATCAAAGGGCAACCTTGCAAGATGTCGGTGTTGTTCAAGAGGTACCCTAGTCTTTACATAAGGTAATAGAAGTAAGTTTTTTTTTTAAATTTAGACCAAGGATTTTGATTTATTTATATATTCTTTTATGAATATGTGAATGATTGAAAAGTCATTGACATTGATCATGTTGCTTTGTAATATTTATAAAAAAATAGTTATTTGATAATCGAAATATTAGTGTCATTGATCACAAATCAAGAATATTATGTTGGATGATCATAGGAGACTTCCTAAATTCATGAGGAATTAAACTCAATTGCTTGTAATAATCTCTATAGCAGATGGGGATAAGTTTATTTGAAATAAAAAATCACACTTAAAATGGAAGATGGGATGACATGAGTTTGAAACCGACTCGAGCGCACCCCAATTACGAAGTTGTAACATGGTGTTAGGGTGTATTTGATGGGAAAACAATACCCAATCAGTTTTGATTTCATAGAGCAGTCTGTTAGTTTCAAGAAAGATAAAATATTGACATGGTGGTGTTATTAGCATAAAACTTACAACAACATTGATTTGTTAGTGCGGGTACTTTTATATGCTTTTATTATTCCATCCATTTCATGCGTGTAATGTGGAAGGCTAGTGTGATTATTATTCCATCCCCTTTTATATACTTTTATGGAATATAGGGTCTATTCATTGTAAATTTATATACTCATGCCTGCTCTTTTTTTAGGTTCCATTCACTTTTTGCTAATTCTCTTCATTTGACTAAAATTTTGTAATAAATTGTTATAATTTTTTATTTGATTGCTATTGCTTTTGATTTTCATTCAAGCAGACACAAATACCAGAATAAAATTGAACAAGTATGTTCTCTTAGTTTTCTTTTGTGGGTAACTATGTGTTGTGAATTTGAAAAGAAAACAATAATCACGAGTTAGTGTTGTTGGTTTGACTGAGTTTAAAATCATATGTCGATAACTGTATGTGTTATTTGGCAAGGTTTACAAAGCATTTGTAGCCCCCAAAATAACTCCCAAACGGCACCTTAAGAGGCAGGAACGCCTCATACAGGACTAACGTAACACGTAGGGACTGACCGTGTATTCTCGGGACTCCCGATTTGAGATTACGATAATAATTTGTAAAAATCTAGACTTAGGCTAGAAAACATGCCGTGAGAGGGTGAAAGCCCAAAATAACTCCCTAACGACCCCTTAAGAGGTACGAACACCTCACACGGGAGTAACGTAACTCGCAGGGACTGACCGCGTATTCACGGGACTCCCGGTTTGAGAATATGATGATAATTTGTAAAAAACTAGACTTAGGCTTGAAAACATGCTGTCAGATGGTGAAAACCCAAAATAACTCCCAAACGACCCCTTAAGAGGCACGAACACCTCACACGGGACTAACGTAACACGTAGGAACTGACCGCGTATTCACGGAACTCCCGATTTGAGAATAAGACGTTAATTTGCAAAAATCTAGACTTAGGCTTGAAAACATGCCGTTAGAGGGTGAAAACCCAAAAGAACCCCCAAACGGACCCTTAAGAGGCAGAAACACCTCACACAGGACTAACGTAACACGTAGGGACTGATCGCGTACGACGATAATTTGTAAAAATCTAGACTTAATCTGGAAAACATGCCGTGAGAGGGTGAAATCCAAAAATAACTCCCTAACGACCCCTTAAGAGGTACGAACACCTCGCACGGGACTGACGTAACACGTAGGGACTGATTGCGTATTCATGAGACTCCCGGTTTGAGAATACGATGATAATTTGTAAAAAACTAGACTTAGGCTTGAAAACATGCCGTTAGAGGGTGAAAACCCGAAAATAACCCCAAACAGTCCCTCAAGAGGCACGAACGCCTCGCACGGGACAAACATAAAACATAGGGACTGACCGCGTATTCACGGTACTCCCGGTTTGAGAATATGACGGTAATTTTCAAAAATCTAGACTTAGGCTTGAAAACATATCGTTAAAGGGTGAAAACTCAAAAAGTGTTGTACAATCTCAAAAAGTGTTGTACAATTTACAAAGACGCCATCAGAATCAACAGCACTTCAATCAAGGAAATCACATATCCGCACATATCTGCACAAATGGATGCATATGCAGAGAGGCTGTTTCCGCGACTTTACCGTTGCTTCAGGTTCACCCCTTTAAATCGATGAGATGGTAAGGAGAGATTGAGAAATCATTAGAGAGATAGAGAGATAGAGAGAGAGAGAGAGAGAGAGGGTTGCAGCTGTTGGTATGGATAAGAGGTTTATGTACACAGTGCTTTTAATTTGGTTCTACTAGTTGTGACCCGAGTTTGACCTGCAAATAACCCGCTTCAAACTGACAATATAGGACATTAAACCGACTTTTGACCCGTCGAATGAATCACGGGACCAAGCAGTGCTACTTAGGGGAGATATCGGGCGTTTTTTTCCTATCTAACCCATATTGCTGACCCTACTTCCAAGTGAAGTTTATAACTTTTGTAAAGAAAGAAGAAAGATCACTATATATCATTATTCAAAATAACTCCCAAGGGTTAATATAGTGGTAGAGTGGGCCCAAATACACGCCGCATGAAGAATAGGTTTGATGTTCAAAATCCATGCATGCATATATACCTGCAAGGGTGGAGCTATGTGTAGTACTCTAACGGTGTCGATTGACTGAACTTTGTAAAAAATTAATAAGCATATGTATAAAAATGACAATTTGTAAGAAAATAACTAAATTGAACTCACTAAAATAAGAAGGAAAAAAAATACACAGAGCAGTGTCAAAAATAATTATGTGACAGATCAAAATTGATAATTGAACTGATTCTCTTAATGTTCTTGTTATTGCAAATTTATACTCTGTTATGAATTTTTTTGATATGTTATATATACAAAATTTCAATATCGAAAATAGCTTATAACATTTGAAGTCTTATGAATTACAATTGGGATCAGGTGTGGGTTGGTTGTAAATAAACTGGACTTAACCCAACACCAACTCTAACTCCAACTCCATTCACATATGGGCTTGGAGTATTGCTATGCACACAAAATGATGTGGAGATGATTATGATTGGTTAGGCAGTTAGTGGACTCCTCTATTTATCCATAAAACCAACCCCAATCATTTTGTTGGCAACTTTTTGTGCCCAAAATGAGTCGCATTATTCATGGGCTTATAGACATCCTTGCATCAGAATAATTGTTTCTTATCTAGGAATACTAGTAGCTCAAAAATGTAAAGTTATAAATTGGCTATAGTTTTCCAACCTTATAATTGTTATCATATAAATTGTACATTTTTTTTTTGAATTTTCAAAGGAAGAAACAATAGAAATCATTTGTCATCAGCATTATAAATTTGTGGGCGGAGGATGGGATGTGAATCAAACCTGCGCCACTTGTTCAGGAGTAGTCAACTTGGCATTTGATGTCCACTTGGGGATGGAATGGGCAAATACTTATTAGAAGCAAGATGTAATATAGTTACCATGATTGCTACACCCCTCTCTGTACTGCGATGCAGGTTCGCACTATCCAAAAGATAGTGTGTGCGCATTGTAGATATTTTTGTTCGTACTACTTAAAAAGATCGAAATATGATAGGTCTGCATTCCAGATTTTTAGAAGTGGTGTCCCAATTTTAGCATTCATCATTAATATAATAATAATAATACATGATTTGATTTCAACGACAAAATAAAAGGGGAAAACCGACTTCCTAACTCAAAAAGTAAAAGTACATGAGATTGCTAGATCTAATAAGACTTTTAAGGCATCCCATAATCCAAAATAGCAAATGAATTAAGCCTACTCCCATCATACTGCGTACCGGCTAAATAAATGTACCATGGCCTGTACATGTACCCTGCATCCATACCACTTACTAGGGCAGTTCACATTCCAATCCGGCAAAGGGTTAGTTCATTTATTGGCTAATAATATGAAATATATAATTATAAATGAAATCTATTTTATTGATTATGAAGCTAAAGTCAATAAGTCCCATAATAAGATAGCACAAGTAGGTGTAGATCAGCAAGACACATTTACCATCGTTGGAGACTAGGTTTGAGCTGCATCTTCAGTATTGTCAACATGACTGGTTCTTAGATTGAATCTAGGTTAATCGTATATCAGATGATTCAAACCCAATAACAGGGCCGAACCAGATTAGTAGTTGGCTTCTCTGGGCTGATGTCCAATTCGGTTTGATTCTCATAATAACACTGGAAAGTGCATTTGATTATAAAATTGATTATGCTTGAAGTTGGTCCGATACAATTTGATTGCCTATTATGGTACTTATTTTGATGAATTGATTTATTTCTTTCGACTGAATTTGCTCTAATCTCTTGTGCACTGGTATTGTTATCCTCGAAAGGGACCTCTAAATAATCTAAGGCATAGCACGTTCTACTATCATAATTGATCATTCAGACATTTGTTGCATTGATATTTTATTGCATTGTGGTGTTTGCAGGCATCTCAAAGTGGATATGTAGTGGATTATGTTACGCAGTTAGCACAAGGTGGGTTTCCAGGTGGCTTCTTGAACCAGAATTCTCAAGCTGGATATTCTTGCTTTGGTACATGCAATGATTTTTTGTCTCAGGTTTGTTCAGTTTTATTTGCTACTCTTTTATGGTTGCTGCTTATTGTTGACTTTCATTAGACCCTGAATGAAGCATAGACTCGTCGACATGATAAGTTCTAAAAGTATAGGACACGAACATGTAGATGGTGAATCTACAAGAAATATACTAATAATTTGGAGCAGAGGTTTTTTAGAGTCAGTGTACTCTCGTTGTTAGATTAGGCCTTTGCGTTCTGCAAATGTTTTTTAACCATTAAACAATTTGATTGAGTTTGCAACTTACTATAAATATACTTATCTAATTCCTTTCAACTTGTAGGTCAACTTGATCTAATGCCAATTCAAATCAAAGAAGGTGGAACCAAATTGAACAGTTGCAAGATCAGCTACTTTACATCTATAGGTATTCCACTCCACCATTTGAGGACCTTCAAGTATGATTGGTTCTGATAATTATCAGTATTTACTCAAAATCTATTAGTTTTGGATCTTGAATTACCTTTTTCTCCCTTATATTCTGAAGCACAAGATATTTTTTTCTTGAGGCGGGTAATGGAGAGCTACAACGGGAACTTCAAGAATGTCGAAACAGTTGTGAGCATCGAAAAAATAAGATTTGGAAGCTCACCCAAGTATTTATCCCACTTCTGGTGGTAGTACTCAAAAGATGAAAGAAGACTATCTTCAAAAACTGAATTTTATTAGAGCACAGGTAAGTCTGTGTATGTTTCCTTAGTCCAATTATAATACCCTTTTTAATAACCATATCCTATTCAGAGTGTGATGTATTTTGTCTTATGGGCATGGAGGATAAATAACTTGCGAAAATATGGTACCTAATGGTTCATGTTGTATTGCCATTATGTGTCAGTTTAACTAGTGCTTGAAATCATTCTTAGAGGTTACATGGCAGAAAAATATTCTTAGATGGGTAAAGGAATGAATTTGAGATGCATAATCTATTATCATTAAACCAAAGGCAAACAATGGTAAATTCATGTTTAGTAATTATTTAAATATCACTTATTCACTTTTAAAGAACTATCCTTCTCACTTTGTTTTCTTCATGCCAGGAGTGAATTTGTCTTGTTTTTCCTTTCCTTTCTTTTGTTTTAAAAATGGACTGCTTTCCATATTCTTTGCATTTCTTTACTGTACTCCTTAGATAATTATGTATTTAGACATACCCCCTTACACGTTAATTAATTAGACATACCCCCACCATGTAATGGACTTTCCATCTTCGTTATGAAAAGCCCATAAAATGTATTTAGGCATACTCCCCCTTCCCTGTGTAGGAATACTTTTTAACGGTGTTGAATGTATGGCTACCGGTTGGGCGGTAAGTCTATTTTGTAACTTGTAGGAACTGATCGTGTAGTCCCGGGTCTCCCGATTTGAATATGACGATAATTTGCAAAAATCACACTTAGACTTAAAAACAAACCGTTAAAGGGTGAAAACCCTAACCAGCCCCCAAACGACCCCGTAAGAGGCACGAACACCTCGCACGGGACCAATGTAACTTGTAGGAACGGACCGCGTAGTCCCGGGTCTCTCGGTTTGAGAATATGATGATAATTTGTAAAAATCACACTTAGACTTAAAAACTAGCCGTTAAAGGGTGAAAACCCAAACGACCCCATAAGAGGCACGAACACCTCACACAGGACCAATGTAACTTGTAGGAACTAACCGCGTAGTCCCGGGTCTCCCGGTTTGTGAATATGACGATAATTTGCAAAAATCAACACTTTAAAAACAAGCCGTTAAAGGGTGAAAACCCAAACCAACACCCAAATGACCTCGTAAGAGGCACGAACACCTCGCACAGGACCAATGTAACTTATAGGAACTGACCGCGTAGTCCCGGGTCTCCCGGTGTGAGAATATGAAGATAATTTGCAAAAATCACACTTAGACTTAAAAATAAGCCGTTAAAGGGTGAAAACCTAAACCAGCCCCCAAACGACCCCGTAAGAGTCACGAACACCTCGCACGGGACCAATGTAACTTATAGGAACTGACCGCGTAGTCCCGGGTCTCTCGGTTTGAGAATATGACGATAATTTACAAAAATCACACTTAGAGTTAAAAACAAGTCGTTAAAGGGTGAAAACCCAAACCAGCCCCCAAATGACCCCGTAAGAGGCACGAACACCTCGCACGGGACCAATGTAACTTACAGGAACGGACCGAGTAGTCCCGGGTCTCCTGGTTTGAGAATACGATGATAATTTGTAAAAATTACACTTATAGACTTAAAAACTATCCGTTAAAGGATGAAAACCCAAACCAGCCCCCAAACGACCCCGTAAGAGGCACGAACACCTCACACGGGACCAATGTAACTTGTAGGAACTGACCGCGTAGTCCCGGGTCTCCCGATTTGTGAATATGATGATAATTCGCAAAAATCAACACTTAAACTTAAAAACAAGCCGTTAAAGGGTGAAAACCCAAACCAGCCCCCAAATGACCCCGTAAGAGGCACGAACACCTCGCACGGGACCAATGTAACTTACAGGAACGGACCGCGTAGTCCCGGGTCTCTCAATTTGAGAATATGATGATAATTTGTAAAAATTATACTTAGACTTAAAAACTAGCCGTTAAAGGGTGAAAACCCAATTTAGCCCCCAAACGACCCCGTAAGAGGCACGAACACCTCACACGGGACCAATGTAACTTGTAGGAACTGACCGTGTAGTCCTGGGTCTCCCGGTTTGAGAATATGACGATAATTTGCAAAAATCACACTTAGACTTAAAAACAAGCCGTTAAAGGGTGAAAACCTAAACCAGCCCCCAAACGATCCCGTAAGAGGCACGAACACCTCGCACGGGACCAATGTAACTTGTAGGAACTGACCGCGTAGTCCCGGGTCTCCCGGTTTGAGAATATGACGATAATTTGCAAAAATCACACTTAGAGTTAAAAACAAACCGTTAAAGGGTGAAAACCCAAACCAGCACCCAAATGACCCCGTAAGAGGCACGAACACCTCGCACGGGACCAATGTAACTTACAGGAACGGACCGCGTAGTCCCGGGTCTCTCAATTTGAGAATATGATGATAATTTGTAAAAATTATACTTAGACTTAAAAACTAGCCGTTAAAGGGTGAAAACCCAAATTAGCCCCCAAACGACCCCGTAAGAGGCACGAACACCTCACACGGGACCAATGTAACTTGTAGGAACTGACCGCGTAGTCCCGCGTCTCCCGATTTGTGAATATGACGATAATTCGCTAAAAGCAACACTTAAACTTAAAAACAAGCCGTTAAAGGGTGAAAACCCAAACCAACCCCCAAACGACCCCGTAAGAGGCACGAACACCTCGCACGGGACCAATGTAACTTGTAGGACTTGACCGTGTAGTTTCGGGCCTCCCTGTTTGTGAATATGACGATAATTTGCAAAAATAAACACTTTAAAAACAAGCCGTTAAAGGGTGAAAACCCAAACCAGCACCCAAACGACCCCGTAAGAGGCACGAACACCTCGCACGGGACCAATGTAACTTGTAGGAACTGACCACATAGTCCCGGGTTTCCCAGTTTGTGAATATGACGATAATTTGCAAAAATCGACACTTAAACTTAAAAACAAGCCGTTAAAGGGTGAAAATCCAAACCAGCTCCAAAACGACCCCATAGGAGGCACGAACACCTCACACGGGACCAATGTAACTTGTAGGAACTGACCGCATAGTTCGGATCTCTCGATTTGAGAATATGACGATAATTTGCAAAAATCACACTTAGACTTAAAAACAAGCCGTTAAAGGGTGAAAACTCAAATCAGCCCCCAAACGACCCTGTAAGAGGCACGAACACCTCGCACGGGACCAATGTAACTTGTAAGAACTGACCGCGTAGTCCCGGGTCTCTCGGTTTGAGAATATGACGATAATTTGCAAAAATCACACTTAGACTTAAAAATAAGCCGTTAAAGGGTGAAAACCCAAACCAGCTCCCAAACGACCCCGTAGGAGGCACGAACACCTCGCACGGGACCAATGTAACTTGTAGGAACTGACCGCGTAGTCCCGGGTCTTCCGGTTTGAGAATATGATGATAATTTCCACTCCAATATGTAATTTTTTAGTTTGAGTATATTTTTTTTTGTAAATTATTGGGTTACTAATATCGTATCTTTTTTGTATCCTATTTTTTTTGCAGGATAACAGTTTATCGTTGACATTTATTCACGTGGAACACACAGAGAACTCAATGGTTTACAACAAGGAGTTTATTTATGATTCCAATTTTTTTGTGTTATGGTCGTGCGGGCTTTTGTAATTTTATTGTTAAGTTTTATGGTCGTGCGGGCTTTTGTTAGTTAATTGTTATATTTTGTGGCCGTGCGGGCTTTATGTTAGGCTGATTTTGTATTAGCAGGTTTTGGAATGTTCGAAAAATAGAGAAAATTCTGCCCAATTTTTTTTGGCCTGGGAACTATTAAAGACTTCTAATATTTTGAAGTTTGTATGTACATTAGTTTATCAACAACGTGCAATATTTTTAATTTGTGAATTTTTGTGCTTTCAAATAATTTTTTTTCTTTTTATAAAGTAATTTGGCACAGTTCAAAACCGTGGCAAAAGTGTATCATATTTTGGCACGGTTTTGAACTGTGCCAAATTTTTTTAAACTATGCTAAATCTGGCAGAGTTAAAAACTGTGCCAAAAGTGTGCCAGAAATATCAAATTCTGGCACGGTTTAAAAGTGTGCCAGAAGTGTTCCTGTTTGGCCAAATCTGGCACACTTTTGAGCCGTGCCAGAAAAAAATGGCCATTTTGGAACACCTGATTCTGGCACAGTTCAAAACCGTGCTGTGACACCCCGACTAATTAAATACCGGGTAGCTACTCCTTTATTAAATTAAATCAAAATGCCAAGTTGGCTCAGTTAATAGCATCACTGTCGAAAACATGTTTAATTTTCTAACCACCTAGTATTTAAAAGTAAGTTGTCAAATTTTAAATTAAGTCTGGTTAACATGCAATAAAAGAATTATGCAAGAATAAAATAACCATTCACCATAACGAAGCAATGGAATAACCAACGAATAATAATAAGTCCGGAGGAAAACTCCTCACAACAATCCCACAACTGAATTAAATAAAACTGCAGTCAGAATTAATTACATGCCAAAAGTCTGAAAATCTGAAATCTGAAATGTCTCTAATAGAAATGGGGGACATGCCCTACAACTGGTGAAAACTGAATATAGAGTCAAGACAGATGAAGCATCTACTAGCAAGGTCCTGTAACTTCCACAACAGTTACAGCTCGTCACCTGAATGGAAATCCTATGCATGGTGTCCTTGTGGCTGGCCACCTAAAAGGTTTTTACAAAAAAAAAAAATAGATTTGAAAGCAAACGGGTCAGAGCCCGAAAGTGGAGAGTATTTTAAAATAGCAAGTGTTTTAATAACATTAAAATAATGAATGCAAAATACATGTTAGGACGTGCACTCACATGAAATACTCACCTCTCGACTAATTGTGCACTCCTAACGTACCGTACCCATCTAAGTGACATACATATCTAACCAAACCGTAATAAGTTCTACCCCTTACTACTCGATTCTCATTATGCATTCTAGCGTTATCAACTAAATAGAGGGCTTTACTTAAACTCGAATTTTCAATTATTAACAATACAATTCACTACCGGTTATCTCGTTATATTCTCTCAAAACATTACCATAATTATACTCACAATACCCACATGAAAGTTCTCATTATTTAAGTGTATATTAATCACGTCATAAATATACAATACAAGCACCCCGAGACTAAGCTGCGGTGCACACATACTCTGCTATCCATCCCGGTACATCACGTACATAAGGATTACGCATTCCGAATCTCTCAGGAATCGTTCTCAGATAACAACAATCACAAACAATGGAGGCGAACACAGTCACATCACATGGGTCACGCACATACCTACGCTCCCACGATCAGCAAACTTATTAACATCTCAATAAGTCCTTCTCTGACCTATGTTCTCGAGGTACCAGTCTATATCGCCCCGTAGGCACACAAAGATTAGATGGTCCTAAACGAACGCAAACCTCCCGTGATAGCAAGTATGGTAGGTATGCCATATACATCAAATCATATATACTAAGCATGCACACATCTTAGCTATTACCATATTTATTTTAGTGGTATACTTCTCGTTCTTATACCCACACGCTTGTCCCGGTTTATATATACACGTCACCCATTATCCTCACGTCGTAATTAGTTACTCACGTTTTAACCCATAAATATCATTTGGTTCAAACCGCACTTCTATGTTTTACTCCTCAATATATCCCAAATGTCCCAAATATGTCAATTAGTCATCAAGGAAACGTCAACTCTACAATTAAATAAGGTTACGGAACACTAGAAATCAAATCAGGCCAAAAAGGCCAAACTGTCAGCTCGTTAGAAGTCTCGTTCGAACGAGGCTGTTCGAACGAGAGTTCGTTCGAACGAAGTGGGCATCTAACGAGATCTCGTTCGAACGAAAGGCATCGAACGAACATCCCACTCGTTAGAAGTCAAACTGTCAACTCGTTAGAAGCTCGTTCGAACGAGCTCGTTCGAACGACCTGGGCAGGCCTTCTAATGAGGTGACAGTTTCGAGCCCAGAATTTCCCTTTTTCGTTTTTCCCAAATTTCTTCACCTCTAATCCCATATAAAAATCGTCCCAACAGTATTTTAAGGTTTCTAATTCACATTAAACATTCATAGGTCATAACTAAACATTTATATAGGGCCAAATCTTCCTAAACATTATCTAATCATCAAATCTCTCCAACTTTTCCCCAAATCCCATGAACATGAACCCTAGAAAATTAAAGTCATCCATAGACATAATTAAATCCGTTTTTGGTGATATAAAAGAGGTATTTCTATCAGAATAATTACCCTAACACAATTCTACATGCAATCTCCTCATCAAAATGTAAATTTCTAATTCCAATTCAATGGGTCTTTATCATTCTCCAAGAACAAAATAATTATATAAATTCCCTACGCATGGAAGAAACATTCTTTGCAAATAATGTAATTAAACCACTTGCCTTATGTTCTTCAGATTTTTTGTTGGTTGAATATGGTTGAATTCCTCTCTCTCTCTCTGCAGAATTCTCCTCTCTCTCTCTCTCTACAAGTTCTTCTCAAAATGACAATGGAGGTGGGGGTTGGTTTTTGGCAAGTTTAAGGTTTCTAAACTTCTCCCGTAGCCCACTACCTAGATTGGGGTTGGAAATGGTTTAGTGGGTTAAGACTAAGACAGATTTTTAACTCTAATTTTCGTGGGTTTTAATTCCCAAAATTTTGAAATTACCAAACTACCCTTTTGGGTTGCCGGTATGGCCTAAAAATGCCCCGGGACCCAAACTAAACCCCCGGCTAGTGTTTTCTGACTATCTCGACCCTTCCGAACGCGTTGGCGCACTCAAAATGACCATACGGTTAATAATAAATAAAATTCACTTTTTAATTTAAATAATTACTTTCCTGACGCGACTGTCACACGCGTCCCAACAAAATTTCCCAGATTGTCGTATATCAATCTCACGACAAATTTCAATATTCATATAACGTCATATGTACATATTATAGTCAAATACCAACTCACATCTCACTAGTATTTTATCCGGATTAATTCCCAATTAATGCACAATTAATTCAATTAATCCCATAAATAAATATCACAAAAATACGGGGTATTACATGTGCCAGATTTGATCTGGCACAGTTTTAAACCGTGCCAGATTTCTGTTTTTGGTGTAGTGTATGATGAGGGCAAATGGTGGGGACGACCCCTCATTTACCCTCAAGAAAGGGGACTTGAAATTTTAAACCACTAAGTTGGTGGGAAACCACCCTCGGCTATGATGAGGGCAAATGGTGGGGACGACCTCTCATTTACCCTCAAGAAAGACGAGGGGGACTTGAAATTTTAAACCATTAAGTTGGTGGGAAACCACCCTCGGCTATGAAGAGGGCAAATGGTGGGGAAGACCCCTCATTTACCCTCAAGAAAGACGGGGGGGAGGGGGGACTTAAAATTTAAACCATTAAGTTGGTGGGAAACCACCCTCGGCTATGATGAGGGAAAATGGTGGGGACGACCCCTCATTTACCCTAAAGAGAGATGAGGGGGACTTAAAATTTAAAACCATTAAGTTGGTAGGAAACCACCCTCGGCTATGATGAGGGAAAATGGTGGGGACGACCCCTCATTTACCCTCAAGAAAGACGAGTGGGGAGTTATAAACAACGTCACAAGATAAATCATACAAGAGATAAGCATAGAAGATAGAAAGGGGCATTATATTACAAAATGTTATGTTTGTCCAACAAAAGTAAAGTACAAAAATGGGGTACAAGAAGAAGGTATTGGCTATAAATAGCCACCCTATTGAGCGGCAGGGCCTCAACATCGATAAGAGGAGTCTCCTCAGTAACCAAGACAGGCTGATCCTCGGAAGTGCCGATACCTTCGACATGCACTTGAGATTCCACATGGGCCAAGGCCTTGGCAATCAGGGGGTCATCCAGCTGAACTGCCTCAAGAGAGGGGCGGACTGAAGAGACAGCGTCAGCAAACTTGAGATGACCCACCGACAGGACGTCCTGATACCCCTCTCTAAGTATTCAAGATCGAAGCCTTGAAACTCGTTCGAGAGTTTGTAGGCCTCTACTGCATCGGCCTCTGCCTTCTGCACTGCCTCGGCTATCTCACTCTTGAACTGGGCGGTCAGAGCTTCTTCCTTCGTCTTGAAGAGGTCGTCCCTAGCCTTCAAATCTGCATCATGCTTCTTCGTCAGCTCATCCAGGACCCTTTCATGTTCAATCCTCGCACTCTCCAACTCGTCCCTTGTGGTCTCGAGCTCGGTCTGCAGGTCAGCCTCGTGCTGAATAGCCCGCTCGGCTTCATGAAATTTCTGTTGGTTCTCGGCCATCCACTTGGTAGCTGATGTAAAGGCACAAACAGACTGCACAGAAGAAGGCACATGTTAAGGGGCCGAGGGTTGGCACGATCATTTCCCAAAGTTGGTCAGAGATATTTTCAGGATGACCTGAAAAAGAGACGACACATCAAAAATATACAGAGATAAAGATAAGAGACAGATAAAACACTGAAAAAAATCAAAGATTAGGCAAAAAACTACTCACATAGTTTTGTCAAGGGGCCGACCCTCAAACCAGCTTCTTTGAGGAATCGAGGGGTCGTCAAATCTTCAAATTTTGAAAGTCAACCCTCTTTCCCTCGCTCTCTTAGATAGTCAACGATGACCCTCTCCTCCAAGCTAAGTCCAGGGTCTGAGCGCGCTTTCATTAAGGGATTGGACCATACCCTGGGTACCCTCGGACCATGTTCCATGGGCTCGCCCTCAGCGGGGAATTCCCAGTCCCCAGAGATAAAGAAAAACCTTTTCTTCCAGTCATTATTAGAAGTCTGAGCCATATGGAAAAGCTTTTTGTCAAACTTCCTAGCCCCCAAATGGAAGTACCCAAGCTGTTTAGACGATGAGGTGATGTTGTAACAGGCAAGGAATACATCGGTCGAGGGCTCGTCAGTAAATGAATTCTTTCAAAGTGAGACGTAGCCAAGGATAGTCCTCCATGAGTTGGGAGGAAGTTGATAAGGGGCAACCCCAAGGGCAGACAAGATATTGACTATAGAAGGGTGTAGAGGGAACCTAGCACCTACCCTTAACATCTGCTCATAGACAGCAATCACTCCCTCGTCACCCTCGAAGACTCTCTCAGATTGAGTGGGGACCCTCATTCTTATGTTGGGTTGTATACCAAAGAGATGCCTCCATACTAAGAGATCACGGTCTTTGACTGACGATACATAAGTCGAAGAAGTTGAAGTGTCAACTTGACTATCATCACCATCAGAGGAGCCCTCATTGTCGTCCTCATCTCTCTCGTCCCCAGATCCCCCAACCACTGGAGGACCATCGGGAAAGGCTACTTGAAATTCAAGTGGGGACAGCGCTGTTATAGGGACAGCCTCAGAAGGTGTTGTGCCCTCGGCCTGTCGGCCTGGGCTGAGACTGGATGTCTCTCCCCTCCCAGAAGGGCCAGCACTTATCGGCGATGATGCTCTCTAATCCATTTCTCCCTCGCACGATTGACTCTCGGCTGGACGACCAGACGACCCGCAAGACTCAGGGGGTACGATAGTGGATAATGGAATGGGAAAAATAAGTCGTACCCAATTAGGGTCGGCCCCTCGTCTCCTCTCCTCCTCCTCTTCTATCCGTCTAATCTCTACGAAGAACTTCTCTCTCAGGGATGGGAATTCCTCGGCTAAATCATAAAGCCTCCTAAGCATTAAGGGGAAGACCCTACACTTTAAAAAATTTGGTTAAGCTAACTATAAACAGTCTAACAGTTGACCAAGCTGTACTTTTGGATTAAAACCAAATAAAGAAAGGGTTTTAATCAAGAACACTCAAGAATAACTCGCCGGAGAAGAACGCCGGAAGGTTATGAAACAGCCAAACAAAAATCCAGTCCTACAGGCCTAAAATAGTTGAATTATAAAAAGCAATGGAAGATAAAGAGGGCACTAGGGCAGAGGGATTACCTGAGAAAGAATAAGCGAGACTGCCAAAGCTCGAAATGTTGAAGTTGCAGAAATGTCTACGGAGCTGTTGAGAATCTAGAGAGAGAGAGTTCAGGCGCGAAGAAGAAGAAGAAGAAGGGGAATAAACTTCAAAAAATTATTTAAATACCTTGCTAATAAGTGGATCCACTAACCAAGGCAAAACATAGCCCACGAGGAGGGCATCATTAGGGCACAAAGTCCCAGGCCAAGTGTGCAGCCGTCATGCCTTGGAAACTGGAACGACAGTGGATATCTGCCTAGGTGTCACATCATCTTGACAGGTGTCACTCACCAAACTGATCATACACGTATCCCAAAAGCAGCACTATCCCTCAGCCATCTCAACAACATCGATGGCTAAGGGCTGGGGGTGATTGATATACCCATATATACCTTCGGCCAGGTTGAGGGCGTCCTCCACCTAGACGAGGCCAAGATGATCTCTCAACCAATATCAGATGACCCTCCAAGGGGTCGACCCCTCATCATGGCCAGATGACCCTCCAAGGGGCCGACCCCTTATCAGACACAGACGACCCTCCAAGGGGCGACCCCTCATCATGGTCCGGACGACCCTACGAGGGTAAGATAGTACGAGGCCTGCATTAGGCCAGGCTCACTGCCAGTAGGAACTTTGCCCTCGGCCTCATATCATAGGCCGAGGGTGACATCATCATAGCGCGTGATTTGGGAGATGCGTGGAACAGTGCGCGTGGGACTCATATGGCACGTGGAAGATCGTTATAACAATATCACCCCCTCACGTGAGGGAATATTATGTCATCATTAATCACAGGTGGCATCTACAGGTGTTAGTGGGGGATTGGCTAAATTATAACTCACATGACCATGCATGCTTGGGGGGTACACTACACCCCCCAAATCCTATATATACTTGTCACCTATAACCCTGCAAAGGGATCGATAATTGTAACCCTAGCTTAAACTTTGCTTGTACACACAGTAGAGAGAGAGTGAGTGAGATTATGTGCATTGTATCCAAGGCCATTAGTGCCCATATTTAGTGGATCACACACTCACAGTGGATGTAGGCCTAATTGGTTGAACCACTATACATCATTGTCTTATTCCTCTTATACTCATCCCCTTCTATACACTTACACACATACATCTCTATGGATGTCATTGTTGTTACTGTTTGAGCACATCATCACTTATCTGGTGGTGTTGAATCTTAGCATCATCATCATCGGTTACCTTATTTTTGGATTTCCTAGAAATTCTTTTAAGATCAAAACAAAATTTCCTAAGATGACCTTTTTTACCACAATGTGAGCAAGTAAAGACACGTCGAAAAGTCGTACCTAAGTATTTACCTTTGGAAGCTTTTCTAGGTGATTTTCTCAAAATATTACTTTTGGCTTTATTAGTGGAATCGTTACAAGAATCGAAGCCTAAACCACAAGTGTCACTTTAAACTTGGACGGTTTCTAATATTTTATCTAATTTTGCGGACCTACATTCCAAATCAAATTTGACCTCACTAGAGTCTCTCAATTTTTCTTCCAATTCTAAAGCTCTAGACTCTAGCAAAACCTTCCTCTCATCAAACATGAGAAGCTCATTTTTCATTGACTCCATCAAACCTCTAAGGCTATCTTTCTCGCCTTCTACATATTCAAGCTTCTCTCGAAGAGCTCTCTCACGTGTCCTAAGGTCTTCCACTAACGCACTCTCATCAACGACCTTGGCACGCTCTCTTAAACTAGCTTCTAACTTAAAATTTGCTCTTTTTAATTTAATAGATTCTTCATATAATTCTCTAAATGCAATTTGAAGTTCACTCTCATTAACCTCTTCATCACTTTCACTATCTTTCTCTTCTCCACTCTCACAACCATCATATTTTTTGGGATTCACAAACAAAGGCCTCAGAAGAGTCATGTAAATATATATCTTCATGAGAAGATTCATTATCGGTGCTCACATGACTTGCCGTGAATGCGGTAAAGTTACGCGCAATGGGGGATTCGGGTCACTCTTCCTTATCACTATCATCACTAAGGGTGGCATTGTATGAAATTGGTTATTTGCCCTCCCTCCTTAGTTTAGTGGGGTACTCTCTCACCCTATGACCATAACCTTCACAACCATAGCACCTATTTGACTCGTCCCTATTTAGATTTTCATTATAAGTTTTAGGAATCTTTTTGGCCTTGTCATGCTTAAATTTTTCAAATTTCTTATAATCATTTTTAAACTTATCTTTATTAAATTTAAGAAATTTTCCAAACGTCCTCGCAAACATAGTCATGTCCTCCGAGTCACTATCACTCTCATCAACCACAACTTGTTTTTCCTCCTTTCGGGCTTTCAAAATGATGCCCTTGTCTATTTTCTTTTCATTTTTAGAGGGGAACATATCTAGTTCATAGGTTTGAAAATTACCTACTAATTCCTCAAGTTTGGTAGAGTGCAAGGTGGGTAAAGAATTTAAAACGGTCACTTTAAGGATAAATCTATCGAGTAAGAACCTTACAATTTTCTTTACTACACGGTCGTCGGGTATTTTCTCTCCCAAATTAAATAATGAATTAACTATGTCGAAAAGTCTAGCGTAAAATTCATCAAAGGTTTCATTTTCATGCATTTTGATGGTTTCAAATTGAGTGGTGAGGTTTTGGAGTTTAAAAGCCTTAACGACACTAGTTCCCTCGTGAGTGAGTTGTATATATCCAATGCTTCCTTAGCAGTTTCACAAGTCATGATACGACGGAATTGATCCGGTGTAACCGCACTAAACAAGGCATTTAATCCTGAGGAATTAAAATTGGATAACTTTAGTTCATTCTCACTCCAACGCTCAATGGGTTTGGGGACACGCTCATATTTTACCAAACATGTGGATGGGGACCACCCGTTAATAACTGACAACCAAACCCTCTCATCTATGGACCTAAGTGCCGATTTCATACGCGTTCCCCAATACACGTAATTAGAACCATCGAAAACAGAAATTTTGAAAACGGGGAAAATTCCATTTTTAAACAGCAATGTAATAAGGACCTTAACGCAATAAATTAGCGCTCCTGCTCTGATACCAATTTGTAAACGCGAAAGCCCCCAAATTTTAAAATGAATTTCCTTTAATGCGAAATAGGACGGTTCGAATTCTAAACAATAGAACCTACAAATTTTAATTTCTTTCAAATTAAAATTAAACTAAACTAAAAGTGACATTAAATTGCACAACAAATAAATTTTCACTTAAATAAATTAATGCAACCCAAGTCCTAGAAATTTGCCTAACAAGATTAATTCATATTTCTATTTAGGCCAAACCAAATTTTATCAAATTAAATTGTCGTGACTTGAATTACATTAAATTAAACTAACCTAAAATACACCCAAACTAATTTAGCACCAACTTAAATAAATGTGTGATTTAAACGAATTTTTATTTTGATTATCCTAAGTATGTGTTCTAGGTGATTTGCAAGATAAAATAAAATCACAACCATTACATTGAGATGTACATGGAAAATCCAAATGGGGAAAATCTTGGACGGCCCTGACCTAACAAATCCACTAAGTATGGAATTACAATTACAAGACAGTAGACTTACACCAACAACTTAACTCCGCCCAAGCCTTGACGCTCCTTCTTGTAAACACCTCCTCCTAGTAGATAACCATGGACTCCTCCACGGTCTCAGAATCCATCGATGGGGCTCTCAGTCACCGTCACCGTCACCCTCACGCGAAGCCTTTCTTCGAGTGGGAACACCGCAGTACGCAAACAAACTCCTTTTGGGTGGAGAAGAACCCAAACTCTCTTCTTGATGGTGTAGAGAAAACCAATGGTGACAAACACAAACTCCAAGCTATATATATACATATATATATATATATATATATATATGTGTGTGTGTGTGTGTGTGTCTGTGTGTGTGTGTGTGTGTGTGGATACTTGGATTAAACAAAACTAAATGGGTGTATGTGTTTTAAGAATTTATTCCATGAAAAATTAAACACACAGACATGAACTTTTGATTGATGAATTTTTCTCTCTATTTGTCTCTCTCTAAAAGTCTCAAAAGTTATGATCAAAAGACTAGTTCCCGCACTATGTAAATGTGGTAAAAGATAGTGGGGAAAAAGTATTGGGAAAGTGGGTAAAAAAGAAAACTACCAAAATTTTAGCTTTCCCGCCAAGGTCGTTCGAACGACTTTCCCAGGTCGTTCCAACGACATCGTTCCAATGACTATAATAACAATAAAATAGGGATTAAAAAGGTAAAGTCGTTAGAAAACTCGTTCGAACGACTTTTCGAACGAAAATTTAAAAAATGTCATTTTTCATATTAAGCCAAAAAACTTTAATGCAAAGTTCTAAAATATTTTCTAAAAATAAAAAGTCATTTTAGACTAAATAACACCCATAAAATATTCCAAGTCTCCTACATATATAAGAGTGCATTCATACCTTTTGGAGACTATGGAATCCTCAACTTGATGACGTAGAAATGAGGCACTAGAAATGTGGCAACGTTGAAGCTTTAAAAACTGGGTCGGGCCGCTACGTCTTCAATACAAACTTGTCATAGGCTTGGATGGATACACTTTACACTCTATCCTATGACTCAAATCGTTTTTTCCGGAATTATGCCAATACTACAAATTGACTCGATTGAAAATTTATCCTTACAAAATCTAATTGATGTTTAGGCTAAGGTTAAGAAGTCACAAGAGATCAATAATCGTACAGAAATAAGCTTGGCCACCGAGGCGAATGTAGCACCAAAATCCTTCCTAGGAATTTGTGAAAATCCATCAGCCACCAAACGTTCCTTATAGCGACAATAAAACCATCGGCTAAATGTTTCACCTTTAAGACCCATTCACACCTAACGATCTTCTCCCCGAGAGGTAAAGAAACAAGCTCATATGTACCATTTCGGTCCAAATCATCCATTTCCACTTTCATTGCGCCCACCCATTTAGGATTTTGGAGAGCCTCAACCACTGATCGGGGAATGAGGATGGTGTCAAGTTGGCCCAAAAAAGCTCAATATGGACCTGAAAGACTATCATAGGAAAGATGTTGGGAAATGGGATGATAAGAACTACCAAAAAACTATAGCGGAAAGGGGTAAGCCTAATACGAGAAGGATAATGAGAAGAAAAATCATAAGTATAAGGTGGTAAAGAAGAGGGAGTACCTCAGTCTGGAGAAGGAATTAGCAGAGGCACCCGAGGGAGACGATAGTATATTTTTAAGGAGGGCTCAAAAGGTGTAGGAGGAGGAACCTCATCAAATATAGTAATTGGGTGTGCAAGTGATGAAGCCTCGCTCTCCTGATAAGGTGAGTCAATCATATCCTCGAGGGATGGGGAGTCAGGAGCCTACAAAGTACTCACCACCCCATATGATGGGATATTCTCATGAAAAGTAACATCAAAAGAGTGATACATGTGTTTGATATCGGATCACAACACCAACACCCCTTAGATATTGAGGAGTTCCCCATAAAAATGCATCGAAAAGATTTATCATCAAGTTTGGTCCGAGAGGAACTACGATCGTGAACAAAATAAGTACACCTAAACACACAAGGAATAATGTGTAATAAAGTGATATTAGGTTCAAGGCACTCGAGAGGTTCCTTCACCCCCCACCTCACCCCACCCCCAACACCATCACCCCCCACCCCACCCCACACACACCAAAAAAAAACTGATTTGGGGTATAGTTTATAATAAAAGCCACAATACGGACAGCAAGATGCCAATATGATTTGGGTATCTTCATACCACTCAATAAGCATCGAACTACTCCTGCTATATGATTATTTTTACGTTATGCCGCCCTTTTTTGTTTGGGAGTATGTGGGAAAGTGATTTAATGAGAGATCCATTTCTAATTAAGTTGAGATCTGAACTAGTTAAACATACTCACGCACATTATCGGACCGGATATTACGAACAAACATCTTAAATTGAGTTTTAATCATTTGGGAAAATTGAACAAATAATGGGAGAACTTCAAATTTCCTTTTAAGGAGATACGCTTATAAGAATTTTTGGAGAGATCACATGCTTCACTTAAGAATTTTTTGTCCTCGCATGCTTTCGAAAGAAAAGGGAATAACAAACATAAGTACTCAAAATTGACATGCCCTATGTGGACATGACACAAGTGCAAGGTCTAAAGGAAAAACCCATAATAAATGGAATTCGTCAAGATGGAAGCAATGAGACTAAAGGTGGGAGGTTACGGTGGTGGAGGTTCTCCAGAATAGTACAAATCGTCACGCTCATACCCTATCAATAATCCTCTTCGAACTCAAGTCTTGCAAGAGACAATGGGTAAGGAAAAATACAGAAACACATTTAAGATGTTTTGCAAGTTAACTAATGAATAAGAGATTAAAAGAAAAATTAGGGCAATACAAGTTGAGGAAAGAGTAATATCAGGAGACAAGCACACTTCTCCCTTGCTATGGATATGTGTACGGGAATCGTTCGTAATATGCACGTACTGACAAATCAAAATGGTGGGTGAGAACAAAAGAGATGACTCTCCTATCATGTAATCTACTGATACCACATTTAAGTTTTTGAGAATTCCAAAGGTTCATAATCCCTTCACCTTCATCTTTATATGGGAAGAGGTCTCAAGGTCTAACAAAGACCTCTGTCGGACTACTGCAGCCCCCCCCCCCCCCCCCAAGCCCGTAGGTACCTTGTAGAAGGGATCAAAATTAAATCAAAGGCCATGAAAGCCTCATCTTAATAACAAGATGCTCAGTCGTTCCACTACATCTTAAGAAACCAACTTAGAGACCCCAGAATCAACAGTTCCAAGTGTCAGGCCTACAAAGCGGACCTTAGCATGACAAGAAATGGCCTCTAGGGGTCAGTTGGTTCCATTTATGTGGAAATATTATACCATCCTTGGAGGAACTCCACCAGTCTCAGACCCCTTAGACGTCAGGTTAAGCTCATGGGCTTTTCTAGTAGGCAGGTAAAAAGTATAGTCACCGTTCTACCTACCAAAAGAACTCACTCCCACTAGAATTAATGACTCCCATCCACATTAAATGCTCCCATCAACTCTCTTACACCACCGGTAAGTCTTTCTCCCACACTTCACCGTGCTGCTGTAGTCGTCAAACCTCAGGGACTCCCTAACCATACTACCACAATCCACTCATTCTATTTCAAAGGAAATGCATATATATATAGGGGGATTGCGAAGGGTTAAATGCATGTTGAATAAGACTCAAACAAGCTAAGCAATCTATTCAAGTGAGAAACACTCCAGAGAATTAGCTAATATAACCATAACGATTGTCATATACTCTATCAACCCACTGTTGGTTTATAATAGTAGGAGTTTGGATCATCTCCATTTTCTTATATACTCTGTTGAGTCCTAAGCTAATACAGTTGATCCTTAAAGAAGTCCATTAGTTACTTCCTGAGGGTCTCTTGACCAGTGACAAAGATCGCAGATACCTTAGATTCTCATAGCCAAAGCCGAAGAGGTCTCTAGATTGTAAAACTCTCATATATAATCTAATATACAGAGAATCACCTTTCATAGTGGACGTAGGACCCTAAACTGAGGTCCGAACCACTTTATATCCTTGTTTATTACATTGACACTTCTCCCCACTAATCTGTTTAAGAACCTATGGGGAGAACCTGTTGGGTCTGAGGTTCTGTGGGGAGCACCTGTTGGGTCCAAGGTCTCAAACGTTTTCAACACCCATCATCGTCAGTGGCTCTGAAATCTAGAATCCAAGTGAACTTCGTAGTCTGAATAAGAAAAGAGAAGGAAGAACCTAAAGTAATGGTCGCACTGGCACTGAGAAAAGAATCGACAACAGACAGAGTAACAACATGAGCACAAGTGGTATCAATAACTCTCGTCATGCTAGATGAATCGAATAGTCGCATCTGAGCAAAATTATATTTCAATGCAGGATGATGACGACAAACTCTCTCCTTATCACCACAACGGGATTTGAAAGCAAAAGTGCACCCCTTAATGAGGAGATTTGTAGCTAATTGAGTCAGGGTACATTTTGTCAATGAAAAAAATATCTTTACCAATACATGATTCAACCATACCACATCACACAAAGAAAAATCTTAATCAAGTGAACCCAAGAAAGGTCAAAAAATATGGAAAACATCCAACAAAATGTCATCGAACAAACTGGCAGTCCCAAATTAATAGAGAAGTAACTCGTCTAATACATCAAACCCAACAAGAAAACCCAAAAAAGGGTATAAGAGAGTGAAACCCTCTAGTTAGGGTTCGCAACCTACTAGAACAGTAACTATGAACGATAATTTTGGTTGGGGTTAGGAGAAAAAATATGTGGAGAAAGATTTTATTTTGGCTCTGATATCAAGAAAAAAATTCTGATATGATAGATTACCCAATTGGAAGCCCAATAATTGTATTTATAATAAAAATATTATAATTCTAGAAGTTTCTAAAGACTACAAAACTAAGAGTAAACAATTAAGACCCAAAGCACGGAGGGCCCAATACAAAGGGAAAATTTCTAAAATAATATAAAACCCAACACTTAGAGATATCAGTGTGACTCTCTATCGCTCACTGACAACAAATGATAGTGGGCCACCGTATTACGAGTTGAGAGAGAGAAAGAGGTCCATTTTGAATCCGACAAGGACAAACTATTCTTGGACTTCTAATGATTATATGTGCGTCATAAAGATTATAGCAATATGTAACTACCGAGGACACTTCAATTTCTCACTTGCAATGTACATTCACTCCTTATTGGTGTTTGTATTTCAATCCAATTTCTCTTTCTACACACCACGATAATAATTTTTTAAAATATAAACATCCAAATTAATAAAAAGACAATTATATCCCATTTTAACCATCACGTTCAATTAAAATCATAACTTAATCGTTCATTCAAAAAGATGTTCGGTTGTGTATATATACACCGTGATATTTATACTATGGCCAAATACCATGAATAAAACATGATACACATTTGAAACAATTTTGCCCATACCAAAACTCATATCCACGTTACATTTTCAGACTCTAAAATACTTCTCACAACTGAAAATGAATACAGATGTATACAGTTGTAAAAAGAAAGAAAAAAAAAACCTCATTGTAAGAGGCCAAAACTTTTACCACTTTCCACCCAAAATCAAATAACCAAACAAACAATTCCAAACGATAAAAAAAATAATACCAGAACCTGTGAGCTACAAAATTTCAGATATTAAATAACAAGCAAATCACACGGGGGTATTTACGCAAGCACATAAGTAGGTACCCTAAGAAAAATTACACTCATTTCTCATGTCGTTCGCGGTATGGGAATATTATCTCGACCACAGTATGAACATCTACACAATACCATAACCAAAATGAGTGGCTCTCGGATCTACCATGTAATTGTCTTAAAGGTTAATTACATTTTTCCCTTGAACTTTACCTTATTTTTCACTTTGTCATCCTAACTTTTATTTTCAACATTTAACCCCCTGAAGTTCCTAAACAACTCTCTATCTCTCTCTCTCTAATGGAAGCCATGGACTTCACTTTCTCTCTCATCTCTTCATCTTCATCCTCTCTCTCTCTCTCTCTCTCTCTCTCTAACACACAAATCTAATTTCCAAATATTTTAAATATTTTCTCTAATTTCCAAATTTTTGAACTATTTTTCTTTAATTTTTGGATTTTTAAACTTTTTTAAATGATTTATTCCGGATTTTTTTTTTTACTTTTATATTGTTTTGGACAAAAATAACCTCATATGCATGGCACATGACCCATTTTTCCGTCCAAAAATTAACGTTGTTAATGATAGGGGGTTAATTGTAGTCGTTTAGGAAGTTCAAGGGGTTAAATGCCGAAAATAAAAGTTCGAGTAGCAAAGTAAAAAATAGAGGGAAGTTTAGAGGGAAGTGTAATTAACCCTTTAAATAAAAGTCAAATGTGGGAACCAAACTTAAGTGGGTTTAAAATCGAAGTCAAAATCCAAAAAAGAAAAAAAACACTAACCTCGGGTTGTGTTTACTTAAAATGTCCTCTTAATTTTTCCTATTCACACTGTTTGATGAGTGGGTTAAATGGTTACGTGTCCATTAGTGTAGCAGTAATAGTGGGAGTTATATAGAGAAAAGTGGGGCTAGATTGAAAACAGCCATATTAAAATAGAATGGTGCTAAAGGCACCTCCAGAAGTTTTATTATGCATCATCTATCAAAAACACTACGCAAGTCACCAAAAATTATACATTTCATCACAAAATCAAGTACCCATAAGTCAAAGGTATTTTTTTTACCAAATTCATTTTTTTCATCTTTTTCTCTCTCAAACTTCAAAACCCCTAACTGTAATTATGACACCACCCCGCTCCCGCCCCTCCCCAGCTACTCCACAAACCTTGCCTTTGTTGCCCCGATATCATTTTGACCAAATTCATTTTTTATTTTTTCATATCTACATTTGCATGTGAGCAAACCTTAAATGGTTATGATGTTAATGTTAGTAAGTAAAAAAAATCAAGAAACAAAACGTGTATGCATGTTTTAACCATTAAAACTATGTAAAGGTGTTTTTTTAAAAAACTCGTAACTATACATTCGGCACCCACGTGCCGAAGCAATCGTATATTTCGACACTTGGGTGCTTAAATTTATCTCTGCATTCGGTATTAAGCTACCAAAGCAATTGGAAGTCAATTTTTAAATGTGGTGCGTGAGATAACTTTTTTCCATTCTTATGGTGTCGGAGAGTGTTTCGGTATTATAGGGCCAAAACTTACCAATACTTTCAGTATTAGGCTACCAAACCAAAGTTTTGAAACTAGTCATCTCCATTTGGCACCTAAGTACCGAAAACGATAATATATTTCGACACTTAGTTGCCAAAAAAGGTCATCGTTCCCGATAGGGGTGGCAATTCATTTTTTTAGACCGTGTTTTGAGCCGACACGATACGACATGACACGACAACATTTTTCGAACACGACACAAATTCGTATTTTTTTAGTTGACACGAACACGACCCAAATAAAAACGACAAAACATGACACGACACGAATAACACGATTTCTTAAATTTTACACTAAATTGAACATAAATAAACATGATAACCTAAATAAAAACACGATTAACACAACAAGACACATTAGCATGACTAACACGACTCGTTATTTTAACACAAACACGAACACGACACAACACGACTTCATATTAAAAAAAAAAAAATCGGATCAATTTCGTATCGTTCCTTATGCCTTCATATTGTTTCTAAAATTGTCATCCCTAGTTCTCAATTTTGTAACACCGAAACACCCGACCTTTTTATGTTTATTTAGACCATTTAATGTTTTAAAAGTTACACAGGGGCTAGGAACATGATTTTATACCTATTGGAGTCCATCTTTCTTCTGTTCCTTTGAGTTTGAAACATCGAAATATATCCCCATTGTTGTAACTTGTTTCTTGGAGATATATGGTATATGAAAAGCTTCTAGCAACCACCTCTTACTTCAATAGAGATTTGTAACGAGTCTGAAAGAGTTTCAATAGAGGTGGTGGTGGTGGTGGTGGTGAAGCTATGGTTTGAATTATTTTGGATCAAAATTATGTTTTAGATTCCTTTAATGTTTAAAAGTTAACTATAGAAAATAATTGTTGATTTACTTTTATTTTGAAAACTTTAAAAAAAAAGTTAAATTTTGTGAGTACCATTATCCATGTGCTTAATTTTTCTAAAGTGGTGCCCGGCGTTGAATTGAACACCACCATTAAAATATGATTGACATACTAAATTTGGGATTTCAAAATTTTAGAAAAAGTCCAACTAATCAAGCACTTAAATCTCTATTTTTAATGGAAATGTACAACCGAATCGGCACAAAACTCTTTTATCTCCCAGTAAGAATATACAATTGAGAATAATCATGAACTTTCTATCCAATCATGAAATAAACCGAAAAGGATGTTTTTAAAATAGTTTGAAACTATACGTGCTAGGAGAGAATACAAGAGAAATGTCACCAACTCCCATTTAATGTCGAGCAACTATTTTATTATTTTTCATATTCTTTAATGATAAATTCCCAGACTTGAAATATTTATACCCAACATTTTGATGGTTCTTTACGTTGTGGTTCCAATGTCTTTTCATTCTGTATAATCAAATTTTAAAAATTAAGCATATTCAATATTACCAAATAGTGAGGAGGAGAAGAGAAGACCAGAGAATTAAAACTTGCGTGAATGACTAATGAAGGTTTCCAACAAAAATCAACCACTTGCCGTTTTAGGCACACCAATAACTTTACACATCTGGTAACTTTTGTGGCTCTCAACTGCAATAGCAAGGCCCACAGCTGCATATTCTAGCTGGATGAAGCACCTCTGAAGTACTAGAGTTTAGTGCTCGTTTAGCTCTGAGTTTTTTTTTTTTTTTGCTTTCCTGGAATTCCAATTTGATAAATTCATATATAAACTTTGAGCTATAAATAATGATTTGACATCTTATTTTTTTCGAATCCTGAATGAATTGTGAGCTTAGCCTGTGAATTTATCATTGTAGATTCCCAGAAAACACAAAAACTAGAGTCAAAGGAGCACTAGGAGGGACAGTCATGGATTGTGCCAAAGCATAGTGGGGGGAGGCCATCTTTTTGAAGTACAAACCTATGAAGAAAGCATCGAAACTGCAAGGTGTGGACTTCTTACCCATTTTGCCTCTACTTCAAGCACTTAGTGAAACTTGTTAAGGGTACGGGAGGGGGCATTATGAAGCAATTTGACAAACCCAAGGAAGCTTAGCTTCCCATCAGTATGCCTTATCCAATCATTGAGAACAACATGTAATGGAACAGAAGGACTCAACCCAAGCTCCTGAGACAAGATACGTAAAACAACATATTGGTAATACAACATAAAAAAGAGGAGTTATAGTTTTTCATGCAGATTCACAGCAAACAAGGCTGAGTTTTGATAATCAATATACGAAATTCAACAATTGTTGAATATGCTTTGATCTTGAGCATTAATTACATCAGTATTAGTCGTTATTATCTTTGTCATTACGCCAACATTAGTATATTATTAGTAAATGACTTTCATATTCTGACTCTACATCTGTGACAGTTCAAAACATTGGTATTCTCGACTCCAGGAGATAAGTGATAACCAGAGTATATGACAATATTAAGAAGACTATTGCTTTCTTCTTAGTCACCATTAACTCAGACAAAATGAAAAGAATTACCATAAAAATGGACATGTACAAGTGGTGATTCAACTCAACTGAATATGCATTGAGCATGTATTTTCTCTATCCATAGTTGAATCACCAAATACAGAAGAGAGAGTAAAAACCAAATGCTCTTGTTAATACTTGCAATCCAAGAGCTCTGTTTCTCGCAATCATGATGTCATGTGGGCCACGTGACCAGAAAAAGGCATTCCTTTGCTAACCTAAGCCCTCAAATCTTTACTGTGGCTTGTATTAAACTTCAATCAGTCTTAACACATTTATTTGCTAAGGAATAACATAACAGAGCTCAACTGCTTAACATCAAATGTTTGATTAAAGCTGGCTCCAAGCAAAGATTTGGATATTTAGATAAGCATTAAAGTATGTTGTCCAAGCATTATGGTTGACAATAGTTCTTTTTCCTTTCAATATAGATAGTAGGTGGCAGTTCCTTCATATGGAACAAAGGTCATAAATCCCTGCGAAAATCAAATACAAAATTGAAAGGTGAACTACAGTAATCCATATTGAGATTCTGATAAATGCTGATACACTTCTTATTTTTGAAATTACGCTAACATCCGTCGTCAAAGAGTTGTCTACAGATGATGATCAATGGTCAATCAAAGTTGTGAATTCATATATTTACTCTTGAAATTGAAACCCATATCTTAATTTACTATTTCTAACTACCCTCATCTTCCTCTACCGATTCGCCTGTTAGAGACAAGATTATAGCCCCACCTATGCTGGTCCACCTGATATTTCTATGAGACATAAGTATATAAAATCATATTCGATATAATATACCAGTACTTTAAAAATACTCTTGGACACATATGAAGCACAGATGTGGCAAGGTTCAGGTGAGGTTGTGGGGTATGAGAGTGGAAATTCGGTGTGGGTGCCAGTAAGGTGGGTGATTTGAAGAATCAATGCTTCATAGTCGAACACATCTCCAATATTTGGTTAACCCTGGATTATTGCGATTTATTGTGCTAGATCTTTTGAATGGAAAAATATCCCTCAGTCCCAAACGACTAGAGCCCAACTGCACAAACACTTGGCCGACTAAATTGAAGACGAGGGCCCCCAACATACCCCAAATATAAGGTGGACTCCGTCAAATGATATAACAATATGTGCTACTTGGATAGAAAGTCATCAAAGTAGAGGGCTATTACGCCAACTAACTCTATTGTTGTGAATGGCCTATATAAAGTCATCATTGTAAAAGGGGTAACAAGCTCTACCCCTCACAAGTGCTCTGTTGTAAACATTCAAGATATTATAATGAAGAGTGGGAACAACTCCCACCATAGATGTAGGCCATTAAAGGCTTAATCATGAATAAATTTTGTGGAGTTGTGTGATTGTCGCTTTCATTATTCTCAATGAATGTTGTGTGATTGTCGCTTTCATCATTAATGATTGACGAAGAAAACAGATTATGGCTAGTTGAAGTTGACTATGAATTACTTGTACATTTTGATTTATTGTATTACAGTATAGATACACTTCCTTAATTGTTTTGCCAATAGCTAAACCATTATATATCAAATCAATAAGATATTCAAGGGGATTTATGTATGCAATTTGATGCCATGCAGAAGATTTGTTTTTGAAAAATATTGAGCAAAGCTTTCCCTCATAAAGAATCATAGAAACACATTAAAACTTAACTTACCGATGCAAGTTCTTCAATGATGATACCCCGATTCCCATCTTTCTCAAATATCTCGTATGCACGACGAGCATATTGTTCCCAGCGATCAAGTCCCTCCATTTGATGCACGCTTAATGCAGCTGCACAGAATTCTTCAAAATCCATCCTTCTGTACTGCAGTGCATTCAGCTGTCATAGAAATGAAAATTGAAAAGTAGCAATTTATAAGTTGTAACCTTGTTAATATAGAACCAGAGAAAAGAGACACAATCCGTGGTTGGGTTACTACCGACGTAAGAAAATCAGGGATCTGAAACTCCTTCATCGCATCTGTTGCATGTTTCATCATAACCTGCTCAGAACCAAGTGAAGGCAACACACATTTTTCACTATGCAGTCAAATAATTCATGCAAAAGAAAAGAAGGAAAAGGGGGAAAACTCCATTATAAGAAGATTGAAATGAATAAAAGAAGCCCACCGTTCTAATGCTCTCCAAGGTTATGCTTCCGTCTTCGTTTGGCTCCAATAGAGCGAATTGCTCCTTCAGATAGGCGAGATCATCTGCAGTCAATGTCTTAGACAATGCCTGTCAAGAGTTGCAGTACAATGGAAAGGCAAAAGTTAAGCACGTTAAATCAATACATTGTCAAACCTTCAAAGAGGAATATATTCTAATTCAAAGAACAGGAACATAATGTGAGAATTGACATTCAACAGAACAATCAAATAAAAATTTTAAACTTGGCAAGAGGTAGAATTTCAGATTTAAACTTTAATTATTAACATAGTTGTCAAATCGCGAATCGTATCGTGAATCGTTTACCCCCCGAATCGCGAATCGTGAATCGAATCGGAACCAAATGATAAAAACGTAGTAAAACATAAGTAAATGGGATTTAACACTATAGAATTGGTAATTAAGCGTAATATGACAAAAAACTAATCGTAGCACATGATAATATACCAAAATATATCACAAATTAACCGTAGCATATGTTCTCATTCATTTTAAGATTAAAAATGTAAAAAACAAAAATATATCATAAAACAACCTACATATTAATTTAAAACATCCTACATATTAATTTAAAACAATAAAATAAATACAAAGGTTAATTTAAAGCAATAAAACTGTAAAACAAATACTTCCAAAAATTTTAAACAGGCCTACCTACTAAGATTAACAATATTAATTTAAAACACCCTACAAAATTACAACAATATTAATTTAACATAGTAAACCATATTAATTTAAAATAATAAAGCATATGCTAAGATTAACTATAAAACAATATTAATTTAAAACAGCGTTCATATTAATTTAAAGCAACAAAACAAATATACCTTCAAAGATTTTATAACAAATACAAAAGTTTTATAACAAAAGAAAAGCAAAAGATAGAAGACACTCAGCCAAGAGAATAGACAAGAAAAGTCGGCTGAAAATAACCGAGCCAAGAGAACATGTTTTTCTCTAAAACTCAGTATCTTAACGGTATCCTTTGTTGTTTGCTTCTTTTTTTATTTGTTTTATTAAAACACATGTATGGTTATAAGGTAAAAAAATCGCGAGAAAAAGAAAAAAAATAAAAAAAAAAAGTTGAATCGGAACTGAATCGGGAATCGGACCCGAATCGGAAGATTCGAATCGTGAATCGACGATTCAGTCCGATTCTTTAGACATTTGCGATTCTCAACTCGATTCGAATCGTTTTATGTGAGAATCGAATCGTAAGATTCGAATCGCGAATCGTAAGATTTTGACAACTATGATTATTAATAATAAAACAAGGGTTTCGTCCAAGAGTGGGTAACTAAGTAAAAGTAATAAAAAAAAGTAAATAAAGTATTACTTTTTTTGTATTCTATAGCGGCGTAAGAAATTGTGTACAATGGCGGCCCAAGTACTCCACATCGCCCAATATAATTCATCCACGTGTTTCGCTCAAATCATGCCATATGTTTGGCTCAAGTCATGCCACACTTCAGACATGTTGAGAAAAATATATCATATTCACATCAGGGATTGAAAGCCTAGAACCACAGCGTATATAATCATGGGGCATTTCCAACCATTGCTAACTGGTTTTTAGCTATATTGGCAATGGGTTGGATGCGTTAATAGAAATATAAACAATGACGAGAATAAAGGAGTATGGGGCTTAATTGTAATTTTATCAAATGTGGTCTAATTATTTTCATTTACCTTTTTATTGTACATCTTTATTTTATTTTAGGTTAGTATCTGAAATATATTAGATAAATGGGTAATATTCCTTCGGAATATTGTAGTGTGCCCATTTTAGTCTTTTTGCCTTTTAGGGTGTCTTGGCTCTTTTCCCTATAAATAAGGCGAATTGTAATTTGTTTACATTTTGGTGAGAGAATAAGAGTTCTCTTTATCTGGCTAGCTCTTGTGAGCCATTTGTCGTGTTGTGTCACATTGGGATCGAAGGTCAGCTCATACCAAAATAACAAACAAAGTGTAATCAGACTTGAATAAGCCGTGGCGACCCTTCACTCCGACATCCACCGGCTAGTGGCGGCCCTCTCTGCCCTTCATTTACCTACACCCACGTTCCCTCCTCTTCCGGCTGTCCCACTACCACCTACCACACGCATTCCACCAACACTTCCAATACCTATTGTCTGCCCACCACCATTGGCCAAACCAGCCCCAAACACCAAAATCGTGGGCAAACAGCCATCATCATCGCTTCCTTGCTTTGTGAGCCGGCACTGGAACACTCAACGGCCTCCGGCAAGACCCCACCAAAATACTGTCAACCCCAAACCAGAAAGATAAAGAAAAAGAAATCGAGCCATAAGAGTGCTGAAACAACAAAACCCATTCTCGATTACCCCAAAAAAACCTTGTTGTGCTCTAGCGAGCTTCGGTGAAGACGAAACTGGTAATGGCTGTAGAGTGGTCAAATGAGGTTTTGCAACCCTACCTTCATACTTGATCCAGGAGGGCTATCCGGGAGAGAATAAGTTTTTTCGAAGAGAAAAAGGAGGCGATCATCCACCGAACCATAGTCTTCCCCCGACAAGGTTCATGGCGTCGGCAATGGCAGGCGGGGAGCTCTGTGAGGATCACCAAAAGGGAAGCATATGGGGTTAGTATAGTTAGTTAGTAGTTAAATAGTTGAGTGTTAGTTGGGTTACTTACGGTTATTGGAGTGTATTTGCAAGTTGTCAAATTGTTAGTTTGTTAGTTGGCAATTGGGTTCGTTCTTGATGAAGATGTATGAATACTTGAGACTATTGTGATTGGGTTATCTTGGAAATAAAATAACAATTCCGTTCTCTCTCAGCACTCTAATCCTCTCCTTCCCTCCAATTTAATCCTCTCTCTCCCTCTCTCTTTTATTCCATCTTCAACTTCATTCTTCTATTCTTAAATTCCGCACTTCACCTGTTTGATTAATTGCTTGGAAGAAATCATGCAGCCATGACCTTACAAAATGGTATCAGAGCATGGTTTTGTCCACCATTTTCAAAAAATGCGAGGAAATCTCTCCTTAGTTCTTTCTATAGATTGATACATACTTTGTCTCTCTGAAACTGTTCTTCACCCTTTCTCCTAATTTCTTTTATGTGTTCTCTCTTTCATGTAATTCTTCTCTATTGCTTATCTTCTTTCTTCTCTACAATTCTTATTTCATATTCTATACCTCCTAATTATGATCTCTTCCTCCAAATTTCCTCTTCTTCTTTTACTTCCCTCTTTTATCGAGTCCTTTCTCTCACCTGAAAATTGCTTCTTTCATCTCTCAATAATTCTAACCTCTTAGTTCTGAAGTTTGAGAAAACACATTGGCTATGGAATTTAATGTTACAAATACGGAAATGCGAAAAGAGCCAACAAAATTGAGATATTAGAGGCAATTATAGAAGCAAGGTCTGAGATGCAAAAAATATTTGAAAATTAGCATCGGGGTATGCGCAATTATTCTTTGGTTCGTCAATCCTCTACGGTGGAAGATTACAAAAAGAGGTTTGAAGAGAAAAGAGCTATCATGGTGCAGAACAACAAAATTTTAAATGAAGAGCATTTTGTGTAAAGATTTATCAAAGGTGTCGAGAAAGAAATCAGAGATGCAATAGAGATGTTCAACCCCACCTACCTCTCCCATGCCATTATTTTGGCTATGGTACAAGAATGTATACTGAGATTTAATAATAAAACAACTAAAATGGATTCTAATCTTTACAAGGATGCTGAGAATAACCCGAGTCTATCCAATGATCAGACTCTTCATAAAGGATTTGTTGTTGATTCTCATTCTGGTGAAAGCACTAATGTTTGTTCTCTTTCAATTATTGAGTAGTTGAATATTGTGGAAGAAATTGTTGGCGAGTCTAATGGGCTGGAAAAAGATGCCATAAAGGAAAAAGAGAATGGTGTTCTTCGGCAACTCACATTAAGAGGCTATATCAACTTGGACAAAAGTATTATACACAGTTTGTTTGGAAATGGAGCTATAAAAGGGAGTTGGAATGTTTGGTTTAAAAGCCCTAAAAGAGCAGTAGATGTAGCCAACGGGTCACATGCAGCAATATTTGTTGTTATTGAAGCTTGGGAGGGATGTTTTGCTGCTGATGGAACTAATGTCTTGAAAATTTGTACGATCCATATAAGGAAGCCGTCCACAATCATCAATAAAATTATCAGATCTTTTTTTCCTTTTTTGTATTGGATCCAGGAGGTAAGGTTAGTATGTTAAACCCCTCAATCCTCGAGGACAAGGATTTTTTTAAGTGGTAGGGAATGTCAGGATCATTAAAAGGAAGCATATGAGGTTAGTATAGTTAGTTAGTAGTTAAGTAGTAGAGTGTTAGTAATGAAGAATAGGGTTTAATGCTTTGTTTTGTTAATTGTTAGTACCAATTGTAATAAAAGGGGTTTAGTCCTCTTTAGTAGATATTAGAATAAGTGAAGGGTATTTTAGTCTTTTGATGCTTTCCTAGTTAGAGTAGGGTTACTAATAGCATAAATACGTGATGACGTAATGAGAGATGTCATTTTTCTTTGGTTGATAAATACAATTTTCAGATTTGTGCTTGTTTTCTCTTTTCTTTGGACCCAATTGATGGTGTTTGCATCAAATTGGTATCAGAGCGAGATTAGCTCATTCGGGAGTGGGGGTGGGGGGGCGCATTAGTGGCTGGCTCCTAAGAAAAGAAATTAAAACACCAATTTTGATAATCATAAAACCCTAGAAGAAACCATTATTCAAATGATGGCTCAACAAACCCAAATTTTATCAAAATTGGAAGAATTTCCTCAAACCCTAGCCTTAATCTTGAACCCTAATTCTAAAATACATCAAGAAGCATCACATCAACCCCACCTTACAAATTCACCCAATTTCAAACCGAATTTTTTAAAACAACCCAAATTATCAATTCAATTACTTTCGCTGCCCTAACCATCTCCTAACCAGATCTACCCAGCCGTAACACCCAGCGGTCCTCGACTAATTACCCTCCTGAGCGTTCTCCAATGCTCCCACCTAGTCTGGCCCGTCCTTTCCTCCACCCGAAACCCTCGCCTGGGTTAAACCCTAATCTACCCGATTCTTCGGGTACCAGCACCACTCCCGACCAGGCATCAACCACCCCCTTCCTACCCAGGCAACCACGGCTGCTAAAAATATTGTCCCACCCACCTGCTACCAAACTCAACAGCCCCCTTATCCTTACCGAGACATATCAAAATAGCCCTTTACTATGGATGAAACCACACCACCGCAAGGGCCCATCACCACAATCTAAGTTCCTACCTCACCGATTATGTGGGAACATGCCACATCCTCCCCCCCCCCCCCCCCCCCCACAATGATGTGTATTTGGTGGAAGTTCAGGCACTATTGAAACTTCCATGATAACCGATCAACCCTTTCCCCTCCTTCGGATACAAATCAATGGGTTCATGATAAAAGTCATTGCATTCGCAATTGGGTTCAACGTCCACCCCCTCTAGTGGGTTCCCAGATCGTTTGTAATCCTCCCGGCCTCCCAATCGAAGGAATTAGGGCTAAATTCAATACTGGACAGCCGGAAGAACGTCGGTCCAATTATATGTCACTTCAACCCTCCAACGTCGACGACATGTTCTCTAGCGCACCTCATTATTCAATCCCTAATGTAAACCCCTATGTTGTTCCGTTGGAAAATCGAAATTGTTTTGCTTGTGGCAAGAAAGGACACCTCAAAAATGATTGTCCCACTCAAACCTCCATCACTCCATTTATGTCCCACAATAGAGAAATTTTTAGCAACCTCGTGCTAATCTTGGGGAAAGGAATCCATGAGCAGTAGGCCCTTATAATGAGCTCAAAAACTGTGAGGATGATGTGGATGATGTTGCTTCCCAAGGATAACCATTAGGTCTTATCTTGAAGCTTTTAGAGAAGAGTATGCAAGGGAGCATTCGAGTTGATGTGCCTACATTTGATGGAAAGATAAATGCTAATGCTTTCACTGATTGGGTGGATAGCATGGAGAGAGTTTTGGATCTCAAAAACTACTCCTTCTGTTGTACCTGGATGAGAACATCACAAAAGGACTGTGGTTGATTATCGTCTTCCTTTGATCAATTCCATGGTCCAGGACTCTTCCCAAGGTTCGAAGGTATAGCTCACAGAGGTAGCCATTCCTTAGCCCCTCATCGGTTGTTAGGCATTTGGTTCGTCGACTGGACAGCGAACCAAGATTTGATTTGTCAATCTACGAATCCATGCTGCATAACCTAGTAAATGGGAAAGAGACAAGAAACTGCTTTATCATTTTCGAGCTAACTCGGGCTTAAGATCCAATCTTAGATAAAGAGCAAGGACTTGATTTGTTCATTGGGCGATTCAGCTAGCCAAATAGCACTAATCATCTGGATGAGTAGAGCGAAGGGAAGCGATTGAAGGGAAGGGTCAATCGCTGCTTTAGAGGAAAATCATGACTAAGTAAGAAAGAGGTTCTGTGACCGGGTTTAAAAGAAGGGGTCGATCTATTAACACCGCTGGCTAAGAAAGGTTCCCCAAGATAGCATTGTCGAGCTGGCAATCCCTGTCTTGTTTATCCAACTAACTTTTATTCGTGGTACTCAAATTTTATTTGTGAGAGCTCCTTCGGCTCGGCTACCCTTTTTTAAGGTGAGGTGGGACCTCCGAAAAAAGCATTTTCAATAAAAATGCCTATCTATAAAGCGGTGAGTTGAAGAGGGCCACCTAACCTCACATGGGAGGCGTCGCGCCGAGTGATTATCCTCCAAAAAACTCTACATGGGATGTTCTGAAATATAAACATGTGATTTAGTGATTTATAACCCATTTTAGGGTGTCGTCCCTGCTCATGGTTCAGATCTTTGTGCATAACTCTTCCCCTGGGATTGAAGAAGCAGATGTCCAGCGGTGATGGGTTGTGTGCACTATAGACTGTATGCAACACGTCGAAGACGTCCAACAGGAAGTTGGGGCTTTATTATCCCTATACCTTCCTGGTTATGGGAAAAGCAACATAACCATAGATTTCGTAAGACGATTGCCCTATCTCTTAGGGGGGGTGGGGAATAACTACATTTTTGTCAGTCGATCTTCCAAATCTAGTAAGATGGCCATTTTGTACGCCCCGACATGAGGCATCATGTGATGAGCAAGAGGGTTATCTTCGACATCAAGAGGTCTTTTCACCCCGTCTATGTGTCATCCTCCTTTTTGTCCCCCACGAAAGTAAGCTCGACTCACTTCAAGCCTCATTGTTTACACCTTCCTAGTCACAAGACGGCTTTTCTAGGGAGTAAACCCTTTCTAAGGTCAACTTTTAAGGTTGAAAACTCATTCTCGAACAACTTAATACGTCCCTTCGAAAGAATCCAATTCTATTGAGGAAAGGAAAATCCCAATACAGCCCGTATTTGTTCAAGCAGGCGTCGCAATAGTCCACAAGTCTGGATTCAGCGAAGCAGCCATCTGATCGTCCGAAGTTGTAGCCATTCGAGAAGCCGCATCCAACTTACTGAGAATAGTGATCGATCTACGAGTCACACAAGAAAGCTACAAGTCCAAAACAAAACAAAAGAATCTTTTTGGCATAAAGATAGATTCCACTCATAAGAGGTCGAAAATAGTTTCTAAAACCATTTCACCCCTATTCCCTCTAAAGCATGGATTGACCCTCCTCTTCGTTCCACTCATCCTCGCCTATCGATTATCAGAGAAGGCCTTGACCACCGAGCAGGAATGGATCTTAGACAAACGATGATTAGGTTACGTTCATAAACGTGTAAACCACTGTTGGGCGTTGGTTCTTCAATCTTTGTTCTTGCTCGTGAAAAATAAAAACTCGGGATCGTAAATGGATTCGAATACCATTCTGATCGCCTTTTTCATGATCCTTTCTATAGGTAAACCTATTATGAGCAGTCTAAAAGATGAAGACTCATCTGCGCCAAGGATCTTAGGGGTAACAAATAATTGGATCGTAAGACTGCGTCTCACATATCACTTCCTTCCTTCCTAGACCACCTTGCTCCTCAAGTCCTACTTCATTCACTAACTCATTCATCAGTAGTTGGAGGCTAAAAAGGCACTCATCAGTCAGGCGCCCCTAACCTATTCCACTTTGCCTCCTATTAAGAGAATAGGTCTTGTTCATTCAAGCAATCCGCTTAGATACTATTCTTGTGAATGGAGTGATTGACGAGTGACCGGAAAGGTTTACATCCACATCCTTATAAGAGGGCATTAAGTTATCCCTAAAAGAAAAGGGCTCAGCTGTGGCTCGGCTCCTCTGCTTTAGTTAAAACAAATAAATTCGGGTATGATCTGGGTAAGCAGAGGCAATAGGGAAGCCCGACTGCGGGCGGAGGTTCTTGCTTCAAGACGCATTTGGAACAACGAGCGGGCATTTCCATCCATTATATAGAGCAAAGGGCAACTCGTGCCAAGTGAAAAGTATCTCGAGGTTTCGCTATGGGAATTTGACGAGAGTTTTCTCCGCTTTGAAACAATAAGTTTCAAAATCTCGCAAAACTCCATGTGGTTTTTCTCTAAAAACTCAGAAGGCCCCAGGACCCCCTTTATAACCCCCTAGCCCCTATGCCAAAGCAGTTAAGTGCAAGCCCAGCCCAACTCCATCGATCGGTTGGCCCACCTAACAAATGATGATATTCTTAATCGATTTGATCGAATTTTAAAAAGTCTTTCTCACTATTCATAACAGCGGAGCTTTCGATCAAGATGTTCTCACCTCCCGCATTTGGGCTCTCGCTTGAATCGGAACCTTTATGCATTAGTAGGTTTATGTCTCAATCTAATAGCCCACCTATCGGGCGCAATTAAAAGAAAAAGTTAGCGCATGGGCTCATCATCTGATGCAGAACCGATGCGAGAGGGAGAAGACTTAAAAGTGTCAAACTAATGGCAGCCAAATTGCAAGGCCTTGCGAAGGTGTAGTGGAATGACTTAGTCCAAGAAAGAGCCATCTATGACCAAACTCCAATCCATACATGGGCTGAAATGAAAGAGGCTATGTTGGCAGAATTTTTGTCGTCCACATAGGAGAAAGACCTTTTTGCTTGCATTCAAGCCTTGCGAAAATCATCCTCTAGCGTTGGTCAGTATTCAGAGAAGTTTCACTTGTTGTGCACCCATGCCGCTTTAAGAGAGACGAAGGAGCAAAAAATTGATCGTTATACCCATGGTTTGCAAGCCACAATTAAACATGAGCCAACCTTACGAGAGATTCCAACTTTCCAATAGGCCGTAAAGTATGACATACATGTGGAAGCTCATCTCCAAGTTGAAAAATCTTCATCCAACACGGCTGTACCAACGAAAACAAGTGATATTTCAACCCCTCCATTTCCCATTAAGTGCTACGAATGCGGCCAATTTGGCCACAAGGTCTGATTGTCCCAAGAAGAAGCCAATTTTAGTCACCACCGAGGGCACGGAAGTGGACGAAAATGCCGAAGAACCATGAAAGATCCATACGGCACTTGTCATCCACCTTGACCCCGACACCGAAGGAGAACTCCTTTGAGTTCGAGGACGAATTCTTTCAAAGGAAGGGAGAATAATGTAGAATAGGGTTTAATGTTTTGTTTTGTTGATTGTTAATATTAATTGTAATAAAAGGGGTTTAGTCCTCTTTAGTAGATATTAGAATGTAAATGAAGGGTATTTTAGTCTTTTGATGCTTTCCTAGTAGTAGGATTATTAGTAGTATAAATATGTGATGATGTAATGAGAGATGTACTTTTTCTTTGGTTGATAATGCAATTTTCAAATTTGTGCTTGTTTTCTCTCTTCTTTCGATCCAATTGGTGGCGTTTACAACAATTAGTTGCATGGTTCAAAATCTCAACCGAGTCGACTCGGAATCGATCGAGTTGACTCAGAATCAACAGGCCACAAGACGATTACGAGTCACGATACAAAAAAAAATATGAATCGTGTAATATCGGCTTTACTCCTCGATATATCGGTCGAGAAAAAGAAATGGGGACGAGACGGCAATTATTTTTGGAGAAAAACCATAGAATGGACATAAAAATGTAAATAGTGTAAAGAACCTTCAAAATACTAACCTGTTGCAGCTGATTTGAGAAAGGGGGACAAAATAGGTCATGGGTTGGGTGAAAACACCAAATTTCAGCTATAAAGCAACCCTTGAGACTATACGAACCCACGAGAATCCTTTTCTCCACAGCCCATAGCACATAAACCAAGATTCAGCCGCAAAGAAACCCTAATTTTTGCCGAAGAAGAAGCCCTAGTTTGCCGAGAATCTCTCTCTCTCTCTCTTTTTTTAAGTTTAAGAATGGTCGGTCGTCTTTTTTTTGTTTAAAAGGGGCCTGTGGTTTTTTTTAAAAGAAGTGGTTGTTATTATGTTATAAAAAGAAAGGTGTTTTTTTTTAAAGGAAACAAGTGTTATTAACATTTTCTCTTACTAACGAAATTATAGTTGTATCTTTTTTGTAAAAAAAATAACATTTGCATTCTTTTAAAAAAAATAACATGTGGTAGTTATTATGTTATTAAATTATAGTTGTATATTTTTTGTAAAAAAATAACATTTGCATCCTTTTTTTTTAAAAAAATTAACTAAACTAAAAAATAACATTGTAAAATGTTATTCTTTTTGGTAGAGTAATTTTTTATTAAATAATGCAAATATTATTTTTTAAACAAGTTAATATTTTTAAAAAACTAATTGTACTAAAAAAATGTATCCTCTTTATTTTGTAGAATGACTCCTAAACTAGATATTGGATGGGAGCATGAACTGGTGGTGGTGTAATAATAAGGTTGCTTTCAATTACTGTAACAAGGTCGTTAATGGTGGTATCACCACATTGAAAGAACACTTGGCGGGAGTGCAAGGGAATGTTGAATCATGTCGTCATGTTCCTGGAGAGATAGTAACTAATATTAAAAAAAAATTACAGATTGTATCAAGCAACGGGCCCCTGAGAAGAGAAAGAAGGAGAAACAAGTAGAGAATTTGCGGGAGCAAACACAATACTATGATGAAGATGATGGTGATGATAATGATGAAAACGTGGATGGCGTTACTGAAAATGATCTCATCCGTTTAGAATTAGCACAATTAAAAGTTTCTATGAAAGAAATTTAAAAAATGGCAGGAGAACAACAAACGTCTGGAAGTAAGCGACCGCATATCTGAAAGATCGTGGTCATTGAGAGAGGGGGTTGAATTGCCTGCTAAAGGAATTGACGTTTCTATGTTTAGGTCGAAGAAGTCTACTTAGAAAATAGTGAAGTCTATACTCTCTGGAGACGAAGTGAAAAGGGTGAGGAAGGCCATTAGCAAGTTCTTTCATTTTAATGCCAACCCATTTCATGCACTTGAGAGTGGTCCCGTGTATCAACATATGATTGATACAATTGTTGAGGTGGGTCCAGGAATTAAAGGCCTACAGGTAATCAAATTGGAGGTGTGTACTTGGACATAGTTGTTAAAGGCGCGCCTAGGCTCCAAGCTCACCTAGGCACAGCATCGGAGCCTTGCCTCACTCAGGCAAGGCTCCTTCAATAAGGCACACGCTGTGACACCCCGCCTATTTTAACCACGGGTGATCAGTCCTTTATCAAAATAACCATGAATCTCATTTGGTTTATTCTTAGCATCATTGTCGAAAAAAATTTAAATTACTAATCACCTATATCAAATTAAGCCGGTACCAAATCTTATCTTTTATTTTAACAACATGCGGAATAAAAACAATAACCAAACTATCCACGCAATGTAATAGTCTGCACTGCACCTGTTTAATTAATTTCTTGGGAGAAGTGATCCAGCCATGACATGATGTCATGGCAAGCCCCAATCCGGTGAAAAAACAGCTAGGGTTTCAAGTGTAAACCCGATCAATGAAGAATGTAGGAAGAAGCTTGGAATTGGCCTGTTTACTTGCACTATAGGTGTTCAAAGCAAGGAGCATGCTGCTGTTGGGCCTAATTTGTGGGCTCCTATTTCTTCTTTGGTTTGCTGTTTTGAAGCTCTGGCCTGTTTGAAGAATATAGTGGGGCATTTCTTGGGGTTGGGCTTTAACAGCCCTCTTGGGCTTGGTATTTAAGTGACAGACATGGCCCTTCCATAAGAAGTCGTTTATGGTGGCTGTAGCTTGGTTTGGGGAGCCCAAATGTGTCATTTAAATGCAGATTTTAGGGCTAAAATTTTGGAGTTAAGAAATTCTGTTTTGGCCCCAAATTTTGGATGATAAAAATCTTGGGCCTACCTAATTTTGACAAAATTATTTTTGGGACCCCAAAATTTTTCGTTTTTCTCTTTGGCGCATAATTTGGGGATTTTTGCACTTGGCTACAACTTTCAAAGCTCGTGGACGAGTTTTTTTGTAGAAGGGAGGGGGTGATAAGAGAAAAGGAGCATGAGGCTTAATTGTAATATTATCAAATGTACTCGGTTTATTTTCATTTACCTTTCAATCTATTTCTTTGTCTTAGGTTAGTATTTTACGTATATTAGGTAAGTGGATAATATTCCTTTGGATTAATCTAGTGTGTCCATTTAGTCTTTCTGACTTTTAGGGTTTCTCAGCTAGCAAGACACCTTTATAAGCCCATTAGCCACTCATTGTAATTAGTGTACATTTTAGTGAGAAAGTGAGTTTTCTTTATTTGGCTTGCTCGTGTGCCATTTGTCATGTTACGTCAAACAACCGTCTGGCGCATAAACAGTATGATGATGCAGTGCATTGTATCACAGGTAGAGTCCAGACATGTAGATATATCTAAATGCCTATAATACACACCCTCAAAGCAGCCTTACGCAAAGGTGATGATCGCATATAGGCTTTCATTAGTCTGAAAATAAGACTATCCAGTGGGGATTTTACGTTATTGTACATCCGAATCCAGGGATGACCTGCAAAAAAAATATGGACAGTCTGAAGGAAAATAGGTAATACCAGAATCCGAATATTGTTTTAGAAGATGAAACACTCACTTAGAGCCTGAGCAGCAGTCATTCGTTTGCGGGGGTCTTTATATAATAAACGCTTAACAAAATCCTTGGCCTCCAAAGATAATGAAGGCCAAGGTGCTTCATCAAAACTTGGGTCAGCTTTTAGGACAGCCCGAAAAATGCCAGACTCTGTTCGGGAATAAAATGGGCGGCTACCACATAGAAGGATATATGTTACCACTCATATACTCCACACGTCGGCCTCTGTACTATAAGATCTGTGTAAAACTTCAGGTGCCACATAGTACGCACTTCCAACAATGTCATTAAGCTTTTCATCTGCATACCACTATAAAAGTTGAAGTAACCCTCTTCGGCCTCCAAAGCCTGAGGAACAAATTTATACACTCATACTCTTACATATAGATAGAGACTCACCTGGTCTAGCAAAATCTGACAAGCCGAAGTCTATGGCTTTCAATTGGGAGTTCTCATCCTTAGATGTAAATAGGAAATTCTGCTCCACAAAATAACTAAAATCAGAAGACTTTATTAAAAAAATACAAGAAAACATAATTAAGATTCATTTCTGATTCAGTAACTTAGATTAAGGTGCTTTTGATTACAAATATGAATTGTTTTCTATGTTTCTCGAACTTTGTAATTAAACGCATCCCAGGATTCATTTCTAACTCATGGGGCGCCCATATGACTCCACTCACATGTACCTAGTGTTTCCTCTTAACAAATATTTATCAAAGAGAATTTATATAAATAAAATAAGGATGTGAGTTTAGTTCAGATCAAATGCTCTAATTTCAAGGAACATAAATGCGTGAAATATGTCCTACCTCTGGTTTGAGATCTCGGTGCACCACACCTTGGAGATGACAATATGAAACGATATTTAGTATCTGTACTAGAATAGCCTTGGCCTCATCTTCCGAATATTTCTCACCCCTAGAATGATATTCATATGAACATTTATACAGATACTTAGCTAAGTAACAAAACGTGAAGGACGGTATAGGTATTAATTGTTAAATATATACAAATATCAAAATGAGTAAATAAATTATGAGAAAAGTCCAATTAAGACTTAAAGAACAAGCTTAAAAATAGTAACATAGTAACAAAAGAAACACCTTGCAAGTATTCTATCCAGGAGCTCCCCTCCTTGGCACAACCTGAAATATAAACATATAACATGTTTAATTTCCATGTCAGAAGTCTATAAGAACCATGCAGTGACAGCAATCGAGACCCAAAAATCTGACCCTTTTGTCTGAACCAGATGAGGTGTCAGCTATGCACTGGTTGATGTATGGAGTCTCTACATGGGGTCCGCTAACAATACCTACCAATGCATTGTTGACAATTCAAAGGATCAGTTAAAAGTTTTCAGATTTTGTGTCTCTAGAGTTGCGCTTTAAATATACAATCCACCTAACTTAATCTCCAATAGACTTTATGACGGAAGCACATACACTAGCAAGAATTTAATTCAAGCACACAAAACCTAGCCTTTAAATTTCTGTCAATAATATTCAAGCTTACATTATCCTTATTTATAGATAGGGATCAGCAACTAGGGCAACACTTAAAACAGATAAAAAAACAGAGTTTCACGAAAATATTCCTCACAGTACTACCTAATAAAGTTAATAATAAAAACAAATAAGAAAGGGATAGAAGGAAAAAAGAGTACAATCCAAGATAGCACAAAAATAAGTCAAATTGGTAAATATCGATTATTCCCCCATAATTCACATCACTTCCTCCTTAGCAGAGATCACCCTTGAGTTCAAAAGGGTGATGTGAATTATGGGGGAATAATCGATATTTACCAATGAGAGGCATGCCAAAATTACATCTGAAGCCAAAATCTGAAAGTAATATTCCTAAATAAAATCATATTTTATCGCCTGCTGCAAAGTAACTTGCCTACGTCCCAAATCAAATTGATACCTCAACTGAAGCTCATGCAAGTAGACCAACTTTTTGTTCAGTATTTTCAGTCAAACTTGACCAAATTTAAGTACTTATATCAATTTTCTTTGAACATGCAACGCTGATTGAGACCTTATACCCTCGCAAAGACCCTCTCGTATGACTGGGAATAAAAGCTGAACACAGACCAATGTATATCCCTGCAACTTAGTTGGCATTAGCTTCACACATCTGGCTCCCTTTACATTTTTATCATCGAAGACCTTTTTTTTACAGACTAGATTTTTTTAAGAGAAGAGGGGGAAAATGGCATTTCCCTTGATAATTCTATCGCTGTCCAATGCCCTCTCCAAAATGCCACTCATCAAGGCCCCCACAGGCTGTGGATGACTTTCTGCCCTGCACTGCCTCAGCCCCCCCCCCCCCTCCCCAAGGGTGGCGTAACCCTCGAGGGTCCCCATAGGCTGCGGATGACTTTGTTGATGAGACCCACTTGGGTCCGAAGTCAACAGGTCAACACTGCCCTTCGAGATCGCATTCTGCTCTTATTCGATTTTCTTGAGACACGAATTGAAGGTTTGGTTCATAGAATCGATGGTGGAGATCGACTAGGACTTCAAGAAGTTTTTTATATTGGAGTCTTCATTGGCAGCATTCTTGCGAGTGTATTGAGTTACTGCAAGTATACTTCCAAAGACACGAATGTCACTCTGATGCCACTTGACGTAAACACACATACAAATGTAGAATTCAGATTTAAGCACGCAAACCTAACCAACCAAGGTTCTCGATGATATTCAATGAACATTTTAGCTTACATCATCCTCATTTATAGCCTATGGATTAGAAACTAGGGCATCGCTTAAAACAGATAAAAGGGACCTCATTAGATATTTCCTACAATACTACCTCCTTTCTATAATGAAAAAATCATTAAAAGGCATTCCGCGGTACTATCTAATAAGTGTAATGATAATAATTAATAAGGGATAGAAGGAAAAGTGTGTACAATCCAAGATAAAACAAAATTTATATATTGGAAATCCCAACTATGCCCCCCTAATTCACACCACTATATTATTGCTTGCTTACAGGTACAAAGACTTAACATCCCCATGGAGACAGAAAATATAATCTCATCCGTATTCTGATCGGGGAAAAAAAGGTTGTAGGTTCACCCAAAATCTTATCAGATCGAGTCTACAGCTAATAAATAACTCAATGATCAGATTCACATAGTTAATAGAACGTATTTTTTTAATCTTACTCCATCACTATGTAGACATTATCATGGTCCTCAAATGCCTCGTAGAATTGTACAAGATTGCTATGTCCTGTCAAAGATCGTAATATTTTCACCTCCCTTCTCACATCTTCAATTGCTATAGCTGTTGTCATCTGGCAACAAAAAAATAGAGCAATGACATACAAAATTTGAAGAACCACAACAAAAAGACCAACATTTGATTTAATAAATTCTAAATATGATTCAATTTTGAAGAGTACCAACAATACTATTGATATAAAATATTAATTTCAAATGAAGCAATAACACATTATATAAAAATATAAAAAAAAATTCTGTCTAGTGTAAATACGAACATAAATGTTTTAGACCAACCCAAGAGCATATTGTGCAAAATAGCATAGTTTTAGCAGAAATAGTAATAGCACTCCAGAGCATTAAGCAAATAGCATTTTGTAAAAATGGGCAAATCTGAGCCTATTTTGCTCTCAGATTTGTCACAGCAAGGCGTGGCAAATTAGGCGCTCGTGCGGCATCTGGATTGCCGCTCGATCGAGGTTTATTAAATTATATTTTGTCATCCATTTTGCTTAATAATCTGGAGTAAAACCCTAATTTTGGTTGAGCAAGTAGCATTAGGGCATTTTTGTGTGACAAAATGCCCCAATGCCCTGGAGATGCTTTTAGCTGATAGAAGTTGACTTTAACATATATCTTAACAGGACAAGAAACAGTCAAAATAAACCTATTATTTGGATAAAGAACCAATGCGAGGTCTCATAGGAAGTTAAGGCCTGGTAAATCTGTTTTAGATATTAGTTTATCTACGAAACTAGAGATTCCAAGGTTCTCTGTGGAATAATCCTACTGCAATGGGCCACAGATTCGTCCAGTGTGACAAGGAAGCCTTTCTGGTAAAACTGGTAGGGGTACAATTTATCATCTTAACTCTTATACCTTGCAAAAATGGGTAACGTTAGTCATATTTATATGCTTGATATAACCTCCTGGCCACCTTACATTCTGGTTAGAGAGAACTCCAGTTTAAGTTGAAGAGGTTTCTCATCAAATGGTTCCCTAGTCAACATCATAAAAAAGGGAAAAAAGACAAAAAGGGCAGTATACTAATAATTAGTGTTTTAAATTGCACAATATTGTGTGTTTCCCATCCAAAACGTACTATTGTGCATCTGGTCAGCGTGTGCTATTTGACGACGTTGCCCAATTATTTGAATTTTGCAGTATGTTACGCTGTTTCACGCTCTTGCAACGCTGTTTGTGCATTTTATTCTACCCTCATTTCTCCAAAACATGGTCATTTAAAGGAAAGTGAGAAAAAATGGTCAACTGAGAGTTGCATAGGAGAAAAAACTACCTTGTCGGTAATTAAACCACCTCTTTCCTAAGTTTTTCATTTTTTAAATGTTAATCGCATCTCTGCGTGTACGTGGTTTAGATGCATTTCTGCTTCTGACAAATTTATGGATGGCTTACGTTTTATGTGTTGTATGGTAGAGGCTTAAGCATTTTGCTTGCATCCGTGTTATAAATTGCGAGCTCTATTGAGCACTATTGCCTTTTGTCCTTCTAAAACGTGATATTGCACGTCTGGATAGCGCCTGTCACAAATAGCATGCACTTTTCAAATTGTTGTCCCGCTATTTGTGTATTATCTTTCTACCCACCACATCCAAAAGAAAAGGTCAATTAAAGGAAAGTAAAAAATAGGAAGGAAAAAAAACACATCACAAAAAAGAGAAACCATGGTAACCCCTAACTCGTCAGCAAAAAAATTACCTCATTCTACACGTCGATGTATGTTTTTCATTTGTTTAATGTTAATCGCATCTCTATTTGAATGTGGTTTAGGTTCATCTCTGCTTCGCACGAATCACATAAATGGTTTAGGTGCATGTCTTGTGGGGTTGAGGTTCGTTTAGGTTGTCTTTGACTTTATTTTGAATGATGCAGTACTATGTTTATTATGATTGTATGAAGAGTAGTTTAATGGGGACACCCTTTTACTGACACTTGATGTGTCTTTAATGCATTGGTTGATGTGTGAATTATTCAAAATTAATAAAATTTGACTGACTAGTGCATTAAAGACATATCATAATGTGAGTAAAAGGTTGTCAATAAAGGGTCTTCTCATAGAACTATTCTTGTATGAATATCTGTATATCATATGATTTTTTATAATTATAAAAATCAAATGTACAAACAGTTTACACGACGCAACCACAGAATCAAAACACGACACCTTGCATGATATCCCCTCTACTAATCTCATATTGTAATGATACTAACTACATACAAGGCAATGCTCTCACTATTTAGTTCCACTCCCCTCTAAAAAGAGTTCACCCACAAGTTCAAAGTGGTATGCCATTTGTCTTTGATAAAACCCACACCCAGATGAAAAGAGCATTCCGATGAGTCTCTTCCCTCACTAGCCCTTCTATCTCGGATTCTTGGTTCCATCAGTCAACAACATTGTTAGTTTCTTTCGCTTCGGGCAATTCCAACACTAGGTGAGCAAAAGCCTCTCACACTCAAAACATGAAAAGGATGTTTAAGGGGTCAGAGTAAACTCGAAAACGCAATGCAGTGGTGGCGGTACTGTAGTAGAGTCATGCTGCTGCTCTGAAATACACCTCAACTTTAAGGGCATGCTCAAATGCTTGTCCAAGGAGGTGATGGTCCTGGGGTAACGCAACTGAAGCCCATCCAGATATTGCTCTACATTCTGCTAGGTATTCTCACTTGACTCACGTGCCCTAATGTTGAAACTGTTCAGAGTATCTCTCTGTCATATTGCCATGACCTAGACCTTGCACACGCACAGAAAGATCCCTCTCGTGAGACCCTCAATAAGGCAATAGCGCGCTATTGCGTTCGCAATAGCGCGCTTTTTAAAACATTGATGAGGACACACCTCAGTTGTATCTTCATCACAGGCAAACTACAAAAGGGGTGCTTATTTATAGCAACTCTCATTCCTGCATTAAGTCGTTCCACAAAACCTTACCCCTCAAGTAAATGCAGCGGGCTAAACTGATTGCAGCGGCTCCGCAACCGTTCCAAGAATGGACAGACGACCCCTATGGCCTCCGCTCCTGTTATGATCCCCTACTGCAAAGCTGATCCATCCCCTTGGGCCCCATGCAACACTGCAAGCTCAAACGAGCACACTGTGGGTTTTCATGGCTTCGTACCCCAGCATCCTCATGGTTCCCAATATGCTGCTGCCGACTCATTTGAGGACAGAGAACACTGTCCACAATCAGCCTTAGCCACGGCCAAGAGAGGATCCTCCCATTCCAACTTTTCAAATCCTTCCTCAACCAAAGTATCGAAGGTTTGAATTGTGAAGCTAAATCGGCCATGGTCTTCGATATATCAGCCAGGACGGTTCCATCTTGGTGCTTTTATGTGCTTTGTGATATAGAACATCTTGCAATGGATTTCTTAGAAAAGTACGATTGCACAAAGAGGAACAACAAGAAGTGTGAACATTGGGATTGATAATGTTTTTTTTAATACATATGTACTATATGTATATTTTATATTATTCCATGCATTAATAATACATGTATAAAACTATATATAAGTTATCATGTATCTATTGATAATATTATTTAATATATGGATCTTACTATATTACATAATTTAATAAAATATAAATATACGCAATTTTGTGTACATGTACATACATATATATATATATACATATATATATATATACATATATATATACATATATATATACATATATATATATTTTATTTATAAGAATTACACATATATTAATGTATTATGTATGTATATTATAAATTAAGGTATAAATGCATTAAAATATTAAGAATGAAGAATAGAAGTTATAAAACACCCTTTTGCTGTTTTCTAAAAAACTTGATCATAACACAGAAATATTATAATTCAGTATTTAAAAATCGGTATGTAAAACACAATTTTTTATCACAATTGCATTTAAACACAGAAAATAGAATTATAGTTGCAAACCAAACACGCCCTTAATTATTTTAACATGACAGCGTATTATGAGTGAATATGGAATAGTCACGGATTTGGTATCGAGGGTTTGCTTGTTTGGATTATCCCCTTAGTGCCGGGTCCCAATGATCGTGAAGTAGTTCCCTATAATGTCATGTCGCACCAAATTAATAAATAATTAAATTAATGACTTTCGGATTTGTATTGGCTTATCTGATAAAATTTATGAGTCAAGGTAATAATTAATGATGGGATGTTTTAGACTAGTTTCGAGATGCTTAAAATGGTCATTTTTAGCTTAGGATGTTGGGTTTTAGGTCCATGGGTGTAGTATAAGCCTTGGGTATTGTTTTAAGTCATTTCGAGTTTATTTTGGGCTCTTTTAGGTGAGGCCCATTTGGAACCCAAGTACTGTTTCGAAATTACAGAGTTTTAATGAGTCATTAGGGATCTCATAAGTCACATATCATAATTGGGGAAGCATCTTAAGTCTAGAGAGAGAAACTTGAAGAGAAGAGGAAGAGCTATAAGGATCTTGCCCTAGTTTTCATCACCAGATTGATTTAGGCAAGTTTATCTACAATAGAAGTATGATTGATATTGAGTTAAATTATGTCTATTCATGAGAATCTAAACATAATTATTTTTTAATCTGATTTGAATGATTATTGTAAGGACACAAATTTCCAATTGAGTCCATATATAGTTTTGGCTCAATTCCGGACAAAAACATTTATTCATAGGATTGTATTTAATTGTAATATTCTCAAGCCTATGAAAAGTTTGTTTGAAGACGTAGCGGCAAAGAGTATAAAGCTTCATCATCATGCCGGTTTCGTGCCTCGTTTACACGTCATCAACCATAGTTCCAAGCTCCCAAGGTATGAATGCAATTATATATATATATATATATATAGGAGTTTGGAACTTGTTTATTGGGTGTTAGGTTTAACTAAAACTGCGTTTTAATTTCAGAAAGATTTAATTAAAACTTTAAATAAAGTTAAAAAGTTTTGGAGCTAAAATGAATATTTTCTGACTTTCTGGCACGTTGTTCGAAGCATACTGTAATCTCGTTCGAACGAGATTACAATGTCATTCGAACGAACTGGCATCTCGTTCGAACGAGGTTGCCAGGTCGTTCGAACAAAACTTCTAACGAAATTCCATTTTTCAACACTGGAACCTCGTTAGTAAAGTCGTTCGAACGAAATGCCAAAGTCGTTCGAACGACTTTCCAAGCGGGAACAGTTTTTTGACAGTTTTTGGCAATTTTCTCCCATGATCTCCACTTCTTTCCCCACTATCTTTTCACAGCATAACTATGTGCGGGAATCACTTTTGTTAGATAATCTTTTTCATATCCTACTAACTCCTAGAGAGTGTTTTGAGAGTAAAATCAAAGAGGGAAAAAGATCATGTTTTGAGAGTGTTATTATCCAAGAGAAAAATATACACCACTCTAGTTTACACCCAAATAAGTTTCTTCCAAGTTCTCATATTCATATATCTTGCTTGGAGTTTGGCACCGGGTTCATCTCTTCCGTTCAAAGAGAAGTTTTGGGTTTTCTTCTACATCCCACAAAGAAAGAAGAAGAGTTTTTGTTGCGGCATTACCTACTTGGAGAAAGGCTCCTTGTACGGGTGACGGTGACCATACCAAGTCTGATCGGTGGACTCCGAGACCGCGGTGGAGCTCCGTGGTTATCTGCTAGGAAGAGGCATCTACAAGAAGAAGCGTCAAGGCTTGAGAGGGATCGAGTCGTGTGTTGTAAGCCTTTTTGTCTTGTATTTGTAAATTCCGTATTTAGTGGATTTGAGGCTAGGGCCGTCCGAGGTTGTTTCCCGTCTTGGGTTTTTCCTCGTACATCGCGGCGTAGTGGATTAATTGTTTATTTTATCTTTTGTAAAATCACCTAGAACGCATGCTTAGGTAAAAAGATAAAAATTAGTTTATTTTAATCTCTACGTATTTAATTTGGGTGATGTGTAGTGAATTAATTCAAGTCGTTTAATTTAATTGTTAAAATTGGTTTGGCCTAATTTGATAAAATTGCAAAATATAACTTAGGCAAATTCTAGGACTTGATTGAATTAATTGGTTTAAGTGAAAAATCAACTTGTGTGGTGTTAATGATTTTAATGCGTTAATTTAATTTCACTCGGTTTAATTTTAATTTGTTTAAGAAAAATTAAAATTTGGTAATTCGTTTGTTTGTGAACCGTCACACTTCTTTACGCTTCCGCATCTTGACTATATATAAAAGGAAATAATATTTTATTTGAGAAAATTAAAATCCGGGGATCCATATCCGCTTTCAATTATATTGATTAATTTCGTAATTAACCTAATCTAGTCAGTAATTAGCTTGAATCTCCCGTTTTATTTTATTGATTACCTCATGAATATGACTTGTAATTTTTAAAGAATCATTAGGATTTGTTCTCTATTGTAAGTCATACAAATTCATTTTATATGTATTAATCCATTGAAATTGTGGACTAATTGAGGAAACTAGCAAACCCAGGGTTCTTGAATGAGAATTGGGTTTTCATTTAAATCTTAATATAAACTTGAGGTTTTATGGTTAGATATATGTTCCAATCGTTTATATTATGTGGATTAGGTGTTGGGATGCTTGTTGCGACTTGGATGTAGGTTTTTAAATCATTAATGGTGGTTTTGAAAGTGAATTTGGGTGTTAGAGAAGATGAATCCCATAAGGGGGAAATTTCGAAATAACTGTAGTCATCAATCGATCGATGACTAATCGAATGATCGATGCCCCCAACATTTTGGCAATTTTTGCTTAGTGTTTGATTGGTTAGATTTTGGGATTTGGGGTTAATTTGGGGATAATCTTTAGTCTAATTTGATTATTATGAACAGATGGGTTCTAGTTTGGATAAATGTTAGATGCCTAATTTTATAAAAGTTTATGAAATTGAATAATTCATGTTAAGACTAGATTTCTGTGAATGAGTAGGTTTCCTTCCCTTGTGGTATTTGTGAAATGCATACCATGTGTTCATTACTAGGAGAGATTCCATGATGAGGAGCGTGCGACGTCGACCCCGATGGTACCTCGGTGATACAGACGGGCTTACCATGGTCATTTTTACCTCAGGTCCTACGTCTAGTATGAACGAGTGAACCCCGAAGGCGTTAAGGATAGGTCTTCGTTATTTGGGGATTGAGCAGAAGCACATTAATATAGTACATGTCCAGGACCGTATCTATGTGGATTTTAGACTTTGAGATTGTCTTGTTGTATACACTTGAGATGCTTAGTGTAGTTGTTATTATGAACCCTTTCATTGTTAAATTCGAATTGTGTAGAATAATATTTAATCATGGGTTCACTTGGATTTGGGCTCTTAGATGCATATGATATCTAGGACTGTTTGGGTTAGGATATAAATTAAAAGACATTAAAATGCGAGAGGAATATGCATAGCTATGATTATCCCAATTTTGGTTGTACTCTTATTCTTTATTGACTTTTTGTTAACATTTTCGTGAACTTTAGATTCCAGGACCTAGGCCTCCATTGTCGCCTCAGAAATATTCCTGATATTCACATCTCATCCCTATTGCTGATCTTAGGATGTAGGTGTCATTAACCTACATGCTTATTCCTTTCCTGTTAATTGATATTTCGGACTGTTCGGTTATTTGTAGCAACTTTATATTGTTCCTGGTTGGGTTACGTGAGACATTTGTAGAGTGCTTTTATGTATGACACTTCCTTGCTTGTAGAATGGTATCAGATTTGTTAGATGTTATACTTATAGTAGTTCAGTATTTTATTTAGTATATTTCAGTTTTATTCATGCTTATAATGATACTTAATTGTTTAGACTCCTTTATTGTTTAATTTAGACCTGATCAATCTATTATTAAATTTTACGGGGTGTCACATCATAGATTTGTAGTCTCAAGAACCTTCCAGAATCGTAATATTGTAAGTATAAATACAATTATTGGGCTCCTAATTGGGTAAAGCCAATACGTCACAAATTATTCTTGGTATCAAAGCCTACCATTGACAATTTAACCCAACCCGTCAGGTTCCTACCCCGACCCGCCCCGTTCCGTCCCAAATGGAGCGGGTTAAAAACCCGTTTGAAATCATAGGATCGGGTATGGGTTTAAAAAAAAGTTAATTAAACGGGGCGGATAAGTTAAAAAATCCTAAGAGGTTTAGTATGCGGGTTTTAACCCACCCCGAGTGGGTTTTTGACCCCTGTAATGTAAACGGGGCGGGGGCGGGGGCGGGTTTAGAAGGTTTAAATTTTAATCGGATTCGGGGAGGGTTAAACTAAACCCGTTACGGGTCGCAGCGCGGGACGGGTTAAATTTTCTTTTCGCGGGGCGGGTTTGGGTTTTGGCATACCCGACCTGTTGCCATCCCTAAGCCTAACCCCAACCAATGTTTTAAAAAGCTCGTTATTGCTTTTTGTGGGCCAAAAACGCAACGTTGCGGTTAATGTATTACGGGATGCTCAAAAAGCGTGCGCTATTTGGCGTTATTTTGCGCTATTGTGCGCTATTTTGCGCTATTGTACGCTATTTGGCGCAACGGCAACGCTATCCATGTTTTTTTAGAAACCTCAGTTTAGTTAAGGAGGGGGAAAAAGTGTTACCTTATATCAAGCGGATTTTGTTTGTGTGAGGTATCCTTTGTTCCAAACCCGCAATTTACTTATTTACGAAGGTCTCAATGATGTTATTTGCTTATTTTAAAAAGTTTACCTTAAAAGGTTACTTTTATTTAATATTTTCTATTCCAAACTCTCGGTTTACTTAAACGTTTGCTTATTTTACATTTTTCACTAAATAATGTTTTTTATTTTATAATTTCCAGTTTTAAATGTTACTAATTTTTCAAATCTCAATTCAAAATGTTTTATTTTTAATAATTGTCAGTTTAAAATGCTACATGTGTCATAAATAACTGATTAAATTATTATTTATTTTATAATTTTCAGCTTTAAATGTTACTTGTTTTTCAGATTTCTGTTTAAAATGTTATTATTATTATTTTTTATTTATTTTTCAATTTAAAATACTACTTGTTTTATAAATTTCTGTTTAAAATGTTATTATATTATAATTTTAAGTTTAAACTATTACTTATTTTACAAATTTCATGTTAGAATTTTATTTATTTTATTATTTTTAGCTTTGAATGTTACTTATTTTCAGAATTCTGTTTAAAATGTTATTATTATTATTATTTTTTTAATTGTCAAGTTAAAAAGTAACTTTAAAAAAATCAATTTCAAAAATAACTTTTTTTACCAATTTCAGTTTAAAATGTTACTTTCTTACAAATTTCATTTTAAAATGTTATTTATTTATATTTTATTTATAAGTTTTTTAATTAAAAAGCAGGAATGCATGAATTGCTCGCGCGATGCACGACGCGATTAGCGCGACGCTACTTTGGAGCCAGAACGCGACACCCTGCGCGACCGCGATTTAAAACATTGACTCCAACCCACATTTTTTCTCTGCAATCTCTTTCTTACATCATCCCTAATTCGACAACTTCCAAAACCCTAACCCTAGAATTGCAACTACTGTTCATTAACCCTAGTTTTTAAAACAGTCATCTTCTGCTCTCATTCCTTAAAGATCGCAACTTTGAACCCTAGGGTTTCTACATAAATTAACCATTGCTAAGGTCTCACAGTTATTGGTCCAAACAAGGTGTTGGCTTGATTTTTTGTACCTGAGGTCGCGAGGTTGCCAGGTTAGGGTCCGACCTTATTCATCAACATCTTACCTCGTTTTTGTTGTATAAGAATCGAAAACTCCATTTTTAGGGCTCTAACCCGTTTTTTAACCCTTCTAGGGTTCTGTTTGGTACAAATGTGTTCATTCTTATTGGTCCCTTTAGTTCTTGGGTTGTCGAGTTGATCGGGCACCATTTTTCTCAGTGGGTTGCAATGTGGCCCCTAATATGGGGATTTGAGGTTTCTTTATCTTCATCTGATTTTTTTGTTTCTTGGCGTAGAAACCATTTTCGAAAATCTATCAAATCTGCTCTTTACATGTTTTAGGTCACTTCTTGGGATATTATGGGTGATACTGGTTGCGAAAAATATATTTTTTCTTCAGCTCAGTATACACCGGCTCAATGAGTTACGAGTATTCTCTTGAATGGGCGAAATCTCATATTGTGGTCTCGTTCTTTTCACCTATACGTTAGGCGAAGGGGCAAATATAGCAGGCTATTAGGAAACGAGAAGCCACCAACGAGTAATGATCCCAAATTGTTTAATCAATGGGCTATGGAGCGGTGCACTATCGTGAGTGGGATGTTCAACTCTATGGAAGAGACTATTAACACCGTGTTTATTTTCTATGAGTTGGATCACGATATTTGAAAAGCCCTTAATTAAATATATGCACATGCACATAATGACGCCCACATCTTTGAGCTTTATCAAGAGATTGCCCGAGCTTTACAAGATGTCCTGAATCTCACGGTTCAAGAGAACTTTGGATATATTTAGTCCCGATGGGAGGAGTTGGTCCAATATTAGCGTCTCAATGATTTCCCTCTTGAGGGAGCATCGTTATTAGTGAAGCGATTAGATCGACAGCATTCTTATCAGTTCCATATGGGTTTATGATCTGAGTACGATTCCATCAAGACCTAGATTCTAAATACATCTCTTATGCCTCCTCTATATGAGGCATTTACTATTGTGATGGTGAGGAGCGTCGCTTCCAGCTTATTTAGCCACATTTTGCACCTGCATTTTCAGCGAGCTCGGGATCTCATTTTGGTGACAGAAAAATTGTATGCCATCATTGTCATGCTATAGGCACACTAGGACTCCGTACTTCAAACTCCACCCAGAGTTGAAGCAAAAGTTTCTTAGGACCTGATCCTCTAATTCCTCTCGTATGGCTACAGTTGTTACTACTACTTGTCCTCCAGCTACCCCTCCTTCGATGGCTCCTCCTCCACCAGTATCTGTTGATTTGAGCTAGTTGTAGTCTCAACTTAGACAAATTCAGGAGCAGTTGAGTTCTCTCACGACTAGAGTCAGATCCTCTACGTCCACAATCATCATTGCTTCGGGGACCCCCACTTCAATCCATGTTAGGGTTGCAAAGCCCACTTGAGCTCTGGATTCCAAGCCACTGATCATATAACATGTGAGTTGTCCTTGTTTTCCTCACCCACCATTCCCATTTGTGAGTTTGTTCATCTAGCAGACGACCCCCTTGCACGTATCCATAGCAAGGAGGACATACACTTATCTGCTGATATTATTATTTCCTCAGTTTTGCATGTTTCAAATTTTTCTTTTAATCTTTTATACGTTAGTCAACTTGCCAAACATCTTAATTACGCCATTGTGTTATTACCAGTTCGATGGGTATTTTTGGTAGGAGCTATGAGTGCGATTGGTACAGTCCATTTCATATGATGTTTCTCTTAGTACCGTGCATTTTTGGCATGCTCGTTTAGGGCATGTCAACTTCCAGCACTTATGTTTGTTATTTCCTTTCTTTCTAAGGAATGTAAAGAAAAAAATATTGAGTGAAATTTGTGAGCTTTCTAAACATACTCAAACTAGTTATGTTTCTCATATGAGTCATGCCCCTAGTATGTTTCATTTGGTTCCTTCTGATATGTGGGGGCCATCCCTAGTTCTGATAATGGGCGTGAGTATGTCTCTAATGAATTTCGATCTCAACTTAATCAAAAAGGGATCCTTCACCAACTCACTTGCCCTTATACACCCGAGCAAAATGGGATTGCAAAACGTAAAAATTCTTATGGGCATTGTTAGATGTTGAGTAGAATGAAGGTGCCCATATCTTATTGGCACCTTGTCGTCCTCACTGCCACATTTATCATCAACTGCACCCCGAATCAGGTCTTAAGGGGTAAAGCGCCTCTTAAGTGTCTTCAACTCGATAGACCGTAGTCCTTCCAGGCACAAACTTGATGATAAAGTTATTCAGTGTATCTTTATTGGCTACTCCTGGATATCTAAGGCTCAGTATCCAAACACATGTATCAAACTTAATGTCACTTTTCATGAGGATGTCCCATTTAGAGTTACCATAAATCGCTACCCCCTTAGCGAACTGCGATCTAGATCGCACGTTCCAAATCGCGGGTCGTTCACAATCCGAAACGCATATTTTGACGTTCCGATATAGAAAATTGAAGGAACGAAGCAAAGAAATAAGATGAAAAGAGTACCAGAGAAATAATAAAGATATAAATGAGATGATAATATGGACCAACTTTAAGGTTTCCTTGTATCATCAAAATCGTCATGTTTAGAGGAGAAAACAACGATGGATTTTGAGTGATGAGCCATTCGAAGGTTTTGTTGCATTCATCCCTTCAAAACTACAGAGTTGACGAGTGTAGCTTCTCTTGATAATTGGGAATTTCTTAACACAAGAAATTTTAACGTTTCGGTATGTGTGGGGGGAAGGGAGATGTTGTCGCTTTGTTATGAGGGAAAGACAAGAGCATCGTTAAATGGTAAATCTCCATATACCACTTATTTAATGTGACGGTAAGGGTGTCTCTATATTAATTAAGCGGTGTTATTTAGTGTGATGTGTGTAAAAGAAGTGAGAACAATATATTATAAATAAATGCCATGTGTTTATCAGCACTTGCTTTTGATTCTAAATATATGCCACGTGTCTCTCACCGCTTACTTTTTATTACAAGATCTTTGATCATACTAAATATTCATGGACCTGGACATCGAAATAGAACCATTTTGGTATACTCTTTATTAATTCAAAATATTGTATTACTAATTTAAAATAATTTGGCATGTAATAATTAAACTTGAAAGTACAATAATAATAATTTTTAAAGATATGATATTTAACCTATTATCTATAATATATATAAACGTATTTCATTTCGACTAAGTGATCCGAATAAGCCTACCCCTAACGTACTACGTTTCGCAATAAGTAACGTTCCTCATTCTCGTTCCACGTACCGCGGTGAATAGCGTACCAGGTGACATTGATCCCGTTTTATGGTGATGTGACTCCTCCACGGCTCCTATCTTGACATCTCTTGAGGACAAGGTGACATATCCTTTACCCAAACAATCGGAACCCCCTTTGTAGATGTATTCCCGCGCCCTCAGTCGCTTCCGCTACCTCCTTCTCCGGAAGTAGGTAGTTCTCTCTCTTCTTTACCTTATCCTACTTTCGATTTTCATTCTCGCTACCCTTCTCGTATTCGACACCCCCTTCCCAATATGATTTTTCTAGTGATACTAATTATCCTGTTCTAAGCAACTTTCCTATGCTAATTTTTTAGGTCCATATTAAGCTTTTCTGCGGCAACTTGGCTCCATCTCCATCCCCATCCCTCAATCAATGGTTGAGGCTCTTCAGAATCCTAAGTGTGTGGAAGTGATGAGAGTGGAAATGGATGCATTGGACCGAAACAGTACATGAGAGTTTGTTTCTCTACCTCCCAGGGAGAAAATCGTTAGATGTAAATGGGTCTTTAGTGTTAAGTATTTAGTCGATGGTTCTATTGATCAGTATAAGGCACGGTTGGTGGCTAAGGGATTTACATAAGTTCGCAGGAAGAATTTTGGGGCTACATTTTTCTCGGTGGCCAAGCTTACTCATGTATGATTATTGATCTCTCTTACGGCTTCCCACTCTTGACCTCTACTTCAGTTAGACGTAAAGAATATCTTTCTACATGAGGATCTCTCTGAGACCATTTATATGGAACCTCCTCCGGGTTTTCAAGCTGCGAGAGGGAGAATATATCGGGAAAGTGTGTCGTCTCCGAAAGTCGCTTTATGACCTTAAGCTATCACCTCGAACATGGTTCAGCAAGTTCAATGAGGATGTTATATCCATGGAGTTTACTTGATGTCATTCCAACCATAAGGGTCTTATTCATCGTCAGCCCGATAGCAAATGCATTATTTTTTTCGCTTATGCTGATAATATTATTATTGTGGGTGATGATGTTTATGGGAGTGGATGAGTGAAATGGATATTGGAAAGGTGTTTGATGTGAAGGACTTCGGTCCTCGCCGTTAATTTTTCAGGATTGAGGTGGCTCGGTCTCGACGGGGTCTCTTTATTCTAGCGTAAGTACACTTTGCATTTTCTTCGGGATACTAGGATGCTAGATTGTCGTTCGGCTTCAATCCCTATGGAACCAAACCTAAAGCTCCCGGTCAAGACGAGTGATTTGATTTCGAATCCTTCAGTTTATCAGAGATTGGTTGGTCGGCTCATTTAGTTGACCAACACGAGGCCGAATTGGCATTTGCTGTGACTATAATAAGCCAGTCTATGCATGCTCCACGCACCGCACACTTGGATGCTATATATCACATTTTGAGATACCTCAAAGTCATGTCCAGAACTTAGGTTGTTTTATGCCTCGGGGAGACAAACAAGTCTCTCATCTTTCACTGATGCAGAATATGCGAGGTATAAAACATATAGACGCTCTACTTCAGGCTTTCGTACATTATATGGTCCTCACCTTATCTCATGGAAGAGCAAAAAAGCAGGCGGCGGTTTCACGGTCTTCAATTGAGGTTGATTACCATGTAATTGCACATAGGGCATGTGAGCTTTCATGCCTTCAACTGATTTTGGGGGAGCTAAGTTTTATAGAGAAAGAATTATCGGAGTTATTTTACAATAATAAATCAAGTATTATGCTTGCATCTCATTCCGTGATTCATGAGAGAACGAAGCATGTGGGTGGAGGTTGATATTCATTTTATCCGAGAAAAGGTGAGGTTTGGCATCATTCGTCCAGGTTTTGTCCATCTTCGAAGGCTTTTTGGGTGGTATTGGTAGTTGCGTTGAACAGGGGCAAGCACGGCCCCAAGGCGGGTTTATCCTCCTAGTTTACATAGTAATAGAAGGCGAACTGGAAATACTCTATGCCGCTTGTTGCGTGAAATTAAACTTTGAGACGAAAGCAAGAAAGGAAAGAAATTATGACCTCAACAACCACTTCGGCTTAATCATCCCACTTCTTTACTCAATCTCAATAAAGGATATCGATTTCCAATAACCACTTTCACCCGATCCAATTCATGTCCATCAAGCTAGGTTGCTTCCATCGGTCGGCATTTACCACGTATATCAAGCACGCTTTCTCATAAGTGTTGATTTTTTGTATGTCCATCCGGTGTACCTTTAAGTCGGTCGGGAACGTTGTTGTAAATTCTGGGAACATGAAATTCGTAATCATTTTGTTGCATAAAGTACAAAAAATGGTTACATATTTGATTAGTGATGATAAGTGATAATGCAAAGGAGATTTAAAAGACTTAAATTCAGTTGTTAATGGTGTTGCAATTAGAATGCAGTGCAAGGGTTCCGTTGCAGGTGGCTTGTTGGATTGCCAAAACTATTGTGGCAGATCTGAGAATATAATAGCTTCATATTTGCTATTTTTTCAGCAGATAAAATTTTGTTAGATGGATGGTGCTAAAACCTTTCTTGGACAATGCTCGGGAGACATTCTAATAGCCTGGGGAATGGAGCTGCAATAAGCAAAAGGAAATACAGTAATAATCCCCTTTACTACTCTAATAATATTATTAATAATAATAACAATTGAATGTGGCCACTGTTATATTCAGAAGCCTAGGTAGGCTAGATGCGATAATTCGTCCATGGGTGCTGCTATTGACACCCAAAAAACTACTGCATAATACCATACTATTTTCTAGTATGCCATTGCTAAGGGAAACCACGTGGTATAAATAGTTTATGTTAATTTTTTAATTGGGTCCCACTTCATTTTTTCTCACCTCTTACAACTCAAACTCTCATTTTCTCTCAACCATCTTCCCCCCCACCACACCATCTCCAACACCCAACAACGCATCTCTCTCTCTACAGTCTACACACACACACAGTCACACCTCTTTCTCTTCGTCTCTCTCATGCACACACATAAAAACCTAATTATGACAAAGTTTATATTTGAAATGAAAAAACTACCCAAACGAATATTTTCGCTTCATATTCAACCCATAAATAATTTAAAATAAAGTATATACTCACATAGGATTTAAATAACACTTAAAACTTCAAAAAAAAAAAACAAGTCCGAAAACCTGCAAATTTGTTCCCTCGATCCCGAAAATAATGACAAAATTCAGGATCCAAGCCCCGAATGTGGATAAAAATAAAAATATAATATAGTTGTACACATTCGGTGTCCAAGCCTTGAGTTTAAGGCAAAATTTCGGAGTCCAAATCTCGAATAGGTCAAATATTGTCATTGTTTAGAGCTGAATCCATTCGAGGTCGAGATCCCTAATTTAGAGCCAAATTTCGGGGTCCAGACCCCTACCCCTAATCTGGGGCCAAATTTCGTGGTACAGTTGTTTGGTGTTATTAGTCCAGTCGTTTGGTGGTTGAGGAAGGAGGTTGAGGTGGCTTGTGGGTGTATGGTACCGGAGGTGGTTCGACAGAGGTTGGTATTCTCTTTTGTTTCAGTATTAGCTGAGAGGATTGAGGATGGTGAAGAGGGTTTTGACAGAGGTTGGTGTTCTCTTTTACAGAAGAAAATATGAGGATGGTGAAGAAGGTTTTGGAGCCTAGGAGCTTGATGGGACTTGAAGCCATGAATGGGTCCTTCTCATATTGTGTACATATATCTAATCTCTGTTAGAAAGAGGGGCCATATGGTTTTTCAACTATACGAGAATTCCACATGGTAAAAAAATTGAGTTGGGTTCAATTCATTTTTGGATTTTGAATGACTTTATATGATGACAATTCAGTCTGATTTATTAGTTGGTTTTCTCACTCAACCTTTTAATTTTTGTAGAAATTTAATGGGGTCTTCATCAACCTGTTTGTATTCCATCAAGTGTGCTTCGATTAAATTTTAATGGTGTCAGGTCAGTTAACTCATTTTCATACTTTATATCAAGCAAAATTCAATTGTTATCACTATTAAAATTTGGGTATTGCGAATATTTATTAAGCATCGTTTATTTCTTGAAATTAGTTAGGTATTATTAATAATGATTGGGAGTAGTTGTTTGGGAATTATAAAGCTATAATTTGTATAAAACTTGAAATAACCCAAAAAAAATTGCCTCACCACTTCAAACTTTTGCTCTAGTTGGCCAAAAATCCTGGATCCGCCACTGGATGGTGCAGTGATGGAGATTGTGATGGTATGTGGTGGAAATGGTAATAGTATGTTGTTTGATGTTGAAATCGGTTCGAAGAAAAAAATAAATGAAGAGAAAATGCAGCAGGTTGAAAAGTGAGAAATTTGAACTTTAAATATGTGAGTCTCCTTCAGTAGTAAAAGGAAGAAGAATTGTCTAGTGATGTTAAGTTATTTTATCTCGGGAGTATTATAAGATAGTTTTTTTAGATATCAATAGAGGCACCTTCTTCCTTAATTAGAATGGCCAGTTGAAGCAGCGGTGGGCCTGTTCTAACGTATATGTAGATCTGACTACAGAAGTAGGATCCCCTCCCCCACTTGGAATAGTGACTTACTTTTTTTTTATAGCTATCGGTGTGTCAGTTTTCTTTATCTTTTTGGTACCAGGCACAACTTCTTAGTGCCAGCCAACAGCAAACTCATCTAGCTATTTCGTAATTGTTCAACAGTGATCTAATGAGATTTGCAATTCAATCTCTTATGTTGGACAAAAAAGTACAGGTCACTGTGGTGGGGTCAAAGTCTAAGAGTAGCTTAAATGATGCAAGTCACCGAATAAGGTTGCCACTTAATAAAACAGCAGCAAAAGCAAAAGCAAAAGCAAAAAGAAAAATGGCAAGAAACAAAAGAGAGAGTAAGAGAAATAAACCTTGGCCTTAGAAATGACCTTGACGGCAACTTTTTGACCCTTAAGGTGAGCTTTCTTGGACGTAGCGGAACAAGTATACCCAAAATGCCCTCGCCCAACCTCTCCTCCGATTTCATACCTACTCGGGAACTGTTTGGAGAAACCGAAACTCTTGTCCAGGCCTGGTTCTCTCTCCTCCCCTTCCGGTATAGCTGTCGCATTGTGCCGCCTAGCTAAAGCCGCCTTTATGTGTTTGGCCGGAGACGGCGGTGGAAACGGGATCTTGAAAAACCTACGTGGCGTGGAGTTGGCGCTGGACGACGAAGGGATGGGAGATTTATTTCCGAAAAAGTAGCGTGCGGGGCTTGGGCTGTGGAAAGGGAAAAGAGGAGTTTTTTTAGCGGCGTCGGATTTGTGTACGTGTGCGGGAGTCTCGTTTGGTTCTTCTTTGATAGCGTAGGGATTGGGCCTTGGAGGCTTGGAGGTGCAGGTTCCCATGGTGTCCCTCTGATCAGGGACAAGTGGTTCAGAATTTCGGTTGCATTTCGTGTGGATTTGCTGCTACTCTTGTTGCACTTTTGGCTGTTCGTAACGTATGGAACCCAGAGAGAGAGAGAGAGAGAGAGAGTAATAATGATATGAAAAGAAATGAGAGTAGGCAACAAAGACGGAGAGTTTCCGGTTTTGTTGCTTGTAGCCTGGGAAAAACGCTGATTGCCGTTAAGTAGTACATGATAGAGTTAGTCAGTTGTGTTGTGGTGCTACACTATCTCACTGCCCCCGCGGCCCCCACCTGATTTTGACTAACCATGGACAGGTGGGTAATGCTACAAGCCTCGTATCGTAACCAAAGCGCCTAATATGCTCACTTATTTTGAATTTTTATATTTTCACTAACTTATTTTCATCTCAATTTACCCTCTTAAGGTGTCTCAAATTATTTTTTTTGCATTTTTTAAAATTATTCACCTCATCATCAATCTCTAAATTTTATACATTTCACCCTAAAAGTTTTATTCTAAGTGTTGGGTTATTTTTATTTGGTATATGAGCGAATTTTTTGTATCTTTTCTTGTTACAATCTAGTGTAATAGATTTCGTATAAATTACACTAAAAACTCACACTGATAATTTAAACAACTCTATGTGTCTACAAATAATAATAGAACAAAATAATACTTTAATAAGGTTACTGAAGGGACTATGAATTGGGTAGGCCACATGGCATGAGACGTGGCGCATGAAGAATTGTAGTAATCTGGTCGTCCGAAGGTCATGGAGTTGCTATAAAAGAATCAAGGAAGATCACGATGGATATGGTCAAAAACAGTTTCGATATAATTAAAATACTTTAAGGGTCCGTTTGGCAACTCAATTTCAAGGCTTGGAATTGGAATTGGAAGTAGAAGGCCAATTTCAATTCCGTGGAATTAAAATTGGCCTTCCAATTTCATTTTCATGACTTGGAATTTGGTTGTCAAACGGACCCTAAGGATAAAACCAATGACAGCGGTTGACCACTATGAGAAATGCCTAAAACTCTCGCAACTATAAATAGGCATGACCCTACAGTGTTAGGGCATCTAATTATACATCATTGTATTCACAGCTTGGACTCTCAGCTAGCAATCCTAGCACTATGAGTCACCTCTCCTCAAAGTACTAATACTTTTTTATCCCTTCCTCGTGGACATAGCCACGTACATAAGTGTGTCAATTTCAATACTACACTTATATTTCGTGTTGAATTTGTATTTAGTATTGTTGTAGGATCGATATCCACTATAATTTGGCATCTTCTGTGAGAAAATATTTGAATCCCCACCACTAGAGAATACATTTCCTCATTCGATGTGAGTGTCTACCACTCTTATCATTCCCACTTTAGGAATCGTGTTTGATCATATGTTTCAGTTGTAAGGATGGAATAAAATCCTTCCCGGTCCCCTCCACCTCCTAGTGACACAAGGTTTATGGGACGCACGTCACGGAGGTCTGGTCCTAGTCATCGATATAACACTCCATCTGAGGAACCCCTGCTAGGAACGCAACGTCTCGTTTAGTTAACTTCTTTTATAAGGAGAGGTTGAATAAAAGAGATGATGAAATTGATCGGTTGAAAAGGCAGCTAAGTGAGCAGTTTGAGGGATGTGAGTTTAGTTCCCACAAGCTTGAGTGTCACGAAAGATGGATAGTCTGATTCCCTGAGCTTCCTCGGGCTGGCCATAATGGTGGAGCTTACAAATCTAGAAGTTCATACGTAGCACGGTCATCGCCCTTATTTGGATCATGCTTTTGTCAGAAACTGTTAGTCATTGTCGAGCACCAGCTCGATCGACATAATCTAGTCGGAGCAATCATTCGTCCAAGATTAAGCCCCGAATAAAGAATGCCGACAATTATAATCTACGAGAATTCACAAATAATGAGTTGGAAAGACGTTCGACCCCTAAATTGGCATACACTCCAAAGGATCTTGATAAGAGATTTTTGGGTCACTAATCGACATATCCTTTCACTATTTACATGGAGTCGTCATATCCCCAAATAAGTCATCCATTCCTGAGATTACCACATACGATGGAAAAATGGATCCAGCTCAGCACATCAGACACTATAGATGGTCTATATCCATATGGAGTCATCACGACGCCCTTATATATTGTGTTTTCCTTTTTCGGGATAGGAGAGGTCGGTTTCAGGTGGTTTGTGAAGGTAACTCTTAGGTTGATATCTTATTTCAGGGAGTTAGCATAGTAGTTTATGGCCTGCTCCATCACCAGTAGCAAATTAGTGAAGGAAGCTAGCTCCCTTTCCCTCAAATGGAAGAAAGGAGAGTCCTTAAGGAAGTACGCTTAACGATATTGGGAGTTTTTGAATGAGATTGACAATTCCAATGAGAAATTGGCAAGTTTTTCTTTTAAGTTTCGTCTCTCTAGGTCAGACGATCTCCACTAATATCTCACCAAGAAGCCAGTGTTGCCCGTGGATGACCTTATGGCTCGCATCGAGAATTACGCAAACGTTAAAAAATAAGCTCCTAAACACATATGCTCAAGTTGAATAGCGTTTTAAGCAGTCTAAGTATAACAATACAAATAAATGAGCTAAGGAAGGAACCCAACCAAATCCTACCAAGAAAATGGGAAAAGCTGATATTCCTAGGGGCAATCAAAGATGCTAACTAGTTATATTACTTACTAAGTGACGGATGCTTTCTTCAAAGAGTCGATTTATAAGTTTACTTCTCAAATAAAGGACAAGTCGTACTTCACCAAGATGTCCAGCGATCTAAATAATAGGTACATTAATCTCAAATTCATTTTTCACTAGGATCGTGGTCATAAACTATAAAACTACTAGATGTTTAAGAGACACCTATAGAATTTTGTCAAGTCTACCACCTTAAGTAGCATATTGACGCTGACGAGATAAAATCCTTAACACTGCTCAATGAAATACAAAAGAAGGACAACGATTAACTCCCACTATCCGAGATGATCATAGCGATATAGGGTTATATTGTTCCTTCCCAATGCACGGGTAAAAATTGAGGAAAAGAGTGAGGATTGTAGCCAGCATACAAAAAGCTTTCCAGATCCTTACCAAGCGAGAATGAAAGAACATTGATCTTGATTGGGAAATCATGCTCACTGATGATGATTTACTCAGTGTTAATCTGCCTCAAAAGGATGCCTTGGTCCTTACCCTCCGGATGGCAAACTTCTAAGTGAAAAGAATATTAGTGGATCAAGAAAGATCTACGAAGATCATGGACATCAATTTATCGTACAAACTTGGATACAATATACAGGACTTAGACACCAAAGTCAGTCCTCATATTGGTTTTTTAAAGTTGACATGTACACTCCACGAAGGAAGATTACTTTATTAGTTAAGGTTGGCCCTATTAATCGGGAGATTGAATTTCATGTGATCCAATTGAATTTTCCTTACAATGCCATCCTAAGTTGAGAATGGTTCCATACTATGAGAGTTGTACCTTCTTCACTCCATTAGAGCTCAAGTTTGTAATCGACTAGGGAATCATTGAAATTTAAGGGTGATCAAGCAATAACACACAGATGTTTCATCGTCACAATAAAAGAAAATCAAGCTCAGCCCACAAAAAGTTAAGATAATGATGATTCAGAGGGTCTTCAACCTAAATAACAACTAAATGGATCACGACCGGGGGTTAAAGAGACTAGGCTTGCCCCCACCAATCGAGTAATGGAGGAATTCAAGACTATTCCTCTAAAATCATCCCAACTAGATAAAATTTTCCTAATCGGTTTTGAATTACCAAAATATGAGGCAGAGCAGATGATTTAATTCATTAGGATGAATGCGGCTTATTTTCCTGGAATCCCTATGATATTCTAGGAAGCCACCGATTGTGCGTAGATCCTTCATATCATCCAGTCAAGTAAAAACCAAGAAGATTAGGCCCTTAAAAAGTTAAAGAGGTGGATAATGAAGTTGAGAATCTACTTCCTGCTAACTCCATCAAAGAGCGAAAAGTGGAGGATTTTATTGACTTCACTAGCCTCAATAATGATTGCCTAGAATATAACTCTTATCACCCTAAGATTGATCAACTCGTTGACTCCATAGCAGGTTATCAATGCCTGAGCTTCATGGATGCTTACTTAGGCAATCATAAGATACCCTTGTTTGAATCCTAATTAAGATAAGACTTCCTTTATCACAACTTTAGGTTCTTTACTGCTAGAAGGTGTCATGGTGTTCGTCCTAAACAATGGTATGGCAAGGTATCGACGTTTTATGACTAAAATGTTAAAGAAGAATATCGTCTCAATAATGGAGGTTTATATTGACGATATACTCGTAAAAAGCAGATGTGCGACTGGCTATGTTAGGGATCTACCCAACATATTTAAAATCTTGAGAAACTACATAATGAAGTTGAATGCCTCCAGGGTGCTTTCGGAGTCAGTTATGAAAAGTTTTGGGGACACTTGGTAACACAAATGGGTATTGAAGCCAATCCAGACCAGATTAATGCGCTTTGAGGCATAAAGAATCCTATTATTATCAAAGGTGTTCAAGTCTTTAGTGGAATGTTAGTCGCCATTAATTGGTTTGTATGACAGTTGTTCAATTAATAACATTATTTTTTAAAGCCTTAAAGAAGACAAACACCACGATATGGACACAAAAATGTGAGCAAGCACTATAAAAAGATTAAGTAGTACTTGAGGACCCCCCTTATCGTCAACGTCAGTTAGTGGTGAGAATATCCACTTATATTTAGTCCTTTATTAACATGTGGGTAGCGGAGAACTAGTTTGGCACCAACATAGAGAACAAACTAGGCTCGTAAATTGAGTCAGGCAAGTCCGAAGCCCGTTCGTTCGGCTTGCTATTTTGGGGCTGAGCTTTATTTGAGTTTGACCCGAGCCGAGCCTGAGCTAAAATAACAAGCCCGAATGGATTTCGAGCCGAGCTTAAGCCAAACCTTGACAAGCCCGAATCAAACTCGAATCCCGAACTTTGAATATATAAATAAATACACATTACACCAAAATGAGTAAATTGACACTCTTCCAGCGGCTAGCCTTGTCACGGTCAATGACCGTGACAAGGCCGTGACAACTATACTTGTCACGGACTTGTTACAGTCATTGACCGTGACAATTCGTATAATATTGTCACGATTAAGGACCGTGACACGTCCGTGACAAATTTCCTAGCAAAAAAACCTTTCCCCTTCTTTTTTTCCCCATCGATTTCTTCCCCCCCCTCTTTCTCTCTCTTCCATTTATATATATGTGTGTGTGTGTGTGTATACACTACAAGAATATTGATTTTTCCCAGCATAAATTAAATGCCGAGAAAAGTACTAAAAATGTCGGTAACACATTTTGTGGCACTTTTGACAGCATTTGCACAAGTGCGGTAATAGCCAATGTGGTAAAAGAACAACGGCATTTTTAAAAATGCGGTGAAAATTTAGCGGCACTTTTGGCAGCATTTCCAGAAGTGCGGTAGCCAATGTGGTAAAAGAACAACAACATTTTAAAAAATGCCGCAAAAAGTTAGCAGCATTTTAAGGCATTTATATTATTGTTGGTAATAACCTTTTAGCGGCATTAAAAAAATGTTGATAATAACCTTTTGCAACACTTAATAAATGTTTAACACACTTTTGGCGGCACTAAAAAAATGTCGGGAATAATAATAGCAGCATTAAATAAAATCTTTTACTACTATAAAATGCAAAACAAGGCATTAAAGCTCCTCTTCAATCAGCCTATCCATGTAGGCAAAGCATTTAATACTTAAGGTGTCCACGTGGGCATCATTGAAATGTTAATCCTTCTACGAAACCGATTTTTGTACTGCTCTCTTCATATCCACAGTATAAATTGGGTCAAAGTGATCATTTATGCCTCATCAGATCACATGACTCGAGGTCATTTCACACGCTTAACAGAGCCCAAGGCTCGAGAGAGTTGTGACATCTCTCTCTCTCCATCACTCATTTTAACTTCCCTTTCTCCTCTCTCCACAGTCCTGTTAATGCAGAAGCTTCCATCGTGTGCACTGTTAATGAAGAAGCTTTCATTTATAAGCATTCTATAGTACTTAAAATGATATTTTTGTATTCATTATTGGTTGTATTCATTATTGGGTGTATTCATTTTGGTGTTTTGGGTATTCATTATTGGTTGTCAGTTCGATTTTTTTTACGTATTTGGGGCTTTCTACTCTTAACTTTTGCTTCAGATCTATGCTTAGAAAACATTTTGGACAGTAGCTTTGAAAAACTCGGAAGGTATTCAGATCTATGAAATCTGAAAATGTTCGTCACTGCGTGAGAGGGTTGTTCATGACGATTTACTATTTAGGTCGCTGCCTTTTTGAGTTAAATGGCGGGGGCGTGAGAGGGCTGAAATGGCAGAAGGGTGACTTCGTTGGGTTGGATTGGTTCTACGGTTCATATCTACGTACCTTATGTTTGATTTCTAATTTGCTTTCTCTCATTCCATCTATACTTTAATAGCCTTTCCTCTGCTGCAAACCAAGGCAACCACCTTCCCCTGTTCAGATCTACGTACCTTTTCACGGTATGATGCTTTTTCATCTTTGTTATAACTTTGTTACATTTGGGGTTTTGATTTTTTTTAAATCTGAGTTTTTATCTCAAGGTTCTTAGATTTATTTGTTTTTGATTTTTTTTTAAATCTGAGTTTTGATTTTCTGTTTAGGCTGATTCATTTGTTTAGGCGAAGCGTTGATGTTTTGAAACCCAAACTGTGATGGCCGACGGGTTTTCTAAAGGTACTATTGTGTTTTTATTTATTTACTTTCTTTTTTGGTGCAAGCAAAACCATTATGGTTTGATTTTTTTTCCTTCTGACGCTGTGGACCACACATATGTTTGGTCTGAAATTTTCATTTTTTCCTTCCGTTGTCGTCGACAACACATATGTTTGGTCTGAGAAACATATGTGGTTTTAACTGAGATGGGACATGGAGATGTATGTATGCATGTTTTTAACGGCTGAGATTTGTATGTTTTTAACTGTTGAGGTGATCGTTTTTCTCTTTTTTCAGAAACCCAATTTGAGAAACTTTCAACTTACAGGTTGAATGTGCCATGTGTCAGATAGTTGGTGCAAGCAAATCTATTGTGGTCTGATTTTTTTTCCTTCTGATGTTGTGGACCACACATATGTGGTATGAAATTTTCGTTTTTTCCTTCCGTTGTCGTCGACAACACATATGTTTGATCTGAGAAACATATGTGGTTTTAACTGAGATGTATATATGCATGCTTTTAACGGTAGATAGATGTATATTTTTAACTGATGAGGTGGTTGTTTTTCTCTTTTTTCTTTTTTCAAAAACCCAATTTGAGAAACAAAGAAACCCAGATATTTTAAGTTACAGGTTCACAATGTTTTTCCCTTTTTTTTAGAACCATTGTTTTTATGGGGGATCTTTTTTACTAGAAGGAAGGTAATCAAATGGTATATTTCGTGATGTACCAACAATTCAAGGTTTTTAATTTTGTATTATAGATTAAAATAGCATATTTCGTTTTTGCCCAGCGATCATTATATTAACTTATCAATTTGTAAATTGAGAGCCTTTTTTCTCAATATTTATACCCTACCTCTTTATCTCCCCCCTCTCTCTCCTTCACCCTTAAAGAGATTAAGTTTTTTTCACGCTTCATCTATTCTATTTATTCTTGAGCATTCATCTCACACACTACTACCCCTATATAAGACATTGTGCCTATCGTTTTCACTTATGCTCTCAAGATGCTTCACCTAAAACTTTGGGTTCTCCAACCAAGATTGATGATGGGTCATCCAGTTCGGCTTTATAAAAAATGATGGTTGTTTTCTAATCTATGTATAACATTAACATCCTTTTCTGCATTTAGTTGATTTCACATTGTTTTATGCTCTGCTTCATTTCGGATGACATATTCCTTACCTAAATAAAAAATATAACTTCGTCATTTTTTTTAAAGTTTTGTTGTAAAATATCTTTGGGGGTGTGTCAAATATCTTTAGGATTTGTACAATTTCTTCGCAAATCTGTAAAATATGTGAGATTATCGAAGTTTAAAATATCTACCTGGTTCATGAAACATTCCCCTGAGGATTCAAAATTAGTTTTTTTTGGTTTCGTGTCAAGATTTCTTTCATATCTAAGTACGGACTCATCAGTTGTTCTAAATTTTTAGTCTGTAATCGGTTCTTAGTAGTTCTCTATTTAGTATATAATAAATATTTACAAGGGCTTATATTGCAATGTTTTTTCGGGATAATATGTAGTTATATTTTTTTTACATGTCTTATGATCATAAATACTCTTAAGTTTTTAATCGATTATCCATTTTAATTTATCATCTTTCATGTGTTTGCAATTCATCAGATGTTTTTCCTACGGTAACGTATAACCCGCGCATCGCGCGGGTTTTCAACTAGTTTTGATATTATTTTGTAATATATGAGTGGGAACAAGTGTTAAAAAAATTATTTATTACAAGTATCGTATTTATGTGCAAATATACTATCATAACATTAAATTAAGAGGGTGGTAATCAAATTAAAATGTCATTAAATTAAAACCAATAGCATTCATCGTAAATAAACATAATTGAGGTTGGAACAATTATCCATCCACAAAATAAAATGTATTAAATGTCCAATAAGAAAAAGCAGGGAAACATGAAGCGAAATAAAAAAATTTATAATGTACGATCCTTGTCCATCAAAGTCAAACATCCTCTTCGACCTACAAATAAAAAAAGTCAATCGTTAGTCATTGATACTTACTCTTTAGTATTTTAATTAAAAGAAATATGATTAAAAATTAGTACATTAGAAATATGCCATGCTACGGTTGAATGATATGCATTTCGAATTGTGGACTTGTTTCCATAAGGTCTAGGCAATGGTTCATTTGTTACAAATGTTTTCTCAATATATACTTCCCAAAAGTCTTCACTAAGTGGTGTACCCCCTACTTTTGTTGAAAGGTCCTTTCTCACATTGAATTCACGTGCCACAACCACTTTTAAAAGTTCGAAAGTAATAAGGTCTACAATTTTAAAAAGTGCATTATTTGAGATCCTTTGTCGTGGTTGATGGTTCTTCTTCTTCTTCTTCTTCTTCTTCTTCTTCTTTGATGGTTCTTTCTACAAACAAGATGAATATGCCATCAACCATATATTTCTGGAAAAACAAATTGACAGAGTTTTATTTGTTTTTAAAGCATCCCAAAAATTTTAAGACTATATACAACCAAATAAACTAACAACCTAATGCCAAGTATACATTAACTCACCAAGAAAATGCGGATATATTGTGCCCTTTAAAATCCTTTAAATTAGTAACATACCTGAATTGAAGTAACATTCATTTGTTCACTAACATGAGCAGTTGTCTCGGGGTCAGCCAAGTGTTGAGAATTTGCAATCTACAAAAAATGAATTATTTTAGTCATGAAAACGTAAAGTCTTAAATAATGATTTTAAAAAGTAGTTATCTACTTACCTATTGAGAGGAGCTAAATGGTGATTTAATTGTGGTACCACTACAGGTTAAAATTGATTGGGTTCTTCTAATTGTTGCTCGGGTTGCAAAATAGACCTATATGATGGTATATTTTGCTCATTGGAGGATTGAGGAACCTGTTAATATCATAATTTAATATTAGAACATACATTTATATATATACACGATAATTAAGCACAAAAGATAAAAGTGTGTACTTATTAACCTATTTGGATACAACGGAAGGGCAAGTCATCATGTGTGTGCGTATCAGTGTTCTCCTATATAATTACAATGTATAGAAAAATAACTCATCTACTACACATGATTTTAGCTTAAATTATGTTTTAGCATTTTCAAAGTTATGATTTTAGCTATTATTAACTTTGTTGTGATTGACAAGACAATCCTTACATAGTGACAGTCCATGCATGACTATTATGGCCCCGGGGGAACTGTTGAACGTGGACTTCCTCGAATTTCATCATTAGCTCATGCACCACCGCGAGGTAGGCTACCATCATATCCTTGGCATTAAAGTCCCCACTGACTTTGTCAGATGGCTCCCATATTAAAATTTTGCTGAAGGATTACATAATAGCAGTTTTTTCTGCTACAGACTTATCCTCACGAAAATGGCATAAAAGGTACCCGATTAAAGTGGACATGCGTTGGCATACATTTGGGGATTTTTCCTCCATATATTCAAGGTATGAGGGTTGTTCCCTCGGACATGAATAAGGTGGTGGCATTGGAAATCGACATCGATTATTCTTGTGGTGCCATGGTAGAAATTGAAACAAGACTTGACAAAAAGAAGCTCGGTTCGTGGGATTTTCTCTTACATGTCGCCAGAGTGTAGGGAATCCGACGAAGCCACCATGATGGCAGATGTCTATAGCTTTGGAGTGGTTGTGCTCGAGGTGGTTAGTGGAGAGATGGCAGTTGATTTCTGGCAGCGTGGGGTACTATTGGTGAAGAGGGTACATGAGTTTGAGGGGAGAAAGGGAAATACGAAGAATTGGCGGATTGGAGATTGGATGGAGAGTATAATCACAAGGAATTAGTAAGGCTGGTGAAATGGATGGATGGATCGATAGATAGATGGATAATGTACACTGGATGTTCCCTATAATTCTTTCTTTCTTTCTTTGGGGTGGGTGGGGGGGGGGGGGATTAGTATATCCTTTTCCTTTGATTTTTGTGAACTTTTTTGTGTTAGTGGAGTAAATATCAAGCGAGAATTATGGCATTGGGTATATATTTATGGTGATCATTGAAGTTATGGTTATGGAAGAGGTCAAATATATTTTACTTATATTTATATTTTCCAGTTATGTCAGTACGGTTTGTAGAACAAGAATAAATTTGAGAGAAAAAATAAATTACTCGCAACACGAGTAAATATTCATAATTCCTTTGGATTGTCATTATGCTATAAACATCATATAACATCATCATTTAGAAAAAAAAACTGGTTGATACACACACAACTATACACATGAACTGACCTCACTTCAGAATGTTCAATTTTCTGTATTCATATTGTTGTCATATACTTCACTTCTTGTCACTGAGATTTTATCATCTGAGTCAACCCCGATCCAGTTGACCAAAGCAAAGAGGAACTCTCCGAAGCTGACCTTCCCATTTTTGTCCCCGTCCATTTCTTCTGCATTTATTCACAAGAAGCACCAAGAAAAGATTAAAAAGAATCAGATTTAAGGGCAGGTTCCTAATGTTTTACAAAAGTAGGGTGCAGGTCAAGAATATTCTACTTTATATACATAGTTATATAATGTAGAGTATGTGTGCTCAAGTACAACCTACTAGGGACCGCACCATTTTTTTCCTTACTAGTGGTTGAGCGGTAATCACCCCCTAAAAGAACTTGCAGGAAATGCAACAACAAAAATTAAATACTATCAATATAATAAGTGAAATCAATACTAAATCGAGTCTTGGTGATGTGTGCGGGGGATTTTTCCCAAGGAGAAGCCTCATTCAGTGCCTTGACCATGTCTTTCTTTTTCAGTTGTCCGTCACCATTTTTATCGAAAAATAAGAATGCGTCAATTATAGTATCGAAGGTGGCTTTAAGCTGTGGGGAACACATATTCGATGTCTGAAATAGATTGGGAAAGAAATAAATTCAATCAACATATTCACACGTCAAGTGAATATTAAAATATATGTTAAAAAATAATAATAGAACGCATAGTCGATGTCTCAGGCTTAATCAGCCTTTCAATTATCGATAATAATAAAAACAGATTCTAGAGTAAAACTAAACTAACACCAGCCAAAAAATTATTTACACATACCCCAACACCCTCGAAACTCTCACAAATACAAGACGGAGCTCGGCGTTAAGCTCGAAGTGGTATGTCATACATCTAGCTTATGACCTAGTGTATGCCGATGAGTTGGCCTTCATGCTCACTATTCATAGAGTTCATCCTTCACCTCCTCGGTTAATAAAACAGTTTGCTTTTTTGGTTTCTACAATATGCAATAACTTTTTTGGGCAACACACCTAACACACTTCAAAATAATATTCCCTGTTGGAGTACTAGTTACTGCCTTCGCTTAGGTAAGCGGGGTTGTTGTAGCAACTGATTTACTAGTAAGGGAAGTCATTTAAAAAATTGCTCCACTTTAGTTGCATGCTCTGTGTCTTTTTCTAAGGACACGCTCTCTTAAGTTTTACGCACACGTACAAACAAGCTTTAAAAGAGTAGCCATTGCACATAAAGGGTACACATAATTAAGAGAAGTGAACCAATATGAACATCAGTAAAAGGAAGACGGAATCTTGGTGTACGTTTAAACAATAAATTCTTCAAAATTCATACCAATCTTGCTCTCCTCCCAAAACAGAATCATTTCTCTCATCCCAAAACATTTGTCATTTCAAAATTCATACCAATCTTGTAGTACGTTTAAACAATAAATTTTTCTTTAATTTTTTGTAAGGGAACAAAATATTAGAAAAGAAGAATCAGTATCTTTAACTTCAATCTCACATTGATCATAGTTGATATAGGTGCCAAAATAAGCATCTGCTATAATTCTCTGCACTGTCTACATCTCAATATATAGGATCGATCGAGTAAGGAAAGTGAATTGCTATAGCAATCAAGCAGTTTACCTGTTTTGAGTACTCAACACCACTGGCGCCATATGACTTTGCAATAGCTTCTATTTTCTCTTTGATGCAAATATTCAAAGGATACAAGAATTTCAAGGGTTGTGTCACATTTTCACATGCTCTTTGAACAACAATCCCAAGGTCCACCTGAAAATCATAAGTTGCAAAATTAAGAAGTTGAAAAAATAAGCTTTCTAGCAATTCATTTAAATGAACACATGGATAGGCAAAAGAAATATTTCGCACTAATTTCAATTTATGATGTTAAACACATAAGACCTAAATTAGAAGATTTTGCCTCATTATATCTTAGTTCTTTGTAAGGAAAGGACCCCAGTTTAATGCCTACCACCGGTGACTAGTAAATAAACACAAGGAAAATTCAAAACCTGAAATTAGTGCCTACCCTTTGATTTCTTCTCCATAGAAAGTTTTAAATAGTAAAAGAATTCTACTTTCAACCTTCAGACACTCTATACTGAAATTAGTGCATTCGACTATATTTCATACGGAAAAAAGAAGAGCAAAGCAGATAAGAAGGGGAATGGGAATTTATTAGGAAAAAAATTGATGTTGGGGTTGCGTGTACAACAACTCACATCTTTCTCATCACACGATAGTTTATGCTTCATCCACTTATGAGAAAAAAGAGTAATTGTTGTAGATATAATGATTTCATAGAAAATATCCTCACAGATAACATCAGGATCTCAAAATAATAGACTGCGAAACAGAGACAGCCTACCTCTCATTGAAAAGTTCACTGGCAGGGTCTCTGCTTGAAAGGTCAGACATATATCATATGCAGGTAGGCTTGTGATTATGAAGTAAAATTTATTTGAAATTCAGGTGTATTGGAGCAGGTGCTTCATGAGTCCTATCATAAGAGTTAATTAAGACAAAAAATACAAATGTTTTTAGCATTTAGAATTCAACATTCAGTGTCTCGGAGGTGAAAAAAAATTAATAGCACCTTAAAGCATCCAATTGGAGATGACTCAAACTTGGGATACGAATCAGGGTCCTCGATGTAGTTCTTCATTTTTCAAAGTCTTGATATTTGTGTTTTCACACAACTGAAATTTGGCAAAATGTGTGGTATTCTACTTTTTATAAGTATATCCTAATTCTTGGAGTGCCATATTTGTGTCAATGGACAATGAGGGTATGTGGAACTTAAGGTCTATAATTTGGCCATAGAGGTATTTAGGATAGCAGTTATATGTGAGAGTTTTGAATAATGAACACAACTTGTATACTCAGTATGACATCCCTCCAAGTGCATTACTTTGTGGAAAGGCTAAGCACAAGTAGAAGGAAAGAAATTATAGATGATGTAACTTTTTTTAGTTCAATCTTCTTTTTCCCTTTTTTATTTTAGTTACGAGGGTGTGACCGTCAAGAAAAAGCAAAGGCATAAAAGACATTTGATAGAGGGAGTGATGGAAAGTATAATTGTCATTCATGCTTATTTTCTTACTACTTATGTAATAAAGTTTGTTCCCACTCTCTCTATCAGTTATCACTATAGTATACAGTTAAGCATGCTCCTCTCAACGTGGGTGGTGAATAAATAATAGCTTATCATTTGTTGTGTTAATAGGGAGAAAGGGCAGTGTGGGCATGTGGGGGTCATTCACTAAAATACTGTTTTCGTCAAGACAATTAAATAAATATATGGATTTTGATGCAGCATTACATCTCCCATGGCAACCAGTAGGTGACAAAAATAACAAAAGGCAATAAGGTCTACACACTAATTTGTTGAATTGATTCAGCATACCGTTAACCAAAGCAGGCGAAATCCAAAAACTGACATGAAAGAGGCCAAAGAAATGCTGAACAAGGCAAGCGCTACATTTTGTTTTACCTGCAAAGCACAAGGCGTCAATATCCATATCAAGACGGAAGGAAACTAACTTACTATAATGAAATGGATAGAAGAAATATGAAAAGGATGGATGTAGCCAATGGGCCAAGTAAATGATTGATTATTTTTTCCACCAATTTTGAAGGACATGATTTCCACTAATTTCAATAAAAAATTTAATGTTGTAGCGGGTGAAATGCAAAAATCAATATATACACAGTTAGTCATTGTTTACCCAAATAGCAGCCACTTTAAATTGGCTTTAATTGGAGAAAAATTATCTCTGAGAGGGACTTCTTAAGTTATATATTAAATATATAATAGTAATATACCCAAATTGAAGTATCATTCATCTTTTCACTAACATGAGCAGCAGCCTCAAGGCCCGGGGGGCAAGTGTTTAGAATTTTCCATCTGTAAACAAATAATATATCAGTCGTGAAAATGTAAAGTTTTAAATTTTGATTTTAGAAAGTAGTCACCAACACTAACACCACCCTCTATACCAACACCGTTCTTACTCTGTTACAGTTTTACGAGCTTCAAAACTTCTACCAAAAACATCTCTATAGTATATCTCATTCATGTTTTTCAATGAATCTATGAGTATGGCTTTATTATAATTCTTTTTTCACCCTTTTTCTGTAGAGCCTTTATCTTCTTCATATTAGGTAACAATTTAATATCCATTTTTTGTTTTTTACTTTAGACTTAACTATACATTGTTGTCAAGGTATTTTTATTCATGATTTTTGAGCAATTAAAACATAACAATTACTTGACTTTTGTGATAGTTTCGCCAAAAAAGGCTCGTTGTTACTTTGTGTTAAAGACATAATTGTCCATTCTTTTGTTTCTTCCACAAACACAATCGTTAAAAACACACACAGGTGCACAACTGATTTTGTCCGTCTGAAATTTCTAGTTTTTTATTAAACCTTATGTGTTTAAAAGCAAATAAAATGACAAAAACTCAAGAAAAAAATATGGAATGAAGGGAGAAATTCATTTGGAATAGAAGAGATTAAAACTTACAATCAAAACTGCCTAAGTATTTTATATATCGTAATACTTTAATTGAATATGTATTTTATTTGCGTTTGAGAGTTTAAAGAATTGTTAGTAATGTTAGAAGGTAATGAATATTAAATCTTGGTAACTTCAATTTCCAAGGATACTTGGTTTGTATCAAAAAAATAAAAAAAATGCCTACTTAGGTGCCCATACCAGTCGCGCTTTTTAAAGCCTTGGTCCAGATACACCTTAACCCAAAAAGAGATGTATATCACAATATATTTGTCCATCTCTCTCATGCAAAGAGGATTAGGTGCATAAAAGCTCGAACAGTTCAAGACCGAATAAATCTCATGATCATGGTGAGGTGAAAGCCCTTGTAACTTTGTAGCCACCAACTGGACGTAATTAAATTCTAACATACTCTTGAATCTGAACCTAACTAGTATCAAGCTAAGAGAAGTTTTCGCATTTATCTGCCCATCAAAGTGGGATGCATCCACCCATATATCCATGTGGGGGCTCTTCAAAAGGAGGCTCAAATCTTGGGAAAAGTTATTAGGGTCACTCATAATAGCATTAAGAATGACATCATCAGCATCCTCATCCAAAGAGATATCAACAACACCAAGTTTACATGGATTTCCAGTCCTCAAAATTTCAACACATTATATCATGCATTTAAACAGGGTCCTACCCTTCATCCGTGGTCATGCACTATTTATTTACATCATATACACACATCTGCTTCTATATCCAATAGCACAGACCCACTTCATAGTATTAATTGTTTCTGTAAAAAAATACACTGCACCTACCTACCTATTAACACACACTTATATAAACACACATTGTTGCTACACACACCTATTTGGTACATAGTATCTTAATAGTTTACTGCTAAACTATCATATGTGCACACACTTCAATGCATATTCACATCCTTACACACACTCACCTAAATTGCGACATAATCACACCATGTACTAGACTCGCACAGACACTCACAAGCAAATTGCAGTTGCACTAACACACCATGACCACCGCTAGCACTATACACACACCAATTGACACAATTACACACACATACACACTGGTCAATTCTCTCATATATTTACATATACTCTTATGCACACACATATGCATATCAGTAGAACATATTTATCCACTAATCTATTTCTTAAACAAACACCATAAACAAAATAGTGAAGAACACACACGATTGAACAATTAACTTTCCCCCACGAAAATTTATAGATTTTATCCTGTTGATTTGAGCTACCTTTTCATGGTTTGGATGGAATATCTTCAAACATAAATGTAAAAATACCCTTCTCTTCTATTAGTACTAGGCTAACCATTATCCTTACATGAACGAACTCGACGAAAAAGGGTAAGCATGCAACATGATCAATTTATTTTTATTTGATGGTAACTCTGTTAATTAATTAAGGTTCAATTTGGTGATTATATTAGGTCACTATGGTTGGGTTGGATGACTATGTCACATGTCACAAGTTAAATGTATGTTCTTTTAGATTTAAGGGAAATATTTGAATGGAGAATTAGACTCAACGTAGTTACACCACGTTGTTTACCAATTATTTGGGGTCGGTTACATGAATTATATTTTTTCATTCTTCTCTATTAATGCAATATCCTCGATTAAACCACAAGTAATCATGTCATTTTTTACTATATTCCACCAAGTTAATTAAGCCCTACATATACCCCTAACTTTATCTTCAATACAAACTAAATCTCTCTTCCTATCGAGGGTATTTATTTTTTGTTTCAATTCAAGAAATTTGAGCAAGCGATAGGATTGGATCTTTTTCATTCTCTATGCGACTATGACTTTGGGAAAGTTTGATTTGGTCAAAAAATCAGTTATAATTCCACTTGTGTCTGATTTGTTGTCCCCCTTATTCTCATATTCTTCTTTTGCCTTGAGTATATGATAATCAAAGAATACACTGTTACCAAATCACACATATGTTGGCCACATAACATAATGCCTATTTTTTTATCAGTGTCTTTCTCCAATTTAAGCATGAACTATTTTTGGAGAAGGTTTTGTTGGAGCTCCCCACACTACTATGGAAGAAGTTTATTTAAATTAGTATTTAACCATATAATTATAAAGATTTTTCATAATAAAGCAATTAGAAACATAATGAATGAAAATATCACATACCTCTATTTCATCAAGGTTGACTCCATTTTCCTTGAAAATGATAAGAAGCTCTCAAGTCTGTCATCGGTTGGGTGGTAATGTCCATTGTACGATGAGATAGACTGGAAACAAATTAAATAAAATGAAATATAAGGTAATCAAAGACAAGAGTGGAGAAATGAATATTGACCAAATTAGGTGTGGCCTTATCATTGAACATGGTGGATGTGTGTGTGTACATATTGTTAAGCATCTAAAGTGACTCCTCATTTTCTGATGGTTTGTGATTAAATCCCTTACTTTAAATATTGAGCTCAAGAGATTGATATGCAACTGTCGTGGAAAACACGCTTGTACATACAATTATGGTGAAAGAGTTTTTGTACAAAAATTAAGCAACTATCTTTAGGAAAGATTGTTCTCAAATTAAGATAACAAATATTTTTTAGTAAAAAGCTTTGGCTATAACTAAACAATGTTTAAGTATTTTTGAAAGATCTCACCCAATCATTCTAACACAAATGTATGCTTCCCTCAAACAGATATCTTAGAATCTTCATATTTGATACACACATTGAGATTAAATTATTTGAATAGTTATTTTGGCAATAAATGTATATTAGATAACGAGACACATTTACACGCACAAATTTGGCCATAATAAAGGGTTTATTTGAGGAATTTAAAGGATTATCATTGATTTAGTACTTTCCTCAAACTGATTTATTTTCCATAATACCCGATCTATAATTAATAATTTTGTTATTAAGCTGTTATCAACGATAGATGATCTTTCTAAAATTGACGTTTCTTTTGAATACCCATTAGATCTGAGGCTACATGCCTTAGAGCCCTGGAACATCGTGTCCCATGTCATCCAGCCTCCGTAGGATAGGTGGTCCTGTGCGTGTATAATGCCACAAGAAAGGGAGATTAACAATGAGTAACATTTTGTAATTTTGTGATAGACTTGAAGATCTTATATGAGAGTTCATTAGTAATTTCAATTCAAAATATGAGTGTCTATATATTCATCTTAATATTTATTAGCCAAGATGTTGCCTCGAATAATTAGTGTAGTTACAATTCAAAATATGTAAAACAAGTTTTTATGGTTATTTGTATTTTGTTTAAATGACCTAAAAATAGTTTTGAATATCTAATATTAATCAATTGTGTCGCGGTCGTGAAACACGCGATATGTTCTGGCCACATTGCACTAGCGCCCCAAAGAGATGAATAATCCAAACAAGTTTACCAAGTTTCCATGGAGATACCTAGTAGACATATATACGAAATTCTATGCTCCATGTTGCAATAACAAACACATGTTAAAATTTGGTTTCACCTTTATTGCTTAAAAAAATTCAAAGTTGGGAATTACACACAATATTCAATTGTTGTAATATATCATAAACAAGCTGATATAATATATCATAAACAAACTAATTCAAATAATGTTTGTGCTTGTAGATTTAAAAATCATTTCATATTCTAAATAGAAAAACACATTCAACATAATAACATTTCCACTCAAACAAAAAACAAACATCAGGAGATCAGAAATAAATAAACATTCACATTCACGTATCAATATCAATCCAAAACTTGAACATTCAATACATTTCTAACAATATATATCTACACATACATACAAATAGATCCTTATTTATTTACCATAAACCACACCTTTCAACAAAACCAACTTTAAGATTCAAATCGTCACATAATAAAAGAGCTAGCATAATGACAACAATAATACACATCAAAACCTTAAGAACAGATCCATTCATAAATATGAATTAAAAAAACAGAGAATGATATGCAAAAAACTTCAAAAATTCATACAAATGAGAGAGAGAGATATAGAGAGAGAAAGAGAGAGGGACTGCTTACCTCTATTTGCCCTAATTTCGATGGGCGACGACATGAGAGGGTTTGGTTACCTGCATATGCCCTTGTTTCGGTGGGCGACGGGATAACCAAAACAATTAAGATAACTATGTGAAGATTGAAGTTTGAGTGAACAATGTGACCAAATTGAGGGCTTTCGTTAGAGTTTCACAGTTTATTAAGAGAGAATTTCTAGCAAAATTTGGGGAAAATGAGTTTCCAACTTTTAGGGGGAAATAAAAATAAAGGCGGGATAAGTAGCGCCTCTTTGTTTTTGGAGCAATATAATACTGTGTCGTTTAACTTCAGTAATTATTAGTCAAATGATGAAAAATTTCCAGCATTTTTGTTAAACCCGGTATATTGTCAGCAAAATGGTAAAAGTCCCACAAATTACTTGCATTTGGTAAAAAATGTCGGGAATTTTTTTTTTGCCAGCACTTTTAAAAATGCAGGGGATAAATTGCCGTGAAAAAATCATTTTCTTGTAGTTATATATGTGTGTGTGTGTGTGTGTGTGTGTATGTGTGTGTGGTGGGTGGGGGGTGGGGGGAGGGGGTGGGGTTGTGTGTGTAATGGGGGAAGGGGGTGGGGCAGGGTGTGTGTACGTGTGTGTGGTGGGGGTGGGGTTGTTTGTGCGCGTGTGTGTGGTGGGGGTGGTGCAGGGGGGGGGGAGAGGGTAGGGATGGGTGGGGGGTAGGGGGAGTTGCGTGTGTATGTGTGTATGTGCGCGTGTGTGTATATGTGTGTGTAGTGTGCATGTATGTGCATGTTTGTGCGTAGTGTCCCTTGTAAATGAATTGACTGATTATTAATTTTTTTAGTAAATTAATATATGATTGCCCCTCATTGTAAATTAGTAAATTAATATATGATTAATTATGAAAGTAGGATTGCCCCTCATTGTAAATTAGTAAATTAACAATTGTATACTTTAATTGTTAGTTTAATTGATGAAAATATTTAATTGAGTAGATGAATTAGAAGGAGTATGGGATACACATTTGTTGTTGACGTTGCTGTTGGATTATAGTGGATCGATGTTGGGTTGATTGATTTCAAAAGTGGCATGACCACTTGATTATTGTCCATATGGGGGTGGGATTTTTCAATTTTTTTTAAAAATTACTTTTTATATCGAACAATATATATATAGTATGATAATTAAATGAAAATACTTGAAATTACATATAGTGTGCATAGATGTTGTTGTTTTGGAATTCAGAATTGAGGTGTTTAACAATAACAATTCATTTCTATTTGTAGTAATTGTACATATTTGCGTGTCTTCTTCTAATTCATTTTGATTTGTACTAATAACATTTTTTTACAGCAAATGTCTCCTTCAGGTATTAAGGCGAGGATGATGATGCTGGTTATGATGATGTCGTCTGGACTCGGTGGTAGCGGAGGCGACGAGGGCTCCTCGGCCCCTAGGCTCCCCAAATATGGCAAATTGGGGATGGCCATCGAGAACAAGTCGGGGCTATTAGCGAGATCCCTCGAGCTGTTAAAGACGATCATCGGCCCAGGATACATTAGTTGGAAGGAGGTGCCATATGAGCTCAAGTTAACTGTTTGGGTGGCATTACAGGTAATGTATTTATATTTATATTTATATTTATATTTATATGAATATGAATATTTCAATTTCAATTTCGATTTCAATTTCATTTTATATTTATGTTTATATTTATTCATAACTAACATTGTATTTGTTGGACAGGAACAATTCAGCCTGAATCCAACGCTACGCGATTCCATCTTGGAGCAGTTGAGGGAGCAACACAAGACATGTAAGAAAAATATGCGGACCCGATACTTTGGAAAGACACGAGAGTCTGTTATCCGAATGCGTGAATCCGTCCCGCCGAAAGAGCTGATCTCATTGGCAAAACGGAAACAGTTCGTTGACAATGAGATCGGGGAGAGACAATTGGCATCTCGCCAATCGAGGAGGGAAAACCGGGGAAAAAAGATGAACGTGCACTACTTCGACCGGACGTCTTACGCCAAGGTGGAGCATAGGATGATGGTAAGATTTAATTTTTCTATAACTACAGAAATATATTATTTTGCATTATTTTACTTTGCGAGGCCGATACTAATTTTACTTTATTTTATTTCAGGGGACAGGAGTGGCCCTAGGGGTAGGCCACATAGGTTCGATACTCATGTGGCTCTTCGGACGAAGAAGGGGACGGACGAGGAGGTGTCCCCGAGCGTCACGGCCACGATTGTAAGTAATCCGATAGTTTTCTTTTTGTTAATTATGTTATAATTTTTTAATTTACTTATTTTACTAATCATGTGCTTTTTTTCATTTCAGGCAAAGCTTAAGGAAGTGCATGAGTCGCAGTCTGATGCCGACAAGGCATATTTTTCCATAGACGCACTCATCCAAGTGCTTGGCTCTGATCGCAAGGGGAGGACAAGGGGGTGATCTCACAGGTGGTCAAATCTAGGATCATCGAATTGGAGACGAGCGACACCAGGTTGGATCGAACGGTGGACGCGCATAACACGAAGTTGTCCCATTTAGAGGCGACGGTCCAAGATATGTTCTCATTCATGAAACGTTCGTTGGGTGAAAAATGCAAGGGGAAAGGGAAGGAGAAGGTGGTGGAGGAGGAGGTGCGGGAGGACGAGGTGCGGGATGATGAGGATGTGAACTTCGCTGCTTCATCGTCGACACGTGCGGACTTTGATGATCCACTTTCCTATTTGGCTCCCTTCGACTAATCGATGTCGACACTTGGTTGGCCGAGCGTGTTTATACTGGACATATTTGATGGCTAGCGAATAGGGCGGGGGTTGAGGGACCCGAATATTGTCTAGGGTGGACTAGTTCATGGACATGAGCTTCAAGACATCGAGTCCAAGGTGCTCGTTACGCATGTGATACCCCGGAAGGAGAACTTCCCATTGTGGTTGCGCGAACAATACGGCACGATGTATATCAGTGGGTGTGTCAATTCGTATATCGTGTGGCCTACTCACCTCCTCAGATTTAACCTTACCGAAGACATGTAGTAACATTATTTGAATTGAATTATTTTTAAGTTGTTACATTTGAATTATATTTGGATTATATCGTGATGCATATTGTCTCTATTTTGAATGTATATTTGCATTATCTCTATTTGATTTGGATATATGATGCTTGAACAGGTACAACGTTGCTATAACAGGTTCAAATATACTGTTGGGCAGTGGCAGCGGCCAAACTGCCCATCATATTTTTTTTCAATTCTGCCCAGAATTGTCACGATCAATGACCGTGACAATTTTTTATTAAATGTCACGGGTTTTCTCACCATCCTTAATTGTGACAAAACTTGTCAAAGTCAAGGACCGTGAAATGGCCGTGACAAGTCTAACGAACTTGTCACAGTCAATGATCGTGACAAGTCCGTGACAACAAAAGTTGTCACCCCCAGAATTGTCACAGTCATTGACATTGACAAGTCCAACTTGTCAAGGTCAATGACCGTGATAATTCGATAGATTTGGTGTAGTGAAATAAATAATTTTATATCTTGTCAAGGTCAATGACCCTGACAATTCGACAGATTTGGTGTAGTGAAGTAAATAATTTTATATATTATAACATACTTATGTTAACATTGTTTAATTAGGCTTCGCTGTTTTATTTCATTTACTAACTTTTTAAAAAAAAGTTTGTTTGTCATAACCCATTATATTACAAGTGGTTTTCAATTTTGTGATTTTATTGTTAATCTTATTGTGGGCATTTGATTTATTAAATTTTCAAATCACAATAGGCCTTTGTTAGTGATCAAATAATGTTAAATCTATGAAATTTAATCGGCCTTTATAAGTTTTTGCTCTTATTTCCCTTGTTTTTATTTAATACATTCCATAATTTTATATTTTATTTTATGAAATATCGATTAGATTTCAGTGTATACATTTTCTCCGTGAAAGAAATACAAAAAAAATACTAATACAAACTATTTAAATAAAAAAATTCAAATAAGGCATGCCCAAAATCGAGCCCAAAGCTTATGAGTCGAGTTCAGGCTTAGGTTGTAAAAATTAGTTCGAATCGGGCTCTGGCTTGAGTGTGTGTAAGATAGTTCGGATCGACCCCGAGCAACTCCAAGCCCAACTCACCCATCCCGATTTATATCCCTAAGAACAATTATCGATTTATTACGTTCGTCACACTCTTCTTGAATAAAAAAGGAGATATATTCCCATAGAAAAGTTAGCATCGTCACTCGTGACATCTTCAAGAAAGTTGCGTCACTACTTTGATGCCCACATAATAGTCGTCCTAACCTCTTTTTCGCTCAAAGATGTAAAAAAAAATGCAAATATATGCAAAAGGATGATCAAGTGGTTGTTAGAGTTGGCCCAGTTTGACATTATCTATGAGCCCCAAAAGCTATAAATGAGCAAGTTTTGGATGATGATATTGAAAGTAGGCTAAACAGAGTTAGATCAAAACTACTCAAATTAAAATTATTACTAAAAGTGAGGTAATATTTTCCTTTGATCGAAATTCGAGTATAAGCTTATCCTAATGTCTAAGTGATAATAGCGAGATTTACAAAATGGTTTTTTGTTAACATATGTTCATTAATCATATGAAGGAATCAAATAGCGTAAAGGTAAATCATGCACTTGGGACGATGATTTATATGAGGGAAAATACTTTCGAAAAAAATCTCGGGCCAAATCGATACCTTTCACTATATAGGTAAAGTTTTACACAAAGGAAGAAATGACTTAGAAACTTGAATTCCTCCTAGACTCAATAGTTAAAACCCTTCATAATCCACTTTCTCCACCTTTTCATAATAAGAGCAAGCATGGGTAACTCTTCAACCACTCGCTACGGTACAAGTGTCAACTTTCATTGATAATGTCGCGTTTGAACCAATCTCTAAATCTTCTTTAAAGTTGAAGAAAACTTTATGTTCCAATGGACCAAGTAAGAATCCACCAATGGATTTCTAAATTGCTATAATTTGAGATTCTTAAAGGTTAATTAAAGTTGTTAAAAGTATATGGCTAATCAAAATAAACTCACGAGTATTTTTTAGATGTAAAAATATTTAAAGTCTTTCAAGAACAAATTTAGAAAATGTTTGTTTAAGTTTCAAGAAGAAGTAATGAAACTTCAAATAGCAATAACAATAATGGATATCTCAAGAACAATCAAAGAAGCTTCAAGAAAAACTCTAGTGAATAATGATTTTCAACATATATTTTTCTCTTTAAAAAACTCAAGCTTTTACGAAAATAACCTATTTTTTATTTAAAGAAGAAGGAGATATTAAGTGTCCAACAAGATACAAGTGATCTTATGGACACAATATTTTTAAATATAGGATGCTTATTGTCCCCCCCAAAAAAACTCAAAAGTAAATCAACACAAAAAATGTGGCTGAAAAAGTGGTTTGTACAAATTTCGAGGCCAAAAGGTGCTTGAAAAACCATCAAATTTCATTAGAGTTAACGTTGGTCGTCTCTGCAACTAGTGACATAATTTTTTGCGTTAGCAAAAAATTCCTTCGTTGCAGTGGACTAGGTATCGCATGTGACCAGATTTTTTCACAATTGAGTTTTGCATTGTTCGTGACTAGTGAAGTTCTACTTCGCTGCAGCGAACTAAGACAAGTTTTTTTATAATTTTTAAAATTAAAAACCAGTCTTTTAAATACATAATATGACAATTTCTAAGTATGTTTATAGAAGAAATATATACGGAAAATCTAAAAAATTGCCTCTTACACACACATACACACTTGTTTAACACAATTTCCAATTTATATAAACCCAATTTAAGTAGTGTCAAATAATGGGTGTTCTAAGTCATCTTATTCCTTAACCTTTATCCTAAAGAGGCATTCTCATTGGTCATGGCATGAGGTATTACTCAAATGAATATGGAGAAGTCCGGTCTTGAAATCTTGAATATGAAGCTTTTTTGAACAACGTAAAATGCAACTCAAAATATTTTGGTAACATAATAAGACAATCCTAAAGTCTAGGGCACTCGAGCATTCGTGTGATCTTACTATATACCCCTTTGTCCATTCTGTGACAAAAACACAAATGAAATATTACAAACAAATTAATCAAATCCAATACTTATGACATGACATTACCTGGTCAAAGGTGTAGAGAATTCAAGACACACTTGGATTAATCACAAGAGATTCCTCAACCATTCGAAACTCTTGAAACATGTTTCCTATCAAGCACTAAAAAATATATCAAGACACCAATGCATAATCAATTGACAAGATAACATAAGTTATCATGATCCCGACATAAAATTAGTAGGGAACGAGTGTCTTGACATGCCACCAAGGCAACATATATTTTGACTTAAATTATTTCCTTAAGCAAATGCAGCAAGAATACGTGCATATGGGCATGAATCGTAAACTACTGAAAATGAAGGAATTACATCATTGAGCTTTGTAAAAGGAAACTCTATATAAGTAACAATGAGTTTACAAATTAAGACAAAATTCAAAACCCATTACATGCTATATCTGATAAACCAAACATTTTACATAAATTAACAAAAAGAGCTCTAAAAGCCAAATCTTCAACATGGTCATATTACGTTCCATCCGTGAGCTTAGTTATTTCCTGAAAAATTATTACAACGTCAGCTAAGGCCGAATGAGATTTAATCTTCAGACATTCCAAGTTTTTTCATAAAATAAATACCTATCCAAGCAAGAACAGAAGGTATAGATATATATGGATATGAATTTGCATTAATATACTTATATGTGAATGACAGTATGTAGAAATGAATAGATCAAAATAGAACGGATGCGACAATTCAAAGGCAGTATCTTTTTCTTTCAATCATATCATTTTAACGTCCAAGTACACTCTAATACCGTAGTTTTCTACCGTATTATTCCCCGGTAGTTGAGGGTCGATCGAACTTGTTCATCACAACGTCTTATTTAGGGCACACCAGCAATAAGCCAACTGGGAAGGTCAGTTAGTAAGAGAGGTCCCTTAGGCCGAATCTTATTTCCAATATTCAATATCATTTTCAATACTCATTTTAATCGGTATGTCTATATGAACAAATATAAACATATCACAATGAATCAGTAATCGGTATCGGATGAATTTTAAGGATAAAAGCAGTTCACAAAATATATATAGTTTGTATAATATTATACAATTGAAATGCACAAGGAATGTCGGAGTACTCACCTAAAATAGAAGATCAAAGTTACCGATATTAAGTCTTGAATCACTTCGTTAAGATGAAACTTCTTCTTAAACTTACAGAACTCCTTCTTAAGATATCACTCTTTCTTATTATAATTATGGAGAAAATGGCATGAGTTTAAATGATCCTAAAGGCCGTATTTATAGTTTCCCAAAGATATCACGGCGCTGACACGTGTCTAGCTGACCAAGCTTTTAGAACGGGGAGTCAGCACTGGCATGTTGCATAACGGAGGGGTTTTGCAGTCTTATTTCACCGAACTGAGACACGTGTTTTAGCTTTAGCTATATCAATAACACGTGTAAGCACGAGGTGTTAATTAAGGGTATAAGAGTTATTTTACACATGAATGGCATTTTTATAATTTTGAACTATATATTTTTAATATTTCTTAGAGGTCCTTGTTAAAAATATTTTATTTACAAAAATGTCATTTTTATTTTTCATTTTGGTCCCTAAAACTTTCTTAACTAAAACTAAGTCCCTAAAGTTTCATAAATTTATATTTTCTACCCCAAAAGTTATCACTTAGCTTAGGACGTGCTATAAAACTTCAATTTAATCTATTTTACAGTTGATTATTCAAACATAAAAATGGGTTTGTCATATTAAGAATCCAGAATATCACATTTATAATAATACAACATTTATAAAATAATAATTGAGACGAAATTGTAAAAATAAGCTATATATATGAACATATAAAAGTGGGGTCATTACATCCCACCCTCCTTATAAAAAGTTTGGTCACCAAACTTTACTTATATTATTTTCCAAAGAGGTATGGATATCTCTCCTTTATTTCATCTTCCCGCTCCCATGTTGCTTCTTCAAAAGAATGATTATGCCATAATACTTTGACCAGTGGAATTACCTTGGTTCGTAATATTTTATCTTTATGGTCTAAAATTTTTACTGGATGCTCAATTATAGGTCAGATATTCTTTAATTTGAAGAGGTTCATGACCTAAGATATGTGTTAGATCAGGGATGTATTTCTTCAGCATTGACACATGAAACACATTATGCACAATCAAGAGTTCAGGGGGTAAGGCTATTATATATGCAACAACTCCTATCCTTTTAAGGATTTTAAAAGGGCCTATGTATCATGGACTCAACTTCTCTTTCTTCCCAAATCGGATGACTACCTTTGATGGTGATACTCGCAAGAACACATAATCTCCTCTTTGGAATTCTAGCAGTTGGTGGCGATTGTCATCACAACTCTTTTGACGGCTTTGAGCGATTTAAAGTCGGTTTTGTATCAATTTCACTTTCTCTGTTGTGATCTAGATCAATTCTGGTCCCAATAATTTTCTTTCCCCAACTTCTACCCAACATGTAGGAGAATGACACCTTATACCATAAAGTGATTCATACGAAGCCATTTGAATACTTGCTTGATAACTATTATTAAATAAAAATTCCACTAATGGTAAATGATCATCCAAGTTCCCTTTTAGATTAAGTACACATGCCCTGATCATATCCTCTAAGGTTTAAATAGTTCTCTCAGATTATCCATTCGTTTGAGGGTGAAAAGCAGTGCTGGAATTCAATTTTGTTCCCATGGCTGCTTGTAGGCTTTTCCAGAGACAATTAAAATTGGGGTTCCATGAAGCCTAATAATTTCTCGTACGTACAACTTAGCTAACTTTTCTAATGAATGGGTAATCTTAATGGCAAGAAAATGAGCAGATTTAGTTAACCTTTCAATAATTACCCAAGTAGATACATTACCATTTGAACTCCTCGATAAACCTGTCACAAAATCCATAGTAATATGTTCTCATTTCCACTCAGGGATAGGTAGGGGTTGTAGTAATCCTGATCGTTTCTGATGTTCAGCTTTTACTTGTTGACAAACCAAACACTGAGATATAAATTTTGCTATCTCCCTCTTCATGTTATTCCACCAAAATACTTCTCGAAGATCCGTATACATCTTTGTACATCTGGGATGAAATGTGAATCTCGAGTAATGACTTTCCTCCAAAATTTGCCTTTAGTTGGGCATCACATGGCACACACATTCTATTTACAAACCTCAATATATTATTTCGTATCATAAATTTAATCCTTTTTCCCTTAAATAACTTATTCTCTAATCTTCTTCGGCTGTGGGTCATTTACTTGTGCAAATTTGATCCTTTCCATCAACATGGATTGTACTTATAAGTTTGCGATTATACCTCCTTTACTATAAGTATGTAAATCTATTTCCATACTTATTAAATCCTTCAACAGAGCTTTTTGGCTTGTAATAAGACATGCTAAATTTGGTGTAGACTTCTTACTTGAAGCGTCAGCTACTATATTAGCTTTTCCTGGGTGATAATGAATATTTAAATCATAATCCTTCATTAATTCTAACCACCTCCTTTGTCTCATGTTCAGTTATTTCTGAGTAAATATATATTTCAAACTCTTATGATCGGTATAAATCTCACATGTCTCACCATACAGTTAATGTCTCCAAATATTAATAGCAAAAATCATAGCTGCTAATTCTAAGTCATGGGTTGGATAATTCTACTCATGTAGTTTCAACTGTCTTGAGGCATGAGCTATTACTTTTTCATTTTGTATTAGCATAAATTCCAAACCATTTTTAGAAGCATCACTATAAATCACAAATCACCATGTCTCAGAAGGAATGGTCAAAATTGGGGCAGTTACTAATCGATTCTTAAGTTCTTGAAAACTATTCTCAACTTCCTCAGACCATTCATATTTCACCTTCTTTTGTGTTAACCTAGATATATGTTTGGAAATACTAGAAAATCCTTCAACAAATATTCGATAATAACCTGCTAATCCAAGAAAACTATGAATCTACGTCACATTAGTTGATTTAGGCCAATCTAATATAGCCTTGATCTTTTGAGGGTCAACCGACACTCCCTCCTTGGAAATGACATGTCCTAGAAAAGAAACGCTAGGCAACCAAAACTCACACTTCTTTAATTTCGCATATAATTTCTCTCTCTTAAGAATTTGTAACACCGTCTCTAAATGCTTTTCGCGTTCTTTAATACTTTTAAAATAAATAAGGATGTCATCAATGAAAACAACAACACACTAATCCAAATATTTCCTAAACACTCTACTCATCATATCTATAAAAATGGAAGGTGCATTAGTTAGTTCAAATGGCATCACAAGAAATTCATAGTGACCATATGTAGTACGGAAAGCTGATTTTGAAATATCATCTTCCTTAATCTTCAATTGGTGATTGCCTGACCTAAGGTAAATCTTTGAAAATACTTGCACACCTTGAAGTTGGTCAAACAAATCATTTATACGAGGTAAGGGTATATATTCTTAATGGTCACCTTATTTAGTTCACGATAATCTATACATAACCTCATCTTCCCATCCTTCTTTATAACAAATAACACAGGAGCACCCCAAGGGGATACACTTAGTCTAATAAACCCCTTATCTAACAAATCTTGTAATTGAACTTTTAATTACGTTATTTCTAAAGGTGCCATGCGATAAAGTGGCTTTGATATTGGTATAGTTCCAGGAATAAGGTCGATGGTAAATTCTATTTCTTTATTGGGAGGTAGACCGGGTAACTCGTCTGGAAAAACATCCAAAAAATATTTAATTATAGGAATATCTTCTAAGCCAAGCTCTATCGTCTGTAAACTGGTAACAGTTGCTAAAAACCCTTAACATCCCTTCTTAAGAAACTATAGTCTTACATTGCAGAGATAATACGCATGGGATATAGGATGTCAGTTCGTCAAAACCGAATTCTGGTTGGTTAGGAATTTAGAAAGTAACTCTCTTCTGAAAACAATCTACCTTAGCATGATACGATGCTAACCAATCCATCCCCAAAATAACTTCAAAATCTCTTATGTCTAAAATTATCAAATCGATGAATAGTTTATGACTACTAACATCTATAGGGAAAGACTTATGTACTAATGTTCCCATCAATAACTCACCCGGAGGAGTAAAAATGTGTATGCTATGATTCAAGGGTTCAGGAATATTAGGAAAGCGATTAATAAAATGTACAGACATAAATAAATGGGTAGATCTAGGATCTATTAAAACTTGAAAAGGTTGTGCACATATAGAAAGTGTACCTGACACTGCTGCATTAGAATCCTTTGCATCGGAAAGATTAAAAACTGTACCTTATCTACCATGATCCTTATCGTCATCAAAAGTCTTTGGTGGCGCCTTCCCTTTATTTGGGCAATATCTCATTTTATGTCCCTTTTGTCCACACCAAAAGTAACTTCCAGTCTCCAAATAACATGGTTGCCCTCTGTGAATATTACCACATTATTGGCATCTATCAACGTTGAAGGGTTTGTTTACAAAAGGTTTCCCTATATTAGGTATACTCCTAAAGGGTTTGTTATTAGGGTTCCTACCTATTTGTTCTCCAAACTTCCTCTTTCCCTCTCTAACCTAATTATATTCTTCATTATTATCGTTGCCCTAGTCACCACATCATTATATGATGTCAACTTCAAGATGGAAATTCGACTACGAATATTCAACCTCAACCCACATTCAAACTTCTTGGCTTCTAAAACATTGGTTATCACGACAAGAGGTGCAAAATGGGATAACTTGGTAAACTTTTCCTCGAATTGACTAACCGTCATATTTCCTTGAACCAGACTCATGGAGTCAGCTGTTTTTTGATCTTGCACCATTTTAGGAAAGTATTTCTCATAGAAGATCACTAAGAAGTCATTCCAACTTATGGGATTATTCCTTCCCTCGTAAATTCTCTTAGTCATTCTCCCCCAATGTTCGGATTCACCTTCTAATATGAACGTTTCAAATGAAATCCTTTTATCATCATTACACTTAAGAACATCGAGTATCTTTTTCATTTGCATCACACCTAACTTTCTGTTTCAGTGGGGTTATGAGTACCTTTAAAAGATGGCGGATTGAGCTTCTTGAACTGTTCAATAGTACAACTACTTAGTTCAAGATTCCTTGTTGCTCTATTATTCACCTGATGCTCCACAATCCTTGCTAGACTTTCAATTGCCTTGTATGCACCTTCCAATCCTTCCATACTCGAACCATTAGTTCATGCAGTTGATTTCGTCTTGATCATTCTCTACAATCATGGCTAAACGTAAGATGTATTATACTATCTCAAGATTGTAAATTAGAAAAATAATTATATATACACAGTTATATAGGATGTGAAACATGGAGGGTTATCACATAGGTCGGATATTTAATCCTATATCCAACATATGGAAATTTAAAGGGGATCTTCCTATCAAGTCCTGTTTGAAGGGGATATTTCCTAATAGGTCCTATCATAACATTTTTTCCTCAATAGGTCCTATTTGCACATACAGTGAATATTCACGGTATTTTTACAAATAGTACCTATTGGAACAAAAATCTTATTTCATGGGACTTGATGGAGCAAAAAAAAAATGTTAGGACCTATTGAACTACATACTTAGTAAACGAGACTAAATGGTAAAAACCCTAAATTTAAAATATATAATGTTCGAAACTTATGTTCAGTAGTCTATGGGTTCATAATATATGCTCTAATACCACCTCCGTCACGACCCCGACCCAAAATTAGTAGGGAACGAGTGTCTTAACATGCCACCAAGGCAACAAATATTCTGACTTAAATTGTTCCCTTAAACAAATGCAGCAAAAATACATGCACATGGTCATGAATCGTAAACTACTGAAAATGAAGGAATTACGTCATCAGAGATTTCTAAAAGAAAACTTTATATAAGTAACAACGAGTTTACAAATTAAGACAAAATTTAAAACCTATTACATGCTCTATCTGATAAACTAAAGATTTTACATAAATTAACAAAAAGAGCTCCAAAAGCCAAATCTTCAACATGGTCCTATTACATTCCATCCGCGAAAATTATTACAACGTCAGCTAAAAGCCGAATGAGATTTAATCTTCTGGCATTTCAAGGTTTTTAATAAAATAGATACCTATTTAAGCAAGAACAGAATGTATAAATATATATGGACGGGAATTTGCAGCAATATACTTATATGTGAAGGACAGTATGTAGAAATGAATAGTTCAAAATATAACGGATGCGACAATTCAAAGGCAATATCTTTTTCTTTCAGTCATATCATTTTAATGGCCAAGTACACTCTAATACCGTATTCTTCTACCGTATTATTCCCCGGTAGTTGAGGGTCAATCTAACTTATTCATCACAACTCCTTATTTAGGGCACACCAGCGATAACCCAGCTGGGAAGGTCAGTTAGTAAGAGAGGTCTTTTTGGCCGAATCTTATTTATAATATTCAATATCATTTTCAATACTCATTTTAATCGGTATGTCTATATGAACAAATATAAACATATCACAATGACTCAGTAATCAGTATCGGATGAATTTTGAGGATAAAATCCGTTCACAAAATATATATAATTTGCATAATATCATATAATTGAAACGCACAAGGAATGTCAAAGTACTCACCTAAAATAGAAGATCGAAGTTACCGATATTTATTTTTGGATCATTTCGTCAAGATGAAACTTCTTCTTAAACTTACAGAACTCCTTCTTAAGATGTCACTCTTTCTTACTATAATTATCGAGGAAATGGTATAAGTTTAAATTATCCTAAATGTCGTATTTATAATTTTCCAAAGATATCACGACACTGACAAGTCTCTAGCCGACCAAGCCTTTAGAACGGCGAGTTAGAATTGACGTGTCACGTAACAAGGGGGTCTTGCAGTCTTATTTAACTGAACTGAGACACGTGTTTTAGCTTTAGCTATATCAATGACACGTGTAAGCACGAGTTGTCAATTAAGGGTATAAGGGTCATTTTACACATGAAGGGCATTTTGGTAATTTCACACTATATATTTTTAATATTTCTTAGAGGTCCCTGAAAATATTTTATCTATAAAAAGGTCCTTTTTATTTTCATTTTGGTCCATAAAACTTTCTTAATTAAAACCAAGTCCCTAAAGTTTCATAAATTTATATTTTCTGCCCCAAAACTTATCACTTAGCTTAGGACGTGCTATAAAACTTCAATTTGATCCATTTCACAATTGATTCTTCAAATTTAAAAATGGGGTTTGTCATATTAAAAATCCATAATATCACATTTGTAATAACACAACATTTATAAGACAATAAGTGAGACGAAATTATAAAAATAAACTATATATATGAACATATAAAAGTGAGGTCATTACATAAGTAATAAGAGCAATACATGATATGACAATGTAAACATGGTTCATATTATTACTAAATAACATATACCAAGTTTATCTAATATCTCTACAATATATGATATATAAACTTCATTCCCTACGTCATATATCACCATTTCATTTCCATATGAACCATGTTATAATATCCCATAATGATACTTCCTCTCGATGAAATCTTCTCCCCCTTTTCTTAATCGAATCGATGAAGAAAAAAAAATTATAGAATCAAGATAATTTCATTAGGAACATAATGAAATACATTATAAAGAAATGAGATAGTAAAGATAAACCAAAGGATCGAAACAAATATACCACAATAAATCATTAAGATAAAAGTTAAAATAGGTTATGAGACAAAGATAACAATATATAAGGCGTTAAAGATAAATATGATATAAGCAACAACCTTATTATATATGTCAACAAAAGCCAAAAATTATGTTATACCTAATTAACTCTCCTTGGCATGTTATAGCATTAACTCTTTTCATGTGAAAAGTATGACCTAAGAACACACATTTTCTCTCTTCCTATCAGATTTCTAATTTTCTTTTATCACAAATTGATTATCCCCCTTAATAAAGTCTCTCTCCATTTAGAAAAGTTCTCTATATTTTAGGAAAGATGGATATATTAAGAATCCGACTCAATAAGGACACAAGGAACATAATTAAAGTAAATAAGCTTAGAGCATGGAAAACATGTTATGTAACACAATAAGAACAAGAAGATGATAAAAATAGGGGATATAAATCATGTGCTACCATATATAAAGGCACAAATAATCAATAATGATATAACAAGCCATATATATAAATCTTCATTAATATTAAGTAAAGGTACTCAAAATGTACTTATGGGGACTAAAAGAATTCGCTAGGCCCATACACGATTTCATCTGACCAACCCAGCAAGAGATATAATGCGTCCAGCCCAACTCAGATTATTAATTCCACTCGTGTATTTAACATGTGATTAAATACATCTCGATAAGCTCAAATTATTTACTAATAATTTCGGAGAGATATTTAAAGATACCTCACGAGATACATTTAAGTTGGGAGAGTTTCTTGTACAACTCAACCTCTTGAATGTGACTATAAATGTAAAGCCTCACCCCGGGGTCAAGGGGATTCAACTTTATAATCTTGATAGATACACTAATAAGAAATATAGTAAACTCTCTATGGATGTAGCAATTTGTCGAACCACGTTTATTGTGTGTTGTGTATGTGATTGATTTACTTTCTTTCTTGGGATTATTCTTGCACTTATAATTGACGCTGTCTATGGGAAGCAATTATATCTTTCTAAGAAAGTAATCATTGAAATAAAGTGCCACAATGTCTCACCAGTGCAGCAACCTGCCTCAAGTCGGCAACATACAGGATGACCCAGTTCCACCCAGGGTCAGGTCTCAGATTTATCAGGAGCCAAATCCAAGGTTTCGCAAAGAGAGACTACCTTCTGAAGAGAGCCATGGCCCACCTAGGCCTACTCAAATCTCTAAGTTAGTCGACGCCTATGAAGCCAGGCTTCAAGAACAAAAGGAGTCCACACGCCTCCAGATGAAAAAAATGCTCACCTTTAGAGGAAACTAGAAATACTGGAGAGAGAGTTCCATGGCGATAATCGATAGCATCGTGCAAGGACTCCTAGTCCTCAGGTGAGCAACACTCACAACTGAGGGAGGAGCTCCAGGCACGATTTAGACAGATCGAAATGTGGCCGATTAGAGAGACTCTATAGAGATAATGAACATAAAGACATAAGAAGTTTGGTCCAAAAAAAGATGGATTAACACCCATCCCATCCAGGGGATAGTCCATCCAAAGAGATGGCTATAAGAGCTCTCTACACACATATGAGATCCCATTTCTCAAGGGAGATCGAGGATAAAGAGTCGCCAAAGAAGTTCACATTCCTCAAGTCTAAAATCTATGATGGAACGAATGATTCCATATACCACACCAGGCAGTACAAATAGGCCATGACCATGTGGACCCACAACGACTCTCTTATGTGTCGCATCTTCCCTTCTAGACTACACGACGTATCTCAAAAGTGGTTTAAGAGGTTACCCCACAGGTCCATCACAAGCTTCAAGGTTCTCATTAAGGCCTTCAGCGCTCACTTCATAACTAACAGCTCCCACCCAAAGAGGATGGATTTGCTGCTCACGATGAAGAAGATGAGAACACACTATATGGTTGACTTACTTGAGTCAATGCCATATAGGAGTTTCAACTAGTTTGGATATATTAACAAAAAAATTTATAAGATTTTGAGCTCTTCTCCATGGTATATTGAAGGCAACAAACTGCATCAAGCTTCATCAAAAATAAACCAATCAGGGTAAAAAGGGAAGTTAAAACAACACACTTTAGGACATAACTTCGTGCATTGCATTGAGTGTGTGTTGAAATATTTTTTGGGATTTTTAAAACATTTTAAATTATTTTTAAACAATTATAAATTTGGTTTTAAAATGTTTTAGGTTTAAAGTTGAATGAAATAATTCCCTAATAACTTCCTAGGTAGAAAACAAAATTGGTAGAAATATTCGTGGTACAAAATGGGATTTTCAAAAGTTCTAAAGCACGCATTTTACATCTGTAGAAGGGTGTCTACCAATAAAAAAATAATAAATAAAATAAAAATGACTTTTTTATTAATGACATCCGAGAGGTGCCCGTGAGGGTCACCGCAGAAGCCCAAGATTGAGAAGTGCCACTGCAACGGTCAGCGCCACTGCAAGGGTCACTGCAACAATGAAATTCGAGAGGTGCCTCGCAAGGGTCACCGCCGAAGTCCAAGATTGATAAGTGCCACTGCAAGGGTCAACGCCATTGCAAGGGTCACTGCAGCAATGACATTCGAGAGGTGCCTCACAAGGGTCACCACAGAAGTCCAAGATTGAGAAGTGCCACTGCAAGGGTCAGCACCACTGCAAGGGTCACTGCAGCAATGACATTTGAGAGGTGCCTCGCAAGGGTCACTGCAGAAGTCCAAGATTGAGAAGTGCCACTACAAGGGTTAGCGCCACTACAAGGGTTACTGCAGCAATGACATTCGAGAGGTGCCTCCCAAGGGTCACTGCCGAAGTCCAAGATTGAGAAGTGCCACTGCAAGGGTCAGCGCCACTGCAAGGGTCACTGCAACAATGACATTCGAGAGGTGCCTCGCAAGGGTCACCGCTGAAGTCCAAGATTGAGAAGTTTCACTGCAAGGGTCAGCGCCACTGCAAGGGTCACTGCAGCAATGACATCTGAGAGATGCCCGCGAGGGTCACCGCAGAAGTCCAAGATTGAGAAGTGCCACTGCAAGGGTCAGCGTCACTGCAAGGGTCACTACAGCAATGACATCTGAGAGATGCCCGCGAGGGTCACCGCAGAAGTCCAAGATTGAGAAGTGTCACTGCAAGGGTCAGCGCCATTGCAAGGGTCACTGCAGTAATGACATTCGAGAGGTGCCTCACAAGGGTCACCGCTGAAGTCCAAGATTGAGAAGTGCCATTGCAAGGGTCAGCGCCACTGCAAGGGTCACTATAGTAATGACATTCGAGAGGTGCCTCGCAAGGGTCACCGCAAAAGTCCAAGATTGAGAAGTGCCACTGCAAGGGCCAGCGCCACTGCAAGGGTCACTGCAGCAATGACATTCGAGAGGTGCCTCGCAAGGGACACCGCAGAAATCCCAGATCGAGAAGTGCCACTGCAAGGGTTTCGACAGAAACTCATATTGAGAAGGAACCCACCCAGGGTGGCCAGGATGAGGGAGTAGCTACCTCGAGCAACTCCTCATCATGAAACGTCACTCTTTAAAAGAACAACAGTATTAATACTTTACTTTCTTGTACAGGTTGCCTAGTTGAGCAAGCAGGGCTCGAGCAGGCTAGTTGGGACCTCCTGGGAGTTTTGGCGTGGCGGCTGAGGGATAAGGTATGTTGAGCAAGCTCAACCACTTAGCACTATAGGATTGAGATAATACTAGTTGGAAGACCCAGAAGTCACTCAAGACTACACAACTTCACTCTCGATCACAAGTGAAGTGAACAGCCAAGGAGCTGGCTACTCACAAGAAATAAACTATTTATAAGAAAATGACTTTTTTCAGAAGAGGGGGTCCTCAAGGTCCCTCTCAAGAAAAACAACAATTTTAGAGGAGAGGAGTCCTTAAGGTCTTCTCTCTCAAGATTTGCAAAATTGCACCACAAATTACCGTTTCAAAAGATAACTACCAAATCTGATATTTTGTCCCCATTAGGGGACATATGTGCTTTTTGAGTTTTGGTCGGCGCCAGGTGGCGCCTGCAGGGGGGACATGCAGGGCTGCCTACAGGTAGGGATAAATGGTACACTTCAGACATTGTTCCCCACCAACTCTCTCAATTTTGGAGCACAAAAAATGCCAACTCACCCCTAACGCCCAAGTATAAATAGACCTCTGGGCAAGGTCAAAGACAGATAATTGAAATTGCACTGTTACTCTGCCAAAATATCACCAGACCTACCTGAGTATTCTCTCCCTGCTCATTCTCTTAGTGCTGAGTGCCTTGTTCCTTCACTCCCCACTGACAGCCATCACTCTCAGGTGTTTCCCTTGAGAAAATTACTATTTTTGCTGTGAAAGTTCATCTTCTTGCAGGGAGTGAGTTGAAGTTTGAGTTCCATTGTTACCAGAAGGAGAAGTTTTCTTCAGAAGTTGCACCAGGAGACCTTAAAGACCTTACAGGCAGTGTCCATTGGAGTGGGTCACGCCTCACCCTTTCTAGTTATTCATAGACCCCAGTCTCACTACCCTCCTATGTTTGGCGACTCCGCTGGGGAGGTATTCTTGCTTTAATGGACAAAGAAGGTTTCAATGTCTCTAATCAGCTAGTTTTTGAGGACATTCCATCTGGTAACGGAGCTCACAATGACCAGACTACTCAGGAAGAAGTGGTGGTGATTGGAGCCAAGGCGCCTGCGCCTCAGGGAGGGCAGACCAGTTCGCCGACAGCGGCTCCAACGGCAGGTATGAATCTTATGGCAATGTTTTTTGACTTCTTGAAGCAAAATAACGTAGAACTATCAAGTTTAGGTCAAGGTTGTGTGACACCTGTTACTGCCCCTTCTGGAGGGGTAGCCACCCCTATTACGACTCCGGCAGAGACGATTTCGTCCCGGAAGGCGGCGCCGGAGCAGGTTCTGGCGCCAACAGGTTCGCCAGCTGCTAAAAGCGTGTGTTTGGAGGAGTCACCTTCTAAGGCTGTTACTATGGAGGAAGTGAGGAAGCTCCTCTCCTCCTCTCAGAGAGAGGGTTCCCACCTATATGAGGAATTGCAAGACCCCTATCCGCAGGAAGTAAGTGAGAAGCCATACCCTGAGGGGTATATTCCACCAAAATTTATCAAGTTCGGCGGTAGGAGGAGAACCCTAGAGAACACGTGAAGAGGTTTGTCGAGTACCTGGGAATACATGCTGGCGACAAGAACCTGAGGTTGAGGGAGTTCTCTAAGACCCTCACCGGGAAGGCTTATATATAGTATTCTCACTTGGCGCCTAACAGCGTCCCTACCTAGGAAAAGATGCATAGGCAGTTCCTCTAGAAGTTTTTTGTAGCGAAGGACGAATTTACATTGAGGCACTTGGCACAAGAGGTCCAGAAGCCAGGAGAAGAGTTGATGCACTACATCAAGCGATTTCGTGAGAGGGCCTTAGATTTTCACGAGGACGTGGCGGAGGCTAGGTTGCTGCAGATATGTGTGGAAGGACTCTTAGAAGAGTACAAGTTGCACTTGATCAACGAAACTAGAGAGGGAACTTTTAGAGAATTCACCAGGGCTGCTAGCAACATAGCTATGATAATCAAACCAAGAGCCCCGGGTTGGAGGACGCAAGTTCCACTGACTTCTGGGAGGTTTCAAGTTTCGAGAAGGCAAGCGGTTAACTATATGGGCGGGAGTAACAAACGGAAGAAAGGAAGCTCTAGGGCCAAGACTGACAGTCCCGGCAACAAGAGAAAGTTTGGGGAAGATGCCCCGCCGCCACTACCATGCAGCATAGCTGAGGCTATGGATTGTTACCGCACCTTAGTACGAGAAGGTGTAGTAGGACCTCCTCACCTAAAAGGAGAAACCCCCACTGCAGCTGACAAGGCCAATCCCAAGTACTGCGAGTTGTACCAACGAGTGCAACACTCTACCAAAGATTGTTACTACTTGTGAAGGATAATTGGCGAGCAGATGGCCAATGGTACCTTGCAGATACCCCCTGTGGACGTTAACGAGAACCCAATTCCTGTGCATCATTTTGGCACCGCCAACATGGTAGTTGCCTACAACGAAGAAGCTACAAGAAGTTTGATGAGGTAGGAGAGTGGCGAGCAGTTATGCGAGGAGTTAGAAAATCTATCACTAAGCAGACTTGAGCTAGAAAGAAAGCAAGAGGAACGGTTCTTCAATCCAGAGCAAGAAGATGGAAGCGAGGAAATTAAAGAAGCAGCCCTCTCGGAAGGTGAGGTAGATGCCATTCTCGCCTTAGATGAGGGAGGGACCTCTGAGGCGGAATATGTCTGCAGTGCCCAGACGTATGAGGTGGACCTAGATTCCGAATGCGAGGCCATCGCAAGGAGCCACAAGTTCAAGTGGTTTTTTGACCAGATAGGGGTGAAGCACGATACAAGGGTGTCCATCACGAGGAAAGTCTTGGAGGCAGTGCAGCAGTGGGGAGATCCTTCGCTAAATTGGCAGGGGCCAATCGGAAGGATGATTAAGAAGTATGCTTCTGAAGTGGTGTTTTCAGAAGTAGATAGGTTGGTGTCTTACTTCCACAACCGCCCGTTGTATGTCACAACCATAGTTAATGGAGTCTCATTCCCCAGGGCGTGTATGGATGGGGGAGCATCCATTAACATCATGCCCATCAGTACATTATATGAAACATGAATTGACCAGGGGAAGGTGGTTCTAGTACCACTAGTAATTTCTGGATTTGACAACGTCGAAATGCAGTCTATTGGATACGTGAATGTGGGAATCAAGTTGGGAAACTTCACCTCCCACATCAAATTTCATGTTATTAATGCTAACACCAGCTACCAATTACTCATTGGAAGGGTATAGATGCACACTCATGGCATAGTGCCTTCCACCTACCATCAATGTGCGAACACAAACATTTGAGGAACAGAGATAGTGATCAAGGCCACGCAGAGACCCTTCACCGTTGAGGAGGCCCACTTGGTAGATGCTGCCTTCTACACCGAGTTAGATGAGGAAAGAAAGGTCTCTGCAAGAAAACTAGAAGGGATTGAGGTAGCTGAGGGAAGGATCCCGCAGAAGAAGTCCGTTCATGACCATCTAGGGGGGAGGATAATTCCCCACATGGCAAAAGGCAAGAGGAAAGTAGAGGAGGTAGCTAGACCCCCTCGAACTTTCAAGAAGGTGGTCTTGGCTGATGGAAAGATCATCTCCCGTTTATAACGATCTGTGCGGGCGGTGTTCTAGGATGAGAGCATCGACCCAACGCCCGAGTGTTTTATCGTTGATGAATCCCATATTGTTGAGCATATCGAGGAACCAGAAGAAGCTCCAGAGTGCATGCAATACGGATACAGAGAGCAGCTGCAAGAATTAGAGGAAATTAAGTTGGGGCCAGAAGAGGGTGAGAGTAGACCCATTCTAATCTCCAAGTGCCTAGAACCAAGACAGAGGGAAGAGCTCATCGGGCTACTTAAGGAGTTCACTAATGTATTTGCTTGGAAGTACACGGAAATGCCAGGAATAGACGCAGAAGTGAGCTCTCATAGATTGAACATCCTTCCCAATTCTCTTCCGGTAAGGCAAGCCACATGCACATACAAAGCAGACCTCGATTTGAAGATAAAAGCTGAGGTAGAGAAGTTATTGGCGGCAGGGTTCATCAAGCCTATTCAGCAACCCATATGGCTTTTCAGCATAGTGCCAGTGGCGAAGAAAGACAAGAGCCAAATCAGAATTTGTGTAGATTTTCGTGACTTGAACAGGGCGTGTCCTAAGGATGAATTCTTACTGCCAAGTATAGACAGCTTAGTGGATGCCACCGCGGGACATGAGATGTATAGCTTAATGGATGGGTATGTTGGTTATAACCAGATCAAAATGGACTCTGTCGACGCGAAGAAGACTGCCTTTCGCACACCGTTAGGGAACTTTCACTATACAATCATGCCATTCGGATTGAAGAACGCCGGGGCCACATACCAGCGGACCATAATGGAAATTTTTCATGACCTATTTCATGATATACTAGAATTCTATGTGGATGATCTGGTGGTGAAGTCTAAGAAAGAAAGAAAGCATATTCAGGATCTCAGGAGAGTATTCGAAAGGTGTCATCGGCATAAGATGAGAATGAACCCCTCAAAGTGTGCCTTTGGGGTTACTGCAGGGAAATTTTTAGGCTTTGTGGTGAATAGGCAAGGGGTGCAAGTGGATGCAGAGAAGATGAAAGCCATTGTGATGATGCCTCCGCCCAAGAGTCAGAGGCAACTCAAGAGCTTCCTGGGAAAGGTATCCTACCTGCGGAGGTTTATACCTGCGCTGGCAGAAGTAACTCATCCGTTCGCGCCTCTACTAAAAGACAAAGCCAAGTGGGTTTGGGGAGAGAGACAGGAGAAAGCGTTCGAGAAGATTAAAGAAATCCTAGCCTCTCCTTCCACGATGATTCCCCCTGAAGTCGGGGCGCCGCTGCTGCTCTACCTTACTTCTACAGAGAGATTGACAGGGGCCCTCTTGGCGCAAGAGAAAGAAGGAGTGGAAAAGCCGGTCTACTACCTGTCAAGAGTAATCTATGGAACAGAATCGAGATACACCAGCGTTGAGAGACACGGCCTGGCGTTGGTATTTATGGCCCAGAAGTTGAGACACTATCTTCTAGCCTTCACAGTTTACATAGTCACCAAGTGTGATCCCATCAAGTACCTCCTCGCGCGGACTATACTCGTGGGATGAGCAGCAAGGTGGTTTTTGATATTGTCAGAATATGATCTAAAATGTGTAGTGCCCAAGCCATTAAAAGCCAAGCAGTAGCATATCTGTTGGCCCACTTCCCAAGTGGAGTTTTTGAACCACCCAGTGAAGAACTACTCGGAGAAAGTTTTTAAGCATGCATGGTGGAGGAGGTGAAGAAGTGGTTTATGGAGTTTGATGGTTCCAGTGCTCAAGGAATAGGTGGAGCCGACGTCATACTGTCAGATGGGAAGGAGAAGATCACCCTCTCTTTCAAGTTAGATTTTAAATGCTCAAATAATGAATCTGAGTACGACGCCCTCATTCTAGGGATATTGGAAGCACTCAGAAGAGGGGTCAGGGTATTGTGTATACGAGGGGACTCCAATCTGGTAGTGAGGCAGGTCAATGGAGAGTTTTCTCTTAAACATGCCAACTTAGTGCCGTACAGACACATCATCCAAAGGCTGCTGGGACAGTTTTTAGAAGTAACTGTGGAGAGGAAGGCGCGAACGATGAACAGGCACCCTGACGCGCTCGCTACCATAGCACAGAAGCTGGACATGGAGGAGTCAGAAGCAACCATCACAGTGAGGCGAAGAACGGTACCCACTACTGTAAAATCCTTATTCCCAAGTAACGAGCCAGAAGACTGGAGGCGTCTGGTGGAAAAGCAAATTGAAACCAGAGAAGGGATAATGAAAATATTAGAGTTGGCCAACTATCATGTGCTGCAGGGAACTCTCTACTTCAAGAGTCCTGGAGGGTTTCTGGCAAGGTGCGCAAGGGAGCAAGAAGCCAGGGAAAGGTTAATAGAGATGCACTAGAAGAACTGCGGAGATACGGATATCCCCCTTTACAGACGACTGCAGCGAAGTGGGTATTATTGGCCTACCATGAGCATAGAAGTGGCCCGCTTGCAACAAAGTTGTTTAAAGTGCCAAACTAATTTTGACCAGCCGACGGAGGCCAAATTTGTGGAAGCCTTCGAATATTGGAGACAGCTGTACCTAGCATATCTAAAAGATGGGGAGCTGCCCGTCGAGAGAGCGGATGAAATTTACCTTAGAAAAAGGATAGCCTGTTTCTACTTGGTCGAGGGAGAGTTATATAGGAAGGGGTATAATGAGAAGGCGCTAAGGTGCGTAGCCAAAGAGGAGGCGGAAAAGGTGCTGAAAGAACCTCATGAGCCCTCCCACATGGGAGGCCCTAAGCTGTATGATCAACTGATGACGCTGGGATATTACTGGTCGACCATGGAGGCTGACTCCATTGGGTATGTGAAGAAGTTTAGAGCATGTCAAGTGCATAGAAACATGGTGCACGCTCCATCCGTTAGTCTACAAAGCTTGGCAACTCCTTATCCCTTCCACACATGGGCGTTCGACCTGGTGGGAAAGATCGCCTCGGCATCTCACGGCAAGGCTTTTATCATTGTGGCTACAGAATTGTACACCAAATGGGCAGAGGCCATTCCTTTAAGAAGAGTCACCGCCCAAGTGGTAACCCAGTTTATAAAGGAGTATATCATATGTAGGTTTGGTATACCCAAAGTGATCTTAACGGATAATGGGAAGCAATTTGTATGAAAGGAGATGGCCCTCCTCACAGACAAGTATAAGATTGTGCATAATAGCTCAACCATATCCTACCCCAAGGGTAATGGCCAAGCAGAGGCTACCAATAAGACCCTGATAAACATTTTGAAGAAAATGCTAAAGGACATGCTGGGAGCATCGGATGAGAAGTTGCCTATGGTGTTATGGTCCTATCGTACTTCGAAAAGAAAGCTAACAGGTTTCACTCCTTTCTCTCTAGTATATGGGACAGAAGCTGTCCTGCCAGTGGAACTGGCGGTACCTTCAGCCAGAATTTCTCTTAGCAAGGGGCTCATCCCAGACCCAAGGCATGTGCAGATGGAAGCGCTAGACGAGCACAGGGACAAGGCGAGAGAGAATTTCAAAGTCTACACTCAGTAATTGTCCAGGGCCTACGAGAACTTAGTCAAGCCTAGAGAATTCCAGGTGGGAGATTTAGTCCTGCGAGCATCAACTCACCATCTCCGTAGGCCCTTTTATCATCAGAGGAGTGGGGAAGTCGGGCTACTGCCAAATATCAGAACCAGAGAGTGATTACCTCTAGTCCATCAACTGTAAGTGGCTGAAGAGGTACTATGCTTAGTGATAGCTAACAAATTTTTGGTGTTTGTCATGTCTGTAATGGATTCCGAGGATTGCTACTATACCAGAAAAGTTTTTTGTAAATTTTTTTTTCTGAGCAATACTACAGTGTAAACAGCACATAAAAGTACAGAAATGAAATAGCAACACTTTTGATCATTCTTGACGTTTGCTTTGCTTACTCACTTATATATATATTTGCATAAATATATATACACTCCCTACTAAGTTAGAAGAGAGTACAAAAAAAAATCTGGAACTTTGTTCACTACACTTGGGAGGTAAGTCCATCCTAAGAGAAAGTATACTGAGCAAAGTCCCCCAGGCATAAATTAATAGAAAATATAGAGGGGAGATTAAATTCCTCCTCTCTAATATTACAAAAAACATTGAAACTCTTAAGGATAATATAGAGCAAAGACCCCAAAGACTAGGGGCTAGCTAATTCAAATAGTCTTTTTTAATAAAATCAGGCTTTCGGGAAAGAGGCAGGGGTCACCCCCTCTCTAACCTAGCCTCTATGACTATAAGTAGTAATATGCGGGAATACCCCCACAGACAGGAGGGGCAATCCAAGAAAATCACATGCCAATACCTCACAGCTACAAGAGGTGCATTTTTAAAAAACTATATACAATATGTTAATACATAACTTTTCATATTAATGCAAATACCCCGCAGTATATGGGGCAGCCACCAGTAGACTAAATGATCACATAAATTAGAGCAGTTCATATAAAACAAACACCCACAATATAAAGGGAGAACGAGGGAAAAAGAAAGTGCAGAAGAAACAAAGTGTCTCATTCAGGAATGATAAGTGATGTACACATAGAATTCTGAGCACTACAAAGCAAGAAGTAGCCTATCTGCTAGAAACCACAAAAAATAAATCATCACGCGCGATTGCACCAGCATACGATGGACCAGCCTCCCGCAGAAACTCTTCCTCCAACCTGATGAATTTAGCCTCATCCTCCTCATCGTCAGACTCGATTCTGGTAAGCTTCACCTACAGTAGGGCGATCTGATTCCGGATTCGCGTAGCCTCAGCCTGCCGCTGCTCAACTCTAGACTGTCGGAAGTGTGAAATCTCACTATCTTTCGGAAAGGAACACTCATAAAAGGGAGAACTCCCGCATCAAGCCAATCCAAACGAAAATGATAGAACTGCTGCAAGTCGGGGAGAGCATCCAAGAATAGCAAAATGGAAGAGCTAGTCAGCTTAGCAGGGGAGGAAGCCAAGAACTCATGAACATGGCTGGCGAGAGCCCTCAGGTTGAAGGTCGTAAGACTGTCAATATGAAGTATACTCTGAGAAGTGAATGTCTCGGGATGGTGCTCTAAGATAAGATCCAAGAGACGACGCTCATGTGCCCTGAATCATCCTGGTAACTCCTCAGGCCATAGTCTACTCGCAATAGTCGCAGCATCCTGTACTTCGTCATTGCCATTGGAGTGGCGAGACTCCGCCTCAAAAGGGAGGAAAGAAGACTCTCCACCAGAATCGGCGTCACCGACTAAAGGAGTGAACTCAGAGCTATGATCTCTCTCCACATACATCCCACTGCCGGACTCCACAGTCATTGGGGTACTCTCATGCACCTGGAAATAATGAGACAAGGGTGAAATGAGAATGTTTACACAGCATACGCAAGAAGAAAAAGAGGGGAATAGTAAAAAGAGGGGGTATGCTTGTTTAATACCTCGCAGTTGCCCCATTGCCAGACTCCACAGTCATCGGAGTACTCTCATGCACCTGGAAATAATGAGACAAGGGTGAAATGAGAATGCTTGCACAACATATGCAAGAAAAAAAAGAGGGGAGTAGTAAAAGAGGGGGTATGCTAGTTTAATACCTCTCTCGTAGTTGCCCCACTGCAAGACTCCACAGTCATCGGAGTACTCTTATGCACCTGGAAATAATGAGACAAGGGTGAAATGAGAATGCTTGCACAGCATACGCAAGAAGAAAAAGAGGGGAATAGTAAAAAGAGGGGGTATGCTAGCTTAATACCTCTCTCGCAGATGCCCCACTACCAGACTCCACAGTCATCGGAGTACTTTCATGCACCTGGAAACAATAAGACAAAGGTGAAATGAAAACTCTTGCACAGTATGCGCAAGAAGAAAAGAATGGAAATAGTAAAAAGAGGGAGTATGCTAGTTTAATACCTCTCTCGCAGCCATCCCACTCTCTGACTCCACAAGTATCGGAGCAACTTCATCAGGCTCCATAGTCATCGGAGCGACCTCGCTCACCTAGAAACAATGCAACAAAGGTGAATATGGGAATGCTTACGCAATTTAAATAAAATAATAAAGACATAAGAATGACACGAGGGAAGTAGATACCCTTATACACTGTACCTGAATAACGCCCTCCGTAACGGTCAAAGAAGGAGGAGCAGGGGCTCCTATAGGGGCCGCAATACTGGTTGATGCTCCTGAAGGGGCTGTCTCAGCGACCAGTGCTTCTGAAGAAGCTACCTGAACCTCAGGCACTTTCGGAAGAACAACCTCAGTAACGGCGGTCGCAAGGGGTAGGCGAGGCTGCGAGTGACAAGAAAGGGCAAGAGGTAACAAATCACTTACCTCATGTATGATAAATACCTCAATTAAAAAGAAGGAGAGGGAAACTCCTCAAAAGGCACCACAGAGATAGCTACCTGAAGGGGCGTGATAGCAGGACAAACTGGCCCATGTATAGGGGTTGCTGGAGAGACAGTAGCAGGAATCACACTCGAAACAGCGCCAAGGGATAACTGCAACAAAGTAAAAGAGGGCTATGATAAGTACAGGCTGGATAGAGAAGAAATATATAACTAAGAAAATAAGAAAGTACCTAAGCCCCATCCAAAGGGGAAGAGCGAAAAAGGACGGTCGGCGCAGTAGGGGCTGTGCTGTAAAAGTTCATCTTCTTGCAGGGAGTGAGTTGAAGCTTGAGTTCCATTGTTACCAGAAGGAGAAGTTTTCTTCAGAAGTTGCACTAGGAGACCTTGAAGACCTTACAGGCAGCGTCCATTGGAGTGGGTCATGCCTCACCCTTTCCAGTTATTCATAGACCCCAGTCTCACCACCCTCCTACAACATCCATTATGAGAGAGACACGTATGTGCATGTGTGCGGCTGAGTTTGTGTTTTTTCTATCTCACATTCGTGAGATTTGCTTCCAACTGTTAAATCATTTTTTATCAATGCTCTACATGCGTCCTAAGTGAATCCTAGTGCAACCTGTGAGGACCAATCAGTGTGAGCGGTTTTACAGTGCATTATTGTCCATTAGAATTTAATTCCAATCGTTGTTTTAATCTCATCCCTTAGTTTTGTTCATTCATCCAAAACCTTCTCTCAATAATATAAATAGATACCTTTGTCTAAACATTTGAAGACTTTGGCATTTTGTCCAACTGAGAAAAAAAAAGAAAAAAGAGTAGAGAGAGATAGAAGAGAGAGAGAGAGAGAGAGAGAGAGAGAGAGAGAAGAAACGAGATCGAGTGTTTCTCAACCAAATCCCTCCATTTTCATCGTGTAAAAACACTTATGAAAACCATATTTGTGAGAGTTATATTCCTAGTTTTTCTTGGGAGTATTTATGAGTTTATTTCATTGAAGAAACCCTCTTCAAACATTATCTCTCTTAGAAATACAATCTCATAAGTTATTATCATGTTTCTTTCTAGAAATTGTGAGAAATACTACTGAGATATATAGTGTGACAACCCGAATATAATTATGATAAATTATGTTTAAATCATAATTAGATTATGTGATATGGATAATATGTTATTAGTATATATAATATTAAGTCATTATGTTTAGTCTAATCCTACCTTCATAAAGCATGTAATATCGAATTAGTTACAAATGTGAAATTTTGAAGTTTTCGGTAGGAATGTTCATGTTTAAGACTAGTTTTGACCTTTATGACATAACAATTGACTAGAGGTGAAACTAGATAGTTGTATACAAGTGAGTTATGGTTTTAACACAACAAACGGTGTGTGAAATGGAGGTCCGAGTAAAAAGATATAGCGAAATTACGAACCAAGGGCAAATCTGTCCATTCGTTTAAGTGGCAATTTGTCCTTTATGCCCAATAAGTGTCTTAAATTGATTGGTTGGAGGTGGAGGTTGGTTTGTCTGACTTAAACCCTTGAGATATCATCCTTTCTTCAGCAAACTCATTTTGGGAGAGTTTTAGGTTGAGGAAAACAATTGTGAGGGTTAGGAAGAAGAAAGTGAGGATAAACATTAAGAAAAATTCATAAAAAATTACGTAAAAACCCCTAAGGTAATTCCACCCATGAATCTCGTTATTTTTCTTGTATTTATGATTTATATGATAGAAAGCCTTGATTTTTTATTTAACTTTCATGCTTGGGTGCATATGTATGGATGTATGCAAGTTTAAACAAAGTTGAATGTGTAAACCCTTAAATTACTTTGTTTAGTAACCTTGTTTATTCAAACTTCCATATCTTTTTGTATGATTACTGAAATTGATTAATTCCAGTTGGAGGTTAACATAGACCCATATATTCATAACATATCCGAAAATAATATAAAAATAGCAAGAAATGAATCTTGGGTGAGGGTTTAAAGTTCGGGTATGAAATCTGCCCCAAAAGAGTAAATATGCATACCATATGTTTGATATTTTGCTTGACATAGCAAATGAACTCTGAAAATTATGAAATTTTAATCTTGTATTATTCAATATGTTTTATGAAATTGGGTGAAATATCATAGAAAGTTATGATGTATAAAAATTATGAAAGTTCTTGGAAGATGACTGAACAATGGATGAGCCTATAGGGCGGATTTTCTATGTGGTAAAGAAGGCATATCTTGCTCTAGGAAACTCAGAATGACGTGTCGTCTTTTGTGTTGGAAACCTAATATGATAAGTATTGGAAAACCAAGAAGAATTAAAGTTGGTTTGGGCTGTAATTTTAATACGTTAGATATCATTACCTGAGTCTAGATGAGATTTCATTTATGATGAATGATTTGAATTGAATCATATGCTGCTTATGAATTGAGTTATGTTGAAGTTGTTCTTTAAATTGTTTATATTCTTATGATGATACTAATATTGTAAGAATTATAGGAATAGAAGAAGAACCGACTGAACAAGACCCTGATAAAGGAAAAGGGAAAGCTTGTTACACTTCCAAGGTGAGTGTGCTTATGATTGTTTCATATATATAGATATATGAATATAGCTCTAAGAGCAGGATTTGTTTGGATATTCAAATATCCAGGATTTGTTTGGGTCTTATGATCCAGGATTGGAATTTGACAAAGATCCAATGATTTGATTTGTCTTATGACAAGGATTAGTTGGAACTCATATTCCAGGATTTGGTATTGATAATGGGCAGAATTATTTGGATCTTATGATCCAAGATTTGTTATTGCCAATGTGCAGGATTGTTCAGATTTTATATCCACATATTCTATATAGAATTGTTATTTCATTGTAGGGAAGGAGTACCTCACTAAGCTTAATGCTTACGGTTCATACTTTAATAATTTCAGGTTTGTACGCTGCCAGCTAGGATACCATATGACCGATAACTTTGAGATTTGCACCGTTGGAAATAGCTGGGGTTTAAATATGGGGATTTTATCATTGTCACGCTGAAGATTTTAATATACTCACACATTGTATATATTGCGTTAGCATGGATTGAGTTGATGATTGTGAAATTTTATCACAGCTAATCATAGTATTGTATGTCCGCTTAATTATGACTCTGATATTGATTTCATTATGGTATAAGAATAATATTATGTTCATTATGCACATTATGTAGAAAAATATTGATAAATAAATTATATTTCCAATTGGCTCAGTATTATGATCCAATTATTCTAATAACAAATAATTAGTATGGATACTGGGTTTGGGGTGTGACATATAGTCACTTAGATCTTAGGTGTTTTTGTGTAATTTTATTAAAGAATTGCATTCTCTTATTGGATCTTGAGTTTTTACTGTTTACTTTTGTAGATCCAACCTTTTCGTTTTCAAGATCTAGAAAAAGAGACTTTGAAAACCATTTATGTTTTTAGATATGAAATTTTTTCTTTAAACAAAGTTTTACCATTTGTAAAATTTGTTTTGTATATAAATAAAGTTTGAGTTTCGATCTGTTTTTGTCAATGTTGATGTAAAAAATTAGATCACTCTAATAATTCAATCAGAGATAAATAAATGAGACAAAAGATTTTAAAGTGGTTCAGCCTTATAAGAATGGCCTACATCCACTGTTGTTTTATTGTTGGGTGTTTGGAAATTCTCGATTTATGTTGTATCAAGAGATTCCGGTCTCGATTCCAAGGTTTGGATTCGGATCCCTTACAATGAGGATTGTACAATGTATTTATAGCCCTGAGACTGTAATGTGAAAGGGTAATACATTAAATGGTATACATATGAAAGGGTAATACATTTAATGCCCTTTTTGCGTGTGCGTCTGAATGATAAGCATTTAATGAGCAGTTAAACTGTTGGTATCCTGCTTCTCGGTGCAGCTCGAACCACCTGAGTTGCTCGGACCGCTTGAGCTTCTCGGTGCTAAAGAGTTCCTCGTAGAGGTATGTTCCTCGGAGCGTATGAGTTCCTCGGAGTAACATGGTTCCTCGGAGCGTGCGATCATCTCGGAAGTGCTTGTTGTTGCTATGTAGATAGCCACGTGTCTTCATATGATTGGTCCATGTCAGCAGATTAAATTTGGTATCAACAGAAGCCCCCAATGTTTCATAGTTCAAAATTTGAGGAGTATGGAACATTATTTCTCGGAATGTGGTATCTTTAAATAGTCTTCCTGATTTTTAGGAGCGTTTACCTTATATTTATTTCTCCTTCCCAATTCGTAGAATCATGCTTTTTTGGACTTTCCTGCGTGCTTCGATTCCAGCATCACTTTTCGCCTTTTTAGCCGCTGTTGCCCGCTTTGATTCCCGCGCCACTTTTCATCTTTTTAGCCGCCGGTAACATAATCATCCTTTCTTGTAATCATTACTTCACCATTTCCCAAGGCAAGGTATTTAAACTTCACAGATACTCCTATTGTCTTCTACTTTTTCAAATTTTTATCTTCGAGTTTCATGTCGTCTCTTCCTACTCTCTTATGCGTTCATCTTTTCCGTCGTTCGTTGTCAGCAGATCCATTCTTTTCCAGTAAGATCTTCTTCCTTCTTCTTCATTTCTTTATTCACCATGGTTTACCCTGTTGAGTCTCTTGAGAAGTTTCGTTCTGATTTCTCCATTCCCTCATGGATTGTTTTGGAAGAGCTTTCTGAGCCTTCTAATTACTTCCATTTGGCTGAGGGACATTGGTTCCCCAGTCTCTTTTTTGCTGAGTGTGGATTTTCTTTTCCACCAAATCCCTTGTGTCTGGAATTCTGTCAGGACTTTGACGTTGTTCCTGCACGAATAGCCCCCAACACATGGAGAATAGTTAATGGGGTGCATAGATTAAATCAAGTGCATGGAACTCGTATAGGAATTCCTGAAATCATGTACTGCTATAGATGGGCAGTTAATGATAATATTTTTTATTTAAAAACTAGATTTTTAAATAGGGCCTTAGTAGTCAACCTCCCTGATGCCAATATGGATTATTTTGAGCATGGGGTTGTCATAAAAAATTGGCAACACCCTCCATTAACTGGAGATGAGGTTTACCAGGGTCCCAGATGCCCTCCTTATGGCAATGGGATAGGTTATTTTTATTTCATTTTATTTATTTTGAAATCATGTTTCTTTTGTGTTTGATAAAATGTGCCACTGATAACAATGTTTATTTATTTGCAGTTGATAGCAAGAGAAAGTGCCCAAAAGATGCAGATGTCAATATAAGGCATTTGAAACTTATCTGGAGTCTGCATCAAAGTGTTGTTGACGAGCACATTAGATCGGCTTCGTATCTGCTCCAGTACAAGAGCTACACCACTTCTTTCACTGCTCGTCCAGTGATAAGTGAGTCAGAGCCAGTACCAGCTTCCACCAGCTCATCGCCTGAATCCCATATTCCTTTAAGTGAAAGGATGAAGAAGAGAAGACCTCCTACCCTATTTGAGAAAACTGCCTCCGGTTCTGGGGAGGCAAAAAGGAGTAGGATTGATGTCCCAAGGGAGGGGACAAAGAAGACTGATGCAGCTCCTCCAGCTGCTCCTGTTAAAGTTGCCGAGAAGCCCGCAGTGGCTCCGAACAGCTCTGTTGCTCCTGGAGAGGTGATTGTGATATCACCGACCAAGGGTTCTTCCTTGGTTGAATCTGTACCTGTTCCCCCGAGGAGGCTGAAGAAGAGCTCCTCGGTCAATTTGGCTGACACCATTACTCAGCCCCCAGCTGTTGGGGCTGGAGTTCCCACTTTTATTCCCCCAAGCTCTGCCATGAGCTCGGTAAAGTCCTGGATCATTCCCGAGGTCCAAGATACTGAAGAAAACCTTAGTCGAGATATGGTCACCTCGCTAGCTGCTCGTCACCTTACTTCCGTAAGTCTCTTTACTTTGAATTTTTCATATTTCCTTTGTCATTTCTGTTTCTGACCTACTTTCTTTTTACTTTCACAGTTGACGAGCTGCTTCAATATAATTTTGAAGAAGGATGAAGCAATTAAAGCTTCATGCTCCTCGTCCAGCGTGGAGGGAGCTCTGGAGGAAGCTACAAAATCTCTGGCAGATTCTCGCCAGACATATGCCACTGATAAGGCTGTCTGGGAGAAGAAGCTTGCCTCCACCGAGCAGGATAAAGCTCGAGCTGTTGAAGCCTCCAAAGAGTTGGAGAAGAAAAATAATGCCTTGGAGAAGGCAAATAAAGAGCTCGAAGAGAAGCTCAAAGCTGCTGGAGAGCTTGAAGATAAGCTCAGGATTGCTGAGGAAAGGTTGGGCCGCTTCAAGAAGTAGGTCAGCAAAAGGAGGAAGCAGAAAATAAATTGAAGGCTGCTGAGAACCTGCTGTCTGAGAAACTTTCCTCGGAGAAGCTGAAGAGGAAACCTGCTGTGAAGAAGTCCTTCAGCTCTGGCTGGGACAAGGGGTGGAACAAGGGGTTGGCTGCCATGGTGTCGCAAGTAGACTATGGCAGTCTCAAATACTTTAGGGATGGATGGGTTGCTGCCCTTCAGGAAATGAAGGTCGACGAGTCTTCCGAGCTCTTCCAGAGACATATCCCTGGTCCCCCTCCAACTCCAGAAGAATTAGAAGAGGACGAAGCTACCTCTGAAGAGTCTTCGATGGTGATGGGAGATCGTGCCCTAACCCTCCAGCCTGCTGCCGAGGAAAATCAGCACATCGTTTCTTCCTCCGAGCAACTGCGTACTCTACCCGAGCAACTATCTCTTCCCTCCGAGCAACCTACCTCTTCATCCCAGCCTCCCGAGAAGGTTTTAGGAGATAAGGAAAAGGTTTAGTGTTGTTCGGATTTCTCTTTATTTTGTTTCTCTTTATCAAATGTAACTCAGAAGATGTAACTCTGAATTATGATCTAATAAAACTTGAACTTTTTGCATAGTGTTGTCTATCTTTCATTCGTACTCTGCTTATTCTTCTTATTAATGATTGCTCTTCTTTCTCTGCTAGTTTCTGGCCAAGATGGAACTGCTATCTGCCCATGACACAAAGTTGCTGCAACAATGCAATGAGTACTTTAAGGCTGGTCACACAGACCTGAGTGCTGCACAAGTTGCCGACATCTTTGGTCATGATGCTTCAGAATAGGCAGTGGAAGCATATCAATATCTGAAGTGTCTGCTTGATCGGGCTGTAGCCAATAACGTTGCCTATTATGAAATGATCGAGAATCTTCAAAGCACCCTCGAAGACCTTAAGCTTCAATACAAAGAATCCACTGCCTTGTTGCATGAGGGGTACGAGAAGAAGTACCAGCAGATTATTGCCGACAAGGGCTATGAGAAGCTTTTTGCTGGGTACGATGTAAGGGAGAGAACCTTGAGAGGCGAGGTCGAAGAATGTAGACAGATTGCAGAGTTGCTGGAAAAGGAAAACAACAACCTGCAAAAGGAGCTGTCACAACTGAAGTCTGTAGCTTCCACTTCTAGTGCCTTGATCCCAGTGACCGACGAGGGATTTTCGTTCTTAGAGGTTGAGAACGCTAAGTTAAGGGAAGAGTTGGACACCTTGAGGAGGTCGGGCCCTTCCACATCTTCTCGGGGACGAGCAAGAGCTCCTCGGGGACGAACAAGAGCAGCTCGGGTTCTTGTCGAGGAACAGAGGACTCAGTCTGCCTTAGAGAACCAGGCCTTCCAACTAATGGCGAAGAACCAGGCGTTGTCTGATATGTCAAAGAAGATTAGGGACCTGGAAAAACTGCTCTCCGCGCAGAAGTCAGTCTTGGAGAATAAGGAGCTTTTCATCAAGAATCTCCACGAGCATCTAGAAAGGCTAACATATCAATTCCACAAACAACCCAGGGAGTTCTGGATGGCTGGATACAATGAAGCACTATTCCACCCGGATGATCGTATTCAGAATGCCAACAATGAGGGCTATAAGCAAGGCTGGCTGAATGCCTTAGGTGTGTTGAAGCTCGAATAAGGTCATTATCTGTGGGACTATCATGATCCCGGGTTGCTCGACTTGCCTGTTCCACCATAAAATTTGGACATGGATTGGATCCCTGCTCGGGCCATTCCTCGGAGCTTAATTTCAAAGTATCTCGGTGACTACAATTTACATTCTCAAATCGAGGTATCTCGTCCCGAGCATCTTTTATATCGACCATCCGTGATGAATACAAGGATATTAAAAGATCTTAATTTCATCAATTCTCCTCTGTCTTTAAATGATCCACCTGCTGGCGAGGAACCTGTGTCAAAAGCAGAGGGGAAGAGACCAGTATGATGATGCCGGAATCAGCACCACCAGGTAAAGGTGTTTTCAAGATCAATACAAGAATAACAATGGCAGCACAGTTATACAAAGAGGTAACAGAATGAGATGAGTATAAGAGGAGAAGGCACAGGTATATAAGTGGTTCAACCAATTTGGCCTACGTCCACTGTGAGTGTGTGTGAGTAATATCACTGAATGAAGGCACTAATGGCCATGGATACAATCTCTCAAGCTTTCTCTCACTACTGTGTATCTAGACAAAGCTTCAGCTAGGGTTTAATATCTTGGATCCTTTTGCAAGGTAGGGGATGATCCCTATATATAGTATCTAGGGGGTGTAATGTACCCCCCATGCATGCAATGAGCATGTGTGTGGTAACCTCACCAATAAGGGGAAGCCACCTGTCACTGTCACATGTAAGGAATGATGATGAAATATCCTCCCCACGTGTGGAGAATAATCTTGTTACAACTGATTTGTGCCCATGTGTCCTTATCCAAATGTCAACAGATGCTCGGCTGCCATATTGGTGCATGACCTCGGCCTGGGAGAGATCGAGCTGTAAAGGTTCGATAAACTTCTTCCGAGATGTGCCTTAGGGAGTCTCGGCCTGATCTCAACCGAGACATTATGCTGGGGTCGGCCCCAGCCGAGGTTGGACTGGTTCCATGTTGAAGGTTACCAAGGCTTCTTGTCACCTCGGCCCAAGCCGAGGTTGAACTGGTTCCATGAAGGTTACCAAGGCTTCTTGTCACCTCGGCCTACACTCGGCCGAGGTTGCCATAGCCAGGTATGAGAATGCTGTTGATGCCTGTGATGCGCGTAGTGTCCATTGGAAATGTAGGTGATAGTGTCGGCCTGGGCCGACCCTGGTCTAGCCGAGGGATGATATCGTGGGCCCATGGCTTATCTAGGGTCGATCAATATCTCGGCCATCATCTCGGCCGAGGTTGGTGTCTCTAGGCCTAGGTTACACTTGGGGCATATCAATCACCCCCAGCCCTTAGTCATATGCGAGAGCAAGTGGCTAGGGGATTACTACACCTCCGAGGCCTGTCCGTCCCAAGCTAATACCTGCATGACACCTGTCCACGCTAGAACGTACTTACTTGGCTGGCGTGTGCTGTCAGCCGTCCTTTGGGGTTCCCAAGGCAATGATGGGCCTTGGAAAACGTGCCCATGTATTTAAGGGTTTGAACCCTTCTTTTTTCTTCTTTCTTCTTCACTTCATTCCTGTGCGTGCTTTGTTCTTGCGATTTTCTCTCTCAAACTTCTTCAATCAGCGCTCTTCTGCAGAGGCATTTGTTAGTTTTCTTGCGAGTTTTCTTCGTTTGCCCTCATCGTTTCATTTCCAGGTATTTTCTTCCTTCCACTACCCTTATTTTTCACTTTCGTTTTGCATTTTCCAGCGAATTTTTAAGTTTTCCGGCGAGCACCATTATCTCAGGCGAACTGTGTTTTCTTTAAACTTCTAAGTTTGATCTTTAAACTCCTTTATTTTACAAGTCAATCCTGTTTGTAGTTTTAGGAGTTATTCCCAAGTTTAGGGTCGTCCTCTGATGCTCAGACCCTTATACCAGCTTCTTGAGGATTTCCCTTCTCTTAGAGAGAAGACCCTAAAAAAGATTAGGCAAATAGAGAGAGCTCAGGAGGAAGCTCGTAGGTCACAAGAGTTTCCCATTAGACCCTTGTTTCCACCACCTCTGAGAGTGATATATCCTGACCCCCCGGAGAACTTCTATCAGACAGGGGTTCCCGCTGATCCAACACCTATGTCTGAGTCTGAATCTTCTACCTCAGACCCCATATCAGTGGACTCTTTCCAGGAAGCCATGGATTTCACACCTCGGCCTGATCAGGCCCCTGATCAGGCCGAGGTATCCAGCCGAGCTTCATCCCATAATGGCTCAAGCACCTCAGCCTCTTCTTCAGAGGTTGAAGTTGTTGAACCGAGTGTGGCTGTGCCACCCATTCTTGACGCCATCCCTCTGTCGGCTGCCACAGGGGCAGAGTTCGCTCAGAGATTCGCTTGTAACCCATCTACATCTGCTCCGGACGACGTTGAGCTTGATGATGATGAAGATGCTGAAAGTGATGTCGACGTCTCTGAGGCGGCCGAGTTCGAGAGCACGGTAACTGAGGTGGATCTTCTGTGCTTCAGATATTTATACTCCATTAGTCCCTCCATAAGATTAAGGAGACCTCTGAGGGAAGAGAGGGCCTATCACGGCCGAGATGGAGAAATCTGCCTGTACGAGCAGATGTTTAAGTTAGGGTTTCGCCTACCCATTCATCCCATCATCAAATCCATTCTCTCTTATATCAACTTGGCCCCCTCACAGCTATCTCCCAATGCATGGAGAGTCATCATAGGGGACATTATCCCGTGGAGGGCAGTCCGCCACTCTGACCTCCCAGTTCAGGTCTTCGTTGGTTGTTATGTCCCAACCTTGGCCAAAAACCTCTGAGCTACTATCATTTTGTGGCTCGGAGGCCTGAGAAGAAAATGCTCCAGGTGACTCAGACCTCAAATCATAATTGGAAGCCCCGCTATTTTTTCGCCTCAGGACCATGGGAATTTGGCCCATGCGTCCCCTCTTCCACTCTTGAGCCGAGGATACCCCTCAAATGGGGAAAGGTCACCATGTCTGCCAGGGCCGATCCTGGTCTAAGTCTTCAGAATATCCAGAAGGTGAAGGCCCTGCAAGACCAAGGGGCACATGATCTGTTTGTTAAGTTCGAACATTTGCTGACCCCCCAGTATCTCTCGGGGATGAGCCTGGGTGGAAGTCCCCTTGTTGACCTTAGTAAGAATTTTTATTTTAAGTCTAACCTCTGAACTCATTCATATCTGATTTTTAACCCATATCTTCTAACTTTTGCAGAGCGACCACAAGACATCCCAGACGAACTGTGGGAGATGGCTGCTCCGAGCTTGGCGAGGCTTGCCAAAAAGGCTGGTCTGAACGCTCCTCCCCCAGCTCCCTCTACATCCAAATCTCAGGCCTCAAAGAAGAGGGCCCCAGAGGCCCATGCCTCTGAGGATCAGAGGCCGACCTTGAGGCAAAAGAAGGCCTCAGATGCTGCAATTCCAATCTCTTCGGCCGACATCCTGACGGCTCATCTGGATCAGCTGAAGTTAACTGATAGTGTGGTCGGCCACAGCAGGCAGGCCATGGACGCACTCGCCTCTGTAATGACCGAGGCTGACAAGAGTTTCTACAGAGCTATGGACACCTCCCTGCTGGTTGAGTTCGGCCTTCACAGAGCCGTCCAGGTACATCTTGATCTCTCGTCAAAATTTTATAAGTGCAACATCTGACTTTTCTCTCGCTTAACCTCTTCATTAAATGTGCAGGGAGTGACTGCTATGTATCAACTATCGAACTGGGCTATGAGGAAATTGCCCCTCATCCAGAAGGGGCAAGAGGCCGAGAAGGTTGAGAGTGCCCTGAATGCTGAGGTCGACCGTCTGAAGTCAGAGCTGCAGAACTCTGAAAATAAGGCTAAGGGGTTGGAAAAAGACATCTCTCTGCTCGTCAAAGATCATGCCAAAGCCCTGAAGGCCAAAGATGACGTGCTGTAGCAGAAGGTCAGCTCGGCTGTGAAGGCTGCCCTTGAAGATGCCTCGGCCAAAATAATTTCTGACTATAAAGCCTCAGACGAGTTGATGGGTTTTGGTTTTGAATACCTCGAAAGAGGTGTCAAGGCTACTACCAAATGGGCTGAAGTCAGAGAGAGGGAGGTCGGTACTCTTAAGGCGTCTGACTTTGTGGGTCTCGGCTTTTCTGACCCTCAATTTGCTCAGGTGCTTCAAGAGGTGGAGGACGAGGCTGCTGCTCCAGCCGAGACTGCAACTCTGGGAGGGACCGAGGTCGGAGGGGCAGACCATGCTGATGACGTGGTCGAGGTTACTAATGCTGATCAAGCCAACCCAACCGAGACTGTTGATGTTCCCCCCCCAAACCTTTAGTCTTTTTAGCTTGTAACTCGTAGCTTGTAACTTGTAGCTTGTAACTTGTAACTTTGTATTCAAGGAATATTTTATTACTTCTTGGTATTTCAACCTTTGAATGCTATATGATCTCCTCGCTTTACTGAATGTCAATCTCTTCTATTATTTTGCTGTAGTGTTCTTGTTTATATTCAGTCAATAATTCTGGCCTCGGGTCTCTTCACCACTGAATTGTAATTAGGCTCTGAGGTCATCACCTAAGATGTTATCCTCATAATAAACTTTACCAAATTAATGATGTTAAGGGTCTGAGGTCATCTGCTAAGGTGTTATCCCCATAATAAATTTCACCAAATTAATGATGTTAAGGGTCTGAGGTCATCTGCTAAGGTGTCTGAGCTCAGACCTCGTCACCACCGAGTGATGTTATGAGGGTCTGAGGTCATCACCTAAGATGTTATACCCATAATAAATTTCACCAAATTAATGATGTTAAGGGTCTGAGGTCATCTGCTAAGGTGTCTGAGCTCTGACCTCGTCACCACCGAGTGATGTTATGAGGGTCTGAGGTCATCACCTAAGATGTTATCCCCATAATAAATTTCACCAAATTAATGATGTTAAGGGTCTGAGGTCATCTGCTAAGGTGTCTGAGCTCAGACCTCGTCACCACCGAGTGATGTTATGAGGGTCTGAGGTCATCACCTAAGATGTTATCCCCATAATAAATTTCACCAAATTAATGATGTTAGGGGTCTGAGGTCATCTGCTAAGGTGTCTGAGCTCTGACCTCGTCACCACCGAGTGATGTTATGAGGGTCTGAGGTCATCACCTAAGATGTTATCCCCATAATAAATTTCACCAAATTAATGATGTTAAGGGTCTGAGGTCATCTGCTAAGGTGTCTGAGCTCAGACCTCATCACCACCGACTGATGTTATGAGGGTCTGAGGTCATCACCTAAGATATTATCCCCATAATAAATTTCACCAAATTAATGATGTTAAGGGTCTGAGGTCATCTGCTAAGGTGTCTGAGCTCTGACCTCGTCACCACCGAGTGATGTTATGAGGGTCTGAGGTCATCACCTAAGATGTTATCCCCATAATAAATTTCACCAAATTAATGATGTTAAGGGTCTCAGGTCACCTGCTAAGGTGTCTGAGCTCAGACCTCGTTATCACCGAGTGATGTTATGAGGGTCTGAGGTCATCACCTAAGATGTTATCCCCATAATATATCTCTGATCTAAGAATGAAGAAATAACTGTCATGGAAACTGATCTTTATTAATAACCTCTTCTCAATAAGATGGTACATTTACATAAAATTCTATGCAACATCATATGTAATATCTCTTGAGATGGTCAGCATTCGAGGGGTTAGTGAAAGGTTCTCCTTCTAGGTTTTCTAGCCTGTAAGTGCCAGGCACAACCTCTTCCGTTACTTTGTAGGGGCCATGCCAGTTTGGGTGTAGCTTGTTTGCCTTCTGTAGGGTCTTCTTTAGCACTAGGTCTCCCACTGCAATGGGTCTTGACTTCACCCTCTGGTTGTAGAATTTCGCTGCCCTCTGCTGGTAGGCTGCTTTTCTGACCTCTGCGTCTTCCCTTCTTTCTTCGATAAGATCCAGGTCTAGCCTCCTCTTTTCCCCATTGTTGTCAGGGTCGTAGGTCTGAATCCGATGAGTTGGTAGTCCTACTTCCGTTGGTATGACGACCTCTGAGCCATGTGCCAGCATGAATGGGGTTTCTCCTGTTGGTGTCCTTGCCGTGGTTCTGTAGGCCCATAACACTGCGTAGACCTCTTCTCTCCATCTCCCCTTCGCATCTTCTAACCTCTTCTTGATTCCGTCCAAGATTGTTCTGTTTGTGACCTCGGTCTGGCCGTTTGCCTGAGGTCGACCAGGAGATGAGAAGAATTGCTTAATCCCCACTCTTAGGCAATACTTTTCTAAGGAGGAGTTCTTGAACTGGGTCCCATTATCTGAGATGAGAGTGTTTGGGAGGCCATATCTGCATATGATGTTCTTCCAAATGAACTGGAAGGTCTTCTGCTCTGTAATTGTTATCATCGGTTCCCACAGATATCTGCATATGATGTTCTTCCAAATGAACTGGAAGGTCTTATGCTATGTAATTGTTATCATCGGTTCTGCCTCCACCCACTTTGAAAAGTAGTCAATGGCAACTATCAAGAATCTATAGTTGTTGACAGCTCTTGGCAAATACCCTACTAAGTCAATTCCCCACGCCGTAAATGGCCATGGAGAAGAGATTGACGTCATAGGCTGATGGGGTTGATGAGGGATAGTGGCGAACCTTTGACATTTCTCGCACCTCTTCACATAGTCTGCAGCGTCCTTAGACAAGGTAGGCCACCAGTATCCCTGAGTGATGATCCTCTTGGCTAAGGGCCTTCCCCCTATGTGGCTAGAGCAAGAACCCTCATGAACCTCCTGTAAGACCTGGGGTACTTCCATGGGATGCACACATCTGAGGAGAGGCAATAGAAACCCCTTTTTATACAAGATGTCTCCTACTATTGAGAACTTGGTAGCCCTGTATCTCAACTTTCTCCTTTCCATCTTGGACTTAGGTAGCTCTCCGTCTCTTAGGTATCTGACGAGCGGGTCGATCCATGAGTCTCCTAGGTTCACATTGTGACAAGGGCTACATACCTCATCCTCCTCGATGCTTGCTTTTCCTAAGACCTCGATTGGAATGGTCCTTCCCAAATCTGTCTTCATTGCCGAGGCCAGCCTAGCCAATGCATCAGCGTGATTGTTGCTCAGTCGAGGCACTCTCTTCAGTTTTGCTTCTTCAAAATACTCTAACAACCTTCTTACCTTCTTTAAGTACTTGGCCATCCTTTCGTCTTTGGCCTCATATACCCCCAACACTTGATTGACAACCAACCTTGAGTCGCTATGGAGTAGGAGTCACTTTACTCGAAGAGTTGTTGCCAATAAGAGACCCGCTATCATGGCCTCATACTCGGATTCGTTGTTCGAGGCCTGAAAGTTGAATCTCAAGGCGTATTCAATGTTGGCGCCATATGGAGCCGAGAGTATTAGCCCCGCGCCGCTTCCACTGTCACAGGAAGAGCCATCAACGAAGAGGCTCCATACGTCTGCATCTGATGAGAAGACCCCTTCTCTCATAACCCCCTTCTTGAAGAGGTATCGATCCTCTTCGTTCTCTTCTACTCTGCTCCGGGTTTTTCCTGGGACGACCTCTTCTCGGCCTCGGAAGACGTTTGGTGCAGTCTCTTTCGAGTCTCGGAAGACACTACGGTTCGTCTCTTCGCCGTCATCTAAGCCTTTCTCTGTCTCGGCCTCTTCCAAACTTCTATCGGCCTCTTCCCAGGTGAACTCTGCGACAAAGTCTGCGAGTGCTTGCCCCTTGATGGCTGTCCTAGGCTGGTAGGTAAGATCATACTCTCCCAGTTCGATGGCCCAGGTCATCAATCTTCCGGACTTCTCAGGTTTGTGCAGAACCTGGCTTAGCGGGGAGTCAGTGAGGACTACCATGGAGTGAGCTTGGAAGTAGGGATTCATTTTCCTTAAGGCATGTATTAGGGCATAAGCCAACTTCTCCATTCGGGGATAATTTTATTCAGACCCTTGAAGGGCCTTACTGTTGAAGTACACAGGCCTCTGGATTCCATCCTCTTCCCGTATGATGGCCGCGCTGATGGCTGATTCAGAGATTGCCAGATACACAAACAACCTTTCCCCCGTGATGGGCCGAGACAGCAACAAGGGAGACCCTAAGTAGGACTTGAGTTGGTCAAAGGCTTTTTCACACTCTTCGTCCCATTGGAAGGCCTTTCTTAGAACTTTAAAGAATGGATGACACTTGTCCGTTGCCTTAGAAACAAACCTGTTAAGGGCAGCCACTCTTCCCGTGAGTCTCTGGACATCCTTGATACTCCTAGGAGTCTTCATGTCGAGTAATGCCTTGATTTTCTCAGGGTTTGCCTCAATCCCCCTCTGATTAACGATGAACCCCAGGAACTTCCCGGCTCCTACCCCGAAGACACACTTCGCTGGGTTGAGCTTCATTCTGTACGAGTCCATGACATCGAAGGTCTTCTCAAGGTCCGCTACGTGAGTATAGGCTTTCAAGCTCTTAGTTAGCATATCGTCCACATACACCTCCATGGTCTTACCTATTTGCTCCTCGAACATCTTATTGACAAGACGTTGATACGTTGCCCTCGCATTTTTCAGACCAAAGGGCATCACCTTGTAGCAGTACGTCCCTTTGTCGGTAATGAAGGCTGTCTTCTCAGAGTCTTCATCATCCATGAAGATTTGGTTATAGCCTGAATAAGCGTCCATGAAGCTCATGAGCTCGTGCCCTGCCATTGCGTCCACCATCTAGTCTATCCTAGGTAAGGGATAGCTGTCTTTCGGGCAAGACCTGTTGAGGTCAGTGAAATCTACACACATTCGCCACTTCCCATTGGCCTTAGGCACGATGACTGCATTTGAGAGCCACTCCGGATAGGTAACCTCTCTTATGAACTCGGCCTCTTCTAACTTTTTTACCTCTTCCTGGATGACGTCGTACTTCTCCCTGGAGTAGACTCTTCGTCTCTGCTTAATTGGCTTGACATCTCTGTCCACGTTGAGCTTGTGGCTCATGACCTTAGGGTCGATGTCAGGCATGTCTGCGTGACTCCATGCGAAGATACTCTGTCTCCTCCTGAGGAAGTTTATCAGCTCTTCCTTGATTCCTGGTTCTAGGGCCTTACCGACCTGGACGGTTTTTTTCGGCTCGTCCTCATTGAGGACGATGGATTCCACCTCTTTCGCGGCCTCGCCCTTCTTCAATTTTGTTTCATCTCTTGGGTCAAGAGTGTCAATGCTGTAAGTGGCGGTTGCTTTCTTGTGGGCTTCTCTATCTTCGGACGAGTTGAAGTAACACTCACGCGCCATGGTCTGGTCCCATTGCACTTCCCCTACTCCATAAGGAGTCGAGAATTTTAGCATCTGATGGACCGTCGACGGCACGGCTTCAAACTCTTTGAGGGCCACCCTTCCTACGATGAGGTTGTAGGCCGAGAAAATGTTTTCGTCCAAGATGAAAAAGTTTATCTTCTTAGTCAGCCTCTTAGGCCACTCATCCCCCATCCATACATCCATTTCATACATGCCTAAGGGGTATACCTTTTCACCACTGAAGCCTATCAATGGGTGATGGTAGGGCACCAGCCTTGCCCTGCTAAGACCCAGGCTCTTGAAACAAGGCCAGAACATCACGTCTGCTGAGCTTCCCCCGTCTATGAGGATCCTCCCTACCTCGCACCCATGCACCCTTGTTGTTATGACCAAAGGGTCATCATGGGGGGCTAAGATACCCTTGAAGTCGAGTCTGGAGAACCCCACTACGAGGGTGTCCATGTCCACCTTCTTCCTCTTCTGCACGGCATCGAAAGACGTCAGATTCACAACCTCAGGCTTGGCCACTGACCTGGCCTCTGCAACATGAGCCTTCCTATCGGCTACCTCAGAGCCACCTCCTGCAAATCCCCCACATATGGTGCTAACACCAAAGGAGATCATACCGACCCTCTTCACCGGGGTGTTGTCATCCTTTGGCGTAAGATTCGGGTCGTCTTCATCATCTCCTTCTGAATCATCGTCCCTTCTGGCCGGGACATCGCGACGACATCTGTCATTTCTTCTTTTCTTAGGGTTTTCTCTTCCACCCTTTGGAGCCTTGCCATCCACATACTTCCTCAGCTTTCCAGATTTCAGCATCTTCTCAATCTCATCCTTTAAAGTGAAGCATCTATCTGTGACATGGCCGTGATCCTGATGGAACTCACACCATAGGTTTTTGTTCTTCTTATGTGGCGGGGCCTTCAGTTTCTCCGGCCACCTCAGAGTCCGGTCAGTCTTAATCTCATTAAGGATGTGTTCACAGCTCACAGTCAGAGGAGTGTAATGAGCAAACTTGTCATCACCTGACCTCTTCTTCCCCTCTTTCTTGCTTTGGGACCTCCCAGTGCCACCGCGGTTCTCCTCCTCATATTTGGCGGCCATTGCCTCTTCCGCATTCATCACTTTTCCTGCGGTTGCCAGCAGCTCCGCCATAGACCTAGGGGGTCTTCCGCCAGTTTCCACAGTAGCTTCCCCTTCTGGAGGCCTCCTATAAGGGTGGTGATGGCTATGCTCTCTTCATAATCTTCCACCTCCAACTTCTCTTTATTGAATCTTGCTATGTAGTCTCTTAGGCTTTCACCCTTGGCCTGTTTGACATACAACAGGTGGGTAGTCTTCTTTTGAGGTCTTACCACAAAGCAGAAGTTGTGGATGAACTGCTCAGCCAAAGCTTTGAAGTTATCGATCGAGTTCTTTGGAAGAGAGGTGAACCAGCTGTGCGCAGCCCCTGTCAAGGTCCCCGAGAAGGCCCTGCACTTCATCTCATCGGGTATCGAGTAAATGTCTGCCGCCGACTGGTACATCTCAATATGGTGTACAGGGTTAGTGCTACCATCATACTTGGGAGTCACTGTAGGAGGCTTGAACTTGGCTGGGGTTGGGAACCCCACTATCCTAGCCACAAATGGGGAGCCCTCTGAGTAACCCCTTTGTAATGGGTCTCTGCTTTTAATGAGGTCTCCTATCTTCTCCTTAAGGCGTTGGATAGAATCATTCCAGGGTCTTCTGTCATCAACTTGGCCGAGGTTATCCCCTGCCACCTCCCTGCGATGGACAGAGGTTTCCCCAGCCACAACACGTTGGCTGTTGACCTCTTCCTGTTCCCTGGCTCTTCTTTCACAGGGTCGGCCTTGGTCTGGCCGACCCTGCCTACCCCCTCTCTGAGAGCCTGCTGCGCTCCTCGACCTTGATAGCCTCTGTTTTAGGTCATTTACCGGGCCCAGTCTCTCGAAGGTCGACCCTCTGCTCAACCTATCAAAGGTCGACCCTCTTTGTTGGGCCCCTTCTCTTCTTCGGCCGACACATCCTTGACTCTGACTAAGAGGTCGTATAGTGTTATTTGACACCTCATACGGCTCCCAGCAGTCTTCTGGGGCTTCTTCATCTTCTAGGTCATCGTACCTGTCCTCTGGGCAAGGGTTTCCTTGCCTCCCCAGGCGCAAGCGCCTAGGGTCAGCAATGTCCCTCCTCCGCTGGGGTACAGGCTGGTCCTTCATCGGCGCCTGGGGTGGTCCCCTGGCACCAGGATGAGGCTGAAGTGCCGTCGGAGTGATCATGTTCGGTAAGACTCCAGGTGGCCTCATCATCATGGTTTGACTGAGTTGGGCAAATTGCTCCTTCAAGGCTTGTTGTGTTGCTGCTAAAGATTTCAAGGCTGTTGCTACCTCCGCCATTTCGGACTGGGGAGGAGCCTGACTGGAACTAGCCCCTCCACCCCCGGGCGACGGAAGAGGCGGTGGTAAGTCTGGTGCCATGTGTTAACAATAAAGAGCTTGAGTAGCAAGTGAGCTTAATACCTTAAAAAACCTCTTTCAATGGTGAAACAGCTCCACATTAGGGGTGGTTACCGGTTCACCACCAGAGTCTCCGGTGAGGTTAAGCAGAAAAAGAGGAAGAGATAGCTTCTCGTTCCCACAGACGGCGCCAAAATGATGATGCCGGAATCAGCACCACCAGGTAAAGGTGTTTTCAAGCTCAATACAAGAATAACAATGGCAGCACAGTTATACAAAGAGGTAACAGAATGAGATGAGTATAAGAGGAGAAGGCACAGGTATATAAGTGGTTCAGCCAATTTGGCCTACGTCCACTGTGAGTGTGTGTGAGTAATATCACTGAATGAAGGCACTAATGGCCATGGATACAATCTCTCAAGCTTTCTCTCACTACTGTGTATCTAGACAAAGCTTCAGCTAGGGTTTAATATCTTGGATCCTTTTGCAAGGTAGGGGATGATCCCTATATATAGTATATAGGGGGTGTTATGTACCCCCCATGCATGAAATGAGCATGTGTGTGGTAACCTCACCAATAGGGGGAAGCCAACTGTCACTGTCACATGTAAGGAATGATGATGAAATATCCTCCCCACGTGTGGAGAATAATCTTGTTACAACTGATTTGTGCCCATGTGTCCTTATCCAAATGTCAACAGATGCTCGGCTGCCATATTGGTGCATGACCTCGGTCTGGGAGAGACCGAGCTGTAAAGGTTCGATAAACGTCTTCCGAGATGTGCCTTAGGGAGTCTCGGCCTGATCTCAGCCGAGACATTATGCTGGGGTCGGCCCCAGCCGAGGTTGGATTGGTTCCATGTTGAAGGTTACCAAGGCTTCTTGTCACCTCGGCCCAAGCCGAGGTTGGACTGGTTCCATGAAGGTTACCAAGGCTTCTTGTCACCTCGGCCAACACTCGGCCGAGGTTGCCATACCCAGGTATGAGAATGCTGTTGATGCCTATGATGCGCGTAGTGTCCATTGGAAATGTAGGTGATAGTGTCGGCCTGGGCCGATCCTGGTCTGTCCGAGGGATGATATCGTGGGCCCATGGCTTATCTAGGGTCGATCAATATCTCGGCCATCATCTCGGCCGAGGTTGGTGTCTCTAGGCCGAGGTTACACTTGGGGCATATCGCAGTAGAATAGGAATTTTTGATGTAATAGTTAGTATACATTTCAATATCAATGTACTTGTAATTTATTTTGAATTCAATGAAAAACTCTCATTTTGTTTGCAAATCTTGATTGCTATTGTCTTGTAATTATCAAACACTTTATATTTGCGTATATCTGTTAAAAAGATAACAATATTGTGTTGTTTGTCAACCAACTCAGTAATAATTAAAAAATTACAAGTATCAGTACTGTTGCTCGATCACTTAATAATAAAGTAATGAGTATAAAAATGTTGTTTGAAATTTTTCCAACCAACCAAGGTCGTTAAATTATGCTTGTCGACCAACTACAGTTAGTGGGTTTTTATCCCCGACCAGCCATACTTGGTAGATTTTTCATAAAATGTGTCCGACCAACCAAGGTCGATAAATTCTTCTTGTCGACCAACTACAGTTAGTGGATTTTTATCCCCAACTAGCCATACTTGGTAACTTTTGCACTTTCTGGAATAATCTTACCTCCCGACCAACATAAGTTGGCATTTTCGAGAATATATGTACCAACATAAGTTGGCATTTGCGAGAATATTTTATTTCCTAGCCAAACAGGTTGGCATTTTTAGGAGTATTTCGTTTCCTAGCCAAACATATTGGCATTTTTAGGAATATTTTGTTTCCTAGCCAAACAGGTTGGCATTTTTAGGAATATTTTGTTTCCTAGCCAAACATGTTGGCATTTTTAGGAATATTTTTTTTCCTAACCAACCGAAGTTGGCATTTTTAGTAATATTTTGTTTCCTAACCAACCGAAGTTGGCATTTTTAGGAATATTTTGTTTCCTAACCAACCGAAGTTGGCATTTTTAGGAATATTTTGTTTCCTAACCAACCAAGGTTGGCATTTTTAGGAATATTTTGCTGAGCTTTGCCGAGTAGTGTGTAGCACTAGTATTCCCCGAAAAATTCTCAATAAAAGGAGAGACTTTGGCAGAATATCTTCATTTTATTCATACTGATGGAACTGTGTTACATATACATCACTGATAATACTTGCGCAGGTGCTCTGCGTTCCATGCATTCTTAAACTCCTCGCCTTCTAAAGTTGCTATTCTATAAGTTCCTGGTCGAACAACTTCTGTAACTCGGTATGGTTCATGCCAATTTGCCTCCAGTTTGTTATGCTTTTGAATTACTTTCTTCAGCACATAGTCTCCTTCTTTCAGGTCGCAGTTCTTCACCATTTTGTTGTAGAACAAAGCTGTTCGCTGCTGGTAAGCGCATTTCTAATGGCTGCTTCTTCTTTGACCTCCTCGAGCATGTTTAAATCCAGTCTTCTCATTAAGTCACTGACAGGGGAATTGAAATTCAGAACCCTGTGTGTTGGGAGGCCCAACTCGGCAGGTATAACGGCTTCAGTTCCAAACGCCAGCATATATGGTGTTTCTCCAGTTGCTACTCGGGGAGTAGTTCGGTAAGCCCAGAGTACTGTTTGTAGCTCGTTGATCCAATTCGATTTTGCATCATCTAGTCTTTTCTTCAAGCCATTTAGAAGCGTTCTGTTTGTCACTTCAGTTTGTCCATTGCTTTGAGGATGTCCTGCTGCTGAGTGGACCTTCAAAATATTTGACTGATGACAATAGGCGGCAAACTCCTCGTTATCAAATTGTGTTCCATGGTCTGTGATGAAGGCATGAGGGAGACCATATCGGCAAATGATGTTCTTCCAAACAAATTGGTACACCTTCTCGTACGTCATGCCAATGAGTGGCTCAGCTTCTACCCACTTAGCAAAATAATCCACTGCGACGACGAGATACTTGAACCTTCCTCGAGTCGTTAGCAGTGGCCCAACCAAATTAATTCCCCACATAGCAAATGTCCAAGGGGAAGTTATGGGTGTCAACAATGCTTGTGGAGTTCTTCGGATGGAGGAAAAGCGCTGGCACTTATCACATTTCTTTGCATAGGCTATACAATCAGCCCTCATCGTCGGCCAGTAGTATCCCTGCGTCATCACCCTTTGCAAAAGTGTCCGACCTGCTACATGTTCTCCACAGGACCCTTCATGGATCTCTTCAATTAATTCTTTCACCTCGGAGGAGTGTACACATCTCTGCAAACCTGCCATAATTCCTCGTCTATATAAAACACCATTAGTTAATACATACCGAGCAGCTTTAAACTTCAATTTTTTGGCTGCGAGCTTGTCAATTGGCAATTCTCCCTCCTCGATATACGCCCTGATGGGATCCATCCAAGATGGTCCTGAATCAAGGGTGATAAAGTTCATCGTCAGATCTTCATCTATGCTCCGAACAGCTAACACTTCAATTGGGATTGTTCGTCGTAGCTCGGTGCGAGTAGCTGATGCTAGTCGAGCTAGGGCGTGTGCTCTCGTATTCTCTATTCTTGGTATTCTGACCAGCTGAATAGCGGAAAATTCTGACACCAGCTCCTTTGCCTTTGCATGATATCTGATCATTAATTCTCCTCTAACTGCATATACTCCCATCATTTGGTTTACGATCAATTGAGAGTCACTGAAGATCACAACCTGCTGAGCCTCCATAATTTTTGCCAAATTAAGCCTTGCAATCATGGCCTCATATTCAGCCTCATTATTGGAAGCTTTGAATTGGAAACGTAAGGCGTATTCCATGTCGACCTCGTCCGGAGTGCTCAAAACTATCCCCGTGCCACATCCTGCAGTGCAAGATGAGCCATCTACATATAGCCTCCATATAGGTAACTCGTTTTCGAATTTCTGATCAGTCAGAGTTCCTCGGTGAAATATTTGCTGCTTCGTTTCCTCCTCGGATTTTTCTTGCTCTTCGTCGATCATTTCTTCTTGCCCTTTTACCAACCGGAGTTGGTCTGAGCTCGAATTCAATGATCCTGTAACATCCACTTGCCCTTTTACCAACCGGAGTTGGTCTGAGCTAGTGTCTGTTGATCCTGTAACATCCATAGGTTGATCAGCGAGCAACTTTTGTTCCTCGCCCGGAGTGCTCAAAACTTTCCCTGCATCACATCCTGTAACATCCACACGCCCTTTTACCAACCGGAGTTGGTCTGAGCTTGTGTTTGTTGATCCTGTAACATCCACAGGTTGATCAACGAGCAACTTTTGTTCCTCGGCGGTATCAGGATAGGTGAACTCCGCTATAAAATCTGCTACAGCCTGCCCTTTTAATGATGATCTGGGTTCATAAATTATATCATATTCACCGATCTCTATTACCCAGTACATCAATCTCCCTGATTTTTCTGGCTTATAAAGGGCTTGTCTCAATGGCGCATCGGTATATACTACTATAGTGTGAGCCTGTAAGTATGGCCTCATTCTCCTACTCGCCTCAATCAGCGCTAGTGCCAATTTCTCCAACCTTGGATATCTGATCTCTGCTCCTCGGAAAGCCTTACTTGTGTAGTAAATTGTCTTTTGTACTCCATTCTCCACTCTGATCAACGCCGAGCTAACTGCATTCTCGGACACTGCAAGGTACAAATACAATTTTTCTCCCATCACCGGCCTGGACAACAGTGGAGGTGCTCCCAAGTATTTCTTCAAGTCTTGAAAAGCCTTCTCACATTCATCATTGCACTCAAAAGTCTTTCTGAGGGTCTTGAAGAATGGGAGACATCTATCAGTTGCTCGTGACACAAATCTGTTGAGTGTCGCTACTCGTCCCGTGAGACTCTGTACTTCTTTCTTCGTTGTTGGAGATCGCAGCCCTAATAGAGCTTTGATCTTTTCAGGATTTGCTTCAATGCCTCGTTGATTGACAATGTACCCGAGAAACATGCCTCCTCGTACTCCAAAGATGCACTTCGTCTGGTTCAGCTTCATTTGATATTTATCTAGTTGATCAAAAGTCTGACTTAAGTCAACTAGATGATCGACAACTTTCTTGCTTTTCGTCAGCATATCGTCAACATAGACTTCCATATTATCAATTATTTGTTCAACAAAGACCTTGTTCATCAACCTCTGATATGTCGCACCTGCATTTTTCAAACCAAAAGGCATAACATTATAAAAAATAAGTTCCCCTAGGGGTAATGAAAGAAGTACTCTCCCTATCTTCAGGTTTCATTTTGATCTGATTGTAACCTGAATAAGCATCCATGAAGCTCAGCAACTCGTATCCCGAGGTAGCATCCACCAGTTGATCAATTCGGGGCAATGGAAAGTGATCCTTTGGGCATGCTTTGTTGAGGTCGGTGAAGTCTACACACATCCTCCACTTGTTGTTCTTCTTCTTTACCATCACCACATTAGCTAACCAATCTGGATATTTAACATCTTCAATGAAACAAGCTTTTTGGAGCTTCTCGACTTCCTCCTGTATAGCTTGATTTTTCTCGGGACTGAATACTCTTCTTCTCTGCTTCACAGGCTTGATCTCCTTATTCACATTGAGCTCGTGACATAAGAAGTTTGGGTCTATCCCAGGCATATCTTCATAACTCCACGTAAAAGTTTGTCTTCTGCTTCTGAGGAAAGTTATCAATTCCTGTTTTAATGAGGCTTCCAACGATGAACCTATTTGAGTAGTTCGCTCAGGGTGCTCGTCGTCCAGAATGATGCTTTCAGTAGCTTCCATCACTTGACCCTTCATGAGTTGCGACTCATCTCGAGGATCCAATGTTTTAATTTTTGCACGTTCATCCACTTGATAGGTAGTAGTCTTTTTCTTTGATTCTTCCAGTTCTTCTTGCTCGACGGATGAATAATAGCATTCCCGAGCTACTTTCTGATCACCTTTCACAACTCCTACTCCAAAGTTTATTGGGAATTTTAGGCACTGATGCACTGTAGATGGTACAGCCTCGAACTTTTTCAATCCTACTCTTCCCATGATGACATTGTACGATGATTGGACATTCTTATCCATCACGAAGAAACGTATTCTTTCTGTCCGACAAGCAGGCCACGTACCAATGAGTATGTCCAACTTGATCGTCCCAAGTGGAAATACTTTCTCGCCAGCAAAACCGATGAGGGGTCTGTGGTAAGGCTCCAGTTGAGATAGCTTTAGATTTAAACTATCGAAACACGAGTAGAACATGATGTCTGCCGAGCTACCATTGTCGACCAGCACTCTTGAAATAATTACCTCCTTCATTCTCATCTTGATCACCAGCGGGTCATCATGAGGATATAGAACACCTGGAAGGTCGTTCTTTGAGAATCCAATGACCAACTTCTCCTTGTTCACCTTTCTCGGGCGATCTTCCTCAGCTAGATTTATTCGCTGAATATACGAGAAAGCTTGAGCCTCACCGAGGTAAGCTTTCCTTTCTGCAGTAAGGTCTCCTCCGCCTGCATCTCCTCCTGTAATGACATTACAATCAAATGACCCAAAGCGTATTGAAAATACCTCTCATTCTGGCTGCCTCGGTTTCTTGGGAAGATCGGGGTCATCCTCTGGATCAACTTCATGGTTTCTCTTCTTATTTTCCTCTGCTCGATGAGGAGATCTAGACCTCTCTCTAGTTCGGTCGTTGTTTCTTCTTTCGCCTCCCCGATCAATATACTTCGATAGCTTTCCTCGTCGGATGAGTGTTTCAATCTCATTCTGAAGAGCTATGCAATTTTTGGTCATATGGCCATGATCCTTGTGGAACTCGTAATATTTTTCCCTATTCCTCGTGTCAGGGTCTGCCTTCATTTTCTTTGGCCAGTTTAACTCCTCGCTGTTCTTAATTTCTTCCAGGACGTGGTTGATATTTACCTTCAAAGGTGTGTAATTATCAAATTTCCTCAAGACCTCCCATGACGACCTATTTTTGGATTGTTTGTCACCACCATTGTTCTTATGTTCTTTCTTCTTAGCTTTATCACCTTCCACCTTGGTTTCTTTGGCGTCCATATTCTACTTCGCAGACATAGCCTCCTCGGCATTCATAATCTTAGACGCTTTTCCCATCACGTCCGACATGGTTCGAGGTGGATCTTTAGCCAAAGTGTAGTACAACTTGTTTGGCAGTAGTCCACTCATCAAAGCAGTAATCGCTATCTTCTCTTCATAATCAATGACTTCGAGTTTCTCGTTATTAAAACGAGTTATATAATCTCTGGTACTCTCACCATCTTTTTGTCTAACACTTAACAAATGTGCTAATCGTTTAACTGGCTTTGCTCCAAAGCAGAAATTTCCAATGAATAACTCGGCCAGTTGAAGAAAAGTTAAAATCTTACCCCGAGGAAGATTATTATACCATATTTGAGCAGATCCGGTAAGTGTTCCCGAGAATGCTCTGCATCTCATCTCATCTGGGACAGCATAGATGTCGGCTGCAGCTTGGTATTATTCTATATGAAGGACAGGGTCAGTCTTCCCATCATACTTGGGAGTCACAACAGGTGCTTTGAACTTTGATGGTGTTGGAAAATCAACAATATCCTGGACAAAAGGTGTTCCTCGAACAAAGGTTCATTGTAGAGGGTTCTTGACCCTAGCCATTTCCCCTAATCTATCCTCCAGCCTCTGAATAGATCCTTTCCATGCATCATTTCCTTCCTCGGGCCTATTGGTTCGAGCAACTGATCGCGTTGAAGTGGTTTCCTGGGATTTATCTTGACGAGCAACTGGTCGGTCATAGGATTTATCTTGACGAGCAGCTGGTCGCGACTGGGAAGATTATTCCCTTAAATCTGATGGTCGTCGAAAGCTCCTCGACGCTGCATTAAGAGGACTTTTGTTCCTCCTAGGGCCTAATCGGTCGAAAGGAGAAACCCTACTTAATCTTTCCAATGCGCTGGTCCTTTCTGGGGAGAGGGTGACACATTGTTCAGTATCTGTGGCTCGCACTGACGAAGTTCGTCCAAGTTGATAAGAAAAATCTTCAGATTCCTCATTGCGATATGAATTAGTACGCCTAGTACGCGAAGAAGGCGCACAGGTATTTCTTTGAATGCTTCGTGGTCCGTAATGGACTGATGCACCGCCATGGAGGGTTTGGATGAGTTGTCGCATTGTTTCTTGCATGACGGTCTAGCCCTGAGCCAGATTTGCCATTATTCCAGTCAGATCTGGAATAATTGGTGGAGCAGATAGATTTTGAGGGGTTCCAGCGTTTCGATTGCTGGATTCAGGAATATCAGCCATTGGTAATGGATTGTTTTTGGTGAGAAAACGATATTACCAGTCGATTCCCACAGACGGCGCCAATCTGTTGATGTAAAAAATTAGATCACTCTAATAATTCAATCACAGATAAATAAATGAGACAAAAGATTTTAAAGTGGTCCAGCCTTGTAAGAATGGCCTACATCCACTGTTGTTTTATTGCTGGGTGTTTGGAAATTCTCGATTTATGTTCTATCAAGAGATTCCGGTCTCGATTCCAAGGTTTGGATTCGGATCCCTTACAATAAGGATTGTACAATGTATTTATAGCCCTGAGACTGTAATGTGAAAGGGTAATACATTAAATGGTATACATATGAAAGGGTAATACATTTAATGCCCTTTTTGCGTGTGCGTCTGAATGATAAGCATTTAATGAGCAGTTAAACTGTTGGTATCCTACTTCGAGGTGCAGCTCGGACCACCTGAGTTGCTCGGACCGCTTGAGCTTCTCGGTGCTAAAGAGTTCCTCGGAGAGGTATGTTCCTCGGAGCGTATGAGTTCCTCGGAGTAACATGGTTCCTCGAAGTGTGCGATCATCTCGGAAGTGCTTGTTGCTGCCATGTAGATAGCCACGTGTCTTCATATGATTGGTCCATGTCAGCAGATTAAATTTGGTATCAACAGTCAAGATCTAACTTTAGATCTGAAAATATTTTTTGTCAAAAAGTCTGATTTTCTTAAAATTGAAACTATGCATCTCATATAGATGATTTGTAATTCACAAGACTAGTTGTATAATTTTAAGAGTGGCGTGAGTAGTATTTTTCATACTTAGGCACTTCATAGTCACTATCAATCTCACACGAACAAATAAAATTATGTTATTTCTTTGAGAGATCTTACTTGGCTGAGTCATTGGAACGAGGAACAAGGAATTAAAGCAAGGAACGACCAAGAGGATCAAAAGCGTCAAAATCAGATACCTTGGAGGAGTTTTGCTCAGTAGGTATATTCTGTATATTAGTTTTAGGATCTTATGTGTTTTTGTTCATGTGCTTGTAATTCTTGTATAATGTTTTTAGTGAATTTTTTGTCGTAGCGTAGAGGTCATCGTGAATGTTTCCTCATATTTGAGGTTTTACCACGTTAAAAATAACTGTGTTAAACTTTACTGCTTTATGTTCTTAATACTTGCATGGTTGGTTTCATGACAAAGAATTAGATTATGTTTTTTCATTTAAAATCTAGATAATCAAGCTACCATATCTTGAATCTTACTTAAATAACTTTTACACGTCTTGTGTTCTGATTTCTAAAAGGAGTTTACTAAATGAGTTTAATTCAAAGTTTACTTAATCTTTAACTTTGTGTTAAAAACTTAGTGAATGATTTTCAAGTGCTATCAGAGTGGGTTTGTTAAATTATTTTTTATCCTGAAACTCCAGAAACTGCTTTTGAAATATTTTTCTTAAAATGAATGAGAGATTTGAGAAGCTTGGTAACCTGTCCCGTCCACCCCTCCTTGATAAACACAATTTTCCTTACTAGAAAGTAAGGATGATTTCATTCATCCAAGGGACTTTGGGTGACGACATTTGGGATATAATTGAAAATGGCTACTTTCATACTACTAAGCCTTTGACTGAAGCCAACGCTATAAGAATTAATAAAAGTCTCTGTGAGTTTATCAAAGAAGAAAAACAAATGTCACTTAGTAATAATAAGGGAAAGAACTACATCTTTATGTACATATATGAGCATGAATTCAAATGCATATCCATTTGCTCCACTTCCAAGGAAGCGTGGGACACACTTGTCACTACCCATGAAAGTGAGGAGCGTTTTAAGGCTGGAAAAACTCAGATGTTAGTACAGCACTATAATACTCTTATTATGGATGAGAATGAATCATTTGATGATTTTTGTATTAAGTTAACTGATATTGTCACCAAATTGCATGAAAATGGGATACCATGTGATAGAAAGGAAATAGTGCTTAAAATCCTGAGATCCTTGCCTGCTAAATTTGACAATAAATGTTATGCTATAGAAGGGATGGAAGATCATAACCTGACTCCCGAATTATTGAGTAGTAAACTTAGAACATTAGAGATGGATTTAGAGTATGAAAAAATAAATGACCTCCCAAAACAAAAGATCCTCTGGATCCAATATGGTATTCTCATCTCAAGTGATTGTCCCTAAAATTAACCCACTTGACTTTTACCTAGACCTTAGTGAGTACTGTGACTTATATAATTTAGATAACCAGATTGCTCTTATGAGCAAACAATTTAAGAAAATCATAAAGTTTAGAAATTCTGTTGCTTCTAAACATAGTAGACCTGGATATCAAAAAATTTCAAACTCTCAGATTTCATGACAAAAATGATGACAAACAGACCACTGATAATAATAGGCCTAAGACTGACAATCGTCACATCAGATGTCATCGTTGTGGGAAAATGGGGCGCATTGCTACTAAGTGTAGAGTCAAATTGAGTAATGATAATAATGCGAGGGCAAATAAGTGCAAAACTTGGGACGACTCTAGTGTTCTGATGAAGATGAACCCAAGTCATTTAATGTTGATGAATCCTGCATGTCATGCTTTGCCAAGATTATATATTCTAATGACAACGCATGTTTACCTATTGATAATTTTGTTAACGACTATATTATGCCTTTTGATGTTAATATTATTCTTTCTAGCGAAATTATTGTATACACTACTGTTAAAAATGATGTAAATAGTTTTAGTTTACGGGTGAGTCAAAGTGAAAACAATGTTGATGAATTGAACTTGTGTGTGAGTCCCACTGCACATAATGAAATGACATGGGACACTGCACATACCTCACTTAGTTAGTCCAATGATGACCTACCTGATATTTAAGAATTATACACCAAGACTCTTAAAAAGAGTGCTAAACTGGGTAAGATGGTTAAGCAATTGATTGAACGTGTAGAGCAACTTAGTAAAACTATTACAAAAAATGCCAAAGACTACACAGCGCAATGTATTGCACATGAGACAAAGACAAAAAAAATTCTTTAAAACTGAAAGACCTCTTGGAGAAAAATGTTGTCTTAGAAGAAAGATGCAAGGCTACTTTAATTTAATTGGAGGAACCCAAACAAAAGGTTTCAAATGTCTTTAAGAAATGTTTACATTTTGAATCACAAGCTAAATCTTATGAAGAGATTGTTGTTGGTAGTAAACAGAATTCTGAGGATAAAACTGGCCTGAATGTACTTTTTGCAAAAGAAGGCCAGGCTTTGGAAAATCTTCATGAAGGAATTTTTAATGATAATGTCTCTAAAGCAACATAAAATGTGTGTAATCAAAAGCCAAAACGTAATTGTAAAACTAAGTATGTTTGTTCTCCTGCATGAGACCTTGGACAAAACACTATGACTTGTGTAAATTGGATAAATGTGTCAAACTTGACCAAACCCATCTTTAAGGACTTAGGTGATAGACTCAAGCTTACCTCGCATCTGTACTTTTCATATTGCGATGTCTATGGGACCCCCATTACCGAGTGTTTTCAAAAATGGTTGTACACACCTACTTATCAAAATTTTAACTATACGGGAAAGAGTAGGAATACGTATGTAAAGGGGGGACCTAAAACAATGAAAACCTCTTCAAACCTTTTCTAAATCAAAGACAAATAATTTTTTTTAAAACCAGGCCTATTTGGGTTAAAAAATATGATCTTTTACCCCAACTCAAGTGCAATGTGGTCATAATTGCTTTTAAGGCCCAAAACGCACCTCAATTGGCTGGTACTTGGATTTCGGGTGTTTTAAATACAAGACTGGGGATGAGACTAAATTAACAAATAAGATAGACTTTCTTGGAGGTAGTGTCCTATTTGGCGCCGAAATCTCATCCCAGAACATTGGTAAGTGAATAATGTGTGAAGAGGGAATCCCTTATCTAAATGATGTCTTGCTAGTTAAAGGTCTTAAGGCTAACCTACTAATATCACAATTTTATGAATATGATCACACAATAACCTTCTCTAAAACTAATTGTAAAATTTTGAATCAAGAGGGTAACTGTATTCTTTCAGGTAGCAGAACTGCAAATAACTGTTATACATCGATCCCAAGGAATGAATCTTGTAAGATAGCCAGATTAGATGATTCTGATTTATGGCACAATAGATTAGGTCTCACAAATTTTGATAACCTACATAAATTAATCTCCCAATAAATAGTTAGAGGTTTTCCCAAAATCAAAATCACTTTTAACTCTGTTTGTGGTCCTTGCCAAGTGGAGAAGATGAGTAAATCTGCTTTTAAGAAGGTTAAAGATATTTTAACTTCAAAACCTCTTAAACTAATCCACATGGACCTTATGGGTCCCTCTAGAATTGTGATACTTTGTGGTAATAGTTATATTCTTATTATGGTGGATGAATTTACGCGATTTGCTTAGGTCACTTTTATGAAAAACAAATCGGACACCTACCGTGAGTGATGATGCTGGGTTTCAGCACCACCAGGTGAGGTGTTCCAAGCTCTATATGTATATAACAATGGCAGCACAGCTATAAAAATAGGTAAGAGAAGGAGGCGAGGATAGGAGGAGATCAACACCGGAATATAGGTGGTTCAGCCGGTTTGGCCTACGTCCACAGTGAGTGTGTGAGTAATATCACTGAAAGATGGTACTAATGACCATGGGTACAATTCCCTCAAGCTCTCTCTCTCTCTACAGTATATTTTGACAGGGTTCCTGCTAGGGTTGCATGAATGAGATCCTTTTGCAAGGTAGGGGATGATCCCTATATATAGTGCCTAGGGGGTGTAATGTACCCCCCATGCATGCAGTGAGCATGTGTATGATGTCCTCACCAATGTGGGCATGCCACCTGTCCCAGTCACATGTAAGCAATGATGATGAAATATTCTCCCCCATGTGGAGAATAATCTTGTTACAACTGATTTGTGCCCAGGTGTCCTTATCCAAATGTCAACAGAAACTCGGCAGTCATGTTGGTGAATGACCTTGGCCCAAGAGAGGCCGAGCTGTAAAGGTTGGATGACCGCTCAATCCGTGAAGTGTCACGAGGAGTCTCGGCCTGATGTCAGCCGAGACATATGCTTGGGTCGGACAGAGCCGAGGTTGGGCTTGCAGCATGCTGATGATTATTAATACCTCTGGTAGCCTCGGCCCAAGCCGAGGTAGGATCCGTGTTGAAGATAAAGGGGCTTCTTGTCCTCTCGGCCTACTGGTGGCCGAGGTTTCTATTCCCGGGTGCTGTTGATGTCTGCGACGTGCGTAGTGTCCCTGGGGAGGTCAATGTAGTTGTGTCGGCCGGGGCCGAGGTAGTCCTGGCCGAGGGATGATATCGTGGGCCCTTACCCCTCATTGGGCCGATCAAGGTCTCGACCATTATCTCGGCCGAGGTAGGTATCCCTGGGCCGAGGTTATACTTGGGCATATCAATCATCCCCCAGCCCTTAGTCATTTGCGAGAGCAGGTGGCTAGGGGATTCTCACCTCCGAGGCCTGTTCACCCCAAGGCCAACACCTGTGTGACACCTGTCCCGAGCTAAGGCGTGCCCACTTGGTTTGCGTGCGCTGCTAGTTATCCCTTGGGCTTCCCAAGGCAATGATGAGCCTTGGGAATCGTGCTTAAGTATTTAAGAGTTGAACCCTTTCTTCTTTCTCATTTCTCTCTTTCGCGCGCTGCTCTCTGCAATTTCTCTCTCCGAAGCTCCTTCGCTCCAACGCTCTTTCTGCAAGGGGATTGCCTAGTTTCTTGCGCGATTTCCTCTTTTTCATCCATCAACTCATCTCCAGGTACCTCTCCCTCTCCATCTCCTTCATTTTGGCATTTTCATTTGAATTTTTCGGTGAGGTTTTGAGTTTTCCGGTGGTTATATGAGTTTTCCAGCAAGGACTTGAGTTTTCCAGTGAGCTAGGTTTTCTGCAAAAATTCCTTGCTTTGATCTTTGGGCTCCTTAATTTTTCAATCCAAACTTGTTTGTAGTTTCTAGGAGTTTTCCTCAAGTTTAGGGTCTGTCAAAGTTTTGGGTCGTCCCCTGATGCTCAGACCCCTGTACCAACTTCTCGAAACATCCCCATCTCTTAGAGAAAAGACCTTAGAGAAAATTAGGCAAATAGAGAGAGCTCAGGAAGAAGCTCGTAGGTCACAGGAGTTCCCTGTCAGACCCCTTTTTCCTCCACCTCTCAAGGTGGTTTACCCTCGTTCACATGAGAATTTCTATCAGACAGACGTCTCTGCCAACAACTTGCTGATGTCTGAGTTTGAGTCTTCCACCTCCGACCCAATGTCTGTGGACTCTTTCCAAGAGGCCATGGATTTTACTCCTCAGACTGGTCAGAACCCTGACCAGGCCGAGGTCTCTAGCCGCGCCTCATCTCAAAATGGCACAGGTACCTCAGGTCTTCTTCCGAGGTTGAACTTGTTGGGCCAAGTGTGGCTGTACCACCCATTCTAGATGCTATCCCTCTGATGGTTATTACCGGGGCCGAGTTTGCTCAGAGGTTCCCTGGTAACCCGTCTACGTCTGCTCCGGCCGACGTTGAGCCTGACGATGATGAGGACGCCGGAAGTGAAGTTGACACCTCTGAGGCGGACGAGTACGAGAGCACGGTCACTGAGGTGGATCTATTGCACTTCAGATACCTATACTCCATCAGTCCCTCAATCCAATTAAGGAGACCTCTGAGGGAAGAGAGGGCCTACCATGGTCAAGATGGAGAATTCTGCTTGTACGAGCAGATGTTCAAACTAGGTTTTCGTCTTCCCTTTCACCCTGTCATTAGGTTCATTCTTTCCTTCATCAATTTGGCCCCCTCGCAGCTCTCTCCCAATGCTTGGAGAGTTATTATAGGGGCCATCATCTTGTGGAGGGCAGTCCACCACTCTGACCTCCCAGTTCAGGTCTTTGCTGGGTGTTACATTCCCACCTCGGCCAAGAATCATCCGAGCTACTATCACTTCGTGGCTCGGAGGCCTGAGAAAAAGATGCTCTTGGTCACTCAGACCTCGAACCACAATTGGAAACCTCGGTATTTTTTCGCCTCAGGGCCATGGGAATTCTGCTCATCTATTCCCTCTTCCATTTTTGAGCCGAGAATACCCCTCAGATGGGGTAAAGTCACCATGTCTGCAAGGGCCGATCCTGGACTAAGTGTTCAAAATAGCAAAAAGGTGAAGGCCCTGCAAGACCAAGGGGCTCATGGACTGTTTATCAAGTTCGAGCATCTGCTGACCCCCCAGTATCTCTCGGGGACGAGCTTAGGTGGAAGTCCCCTAGTTGACTTTGGTAAGTATTTTTCTTTTTAGTTCACAAGTCTAACCTCTGATCATTCATATTTGATTCTTAACTCTTATCTTTTCACTTTTGCAGAGAGACCACCAGGCGTTTCAGACGAGTTGTGGGAGATGGAAGCTTCAAGTCTGGCTAGGCTCATCAAGAAGACTGGTTTGAGTGCTCCTCCACCTGCTCCCTCAACATCCAAATCCAGGAAGAGGGCCCCTGAGGTCCATGCCTCAGAGGATCAGAGGCCGACCTCTAGGCAAAGGAAGACTTCAGACGCTGCGATCCCCATCACAGCCGACACATTATCAGCTCGTCTGGATCAGCTAAAGCTTACCGAATGCGTGGTCGGCAACAGCAGGCAGGCCATGGATGCCCTTGCCAACGTAATGACTGATGCCGACAAGCGTTTTTACAGGGCCATGGACACTCATATGATGGTTGAGTTCGGCCTCCACAGAGCCGTCCAGGTATGGCTTGTTCTTTTTGCCAATAATTTTGCAAGTGCAACCTCTGAATTTATTTCCCTCTAACCTCTTTATTGTCTATGCAGGGGGTGACCGCCATGTACCAGCTCTCTAACTGGGCCCTGAGGAAATTGCCTCTGATTCAGAAGGGGCAAGAGGCTGAGAAGGTTGAGAGCACCTTGAAGGCCGAGGTTGACCGTCTGAGGTCAGAGTTACAGAATGCTGAAACCAAGGCCCAGAATTCTGAAAATAAGGCCCAGGGTCTAGAAAAAGATATCTCTGTACTTGTCCAAAGCCACGCCCAAGCCCTGAAGGACAAGGACGATGCCCTGCAGAGGAAGGTCAATGCTGCTGTGAAGGCCTCTCTTGCCGATGCCTCAGAGAAAATAATTGCTGATTACAAGGTCTCTGGGGAGTTCGTAGGTTTTGATCTTGAATACCTTAAAAGAGGTATCAAAGCCACCACCAAATGGGTCGAGGTCAGGGAAGCCGAGGTTGGCAATATAAAGGCCTCCGACTTTATGGGGCTCGGCCTCGCCGACCCACAGTTCGCCCAGGCCTTGCAAGAGATAGAGGACGAGGCTGCTGCCCCTGGTCAGACTGTAACTCTGGAAGGGACTGATCCTACAGATGAAGTGGCTGAGGTGTCCAATGCCAACCCATATGAGACATTAAATGCTCCTCCCTCAGATGCTTAACTTGGCCTTGTATTTTGAAGTTTTTGATTTGTAACTCTTTGCTTGTAATTTATCAGACACTTAAATGTTGTAGTTTCTTCCTTTTATTGAATGCCAGTGTCTCCCTTCATCTTGATCTCTGAATTTATTTGAATGCTATGCAATCTCTGAAGTCATTACTTAATATGATGGTCATAACCATTACTTAAGGGTCTGAGGTAATCTAACCCAGGTGTCTGAGCTCAGACCTCATCACCATCGAGTGATGTTATGAGGGTCTGAGGTACTCTAACCCAGGTGTCTGAGCTCAGACCCCGTCACCACCGAGTGATGTTATGAGGGTCTGAGGTCAACACCGAAGAGGTTAGCCTCATAATAAATATCACCAACTTAATGATGTCAAGGGTCTTAGGTAATCTAACCCAGGTGTCTGAGCTCAGACCTCGTCACCACCGAGTGATGCTATGAGGGTCTGAGGTCATCACCTAAGAGGTTAGCCTCATAATAAGTGTCACCAACTTAATGATGTTAATGGTCTGAGGTCCTCTAACCAAGGTGTCTGAGCTCAGACCTCGTCACCACAGAGTGATGTTATGAGGGTCTGAGGTCATCACCTAAAAGGTTAGCCTCATAATAAGTGTCACCAACTTAATGATGTCAAGGGTCTGAGGTAATCTAACCCAGATGTCTGAGCTCAGACCTCGTCACCACCGAGTGATGCTATGAGGGTCTGAGGTCATCACCTAAGAGGTTAGCCTCATAATAAGTGTCACCAACTTAATGATGTTAATGGTCTGAGGTCCTCTAACCAAGGTGTCTGAGCTCAGACCTCGTCACCACAGAGTGATGTTATGAGGGTCTGAGGTCATCACCTAAGAGGTTAGCCTCATAATAAGTGTCACCAACTTAATGATTTTAAGGGTCTGAGGTCATCTAACCAAGGTGTCTGAGCTCAGACCTCGTCACCACCGAGTGATGCTATGAGGGTCTGAGGTCATCACCTAAGAGGTTAGCCTCATAATAAGTGTCACCAACTTAATGATGTTAATGGTCTGAGGTCCTCTAACCAAGGTGTCTGAGCTCAGACCTCGTCACCACAGAGTGATGTTATGAGGGTCTGAGGTCATCACCTAAGAGGTTAGCCTCATAATAAGTGTCACCAACTTAATGATGTTAAGGGTCTGAGGTCATCTAACCAAGGTGTCTGAGCTCAGACCTCGTCACCACCGAGTGATGTTATGAGGGTCTGAGGTCATCACCTAAGAGGTTAGCCTCATAATAAGTGTCACCAACTTAATGATGTTAAGGGTCTGAGGTAATCTAACCCAGGTGTCTGAGCTCAGACCTCGTCACCACCGAGTGATGTTATGAGGGTCTGAGGTCATCACCTAAGAGGTTAGCCTCATAATAAGTGTCACCAACTTAATGATGTTAATGGTCTGAGGTCCTCTAACCAAGGTGTCTGAGCACAGACCTCGTCACCACAGAGTGATGTTATGAGGGTCTGAGGTCATCACCTAAGAGGTTAGTCTCATAATAAATATCACCAACTTAATGATGTTATTTCCCTATAATATCTTTGCTCTAAGAATGGAATAAGAATTTGCCATGGAAACTGATCTTTATTAATAACCTCTTCTCGAGAAGACGATACATTTACAAATTACAAATCTTATGCAACATCATATAAAATATCTCTTCAGGTGGTCAGCATTCCACGGGTTGGTGAAAGGTTCTCCCTCTAAGTTCTCTAGCCTATATGTGCCAGGCACAACCTCTTCCGTTACTTTGTAGGGGCCATGCCAATTCGGGTGTAGCTTGTTTGTCTTCTGTAGGGTCTTCTTAAGCACTAGGTTTCCCACCGTAATGGGTCTTGACTTCACCCTTTGATTGTAGAATCTTGCTGCCCTCTGCTGATAGGCTGCTTTCCTGACCTCTGCGTCTTCTCTTCTCTCTTCAATGAGATCCAGGTCTAGCCTTCTCTTCTCCCCATTGCTGTCAGGGTCGTAAGTCTGAATCCGATGAGTCGGGAGTCCTACCTCTGTTGGTATGACTGCCTCGGAGCCATGTGCCAGCATGAATGGAGTTTCTCCTGTGGGTGTCCTTGCCGTAGTTCTGTAAGCCCATAGCACAGCGTAAACTTATTATATCCATCTCCCCTTCGCGTCTTCTAACCTCTTCTTGATTCCATCCAAGATAGTCCTATTTGTGACCTTGGTCTGGCCATTTGCCTGAGGTCGACCAGGAGATGAGAAGAACTGCTTAATCCCCACACTTTGGCAATACTTCTCCAAGGAGGAGTTCTTGAATTGGGTCCCATTATCCGAGATGAGCGTGTTTGGGAGGCCATACCTACATATGATGTTCTTCCAGATGAACTGAAAGGTCTTCTGCTCCGTAATTGTTATCATTGGTTCGGCCTCTACCCATTTTGAAAAGTAGTCAATGGCAACTATCAAGAATCTATAGTTGTTGACAGCTCTTGGCAAAGGTCCTACTAAGTCAATCCCCCATACCGCAAATGGCCATGGAGAAGAGATCGACGTCATAGGCTGATGGGGTTGGTGCAGGATAGTGGCGAACCTCTGACATTTGTCACACCTCTTCACATAGTCGGCAACGTCCCTATACAAGGTGGGCCACCAGAATCCCTGAGTGATGATCCTCTTGGCTAAAGGTCTTCCTCCTATGTGGCTGGAGCAGGAACCTTCATGAACCTCCTGTAAGATCCGAGGTACCTCCTCAGGATGCACACATCTGAGGAGGGGCAAGAGAAACCCCTTTTTATACAAGACGTCTCCTACCAATGAGAACTTTGCAGCTCTGTATCTCAACTTTTTCCTTTCCATCTTAGACTCAGGTAGCTCCCCCTCTCTTAGGTATCTGACAATCGGGTCAATCCACGAGTCTCCCGGGTTTACATTATGACAAGGGTTACATACCTCGTCCTCCTCGATACTTGCCTTTCCTAAGACTTCGATTGGGATGGTTCTTCCCAAGTCTGTCTTCATTGCTGAGGCCAGTCTTGCCAGTGCATCAGCGTGATTATTGCTCAGTCTAGGCACTCTCTTCAATTTGGCCTCCTCAAAGTACTCTAGCAACCCTCTTACTTTATTTAGGTACTTGGCCATCCTTTCATCCTTGGCCTCGTATGCCCCTAACACTTAATTGACAACCAACCTCGAGTCGCTATGGAGTAGGAGCAGATTTACTCGAAGAGCTGTTGCCAACAAGAGACCTGCTATCATGGCCTCATACTCAGACTCGTTGTTGGAGGCCTTAAAGTTGAATCTCAAGGCGTACTTAATGTTGGCGCCATCTGGAGCCGAGAGTACTAGCCCCGCGCCGCTTCCATGGTCACAAGAAGAGCCATCAACGAAGAGGCTCCACACGTCCGCATCGGATGAAAAGGCCCCTTCACTCATAGCCCCCTTCTTGAAGAGGTACCGATCCTCTTCGTTCTCTTCCACTCTGCTCCGGGTTTTTCCTGATACTACCTCTTCTCGGTCTTGGAAGACGTTTGGTGCTGCCTCTTCTAAATTTCGAAAGACACCACGGTTTGTCTCTTCGCCGTCATCCAGGCCTTTCTCTACCTCGGCCTCTTCCGAACCTCTATCTGCCTCTTCCCAGGTGAACTCTGCGACAAAGTCTGCGAGGGCCTTCCCCTTGATGGCTGTCCTAGGCTGGTAGGTAAGATCATACTCTCCTAGCTCGATGGCCTAGGTCATCAATCTTCCAGACTTTTCAGGCTTGTGTAGAACCTGCCGTAGTGGTGAGTCGGTGAGGACTATCATAGAGTGAGCTTGAAAGTAAGGCTTCATCTTCCTTGAGGCATGTATCAGTGCATACGCCAGCTTCTCCATCCGGGGATAGTTTTATTCAGACCCTTGAAGGGACTTACTATTGAAGTACACGGGTCTCTGAACCCCATCCTCTTCGCGTATGATGGCCGCGCTAATGGCTGACTCAGAAACTGCCAGGTACACAAACAACCTCTCTCCCGCGATGGGCCGGGACAGCAGCAAGGGAGACCCCAAGTAGGACTTAAGTTGATCAAAGGCCTTTTCACACTCTTCGTCCCACTGGAAGGCCTTTCTCAGAACTTTAAAGAACGGAAGACACTTGTCTGTGGCTCTGGAAACAAACCTGTTAAGGGCCGCCACCCTTCCAGTGAGTCTCTGAACATCCTTGATACTCCTAGGAGTCTTCATGTCGAGTAACGCCTTGATTTTCTCCGGGTTTGCTTCAATCCCCCTCTGATTAACGATGAACCCCAGGAACTTCCCAGCTCCTACCCCGAAGACACATTTCGCCGGGTTGAGCTTCATTCTGTAGGAGTCCATGACATGAAAGGTCTTTTCAAGGTCCGCTACGTGGGTACATGCTTTCAGGCTCTTCGTTAGCATATCATCCACAGACACCTCCATGGTCTTACCTATCTGCTCTTCGAACATCTTATTGACAAGACGTTGATACGTTGCCCCAGCATTTTTCAGAGCAAAGGGCATCACCTTGTAACAGTACGTCCCCTTGTCAGTAATGAAGGTTGTCTTCTCAGACTCCTCGGCATCCATGAAGATTTGGTTATAACCTGAATAAGCATCCATGAAACTCATAAGCTCATGCCCTGCTGTTGCATCCACGATCTGGTCTATCCTAGGCAAGGGATAGCTGTCTTTCGAGCAAGACCTATTCAGGTCTGTGAAATCTACACACATCCGCCACTTTCCATTGGATTTAGGCACGATGACTGCATTTGAGAGCCACTCTGAATAAGTAACCTCTCTTATGAACTCGGCCTCTTCCAACTTCTTCACCTCCTCCCGGATGACCTCATACTTCTCTCTGGAGTAGATCCTTCCCCTCTGTTTAATAGGCCTAGCATCTCTATCCACGTTGAGCTTGTGGGTCATGATCCCAGGGTCGATGCCAGGCATGTCTGCATGACTCCACGCGAAAACGCTCTGCCTCCTCTTAAGGAAGTTTATCAGCTCTTCCTTGATCCCTTGTTCCAGGGCTTTGCCGACCTGGACGGTTTTTTCCGGCTCGCCCTCATTGAGGATGATGGATTCTACCTCTTCCGCGGCCTCGCCCTTCTTTAATTTTGTTTCATCTCTAGGATCAAGTGTGTCAATGCTGTAAGTGGCGGTTGCTCTCTTATGGGCCTCTCGCTCTTCGGCCGAGTTGAAATAACACTCCCGCGCCGTGGTCTGGTCCCCTTGCACTTCCCCTACCCCATAAGGGGTCGGGAATTTAAGCATCTGGTGGACCGTTGACGGCACGGCTTCAAACTCTTTGAGGGACACTCTTCCGATGATGAGGTTGTAGGCCGAGAAGACATTTTCGTCCATCACAAAAAAGTTTATCTTCTTAGTCAGCCTCTTAGGCCACTCATCACCCATCCGTACATCCATTTCATACATGCCCAATGGGTGCACCTTCTCACCACTGAAGCCTATCAATGGGTGATGGTAGGGCACCAGCCTTGCCCTGCTAAGACCCAAGCTCTTGAAACAAGGCCAGAACATCACATCTGCTGAGCTTCCCCCATCTATGAGGATTCTCCCTACATCGCACCCATGCACCCTTGTTGTTATGACTAGAGGGTCATCATGGGGGGCTAAGATGCCCTTGAAGTCAAGTCTGGAGAATCCCACCACTAGGGTGTCCATGTCTACCTTCTTTCTCTTCTGTACTGCATCAGAAGAGGTCAGATTCACAACCTCAGTCCTGACCACTGACTTGGCCTCCGCTACATGAGCCTTCCTATCGGCTACCTCAGAGCCACCTCCCGCGAATCCCGCACATAAGGTGCTAACACCAAAGGAGATCATTCCTACCCTCTTCACGGGGGTGTTGTCATCCTTAGGTGGGAGATCCGGGTCATCACCGTCATCACCCTCTGAATCATCATGCTGTGACACCCTGCCTAATTAATCCCGAGTGATCAGTCCTAAATCAAGTTAGAACAGGATTCTCATTTGGTCCATTCTTAGCATCACTGTCGTCTTATTAAATTACTAACCACCTAAGTGAGAAAAATAGACTGGTGCCAAATTTTTATCTTTCATTATTTAAACAAAAACCCATGCGGATAATAAAATAATATAACAATCACAGATAACTGAAATAATCATCCACACGTAAAATAATTAACCGAATAAACCATCGGTCCAAATAATAAATCCCGAAAAGACAAGAATGAACTCCCAACAAGTCTACTACAAATAAATGGAATGTGAGCAACATGCTCGAATAACTAATCATAAATTTCTACATTAAGAATGAAGAATGAGGCGTCTATCAAAGCCCCGCAACATCCACATATGCTGCAGCAACGGATCCCTGGAATTGAGTCAAGGTTGGCGTCCCTGTGGCTGGACACCTAAAAGGGTTTTTAAAAGTTTTTATAGCAAGGGTTAGTACCCAAAACATTTGAAAAACATTTAACAAATGATTAACTTGCAGTAATAAATAAATATGCATGCTCTTCATATTTTAGTTAGTGTCGCACTCTCTTGAGAACTTCCTTACCCCTCCTCTAACGTACGCTACTAACGCTTTAATTAAATTACCTAGTTATTCATCTCATGACTAGATAATTAACAAAGTTCCTTTATACCCACCCTACCCTAACTGAGTATGTAGTGATTATGATTTTTAAGTTATTAGTAACATCAACTTAAAAATCATTTCCCTTTTTAAATTCATATAACTTCTACACTTGTTATACATGTGAATTAACTCATATTTTTCATTAATAACCCGTATATAATTAATTATCCAATTATATACTTATAATCATATTTCAGCATTCACAATTATACTGTAATATATTTAACAACTTGCATCCACCCGAGTAAAATACTCACAGAATGTAAATTCTATAAAGTGCTATCCCACTAGGTACAATCACATAGCCTAGTTATCCCAAGTCAGAATGTCACACCGACTTGATAAAAATAAATAATTGGAGGCGGTCATATTCCTTCCCTGAAAGTGAGATGTCCCTCACCCATATAATGGACGCTATGACCTCGGGAATATACTCACCCTACTCCTCAAGCTAGGGGATTCATCCACTACGCGCACCCCCCCCTATAGCACTATAGTATAAAATATCTAATCACAGATATTAATGTATACACCATATATATATACTATCACATCCGTATATAAATATAAAAGTCCCGGCTATATCGTGCGCTAAGTCCATAACATAAGCCTATTAAAATTATTAAGAGTTATGGTCCAACTCTAAATATTAATTAAATTGCACCTTAATTAATTAAGTTACTTTTGGTGTCGCCCCCACCATAAATTTACCCGAGTCAAAATCCCCGACTCTAATTTATTAGCCTCAAACCTTAATTAATTTATCTACAATTAATTAGATTTAAACTCATGTATTTAATTTCTCAATAATTAATTACATAAGATTTTTATATGAATTTCCCCTTTTATATAACTAACTGGCGAAACTGCCAAATTCTGGCGACCGTCGATCGATCGACCCCAGACTGTCGATCGATCGATCGAACAGGTCTTCGTCTTCTTCGCGAAGACAGGGCAGCCATGGACGGATTTTCTTAAACCCTAATCTCTTCTAACATGAATTCCAAGTCTTCTTAACACCAGTACATATTAGGAACCTTATTAGGATCCCCCAGAAAGTCCACAACAATCATCAATTCGTCCATAAACTACTGATTCATAATTTTGGGGAAAAATCTATCTTTATCCTTAAACACATTTACACCCCAAATTTCTTCATCAAACTCGTTCTAATTTATCCGGATATCATTCTAACAGATACACATCAATATTCCAATATCATATTTTTACCTAAATCCTCATAAATTCTGGCAAATCAGATTAATATTTTCTTTTGTTTATCAAAACCCCATGTTTATGCCATGAAACCCCAAAACGAATTTTAATTCATTACATCACACAAATATGAATTGAAAGACAGATTTAATGCTATTGCAAGTTATTCACTTGCCTTAGGTTTCGCAGTGTCTGAATTTGAGAATGGATTCCAAGGTTGAAGATGACCTTTGTTGGCTCTTTTGAGATCCCCAAATGGCTTTGGCTGCTGCTAGGGTTTTCTAACCCTTTAATTCTTCTCTCTAATTAAGCTAAGCCATGCCCTTATTTCTTTTTATTAGGTTAATTTCCTTAATCCCGTTTTTTGACTAATGGGCCAAGCCCAAGTGACCTAAATGCCCCCGAGTGGGCCCGACTATGTCTAAAAACGTCCCGTGACCCGTTTACTACCCCCGGGTACACTTTTCCGACTATCTCGGTCCATTCGGACTCAACTGTACACTCAGAATTTGCATCCGAATTAATTTATAAAAATACTTATCCCCCACCCAGTATAGTCTATACCGACTTCCGGATGTGATAAGTACATACCTCGTCATTAATACTCGAAACGATGTAATTACATTATTACTTTTCACTTAGTAAATAAATTTCCCTAAATATTATCCATTCAATCCCAGATTAATATTTAATTTTTTTATTTTACCATAATTAATTCATTAAATTACAACACACTAGTAATTTAAAATTTCCGAATTAATTAAATTTTAAATATACCAAAAATACGGGGTGTTACATACTCCCCCCCTTACAAAGGAATTTCGTCCCCGAAATTAGATCGTACCTGCGGTGAAAAGCTTTGGATATTGTTCCCGCATATCCTCCTCCCGCTCCCAGGTTGACTCGTCAACATTGTGATGACCCCACTGTACTCTAACCAATGGAACAACCTTGGATCGTAATTTTCGCTCACTATGATCCAGAATAGACACCGGCCTCTCCTCATACGAGATGTCTGGCTGTAAGTCGATCTCCTCGAGTGGAATGTGCCAAAAGGCTCTCTCGCTCCTTCGATATTTCTTCAGCGATGCCACATGGAATACATCGTGTATCCGCTGAAGGTGTTCTGGTAACCCAAGCTTATACGCCACCGGTCCCACCCTCTCAATAATAGGGAAAGGTCCTACGTACCGCGGTGCTAACTTACCCTTCTTGCCGAACCTCATCACCCCTTTCATTGGGGATACCCGGACTAAAACCTGGTCCCCAACTTCTAGCTCCACATGTCTTCGAGAAGCATCAGCATAACTCTTTTGCCTGTCCTGAGCTATCCGAATTCTTCCTTGAATCAACTCTATTTTGGCAGATGTCTCCTGAATAATCTTCGGCCCCAAGAGTTTGTTGTCCCCCACCTCTAACCAACAAAAGGGTGAACGACAAGGTCTACCGTACAGTGCCTCAAATGGTGCCATGCCAATCGTGAATTGGTAAGAGTTGTTATACGCAAACTCTACCAAAGGGAGATATTTCTCCCATCCTCCCCCGAAGTCCAAAATGCACATTCTGAGCATGTCTTCCAGCATCTGATTAACTCTCTCAGTTTGTCCGTCAGTTTGTGGGTGATACGCTATACTCAAGCGCAACTCCGTGCCCATTGCCTCTTGAAAGCTCTGCCAAAAGTGGGCGATAAAGATTTTGTCTCGGTCGGATACAATATTTATTGGTACCCCATGCAGCTTAACAATCTCTGCTATGAATAGCTGTGCATAACGCATTGTCTCAAAGTCTGTGCGTACCGGCAAAAAGTGGGCCACCTTAGTCAACCGATCCACAATAACCCATATGGAGTCGTGACCCCTGTGCGATACAGGTAACCCTGTGATGAAGTCCATGGAGATGCTCTCCCACTTCCACACAGGAATTTCTAACGGTTGTAGCATCCCTGATGATCTCTGCTGATCAACTTTCACAAGCTGACACGTGGCACATTTCAAAACAAACTCCGCTATGTCTAGTTTCATCCCTGCCCACCAATACTGCCTCCTCATATCTTGGTACATTTTATCCCCACCGGGATGTACCGCAAATTTCGAACCATGGGATTCTGTCATAACAGCGTGCCTCAAATCCTCATCCTCTGGCACCATTAACCTCCCATTAAAGCGTAGGCCTCCTTCTGAGCTAATCAAGTAACCCTCTGCTCCCTCAGCTAACAACTGGCCCACCCTATCCCGGCAATTCTGATCCTCTGCCTAAGCCTTCACAACTCGCATAATGATTTCGGAAGTGATGGATAAAGCTGACATGCAAGCCTTGGCTACGTCATCCTCATATTGAAGCTCTCTCCACTTCGCTTTCCATACCTCTGATATCTCCCCAGTCGGCCTTCGGCTCAATGCGTCTGCTACCACATTGGCCTTACCAGGATGATACTGAATATCAAACTGGTAGTCCTTCACGAATTCTAGCCACCGCCTCTGCCTCATATTCAGATCCTTCTGTGTGAAGAGATACTGAAGTGACTTGTGATCCGTGAATAGAGTAAACTGCTCTCCTAGAAGATAATGCCTCCATATCCTCAAAGCAAAAATGACCGCTGCCAACTCTAGGTCATGAGTGGGGTAATTCCTCTCGTGGGGCTTTAGCTTCCTGGAAGCATAAGCTATAGCCCTTTCCTCCTACTGGAGCACACCCCCAAGACCCCGTAAGGATGCGTCTGTGTAAACTCGATACTCTATCCCTCCCTTTGGCAATGCAAGCACGGGTGCAGATGTCAACTTGTCCTTCAGCTCGTCGAACGCTAATTGACAATTATCATCCCAGTTGAAAGGTACCCCTTTCCGAGTCAGATTCGTCAAAGATCCTGCAATCTTAGAGAATCCCTTAATGAATCGCCTGTAGTAACCGGCCAAACCCAGAAAACTGCGCACCTCGGTCGGTGTCGTGGGCTGTCCCCACTCCCTCACCGTCGACACCTTATTCGGATCCACTGTAATACCCTGATCTGACACGACGTGACTAAGGAACTGTACCTCCCGTAGCCAGAATCCACACTTCCCTAATTTGGCGTAGAGCTGATGATCCCTCAATGTCTGTAAAACCATGCGCAGATGCTCTGCGTGCTCCTCCTCGGTGCGCGAGTAGATTAGGATGTCATCAATGAACACGATGACAAACTGATCTAGGTACTCCCTGAAAACCCTGTTCATGAGATCCATGAACACTGCAGGTGCATTGGTGATCCCGAAGGGCATCACCCTGAACTCATATGATCCATAGCGCGACAAGAAAGCGGTCTTAGGAACATCCCCCTCTCGGATACGCAGTTGATGATACCCTGACCTCAAGTCGACCTTGGAGAAGTAAGACCCCCCTCTCAATTGGTCAAATAAATCATCTATCCGAGGTAACGGATATTTATTCCGTATCGTCACCTTGTTCAGCTCCCTATAATCCACGCACAAACGGAGTGAACCATCTCGCTTCTTTACAAACAACACCGGCGCACCCCACGGCGATGTACTCCGCCGAATAAAACCCTGACCCAGTAGTTGTTGAATCTGTTCCCTCAATTCCCGCATCTCTGAAGGGCCCATACGGTAAGGTGCCCGAGCAATTGGCCTCGTCCCCGGTGCCAAATCGATAACAAATTCGATTTCTCTGCTGGGTGGTAGTCCTGGTATCTCCTGAAATACATCCTCAAAGTCCCTCACTACAGGAATAGAGTCTAAAGGGACTACCACCTCCTGTGAGGTTTCCTCCTCAATGTAATATAAGTGAGTGTGCGACCCTCCCTCAGGATGCGACATTTCTATCAGGAACATCTCCTGTCCCGGAATGGAGAACACGATTGTCCTCTCATAACAATCCACCGTAGCCCGGTAACCTGCCAACCAATCCATGCCCAAGATGACATCATACCCCTCCATATCTAACACTAAGAGGTCTGCTGCTAAACTAAGCCTCCCAATTAAAATGTCTACTACTCGACAAATCGAGCGAATCAAGGCCCCGCTGCCTACTGGCGACTCTACACTCATACGGAGGCTACCCGCTGTCTCTAATAACCCAGCCCGTTTAGCAAAATTAGATTTAATGAATGAATGTGATGCTCCCGTGTCAAAAAGAATGCTACCCTCATGCCCATGAATGAAAAACATACCCTCAATCGCTGGCGGCGCCTGCTGTGCTGGAGGATTGGGAACATCCTGAACGTTATACACACGTCCGTAGTGCATCTGCCCCTGCTGCTGTGGGGCGGGTGGAGCTGGTGCTGCTGGCGGCATCTGACCCTGTTGCCTCTGCTGGGCACCTTGCTGCTGGCCTCTGCCCCTCTGCGGGCACTCCCTCTTGAAGTGTCCTGGCTGGCCACAGGCGAAACAGCGTTTCTGGTCGTCACCCTGCCGTTGGCCCTGCTGGCCCTGTTGGCCTCCCCCGTTGTTCCCTTGGCCCTGACGGCCCTGAGGAACCTGCTGTGGCTGATTAGGGCCTGGTTGCCCCTGCCTGAACTCCTGTCCTCCCGGTCGGAATCCACCAGACTTAAACTTCTTAGCTTGATTCCCTTGCTGAATGATCACCTGCTGTTGTGTGCCACTTGTCTCACTACTAGTAACCGCCTTGCCCTGCTGGCTCGGCTCACCTGCCTTCTTATTCCCCTTAGCATGGAAACGATGATCCTGGCAATGTACAAGTGCGGCATTAACAACATCTGTATAAGTCACTAACGCCGGATTTCCAATCAAGTGCTGCCTGATTCTCCAGGCTAAGCCATCCATGAACTTTGACTTCTTCCGCTCCTCACCGCTCACCTCATTTGGCACAAAATTTGCCAAACGAGTGAACTCCTCCTCATATTCTGCCACTGACCTGTCACCTTGTACCAACTCGCTGAATTTCTTTCTCATCTCATACTCTACTGCTGGAGGGAAGTACTTGCGGTCAAACCGCACCCAGAATTCAGAAATCGGCATCAAATCCCGCTCCTCAGCGGTGGTAACAGACTCCCACCATTGTAAGGCTGCCCCCGACAGACGAAAGGTAGCCAACATCTGTTTCTGTACCTCTGTACCCTCTAACATGCGCAGATGGCGCTGAATGTTCTTCTTCCAGTCACAAGCCTCAACCACATTGGTGCTACCTCGAAACTCAGGTGGGTGACCCTTCTGAAAGGTCTCCCTCACTCGTTGCCAATATGGTGGCCCCACTGGAGCCTGAACTGCTGGAGCCATTGGAGGCGGCGCCTGGGGCTATGGAAAATGAGCTGCCATAACTCGCATCGCTGTCTCGACCGCTTGGGCCACTATCACTGCCACCTGAGTGGTAGAAATCAACTCGGGTGGGGGTGGTGGTGGCGGTATCTGTGGCTCCTGGCGAGCCTCCCTCACTTCATCTCTAGCCTCAGCCCTCTCCGCTCTCTGTCTCTTCGGTGGCATCTGAAATAGATTGAATTGTATAAGTACACAATTTATACCAAAACTACTAGCAGGAATACGATATCTCACAAGCGGAAAATATAATCAACAGTCCTAATAATAGGGCTCTATAACAACCGAACGCTATGCTGAAACGTAGAAAGTCGCACAGATCCTAAGGACACTAGAACCTGATGCTCTGATACCATCTGTGACACCCCGCCTAATTAATCCCGGGTGACCAATCCTAAATCAAGTTAGAACAGGATTCTCATTTGGTCCATTCTTAGCATCACTGTCGTCTTATTAAATTACTAACCACCTAAGTGAGAAAAATAGACTGGTGCCAAATTTTTATCTTTCATTATTTAAACAAAAACCCATGCGGATAATAAAACAATATAACAATCACAGATAACTGAAATAATCATCCACACGTAAAATAATTAACCGAATAAACCATCGGTCCAAATAATAAATCCCGAAAAGACAAGAATGAACTCCCAACAAGTCTACTACAAATAAATGGAATGTGAGCAACATGCTCGAATAACTAATCATAAATTTCTACATTAAGAATGAAGAATGAGGCGTCTATCAAAGCCCCGTAACATCCACATATGCTGCAGCAACGGATCCCTGGAATTGAGTCAAGGCTGGCGTCCCTGTGGCTTGACACCTAAAAGGGTTTTTAAAAGTTTTTATAGCAAGGGTTAGTACCCAAAACATTTGAAAAACATTTAACAAATGATTAACTTGCAGTAATAAATAAATATGCATGCTCTTCATATTTTAGTTAGTGTCGCACTCTCTTGAGGACTTCCTTACCCCTCCTCTAACGTACGCTACTAACGCTTTAATTAAATTACCTAGTTATTCATCTCATGACTAGATAATTAACAAAGTTCCTTTATACCCACCCTACCCTAACTGAGTATGTAGTGATTATGATTTTTAAGTTATTAGTAACATCAACTTAAAAATCATTTCCCTTTTTAAATTCATATAACTTCTACACTTGTTATACATGTGAATTAACTCATATTTTTCATTAATAACCCGTATATAATTAATTATCCAATTATATACTTATAATCATATTTCAGCATTCACAATTATACTGTAATATATTTAACAACTTGCATCCACCCGAGTAAAATACTCACAGAATGTAAATTCTATAAAGTGTTATCCCACTAGGTACAATCACATAGCCTAGTTATCCCAAGTCAGAATGTCACACCGACTTGATAAAAATAAATAATTGGAGGCGGTCATATTCCTTCCCTGAAAGTGAGATGTCCCTCACCCATATAATGGACGCAATGACATCGGGAATATACTCACCCTACTCCTCAAGCTAGGGGATTCATCCACTACGCGCAACCTCCCCCTATAGCACTATAGTATAAAATATCTAATCACAGATATTAATGTATACACCATATATATATACTATCACATCCGTATATAAATATAAAAGTCCTGGCTATATCGTGCGCTAAGTCCGTAACATAAGCCTATTAAAATTATTAAGAGTTTATGGTCCAACTCTAAATATTAATTAAATTGCACCTTAATTAATTAAGTTACTTTTGGTGTCGCCCCCACCATAAATTTACCCGAGTCAAAATCCCCGACTCTAATTTATTAGCCTCAAACCTTAATTAATTTATTTACAATTAATTAGATTTAAACTCATGTATTTAATTTCTCAATAATTAATTACATAAGGTTTTTATATGAATTTCCCCTTTTATATAACTAACTGGCGAAACTGCCAAATTCTGGCGACCGTCGATCGATCGACCCCAGACCGTCGATCGATCGATCGAACAGGTCTTCGTCTTCTTCGCGAAGACAGGGCAGCCATGGACGGATTTTCTTAAACCCTAATCTCTTCTAACATGAATTCCAAGTCTTCTTAACACCAGTACATATTAGGAACCTTATTAGGATCCCCCAGAAAGTCCACAACTATCATCAATTCGTCCATAAACTACTGATTCATAATTTTGGGGAAAAATCTATCTTTATCCTTAAACACATTTACACCCCAAATTTCTTCATCAAACTCGTTCTAATTTATCCGGATATCATTCTAACAGATACACATCAATATTCCAATATCAGATTTTTACCTAAATCCTCATAAATTCTGGCAAATCAGATTAATATTTTCTTTTGTTTATCAAAACCCCATGTTTATGCCATGAAACCCCAAAACGAATTTTAATTCATTACATCACACAAATATGAATTGAAAGACAGATTTAATGCTATTGCAAGTTATTCACTTGCCTTAGGTTTCGCAGTGTCTGAATTTGAGAATGGATTCCAAGGTTGAAGATGACCTTTGTTGGCTCTTTTGAGATCCCCAAATGGCTTTGGCTGCTGCTAGGGTTTTCTAACCCTTTAATTCTTCTCTCTAATTAAGCTAAGCCATGCCCTTATTTCTTTTTATTAGGTTAATTTCCTTAATCCCGTTTTTTGACTAATGGGCCAAGCCCAAGTGACCTAAATGCCCCCGAGTGGGTCCGACTATGTCTAAAAACGTCCCGTGACCCGTTTACTACCCCCGGGTACACTTTTCCGACTATCTCGGTCCATTCGGACTCAACTGTACACTCAGAATTTTCATCCGAATTAATTTATAAAAATACTTATCCCCCACCCAATATAGTCTATACCGACTTCCGGATGTGATAAGTACATACCTCGTCATTAATACTCGAAACGATGTAATTACATTATTACTATTCACTTAGTAAATAAATTTCCCTAAATATTAACCATTCAATCCCAGATTAATATTTATTTTTTTTATTTTACCATAATTAATTCATTAAATTACAACACACTAGTAATTTAGAATTTCCGAATTAATTAAATTTTAAATGTACCAAAAATACGGGGAATTACACATGCCTTCTAGTCGGGACATCGCCGCGGCACCTGTCATCTCTTCTCTTCCTAGGGTCTTTACTTCCACCCTTCGGGGCCTTGCCATCCACATACTTTCTTAGCTTCCCGGATTTCAGCATCTTCTCAATCTCATCCTTCAGAGCAAAGCATCTATCTGTGACATGGCCGTGATCCTGATGGAACTCACACTAGAGGTTCTTATTCCTCTTATGTGGTGGGGCCTTCAATTTCTCTGGCCACCTCAGAGCCCGGTCAGTCTTGATCTCATTAAGGATGTGCTCACAGCTCACAGTCAGAGGAGTGTAATGAGCGAACTTGTCATCTGCTGACCTCTTCTTCCCCTCTTTCTTACCCTGGGGACTCCCAGTGCTACCACGTTCTCCTCTTCATATTTGGCAGCCATTTCCTCTTCCGCGTTCATCACTTTCCCTGCGGTGGACAACAGTTCGGCCATAGACTTGGGGGGGGTCTTCCGCCAGCTTCCACAATAACTTTCCCTTCTGGAGGCCTCCTATCAGGGCAGTCATAGCTATGCTCTCTTCGTAATCCTCTACCTCCAGCTTCTCCTTGTTAAATCTTGCTATATAGTCTCTTAGGCTTTCTCCCTTAGCCTGTTTGACATACAGGAGGTGGGTAGTCTTCTTTTGAGGTCTTACCCCAAAGCAGAAGTTGTGGATGAACTCCTCTGCCAGGCCCTTGAAGTTTTCAATCGAGTTCTTTGGAAGAGAGGTGAACCAACTATGAGCTGCCCCTGTCAAGGTTCCTGAGAAGGCCCTACACTTCATCTCATCAGGGATCGAGTAAATATCTGCCGCCGACTGATACATCTCAATATGGTGCACTGGGTTAGTGCTGCCATCATAATTAGGCGTCACTGTAGGAGGCTTGAACTTAGCTGGGGTTGGGAATCCCACTATCCTATCTACAAACGGGGAGCCCTCCGAGTAGCCCCTTTGCAATGGGTCCCTGCTCTTGATGAGGTCCCCTATTTTCTCTTAAAGACGTTGGATTGAGTCATTCTAGGGTCTTCTTTCTTCAGCTAGGCCGAGGTTATCCCCTACCACCTCCCTACGATGGACAGAGGGTTCCCCAGCCACAACACGCTGACTATTGACCTCTTCCTGCTCCCTGACTCTTCTCTCTAAACGTCGGCCTTGATCTGGCCGAGCCGGCCTATTACCTCTTTGAGAGCCTGCCGCGCTCCTTGACCTCGATAGCCTTTGCCTCAGGTCATTGACTGGGCCTAGCCTCTCGAAGGCCGACCCTCTGCTCAACCTGTTAAAGGCCGATCCTCTCTGCTGGGCCTCATCTCTTCCTCGGCCGACACATCCTTGACTCTGCCTATCAAAGGCTGACCCTCTTTGTTGGGCCTCGTCTCTTCTTCGGCCGACACATCCTTGGCTCTGCCTAAGGGGCCGTACGGTGTTATCTGACACCTCATACGGCTCCCAGTAGTCTTCCGGGGCCTCTTCAGCCTCTAGGTCATCATACCTGTCCTCCGGGCAAGGGTTTCCTTGCCTCCCCAGGCGCAAGCGCCTAGGGTCGGCAATGTCCCTCCTCCGCTGGGGTGCAGGTTGGTCCTTCATGGGTGCCTGGGGTGGTCCCCTGGCATCAGGATGGGGTTGAACTGCCGCCGGAGTTATCATGTCCGGGGAGACCCCAGGTGGCCTCATCATCATGGTTTGGCTGAGCTGGGAAATTGCTCCTTCATGGCTTGTTATGTTGCAGCCAAAGATTTCAAAGCTGCCGCCACTTCTGCCATTTCGGACTGGGGAGGAACCTGACTGGAGCTAGCCCCTCCGCCTCCGGGCGGCGGAAGAGGCGGTGGTAATTCTGGTGCCATGTGTTAATAACAAAGAGCTTGATCAGCAAGTGAGCTTAATACCTTAAAGGACCTCTTTCAATGGTGAAACAGCTCCATACAAGGGGTGGTTCCTGGTTCACCACCAGAGTCTCCGGTGAGGTAAAGCAGAAAAAGAGGAAGAGACAGCCTCTCGATTCCCACAGACGGCGCCAAAATGATGATGCTGGGTTTCAGCACCACCATGTGAGGTGTTTCCAAGCTCTATATGTATATAACAATGGCAGCACATCTATAAAAATAGGTAAGAGAAGGAGGTGAGGATAGGAGGAGATCAACACCGGAATATAGGTGGTTCAGCCGGTTTGGCCTACGTCCACAGTGAGTGTGAATATCACTGAAAGATGGTACTAATGACCATGGGTACAATTCTCTCAAGCTCTCTCTCTCTCTACAGTATATTTTGACAGGGTTCCTGCTAGGGTTGCATGAATGAGATCCTTTTACAAGGTAGGGGATGATCCCTATATATAGTGCCTAGGGGGTGTAATGTACCCCCCATGCATGCAGTGAGCATGTGTATGATGTCCTCACCAATGTGGGCATGCCACCTGTCCCAGTCACATGTAAGCAATGATGATGAAATATTCTCCCCCATGTGGAGAATAATCTTGTTACAACTGATTTGTGCCCAGGTGTCCTTATCCAAATGTCAACAGAAACTCGGCAGTCATGTTGGTGAATGACCTCGGCCCAAGAGAGGCCGAGCCGTAAAGGTTGGATGACCGCTCAATCCGCGAAGTGTCACGAGGAGTCTCGGCCTGATGTCAGCCGAGATATATGCTTGGGTCGACCAGAGCCGAGGTTGGGCTTGCAGCATGCTGATGATTATTAATACCTCTGGTAGCCTCGGCCCAAGCCGAGGTAGGATCCGTGTTGAAGATAAAGGGGCTTCTTGTCCTCTCGGCCTACTGGTGGCCGAGGTTTCTATTCTCGGGTGCTGTTGATGTCTGCGACGTGCGTAGTGTCCCTGGGGAGGTCAATGTAGTTGTGTCGGCCGGTGCCGAGGTAGTCCTGGCCGAGGGATGATATCGTGGGCCCTTACCCCTCATTGGGCCGATCAAGGTCTCGGCCATTATCTCGGTCGAGGTAGGTATCCCTGGGCTGAGGTTATACTTGGGCATATCAGTGAGTTTATAAAAATTAATTTAAAGATTGAAAATCTGAAGGATACCTAAGTATCCCGCATAAGGAGTGACAGAGGTGGAGAGTTAAAAGACTCAGGTTTTATAAAATATTGTACTTGTAAAACCAATTAGATCAGAGGTTTGTGGCTAAGTTACGAAATGGAAAGATGTTAGGAACCCATCCCGCCCTTTTGATTTCTCATGGGCTTATGTTACTATTTTTCTTAATTTATTTATGAAGTGTGTGTACATGTATATACAAGTGGAGATCAGAATCGCTCGACTCGCATCATGGAATAGATGGAGTGAGGTCATCCATACGAATGTTCCTAAAATAATAATTAAAAATTTGATGTGTGCGCTAATCTAGATATTTATCATTATAATGAAACGATAATATGTGTTAGATAAGATGCAAATATGAATCACAAATATGATATATGTGGGTAATACAAAAATAGAAAAAAGAGGAAAATGGGAAAATACGACTCGAGTCTCTGGTTTTAACCCAAGACGCATACGTAGCTTATAAAGTCATCAAAGTCCATATAGTTTGTATATGACTCGAGGTTGGGGTTTATCCCATAAATTCAAATGGAGATTTTATTATATGTGTGTGTAAGAAAAAAATATTTTTAGTTTTGAGAAAATGTGGTGAATAATTTCGTGGGAATTTACAGGTGTAATCCTCTTTTTCTTATTTTTTTTTTATAGTAAATATATTATGTGCGATAATACTAATAAATGATTCAAGATTAATATGTGTATGATCTAAAGTAAAAGCTAAATTAAGAACTTATATAACTAATACGAAAATGAAGAAATTTAAAGAGAAAGAAAAATGTTTGTACCTTCTTTGTAGACTTGGTAATTGATCTTGATTAATGATGAGCTTCCTTGAAAGTGAATGAAGAATATAGGGGAATTTTTCTAAATTGGATGTGAAAGTGATTGAAATGAAAGGGGGGAAAAGGTTTCAAACAAGGAAACCTCGTTGACTTAAGAAGGATGTTGTTGAGATCACTGAAGTTGATGTTTATGAGATGCCTTTCAGGGTGAGCTCACGTATTTCCTATATAGGGTCAAGGGTCTTCCGATCATTATTGTCCTTTCCCTATTTATCGGCAGGTAACCCTAGACACATTGTCGATAGGCAGGGAAATGGACCTGCCAATTGGCAGTCTAGTGTAGAATTTTCAGAAAAATGGACGTAAAATGCAATCTGTAAGTTTAAATTACGCATGGGGCATACCTTTGGAAAGTTTATTCAAATACATTTGAGAATACTTAGGTCTTCTCCCGGGTCTGGGAGTTGACTTTGGTTCAAACGAGTCTCGAAAGCTCCCGTCGGTCCTTTGGATAGAAAATTGTTGGACGATGATGTATCGTTCATCTAAATTGAAGGTCCAAATCGTTCACGGGTCAGAATGTTTGAAAGGTTATACAAGTCATTTTGATGTTCCAAAGAGCTTCTCTTGGTTCGTAGAGTTGACTTTGGCCAAATGGGTCTTGGAAGCGCTTGATGACCTTTTAGAGTAAAACGGGTAGTTCGTCCGTGTTGTAAGGCTGATTTATGCATGGGTTAAACTATTAGAAAGGGTATTTAGTGCCCTTAAAAGATTCATTCAGTCTCATTCGATCTGAAGATTTGACTTTGGTCAAATAGAGCCCGGGAGCGCCTGATGGCCTTCAGATTGGCTTTCAAGGGAAAATGGATCGTTCGTGTGAACGGTTATGCCGTTTTATGCACAAAGCGGACCATTAGAAAAGGTTTTTTAGTGACCTTTGAAGATCCATTAATTTTACTTTGATGGTGAAGTTGATTAGTGTCAAATCGGGTCCCGGGAGCGCCCGGTAGCCTCTAAATCAGTTTTTAATAGTAAAATGGTTTGTTCATTTGAATCGTTATGTATATTTACACACAGGGTGGATCGTTGGAAAGGGGATTTAGAGACCTTTAAAGATTCGTTAAGCTTTCACTCTGACGATGGAGTTGACCATAGTCAAACGGGGCCCAAGATAACCCGATGGCCTCTAGATCGGTACTCAGAATATAACTGATTAGGCATACATTCTTTATATTTATCCCCTTAATTTAGAATATTATCATCTTATGTGATGTAAATAGGGTTGATTTATCTCATATCATTGCTAGTGACCTTTTCTATATAGTGCATCGACTTTCATGTATTTATCCTACATTTTACTGGTATTTTACGCAATAGAAAGAAAGGGAAAGTTGAAGACCTCAAGTCTTCACAAGCACGTAGAAAGAAATGGCATCCAAATTCGAATCCCGAGTGAAAAGTTATGGATCTTTGAAGTTGAGAAGAAATCAAGAAGAAAAAGGAAGAAAAATAAAAAAGGCAGAGAACCGAACCAATAGAATCTCTATCGGACCGATCCCCAACACTGGTATCAGAAAACCAAACCGATGGAGACTTCATCGGATCAGTCTCCAACACTGGGATGACATAACCAAATCGATAGCAAAGCATCCAGATCGGTCCACTCAACCGGCAGACACCGGATCGGTTCGCCCATTAAAGAAGGAAAAGATCGGACCGGTTCAGCAGATGAAATTTCTTTATTTCTTTTCTCTTAAAAAGAGTTGTTTATAATTCAAACACTTCAAATAACATGATGTATTTATTTCTTTGTTATACCAGACATTAGGAGGCTTCTTTTTAGTTTGTTTGGAGAGGTTTTGAAGCCAAGAAGTGTAGGATTCATATTGTTCAATATTTTCTTCATCAATTGGGATTAATTCAAGGCTTATATTCATTCCAAGTAATCTTTTCTTCATTATTTTCAATTGCTTTAATGTTTTCAATAGGTGATTCATTATTTCTTGGTTAGAATCCGTCCTTGCATATTTAATCTCATTTTTCTTGCAATTATGATTTTACGCAACATAAATTTCTTGTTTAAACATAGTTTCATAATGTCCAGCTAGATTTCTAAGGGTTGGGATGCATGAACCTAGTTTTTTTTTTCGAACTTCCGATTTTTTCGATTTCTGATCCGATTTTTTCCCAATTTGGAATGAAATTTTAGTTTGCCGATTTTCGATTTCCAATTTTTTCAAAAAAAATGGATCGAAAATCGAAAATAATTCTGAATTTTTATTTTTTTAATGTTTCAGAAACTATGCCGATCCGATTTTTCAGAATTTTTTCCCGATTTTTTTTAATAATTTCTGATTTTTTTTCTGAATTATTTTTCGATTTTTGAAATTTTTGACTTTGTATATTTTATTTTTTGATAGATTCCCATATCCCAAATCGGTTCGGAGATGAAGAGGACTCCAAAATGTGCTTTATAAAAGGAGAGTATCCTCCTAACTTCTACATAAATGAAAAAATGGGTCATATCCTCATTTATTTACATGTTGGGTTAATCCATTTTCTTTGTTTCTTTAAAATGAGAATTTCGAGTAATCGAAAATCCATAATTTTTTTTTTTTGAAATTTTGGAATTTTTGAAATTTCTGGATTTTTAATATATTTTGGGAATTTTCTATTTTTTTCGATTTTTAGATTTTTTCGAATTCGGATTTTTTTTTAATTTTTTAAAAAAATCGGATCTAAAATCGGAATAATTATTTTATTTTCGAAAAAATTGAATTTTTTTTCAAAGAGGCATTTTTCGATCCGATCCGGCCGAAACACAGCCCTACATGAACCCAACCCGATGTGATTTGCATGGAGATAAAAGTAATTATCGGAATTAAATAAATGATTGAATCATGTTGATTAGTTGTTACTACCGTTGTTGGACTTTTAACCTCGTTTACCCTAGGTAACCGGGGTGTTCAAGAGTGCGATGCGCGTGTCAGCTATTCCGACGCTGATTTATTTATATTCTTGGTTATGTATGATGCGGGCTTTTACCCTCACATATGTAATCCTTGAAATTAATAAGGTCAAAGTTTAATTAATTATCTAATTTATAATTATTATTACATCCGGTAAACATACCAGGGTTCGGGGGATTATTGTCCAACCTATTTTTTCTCCCTCACATTAATTAATTCACAGTTGCTTTAATTCTGCTTACGTAGTTTAATTATTAGTTTAATTAATTTACATTTAGTTAGTAGATACAAAAACTCAAAATTAATCATATTTTTGTTCTTTTTTAAGAGTCAACTTTAGGATTTGTCATCTTACCTATCGTTGTCACGTTATAAATTCTACTTCCCTTAGGATTCGACTCCATCTTATTGGGTTTATTACTTAGGCGATCAGTTTGCACTTGAACCGTAATTAACACGCACTAGAGACACCTTCTATGTCTCGTCAGTAACCTAGAGTTTATGGTGAATGAGGAGGTGTTAGGGACCTAAAGAATGACTTATGGGTCCTAGAATGTTGTGTTTATAGAGGCCCTCGACGGGTGAGCTTGGAACAAGTGAAAGCCATCTAATAGACACCATATGGTGTTTTAGGAAATATGTCAATTCTGTGGACCAAAGGGACGAGGATGATCGTTTCAGAGGTTGATGTCGATTCTGAGCACCTAAGGTAATGTTGGGGACGTTTGATTCTGCGAACCGAGGTTAATTTTATGGACTTAAAGTTTGGACGACCAATTTTGAGGACTTAAAGTTATGGCAACCAATTCTGCGGGTTGAGGTAAATTCTGAGGACCTAAAGTTATGGCGACGAAGTCTGCAAGCCGAGGTCAATTCCGAGGACCTAAAGTTGTGGCGACCAATTCTGCGGGTCGAGGTCAATTCCGGGGACCTAAAGTTGTCGCGACCAGTTTTCCTGGTCGAGGTCAATTATGAGGACCTAAAGTAGGGGCGACCAATTCTGCGGATCGAGGTCAATTGTGTAGACCTAAAGTTATGGTGATCAATTCTGCAGGTCGAATTCAATTCTGAGGACCTAAAGTTACGACGACCAATTTTGCTGGTCGATGTCAGTTTTGAGGACCTAAAGTAGAGGCAACCAATTCTGCGGACCTAAAGTTATGGCGACTAATGCTGCTGGTTGAGGTCAATTCTGCAGACCTAAAGTAGGGGCGACCAAGTCTACGGGTCGAGATCAATTCTGAGGGGACAGCCAATTCTGCTGGTCGATGTTAATTCTGCTGACCTAAAGTTATGGCGACCAATTCTACAGGTCGAGGTCAATTCTGCATACCTAAAGTTGTGGCGACCAATTCAGCGGGTCAAGGTCAATTATGTAAACCTAAAGTTGTGGTGACCAATTCTGCGGGTCGAGGTCAATTCTAAACACCTAAAGTTAGGGGGACCAATTCTGCGGGTCGAGGTTAATTTTGAGGGCCTAAAGTAGGGGCGACCGATTTTGTGGGTCAAGGTCAATTTTAAGGACTCAAAGTAGGGGCGATCAATTCTGCGGGGCGAGGTTAATTCTGCGGACCTAAAGTTGTGGTGACCAATTATGCGGGTCGAAGACATTTTTGAGGACCTAGAGTTGTGGCGACCAATTCTGCGGGTCGAGGTTAATTCTGTAGATTTAAAGTTATGGTGACCAATTCTGCGGGCTGAGGTCAATTCTGAGGACCTAAAGTTACGACGACCGATTCTATGGGTCGAGGTCAATTCTGAGAACCTAAAGTTACGACGACGAATTCTGCTGGTCGAGGTTAATTCTGAGAACCTAAAGTTATGACGACCAATTCTGTGGGTCGAGGTCAATTATGAGGACCTAAAGTTGTAACCAGGGGGGTTTGCTCTTTGGGGAGCCTTTAATTTACCTTTTTTGAGACTCTATTGGGGAAGAGACATTTGGCTGGGGATTATGTGGATGGATTGGGAAGAAACAGTTTATGACTTGAGGTTTTGGGATTCCGATGGGGAGTGTGTTTCTCTGAGACTCTATCGGGGAGAGATATCTGACTGACTTATAACTCCACTGGAGAAATTGCATTTAGAAGTTCCACTGGGGAATTATAGTGGCCTCTGGGGATGCGGGCGTTCCGTTTTAGGGTTTAAATTGTAGTTTTAATCCGGCGGGGGATTTCGGGATAAATGGTTTTCTTGGTGAAGAGATTTTCCAATATTTATTTGAGAATTTTAGGAATTTTTTGGAGAATTTTTGGCATTATCTGTCATTTTTTGTACGAAATTTTTTAGGGTGTTATTGACCAGCATGTTGCAAGGGTTAGTGTTTGGCAATGGCACGGTCTTCTGGGCTGCCTTAGTAGGGGGAAGAGGCAGGTAACGATCGCTGGGTATCTGGGGACTAACGATCGGTATGCCCCTCGGCCTCCTATAAAAAGGGGCGAGTTCTCCTCATTTTTCACAGCCTCCAGTATTCAGATCTTCTGCTCTTTCTTGCTAAGATCCGTTCCCAAGCCTTTTCCTTTCTTCGAGTCTTAGAAATGATGGATTTTTTGGGGAGCGCAACCCACTTGGCCTGACTAGGTGTCGACGATTGAGCGAACCTAGAGTGGTGAGCTAGGGTGCCCTTGGCATTAGGCAACGAAAATGCCTTCGAGTTGTTCGAGCCAATTATTGATGATTATTTTCTGCTGCACGAGTGTTCACATCATCGGTCGTCTAGGGTGAGGAGCCCTAGTGACTACGTTAGCATTAATAACCTTTTGCATTCTTTTTCTTCTTTTCTTTTTATTTTCTTAAGTTGACAAAAGATTTCTTTTTTGGTAGACTGACATATCTTCGACGAGCTTTCATTCCCGGGGAACACCGGGGTTTATGGATGTGTGGGTCACCTTCTGACGGTGGTGCACTGGGTAGCTTCCTCTGCTAATTTTGGTTGTCTAGCGTCTGCTTTGGATGAGACATCGCGCTCTACGGTTATTCTATGCACACTGGGGGAGAGGTGGTGGTACACTATCCACACCATTCAGTTGGGATTTGGGGAGATGACGGTGACTCCCATTGACATCCAGTAATGGTTAGGGATTGATTGTGAGAGCATGCAGATTGAGGTGGATCGATTTTTAAGGATGACACCTGAGGCGATTGATGCTGCGCTGGAAAACGTGGGGAGGATAGTCTCTGGTGATTCGATCCGCATTTATATTTTGCGAGATATGCTTTTAAGTTTGAGGATCAACGATATAGATGGGATGCACGAACGTCATATAGCACGTTTATTCATTCTTCTTTTGTTGGGGGTTTCTTGGTGGCGTCGAGCGGCGACGCTGTCCACCTATGGTTTTTACCATTTTTGAGGGTATTTTTGAATATCCATCTTTATGTCAGGGGGAGCCTTACCTTAGTGAACCTTTATTCTTCTTTGGATGCTTTTAGTCGGTGTTGTCGGTAGGCATTTACTGGGACCATGTATCTTCTGGAGGTAATTCTTGCACTTCTCTATGTGTTTTCTTACATTTCTTTTTGTCTTTTTTTTTTTCCTGATTTCTGACTCTTATCCTTCTGCAGAAGTGGTTTTTTTAGATGATCGGGCTCAATGCCCGTTTGCTTGGTTTACATGATGAAAAGAAAGTGAACTTCTGTCGGATATACCAGTGGTAAATGTCCAACCGGCGATCAAAGTAGTCTCCTTATTTGTCGGTGGTGCGTCAGGATTTGAACACCCTGACGAGAGGCTAGGTTATTCCCTTATTTTGAATCCTTTTTTGATTTTTTCTTTGTTTGCACATATATTGATCTTTATTTGAAATTATAGGTGACTTTCTATCCCTGGGGGACGGCTGTCCAATGCACGGAGGTGACTTGGGTGCATGCGCAGATGCGCCACTTACTGGCGCACGAGTTCGGCTACTCTCGGTATTTGGGGGAAATAGTTGTTTGATAGATCGTGGAGGATGAGCTGGTGGTCCCACCGACGGCGCCTCGGATGTATATGAGGCGGGGGAAGGAGATGTCGGAGGAGATTAGGACGACAACTATGATTGGCGAGCCCGACTCGTCATATATAGTTACGGTGGCGACCTATGACTGCCTTGAGTTTACGACGATCTAGCTTATGTCTTCTTGTATCTATGATGTAATGAACATGCCTTCACCTCATACGTCTTCGAGCAGGGTTATGAGTAGGCCGGTAGGGTCTACACATAGTATAGGTGGTGCGTCATCCTCAACAGCGGTAGCGGAGGTTCCATTTATTCATCTTGTTCCGTCTTCCTATAATTTTCGACTGGCTGGAGGGGGATCACTGCGTATGCTGCACCACCCTAATGCGGTGGATCCGAGGGTATTGGGGCTGACAGAGGATGTCCTTCAACCAGAGGTATATCATTTCTCCTTTTTTTTTTTTGACTTTTTCTTTGCTTTAGACTGATTGATTTACCTTTTATTTATGTTGCTTTGTTTGAAGAATGTCCGGGAGGTCAACTTCTTGTCTTAGGGACATTCGGGACTGGATGTCCTCGGCTACTTCCTACATTAGGGACTCCATTCCGGTTACTTCTTGTATTGTGACATCTGCTACCTCGGATGAGGGATTGAGATCGGGGAGCAGAGGTTCCACAACTCACCACCGGGGGAAGCGCACTCATCATTAGGATGAAGGTCTTAGAGATATAGATAAGAGATTGTTATTGGGGGTTTCGGGCGAGTCTCGCTATCTTTTTTCTTTTTCCTGAAAAAATGTAATGAAGCAAGTGGCAATAAATATTAAATGAATGAGATTTGTATTTATCTTACTTAAATGACTTATTCTACATGCACTTTTTACTTTGTTGCTTGGATCGTAAAAAGGATGTAATTTTTAAATAACTCAAGAGAAAATTTATTTTGAGAAAGGATGAGTAAAAATTGATAGTATAGGAATAAACACCCGTTTTTTTTTAAATAAGGATTTATTTTTTTAGATATTTTTGTTTTGACAAAAAAGGAAAGATAATTTTTTTCTAAAATAAAGGGGTACCGATTGGCATACCCCTTATCATGCCCATCAGCAGGTTAGTCCAGTCAAATCTCCCTAAGGCTTTGATTACATTTTCTGCAGCTTCAAAGTATTTAGTGGGGCATGTTATTAATTCGAGTTTTCCAGATTTCTTGTTATTTAGCCAAGATTTTCATGTATAAAAGGGGGAAGGTGGTGAGGTTTTTTCACCCTTTCACATTTTCTCTTCTTTCTTGCTTATTTCTTACCTTTTATAAGGCCGATGTGATTTTTTGAGAGGAAGACCGGTTATGTTGTTCCTGTGGCAATCTGAGAGATTCCATTTAGCAGTCCTCCGTGAATATCCCTTGTCAGCTGTGCCAAATTTCTTCACTCGTTATTTCATCATCTTTGGCCCATCCATAGAGAAATGGGTAAATTGGTTTGTGGAGCACGGATATCGATGTCTACGCTGGTTGGTGCCGTGGTGGGGGGAGCTGCAGGCCATTCTGGAACTGGGGGAATACCGATACGTTCGAATAGTTGGAGTCCAGTAGACCTCATTCTATTTCCCCTGGCGACTTCTTTGTCATGTCGGATGGGAGCAAATTGTGCCTTCCTGTACCCTATATTTCTTTGCTATAGAGGATTTGACTGAAGGCTTGCGCATGCGGTTGGCTTTTATGTGTTGGAATCGTCGACCGTCAAATCGTCCTTTTCAATCTGTTGGCAGGGTTTGGCATGTTTCTGAGGATTATATGAAATGGATGTGGAAAAGGTTAATGGCTAAGATCTTGCCAGAGGAGAGCGGACATAAATGATTTGTCATGTTCGACACTATGGAGGGGGCGTAATGGTTTTTTATAGGCTGGTCCAGGCTTATCGCTCCATGGAGCGCCTTCGACATAACAATAAAACACGAAAAGTTTTGGGGCCTTAAGGAGTAGATGATGATGGTGGGGTTGGGTCTTTCGGCAATTGTGGATAGGAAAGCTGATGTTTATTTATGAAGATTTTGTGATGGTGACGTGTTTGGTTATTTTTGTTTTTTGGGATTAAATTTAGGAAGGTGTGTTTAGTTTATTTTTGGGGTAGTTTTATCGGCGGGGTAGTTGTTTGGCTCCCTACGCTGATATTTCATGTAATTGTACTGAATTCTCCCATTTATGGAATAAAAAAGGATTTTAATTATTTTATTGTGCCTCTTGATGAGTTTTACATTTGAATTATCTATACTAATCGCTATGGTGTACATAAACCTTTTGTTCATGTAAATGATAAAGTGAACTGTCGTTCTGGGAGGTAAGAAAGAATAGCATTTTACAAAAAAGAAGGGGATTATGCCCATGTAAAGCATATGAGCTGCATACGTACCTCTGGGAGATTTGAAAATATTATGAGTTTCATTTTGAAAGCAAATTTTTTAAGAGGATCAAGCCCCATCTAGTTCTGAGTAAAGGGAAATAAAGTTTTTTTTTATAATAAAAGAGAGACGGAAGGAATCGTAATGCGCCGAGATTTCGAACTATAGGTAAAACTTTTTAAGACGGTCCAGGTTGACTGGATGGTTCATCTATTCTCTATTAAGGACAGTGAACATAACAGCTCCACTAGATAAGATCTTATTTATAATGTAGGGACCACTGGGTCCCTGATGAGTTATATGATTTGCTTGAATTTTCCTCTGGGTCCCTGATGAGTTCTATGATTTCTTTGTGGGCTAAGTCCCCTTTTTGAACATCACGGTCCTTTACTCTTTGGTTGAACGATCGCGTTATCCGATGATGGTACCCCTTTATATGATATAGTGCATTTAGCCTCTTTTCATCTAAGAACGACAACTCATCGAAACGACTTTGATGCCAATCTTCCTCGCTGACTTCGCTCTTAAGCATAATGCGTAATGAAGATTTTTATAGTCCAACGGGTAGGAATGCTTCCACGTCGTATACCAAAAATTAAGGGGTTTCCCCAATATATGTTTAGACTGAAGTGAAGTAGCCCTAGAGGGCGTAAGGGATCCGATCGGCCCAATCTCGATAACTTTCGATAATCTTGTTAATGATTACTTTTAGGTTCTTGTTGGCAGTTTAAACTGCACTAATAGTTTGTGGTCGGTAAGGATAAGATTTATGTCTCTGAATCCCATACTCGTCAATTAATTATGTGACTTCTTCCTCGAAATGTAACCCGTTATCTGACATTATCTCACGTGGAACCCCGTATCAGCAAATGATGTTCTTTCAAATGAACTTGGCTACCTTTTGGGAATTTAGCACTGCGTATGACTCTGCTTAGACCCATTTGGTGAAGTAATTAATGGCAACCAGGATGAACTCGTGCCCATTGGAGGCTTTGGGTATGAATTTCCCTATGATATCGATTCCCCACGTGGAAAACGACCAGGGAGAAGTCGTGTTGTATAATTTTCGTGGAGGTAAGTGCTAGAGATTGGCAAAGTATTGGCATTTATGGCATCTCCGAACATAGGCGATGCAATCCTGAACTATGGTAGTCAAATAGTACCTCTCTCGAATAATATTCTTAGCGGGCATATGACCTTTCATGTGGGGTCCGCATTCCTCGCTGTGAATTTTTGACATCATTCCTTTAATGTCATCCCCTGTGATATAGTGTAAATGGGCTCCATCGAAGTTTCTCTTGAACAGTGCCTTATTGCAGATAATGTACTGGGCAACCAGTTTACTGAGGGGTGCATGGTATTTCTTGTTGGCATCTTAGGGATACCTACCTGTTTGAGGAGGCACCAAATGTCTTAGTACCAGAACTCGGTCATATCGTTGTCTTTCAATGTGATGAGCTTTATATGGTGGCAATGGGTTGGCATAACTTATTTTTGGACTAAAAAAGGTGCCATCATTATTCCCTCAGGCATGTCAACCATTGAGACCAGGGTAGAAAGGGAATCAACAAAGTTATTCTTTGCACGGGACAAGTAGTGGAAGGTGATATCTCAAAACTGGGAGGCCAGTTCTTCTAGGCGGGAGTGGAAGGGTAAGATATTTTTATCTTTGACTTTCCATCTTCAAAGGACTTGGATGATGATGAGAGTAGAATCCTCATAGACGTCTAGGTATTTGATACCTTTCTTGAGGGAGACTATGAGGTCTACAGTGTATGCCTCGTATTTTGTCATATTATTGGTGCAGGAAAAATCCAGCTTGATGGCAATGGGAGTGGGAGAGTTATTATGGGCGATCAGGAGTATCCCAATGTCGTATCCCTTCTTGTTGGCAGCACTGTTAAAGAACATTTTCCATCTGAGGTCCTCCTGAGAGGTGCATAGAATATCTTCGTTCGGGAATTTAGAGACCCAAACATCAACCTCTTCCATGGAATAGTCAGTAAGGTAATTGAATATGGATCTCCATTTCATGGTGTTTTATGTGACATACATGATATCGAACTGGGCTAGCAACATCAACCATAGAGACATTCAGATAGATATGGTGGATTTCTCGAGCAGGTATTTGATAGGATCCATTCGGGACACCAGTCTCGTGGAAAAAGCGAGCATGCAGTGTCGTAATTTCTGAGTGATCCAGATAAGGGTGATACATACTTTCTCTAAGGCAGTGCAGTTGGATTCGTACCCGAATAATTTATGACTGGCTTGGTAAATGGCCTTTTCTTCGCGGGATTCTTCAAGGTATTGGGCTAAAAAATCCTCGTTTGTGGTGTCTATTAAGGTCAAGTATCGGAGTAGAGGGAGACCAGGTTGCAGTGGCATGTGTAGCAGAGGTCGGGTAAGGTACAACTTGATTTTGTCAAAGGATTCCTGACAGGATTCATTCCAGACTTTGGTAAAATCCTTTTAGAGGAGTTTGAAGATAGGTTCACAAATATTAGTCAACTGGCTGATGAACCGACTGATATACTGTAATTTTCCTAAGAATCGCCGCACTTCCTTCTCCGTTCGGGGTGGTGGAATTTTGAGTATGGCTTTCAGTTTGGCAGGGTGCACTTCAATCCCCTTCTCGCTAACCATGAACCCTAAAATCTTTCCTTTATTGACGGCAAAAATGCATTTCTATAGGTTAAGTCGCATCTGATATCGCCGTAGCCATTTGAAGAACTTTCGGAGGGCGGGAACAGGACCTTCCTGAGTCTCAGACTTAATGATCATATCATCCACATAAACCTCGACCTCTTTGTGTATCAAATCATACAAGATGGTTATGGTAGGTAGGCCCTGCATTTTTTAGACTGAATGGCATAACTGTGTAACAGAAGGTTCCCAAGGGGTAATGAATGCAATTTTTAACCTTTTTTTTTTTTTATCGAGGTGCATATTGATCTGATTGTATCCATCAAATCGATTAATGAATGACTTGAGAGCATAACTGTTCATCTTGCCCACGATCATGTCGATGTTAGGTAGTGGGTAATAATCTTTTAGAGATGCCATGTCCAAATCTCAATTGTCAACGCACATGCAGACTTTTCCTCCTGATTTTGGCATGAGTATAATGTTATCTATCCATGTGGGATATTCAATCACCTGAATGAAACCTACATTTAAATGTTTGATCACCTTTTCTTTAACCTTGAGCGACCAATTAAGGCGAAGCTTTTGCAGTTTCTGTTTAATCGATTTGTATTTTGGGAGAGTGGAAATCTCATGCAAGGCAATCTCGGGATCAATGTCGGGTATATTGTCGTAGGAATTTGCGAAGACATCCACGAATTCCTTCAGTAGTTATTCGAGTTGCGAATGCTCATGCTCATTAAGGGTGGATCCTATCCTAATCTCGTGTAGATGGCTAATTGAACCGAGATTGATAACAACAGTTTTATCCTCATTAATTTGAATGCGGTTATGTTGTTTGTTATTAACCTTATTAAGATTAGTTAAGAATTGTTAATTTGTAAAATCATCATCATCAAGAGTTTTATTAAAATCAAAACAATTAATATAAGGCGCATTAAGATGCTCAAAGTCTTCATTTATTTTATTCTCGGGAAAAACGATGTTGAAAACCTCGTCAAAGGAGGTCTCGATTACATTATTATAAGAAAGAGAAGAAATAATAAAAGAGGAAAAGATAGGATAAACATCTGGGTTTGGTTATATTTCAGTAGGTGGAATTGGTATAGTATTCCAATTGAGGAGGGGTTTATCAGTGGCCTTGATTAAGATGGACGAATTCAATGATGTAGCGCCTGAGTGGATTATGCAGAATGTCAGCCCCAATTTCTATAGATTGAATGAGTCCTCAGAGTCACTTCCCTCGAAAACCTCGGTAACAAAGATAGTTTTCTCAATGATTGGTTACATATGATTCTTGGAGTCCTCGGCCCAGGAGTAACTATCTTGAAAGAAGATCTCCATCCCTGCCTTGATCTTCTTATCCACGTGATCATACTATGGTTTGGGAAATCCAAAAAATGGAAAATCTTCACCCTCTTTGATGAATCTTTCATTCAAGGAATCCACCGACACAGTCCTGTTACTTTCTAAACTTCTCGTCAATCGGGGTTGGAGGAGCATTCTAAGTTTCTCTAATGACGATTGATAACCCAGGCCACATGGAGGAAAGGCTTATTCAAGACAATGGGTTCCAATATCCCCTATTATCGTTGTCCCATCCCTAATCCGGGCATGAAGTGCATATTCTTGGACATCTATATTACATTGACATCGCTACGAGGGCTACGCTCTAGATAGACTCGGTCTTTAAAATTATCACCTACTGGGAGTGGAAGTTGTTCGAATTGAAAGCCTAAAAAAATCACGTCATTCACCCCATGCTGTATTTACTCGTGCTTGCATTCTCAGTATTATCATCCTCGACCAATATGGTGATGAACCTCCCCTTGGCAAAGCATTTCAGTTTTTAATGGATAAAGGAAGATACCCCCTTGATGATATGAAGCCATTATCGACCAAGTAATATATTAAAACAAATAGGTATGTCAATAACTTGAAACTCGATAACGGGATTGATAGGGCCATTCCCTATTGTAAGTGTTACGGATCCCATTACCTCTCGAGGAGTGTTGTTATATTCACTATGGCAGAAGTTGGAGCAAGGTCGCTTAATTTCAAACCTAGACAGTTGAAGATTCTTAAAGGGAAAATATTGAGCGCTGATCCATTGTCGACGAGTGAGAGAAGGATTGTCTTCCCCATCACCTTAACGAATATGTTGAGAGCATAGTTATTTTTTACCAAACTTTGGGATTTACTTTTTAGAGTAGGAAAGCAATCTGGTAGAGGTTAAGGACCTGATTAGGTTCACGGATTCTTCTAGAGTGGTGAAAGGAGGGACTGTGGGCCGTAAGCAATTTTTTCGGAGCGCTTCGGTGTAACTGGGAAGACATAAAGAGTACCCACAAAGTGATGTTGGCCTGAGTTTTCTTGAGTTGGTAGAGGCTCTTTCTTTCCTCGATGGTCATTTTTGGTATGGGGAATTTCTTAACAATTCCCTTTTTCCTTTATCTACCCCTACTGACTGGGGATTCAGACTCTGATAGTGTCTCCCCGATCTTATCACATGGTTCACGGAGGAGGGGAAGAATAGAAACCCCATTTTTCATCTATTTTGAGTTATTCGTCCACCTTGTTGATTTCCCCTAACAGATCTTAAGAATATATCATCCCATAATCTGTATTGCATTGTCTAAACCGGCCCACTTTCGAGCTTCCATGAGTAGAATGCTGAACTTCTGATAGTCAATGGTCATTTCAGAGGGAAATTTCAGCCTAAACTCTAGAAGTTGGTTCAGTACTGCTAGTTCCATATATTTCCCTTCGAAACGGGTATAAACGATAGTACACGCTCTTGTGAGAAGAGACAGAGCTTCGTTGGCAAAACAGGTTGGGTGTAAGAGAAATATGGGCAAATTTTAAGGGTTCTGGGTGAAAATATGGGTATTTTGGGTGCTTTACTGGGTACAATCTGGGTATATGGGTCGAATTTTGGGTCATTCTTTAAGAAAATGGCATTTGAATGGTTTGGAAGCAAATTATGAGTGGTGTTGGGTTTGGGATTTTTCGATGGGGGCAATGAAACCCTAGTTAATTAAACCTCAGATTACATTTTGGAGATGAAGGCATTGATCAGTGGTATGACCAGCAGTTTGGTGAATCACAAAAGGTATTGGGTTTGAAATTTTTGGGAAGTGGGTTTGATAATGGACGAAGGTCTAAAGGTTTGATCAGGTTTTAGCCCAATAAGGCTTGGTAGACTTTAGAGAGGGTATCATGGATCTCGATGTATTCTTTTCAAACCGGACTGGCATGGATTTTTAGCGCCCAAGAGGTAGGGTCTGATAAATGTTGACGGTCGAGACTATAACAGGCTTCTCATATTTTCTTGGAGTGAACTGTTTGGATACTTTCTTTAGCTTAACTTCTGTCTTGGAAATACTTTCTTCAATCTCCAATCTTGTTTCCCAAAGGGATTGGAAATGTGGGTAATACAGTCCTCCCATCGCTGCTCGGACATAAGGTAAGAAGTTGTTCTTCACAATACTAACTTTCCCCTCTTCGGAAGGTCGATTGGTCATAGTGGACACTTTCTCCCTCCACCTTGCTATGAAATTGTTGACGATTTCTCTGGGGTTCTGCTTGAGAAGGTTTAGATAACGATGTGTAACTTCTAACTCCTTATTGTATTTGTACTGTGACATGAATCCACGGGCAACATCCTCCCAACTGTGAATTCTGGATTCCTCGAGGGATAAAAACCAGCGAAGAGCGTTATCCATAAAAGTATGTTGGAACATCAGGTCCATTATTTCCTCGGAGGGGCCTAAGAGAGTCATGGCTTGGTGGTATCTTAGAAGATGAACAATTAGGGGCCCGCTACCTCCGAACTTCTCAATTTTAGGCATCTTGAACTTTTCTGGTAGCCTTGCTTTAGGGTAAAAAGACGTATGAGTGTAATCCATGTATTTCTTAGAGATTCGAACCTTGTTAAACTTCTTGGTTAATAGATTAAGGTCCTCCTTCACGTTGTTTAACTCTTCTTCCTTCGGATTGGCAAGGACTGGTAGGTTAGCCCCTAGCTGGGTAAGATTCGATATATGGAGTCGAGCTAGTGGTGTCCCATTGGCAGGAGTCGTACATAGGACATGATGATATTCTTCTAGGACCCAAGCATGCTCAAGTGTGGTTGGACCAATAGCGCGGGGGAAGTGAACCTCGGGCTCTTCGATAATTGTTATTTGATTTTTCTGCATCTCATGAACCTCGATCTGAAGGTTGTCAATATTGGCGGGAAGTTCAATTATAATAGTCATCAAATCAGCTTGCACATTCAACACTCGGTCTACGTTCTCCATGGAAGGTTGGTGAAGGTGGATTCTGGACTCGGAGGAAGTAGCGGGATAACTGAAGGAGATTTGGGGCGGTGTGATAGAAGACTGGAGCCAATAGGGAGCCAGGCCAAGGGTCGGGTATGCGATTGACTTGAGAAGGAAAATGATTCGAATTTATTTTTTGAAAAGAGAAAAGGAAGAATTATTTTTATTGGAAAATAGAAAAATGTTTTTGACATTTATTTAAAAAAGGGAGGACAAAATGTTTTTGGTATTTTTTAATAAAATGAGGGATTTTTTTTTTGGTATTTTGATAAAAGAGGAGGAAGAATGTTTTTGACACCTTTGGTAAAGAAGGAGGGAAAACCGTGAGAAATGTCTCAGCATTATTATTATTATGTTTATGTTTCCAATTGTATTAGGTTTACCTAAATGCAAAAGAAATGCCGGACGAGACTCGAGCTTGGGAAAATTAGGTTCGAAAGATATGTAAAACATGGTTTAACTTGTTACCAGGCTCGTGGACAGAGTCCCGTTTTGAAAAAACGACAAAATTGCCCAAAAATTTGGGCGACATGTCGACCCGGCATTTTGGCAGAGTTTCGTGTAGTAATCGACAAACTAAATACGAGTGCCAGCGGTTTAACGCCTATATGAGGGTATGTATTTATTGGGTTAGTGGAGAGGTTTCCCTCTTTGGTATGACTTCCACGATATACGTCTTGCTTTTGAGGGCAATCGGTACGTGTGAAAAAGCCATTTGATATACCCGAGTGTATGTGGATTGCCTCACTATATACCTCTTGGGGACAGTACGTGTGAAAGCGAATTCGATATACTTGGCGTACGTGAACGAGTTCCCTATTATATACCTAACGTTATGAGTTTAGTTAAGCGCTACGATGCTGGGGGAACTGTTCGATATACGTCAAAGGTACTAGGCCAATGGAATGTGAGAGTCATATTGCTTAGGTTGACTGTTGGACCCCCAATTTTAAAATGTTTCACTTTAATTTCCTTTTAAATGCGGAATAAAGATGGTTCAACACAACAATTTAATTTTCAAATTTTTTTTGATTTTCTTTTCTTAAAAAGATGAAAAATTAAATTAAACACAAATTTTAATTTCTAAAAACAAAATTAAAATTAAACCTAAATAAGTGAATTATGATGAACACACACACACACACACAAAATTTACACAAACCAATATTTGGATTTTCTCACAAATAAAAATAACACTTGAAGTTAACTATGAGAAATTTACTTTTAGCCCAAAATTAATTTAACACAAGCCCTAAAATTTGCCTACACAATATTTTCAATATTATCAAATTTGGCCATAATAAATTTAACAAATTAAATTACCGACTTGAATTAAATTAACTTGAATTTTACCCAAATTAAATTATGACACCAAATTAAACACGTGTGATAAATAAACTAATTTTATCTTGTTAACCTAAGCATGCATTCTAAGTGATTTAAGCAAGATAATAAACAATATCACACTACGCGCCGATGTACGAGGAAAAATCCACTACGGAAAAAAACCTGGGACGGCCCTAGCCTAAAGTCCACTCAGTATGGAATTTTACAAGTACAAGACAAATGACTTACTCAACTTAACTTGACTCCTTTCAAGCCCCTGACGCGTATTCTTGTACCAACCTCTGCTTAGTCGACAATCCCGGAATCCACTGGAACCTTGGAATCCACTAATGAAGCTTTAGGAACCCGTCAACCACACACGGTGCCTTTCACAGTATGAGAATGCCGCAGCCAAAACCAAACTTCTTATTCTTTGAGGGATGGAGAAGTAAACCCAAAGTCTTTTCTTCTTAGGTAGAAAAGTGAACCCGGTGCCAAACAAACTCCAAGAAATATATATATATATATATATATATATATATATATATATATATATATATATATATATATATGGTAATTGGAATAAACTAATATGGGTGTAAACAAATGTGTTTAAGAATGATTTTCTTGAAAAACAAACACTCAATACATGAACTTTTTCATAGAGGAATTAAGCACCCAAAAACTCTCTCTAGAGATTGTAGAAGATTAAAAAGTTAGTTTTTCAAAGTTGGTTCCCGCACATATTAATTCAGGCAAAAGTTAGTGGGAACAAAAGAGTGGGATTGTGGAGAAAAACTGCCAAAATATTTTCCCGCTTGAAATCTCGTTCGAACGAGATTTTCGTTCTAACGAAGTCTCGTTCGAACGAACTTCTAACGAAGTTCCAGTGGCCAAAAGGAAAAAGTCGTTGGCAAACTCGTTCGAATGACATTCTCGTTCGAACGAAAAACTCGTTCGAACGACAATATCGAATGAAGTGACATAATGGTCAAAATTCATTTTAAGCCCAAAAACTTATTATTCAAAGTTCTAAAGAAACCTTTTGAACATAAAATTCATTTTAAAATAAAATTACACCCAGTAAAAATTATTCCAAGCTCCTATATATATATGTAATGCATTCATACCTTAAAAGAGATTGGAACTAAGTTGATGACGTGAAACGAGGCACATGTAAATCGGAAATAATGTTCTCTTGAGAAGTAGGCGCAACGTCTTCAACTTTAACATGTCATAAACTTGAAGGATACAAAATAACACTATCCTATTACTCAAACATTTTTGTCTGGAATTGAGCCAACACTATATTAAAACTCAATCGGAGACTTGTGTCCTTACAAATCTCCCCCTTTGGCTATTTCGGGACAAAAACCAAAATAAAATCCTAAAAGGCCGTCAAGCTCTACTAGACTCAAAAACATCCCACCCAAAAATAGAAAACTTGACTCAAGACCTAAGGATCAATAGCTTTGCCGATGAAAGGTTGCCGCTATATAGAACTTCTGCACACTTGAGCAAACATTTAACGCATAGGCAATATCAAAGATTTAAATGCAATGAAATTAAGTACTCCCCCTAAATTAATTCTCCTTTAACAAATGTGATCTACCTAAGAAGGTCGCGACTCCCCCTAACCCCTATCATTCTCCCCCTTTTTGTTCAGGAATAGACAAAGGATAAACGAGCTAATTAAACACACTGAAGCATAAGGTGGTAAGAGCATCAAAGCATATGGGCAACAAAATTATAACTAATACATATACATAATAAAGGATACCAACTAAGATGCAAAAAAAATGATACCAATTTGATACATAAGATACTAAGCATGTGATATCAACCGAAATATGCAACAAGATAGATATCAATTATGAATTAGAGGCATAAATGGACTAGCAAGCAAAGCAGAGAAAAAAATCATATATATGTATACACCTTAGATATAAAATATATGCAAGCACACATACATAGATATAAACACCACACATGACACTAAATACATTAAGCTTTTCACACTCATATGGAAAAAATGTGTCCAAATACATGTGGTAAACGGAAGTGTAGGGGTGTGAACTAGTAACAATTAAATATAGACCCAATCACTTAAAACATGTTCACGGAGTTCTCATTTGATTGCAAACTTTATTACATTTAGATGTAGCCTCATGTGACAATATAAATTGAACTCATTAAACAAACAAACACAATGCATACAAGCCTAACATGTTGATGATTTTACAAACTAATAGAGTCATGACATTGAAAGCGCAACTAGGATAAACAAACATTGTGCAAACCGTTAATATACCATCCAAACTCCCTCAAAATAAGCATATATTAATTTTTGAATTTCTATACCAAACTAACAAATAGGCCTTGGCAAATATTTTCTTTTAATGCCATTATTCTTTTAGGCCTTTGGACCACGTATTTCTTTTAGGTCCAAGCAAATGGTGGCTTACTCGCAAAGGATGATATTTCCTTTCGGAGCCTTTCCCCATGTACATTTATAAATATCATTTTTATATCTCACACAAATCTCACATGCAATGGATTTTAACATGCACTAGTTCTCCTAGGTCACATAATACGTAGATGACTAGATTGGTAGGAGAACACCTCACAAAGCTCAAATATACATGTGAAGTTAAAATTTCAAGAGAGTTCTTGCATATGTGAAAAGAGGCATATAAAAATAGAATCCATTATAGAAACACAAAATTCAAATACTCCATGTATGCATGATAAGGAACATTTTAAGGATTGACAATCTTAACCAAAAGTTCTAGCCATATGAAAGCGAAAAAGAAGGGATTCAAACACAATTATATGCCACATAAAGTGTGTTAAACTAAAATACACAAAAAAAATCTTTTTGAGTTTTTGAAATTTTTTAAACAACCAAACAAAAATATTTACTCAAAAGACAAACAAAAATCATTTGTATTTTTAATTTAATGCAAACTAGAATAAATATAATACAAAAGATAAGCAAAATCGTAATTCTAGCATGTGATAAATCATGGAGTATAGAATAGAGACATGATTAAACAAGCATACAATTAGCATGATAATATAGCATGAAGCACAAAAGCTAAATATGCAAACAACTAACACATTCAACCTTTAGAATTAGCAAGTGAGGAAGCATGTGAAAGTAAATGAGAATAAAAAATCCTATCTCGTAAAGTTACCAAGTCGGATCTCCTAATCCAAACTAAAGATGAATGACGATCTCGGGATTTAGGAATCTTGGCTACCTCGGTTGCCTTACGGTGGGATTTTCTAGAAAATCTTTTAAGATCAAAACAAAATTTCTTAAGATGACCTTTTCGACCGTAGTGTGAACAAGTAAAAACACGTCGAAAGATGGAACCTAAGCATTGATCTCTAAAGGCTTTCCTAGGTGATTCTCTTAAAACTTTGGTTTTGGCTTTATGAGTTGACTCATTACATGTATCGAAGCCTAAACCACACGTGTCATTTTTAATTTGGACCGTTCCTAATATTTTATCTAATTTCTCCGAACGACACTCCAAACAAATTTGACTTCACTAGAGTCTTTTAATTTATTTTCTAAATCTAAAATGTGAGACTCTAATGAAACATTGCGCTGTTCAAACGCGAGAAGCTCCTTTTTTAAGGATTCCATTAAGCCCTTAAGGCTATCTCTCTCGCCTTCTACATACATAAGATTCCATCGAAGAGCTCTCTCTCGTGTCCTAAGGTCATCAACTAACGCACTCTCATCAACGACCTTGCAACACTATTTTAAACTAGCTTCTAACTTTAAATTTTCTCTTTTTAATTTAATAGATTCTTCATATAGTTCTTAAAATTCAAATTGAAGGTCACTCACATCAACCTCTTCTTCATTTTCATTCTCTATTTCTTCTCCACTCTTACTACCATCATCTTTTATAGCTTCACAAATAAAGGCCTTGGAAGTATCATGAATTTGTATATCTTTATGAGGATTCATTCTCGGTGCTCACATGACTTGCCATGAATGAGACAAAGTTGCGCTCAATGGGGGAAGCGGGTCCCTCTTCCTTATCACTATCACTAAGGGTTGCATTGTAGGAAATTGGTTGCTTACCCTCTCTCCTTAGTTTAGTGGGGCACTCAAAAGCCCTATGGCCATACCCTTCACAACCGTAACACCTATTAGACTCGTCCCTATTTAAATTTTCATTAAGATTTTTAGGGTTTTTTTCGGCTTTGTCATGCTTAGAATTTTCAAATTTCCTAAAATTATTTTTAAATTTATCTTTGTTAAATTTAAGAAATTTATGAAACTTCCTAGCAAGTATAGCCATATATAACGAGTCACTATCACTCTCATCAACCACAACTTGTTTTTCCTCCTTTCGGGCTTTTAAAGCAATGCCCTTATCAATTTTCTTTTCATATTTGGAGGGGAACATGTTTAGTTCATAAGTTCCTCAAGTTTGGTAGAGTTCAAGGTGGGTAAAAAATTTAAAATGGTCACTTTAGGGATAATTCTATCGGGTAGGGACCTTAAAATTTTCTTTACAACTCGGTCGTTGGGTATTTTCTCTCCTAAATTAAATGAAGAACTTACTATATCGGAGAGTCTAGCATAAAACTCATCGAATGTTTCTTTTTCATCCATTTTGATGGTTTCAAATTGAGTGGTGAGGTTTTGGAGTTTAGAAGCTTTTACGACACTAGTTCCCTCGTGAGTGAGTAGTAAAATATCCCAAGCATCCTTAGCAGTTTCACGTGTCATGATACGTCGAAATTCATCTGGTGTGACCACGCTAAACAAGGCATTTAAACCTAGGGAATTAAAGTTAGCAAGTTTAAATTCATTTTCACTCCATCTATATGTGGGTTAGGAAACACGCTCATTTTATACCAAATATATAGGTGGGGACCACCCGTTAACAACTAACAACCAAACCCTCTCGTCGATAGATTTTAGTGCCGATTTCATCGGCGCTTTCCAGTACGCGTAGTTGGAACCATCGAAAATAGAAAATTTTGAAAATGGGAAAAATTCCATTTTTACCCAAAAATATTTAAAAAGACCTTAACGCAATAATTTAGCGCTCCGGCTCTGATACCACTTGTTGGACCCCCAATTTAAAAATCTTTCACTTTAATTTCCTTTTAAATGCGGAATAAAGATGGTTCAACACAACAATTTAATTTTCAAAATTTATTTGATTTCCTTTTCTTAAAAAGATGAAAAATTAAATTAAACACAAATTTTAATTTCTAAAAATAAAATTAAAATTAAACCTAAATAAGTAAATTATGATGAACATACACACACAAAATTCACCCAAACCAATATTTGGATTTTCTCACAAATAAAAATAACACTTGAAGTAAACTATGAGAAATTTACTGTTAGCCCAAAATTAATTTAACACAAGTCCTAAAATTTGACCACAAAATATTTTCAATATTACCAAATTAGGCCAAAACAAATTTAGAAAATTAAATTACCGACTTGAATTAAATTAACTTAAATTTTACCCAAATTAAATCATAAAACCAAATTAAATACGTGTGATAAATAAACCAATTTTATCTTGTTAACCTAAGCATGCATTCTAAGTGATTTAAGTAAGATAATAAATAATATCACACTACGCGCCGATGTACGAGAAAAAAATACAACGGGAAAAAACCTCAGACGACCCTAGCCTTAAGTCCACTAAATACGAAATTTTACAACTACAAGACAAATGACTTACTAAAATCGACTCGACTCATTTCAAGTCCCTGACACGTCTTCTTGTACCAACCCCTGCTTAATCGACAATCCTGGAATCCACCAGAACCTTGGAATCCAACAATGAAGCTTTAGGAACCCGTCAACCACACACGGTGCCTATCACCGTATGAGAAGGCCGCAGCCAAAATCAAACTTCTTCTTCTTTGAGGGATGTAGAATTTTACCCAAACTCTTTTCTTCTTAGGTAGAAAAGTGAACCCGGTTCCAAACAAACTCCAAGAAAAAAAAAAATATATATATATATATATATATATATATGTGGTACTTAGAATAAACTAATATGGGTGTAAACAAAGGTGTTAAAGAATTGTTTTCTTAAAAAACAAACACTCAATACATGAACTTTTTCATAGAGGAATTAAGCTCTCAAAAAATATCTCTAGAGATTGTAGAAGATTAAAAAGTTAGTTTTTTAAAGTTGGTTCCCGTACATATTAATTCAGGTAGAAGTTAGTGGGAACAAAGGAGTGGGGTAGTGGAGAAAAACTGCCAAAATATTTTTCCGTCGGAAATCTCGTTCGAACGAAGTGTCGTTCGAACGACCTTCTAACGAAGTTCCAATAGACAAAAGGGAAAAGTCGTTGGCAAACTTGTTCGAACGACAATATCGAACGAAGTGACAGAATGGTCAAAATTCATTTTAAGCCCAAAAACTTTTTATTCAAAGTTTTAAAGAAACCTTCTGAAAATAAAATTCATTTTAAAATAAAATTCATTTTAAAATAAAATTACACCCATTCCAAGATCCTATATATATATATATGTAATGCATTCATACCTTAATATAGATTGGAACTAAGTTGATGACATGAAACGAGGCACATGTAAATCGGCAATGATGTTCTCTTGAGAAGTAGCTGCAGCGTCTCCAACTTTAACATGTCATAGGCTTGAAGGATACACAAGAATACTATCCTATGACTCAAACATTTTTGTCCGAAATTGAGACAACACTACATTAAGACTCAATCGAAGACTTATTTCCTTACACTGACCGTGCCCTGTCGAACTAGCGCCCATCACAAAGTGACCCCCCAATACGGGACAATTTTTTGTTAATATAGCAATACTCTTGGTGATGTAGTGTGAAAAATGCATGTTACTTGATTAGTATATTATGGATAGAGTATTTTATTTGGCATGATGATCATTATAATAATAAGGAAGAATGTACAAGTATCATGAAAAGTAAATCTAGCATGGAGCATGAAGATTACATTAATCATGGATACGTGATAGTGAATGATGCGTGAATATTTATAAATGAGTGTGTGATAATGAGCCTAAGCATAGGTAAACTGCAACTAGTGTGTGATAAGTATAAGTGAGCATGGATATATACACAAGTGTGATTAGTGGAGGTGTGTGCTAGTGACACCTGAGCATGGATATTCTAAGTGGTGTGTGAAGCATGTGGATATAGGTGAACATATATACAAGTGTAGGTAGTTTGCGGTGTACATAGACACTATTTACTAGTGTGTGAAGTGAAAAGTGAGTGAGAGGTGATATAAACATGAGGTAGATATATAGAAGAAGTAATAGAGGAGAAAAATGAAACATACAAGTAGCTGCTACGCACACAAGAAGAAAATTATAACATCCATGTAAACAAAGTCTAGCCCTTTGAAGTAAGTAAGTCCCTAACAGAGTCACCACTGTGGCCATCCCTCATCGGCTTTCAGATTTTCCCTTTTCTTCTTCTCTATCTTGGGGGTCGACGCTTGCGTGGAAGGTGGAAAGAGAGATATAAAGGTATCCTGCCTTTTCTAGGAATGCTTCGACCATTGCCAATGTGGGGTGATGTAAAGAGAGAGAGTCGCCAACCTATTTTGCACAAAACAGGCAAAAAATATGTTGCCGCGTCGAGAGAATGGCATCAAAGAAAAATTGATGCTTGCGAAACTAATTAGATCAGAGGTTCTAGGGATAAGTTACGAAATGGGAAGGGATTAGGCACCAATCTCGTCCTTTCGTTCTCTCATGGGCTTATGTTACTATTTTCCTTAATTTCTCTGTAAAGTGTGAGTGCGTGTATATATAAGTGGAGATCGATGTCGCTCGACTCACATCATGGAATAGATGGAGTGAGCTCATATATACGATTGTTCACAAAATTATAATTAAAAATTTGACGTGTGAACCTATCGAGATATTTATCGTTATAATGAAACAATATTATGTGTTAGATAAGACACAAATATGATATATGTGGATAATATAAAAATAGGAAAAAATAGAAAAATGGGAATATAGGACTGAAGTCTCATGTTTTGACCCGAGATGCCTACGTAGACTATAAAGTCATCAAAGTCCATATAGTTCGGGGTTTATCCCATAAATTCAAACAAGAATTTTATTATATGTTTGTGTAAGAAAATGGTGTTTTTAGCTTTGAGAAAATGTGGGAATTTATAGGTGTAACCCTCTTTTTCTTATTTCTTTTTTATAGAAAATATATTATGTGCAATATTACTAATAAAGGATTCAGGATTAATATGTGTATGATCTAAAGTAAAAGCTAAATTAAGAACTTATATAACTAATGAAAAAATAAAGAAATTTAAAGAGAGAAAAGAATGTTTGGACCTTCTTTGGCGACTTGGAGATTGATCTTGATTGGTGATGAGCTTCCTTGTAAGTGAATGAAGAATGTAGGGGGGTTTTTCTAAATTGGGTGTGAAATTTATGGAAATGAAAGGGGGAAAAGTTTTTAAATAAGAAAACCTCTCAAACTTAAGAAGAATGTTGCTCGGAAAACTGAAGTTGACGGTTTTTAGATGCCTTTCAGGGTGAGATCATGCTCTCCTTATATAGGGTCAAGGGACTATCGATCGGCATTTCCTTTCCCTGCCTGTCGACAGGCAACTCTAGAGACACAACTAATAGGCAGGGAAATAGACCTGCCAATTGACAGTCTCATGAAGATTTTTCTAAAAACTATCGTAAAACGCAATTCGTAAGTATAAATATCGCACGGGGCATACCATTAAAAAGTTTATTAATAGAACTTTGAGAATCCTTTGGTCCACTTCCGAGTCCAAGAGTTGACTTTGGGTCAAACGGGGATTGAAAGCTCCCGTCGATCCTTTGGATAAGAGATCATCAGATGATGATGGATCATTCATCCAAATCATAGGTCCGAATCATGTGCGGGGTTAACCGTCATAAAGGTTATGTGTTTTGATGTTCCAAATATATTCGTTTGTTTCGAAGAGTTGACTTTGGTCAAATGGGGCCCGAAAGCGCCCGGGGATCCTTCAGAGTAAAACAGGTCGTTTGTCTATACCATAAGGCTGATTCGCACACGAGGCAGATCGTTGGAAAGGGTATTCAATGCCCTTTGAAGATTCATTCAGTCTCATTAGAGCTTAAGAGTTGACTTGGTCAAACAGAGTTCGGGGGCACCCGGTGGCCTCCGAATAAGTTTTCGAGGGAAAATAAATTCTTCGCCCGAATGGTTATGTTGTTTCGCACATGGGGCGGACTGTTGTAAAGGGGTTTTTGTTTCCTTAGAATATCCATTGAGCTTTTTCTCTGACGATGAAGTTGATCGGGGTCAAATCGGGGCCCGAGAGCGCCCGGTGACCTCCAGATAGGTTTTTAGTAATAAAATGGTTCGTTCATCCGAACTGTTATGAAGATTCGTGCATTAGGCAAACCATTGGAAAAAGAATTCAGAGCCCTTCAAAGATTCATTGAAATTTCACTCTAACGATGGAGTTGACCAGTGTTAAATGGGGCTCGAGAACCCTCGATGGCTTCTAGATCGGTACTCAGAGTATAACCTAGGGTTTGTAATGAATGAGGAGGTGATAGGAACCTAAGGGGAGTCTTAGGGGGGTTCCTAAATTGTGGTGTCTACAGGACTATTCAAGTGATGGCTAGGGTTATGCTAAAGGGTTTTCAAAATACTTTTGGGATGGGGCAGTATAAACGGCGTGTCACATTATCAACCATGTATACCCCATAAACAAATACCAAAGAGGCATCCTATGAATTGTGGTTCAATAAAAAACCTAACTTAAAGCACTTTAGAACCTTTTGGAGAGTTTATGACGTCTGATAAACAGAGAAAACCTTTCAAAATTTGATGCCCGAGTTAATTAAGTGATTTTTTTGGGTTACTACCAATCAAGCAGGGCTTACCGTATTTACAATCTGCGTACTAAAGTCATTACGTAGTCTATTAATGTAATTGTAAATGATATAAGCGCAGAGAGTCGTGATTGCTAAACAGTAATCATTGATGAGTCTGAAACTATTTTTACTCCCGACTCTCCTAAGATAGGTGATTCATTGCCACCTAAGGGCCCTGCAGTACCCACCTAGGTTTCTAAAGACCACCCCTCGTAAAGGTTATTGGTAACCCATCTGAGTCAGTGCGAACTAGATGCCAACTTCAAAAATTAGCTTACTTTGCAAGTTTTGTTTCTCTAGTAGAATCGAAAATGTAAACGAAGCCCTTTTTGACTCATTCTGGAGTAATGATATGCAAGAAGAGCTTGCCCAGTTTCAGAGTCATGACATTTGGTATCTTGTTCCACGGTCTAAAGACAAAAAGGTTATTGGCAACCGTTTGGATTTTGAAAAATAAAAATGATGAGTCGGGGTTGTAGTTAGACACAAGGATTGGTTAATAGCACAAAGATATTCTCTGATAGATTGAATAAACTTGAACGAGACTTTTATGCCTGTTACAAGATTCGTTTCTGTTCATTTCCTCTGAGCGATCTCATTTTATTTGCAGTTCAAACATTTTCAAATGGGCATCAAGTCTGCCTCTTTAAGTAATATTTTACCAGAGGAGGTATACGTAAAGCAGCCTAAGGTCTTTGTAGATTGCTCGTACCCTAACCATATCTTAAGACTTAATAAGGCTTTGTAAGGCTTAAAACAAATCCTAAAGCATGGTATGAGCGCCTCTCTTCCTTCTTAGTTAATAAAGGGTTTGAGTGTGGTGGCAATGACCAAACAATGTTTGTTAGGAAAATTAAACACCATTTCTTGATTGCCCAGGTATACATAAATGATATCATATTTGGTTCCGCCTCCATTAATTAAGTAAAGGACTTTTATAATATAATGAACGTTGAATTTCAGATGTCCTTAATGGGGGAGTTGCAATACTTTTTAGTTATGTTTGCATGTTAAACAATTTGGTGATGGATTATTTATAACACAATCTAAATATGCTACTAATCTTGTTAAAAAGTTTGGTCTTGATAATTCTAAAATAGCACGTGCACCCATGAGCACATCCACGGTAATATCTAAAGAGGAACATGGGAAAAATGTAGATCCTACCTTATATATGAGCATGATAGGAAGTTTATTGTACCTCACTGCATCTAGTCCAGATATTTTTTTTTTGTGTATGTATGTGCATGATATCAATGCGCACTTAAAGAATCTCATATATTGTGTGTCGAGCGGATACTAAAATATATTAAGGGCACAATAAATTTTGGCATTTGGTACACGCAAGACACTACTAGCTCAATAATTAGCTACACAGATGCTAACTGGACAGGATGCTCAGACAATAGTAAAAGTATGTCTGGGGCTTGTTACTATGTAGGAAATAATCTAGTAGGATGGAGTAGTAAAAAATATAATTGTATATCCCTTTCAACAGCTGAATCCAAATATATAGTTGCGGGTAGTTATTATGCACAACTTTTATGGATCAAACAAATGCTTAGCAATTATGGTATTATCGAAGATAAACTAACCATGTATTGAGATAACCAGACATACCTAAAAATCCTATCCAACACTCATGAACTAAGCATATCAAGATTAGACATCACTTTATCCGTGAACTTGTTGAATCTAAAGAACTTGATATTGAATATCTTGACACTGAAAAAAATTGGCTGAACTATTTACTAAACCTTTGGAAAATATTAGGTTTGAATCACTTAGGAAAGCCATAGGGATAATCTTGTTGACATAATATATTATGTATATTTGTCATATCGTCGGTAGTTTTCAGGCTTATGATTGGTTTATGAGGATTTAGGGTACGGTTGTTTATCAAATGACAAAAGACGCCTCCTTTTATCTTGATAATTTAGGAGACCTTTGATATTACCCTTACTTATGACAATATTTGTGTAGAATAATTCATATTATCTCCCTAATTCTACTTTTTACCCCGTTGTATATTTGAGAGAAATTGGGGGAGAAGAACTTGAGTAGCGACTTTGAACTTAAGTTGTTATATCTTTATATAATTCAACTAATATGCCATCAAGTGTTTCCTTTGAGGCATTATAATTTTATAGATCCATTCCATTGGACAATCTTACCATATTAGGGTATTGGTCTGTAATTAGTTGAGTAATGTATTTTTTGATATCTCTTATTTTTGGTTCTAGGATGGGAATGGGTATAATAACTCTTTTGTATAGGAGTCTAGGAATTTATTTTTTTTACACATGAGTACAAGTTACTCAAAGGAATTTTGCTTCCAATATCCAAAGGGGGAGATTGCGAACACACTATATGGTTAACTTACTTGAGTCAGTCCATATAGGAGTTTCAACTAGTTAGGATATGTTGACAAAATTTTATTAGATTTTGAGCTCTTCTCCATGGTATATTGAAGGAAACAAACTGCATCAAGCTTCATAAAAAATCAATCGATCAAGATAAAAAAGGAAGATAAATAACACACTTTATGACACATATTCATGCATTGCATTAAAGCAAGGAATGACCAGGAGGATCAAAAGCGTCAGAATCAGATACCGTGGAGGAGTTTTGCTCAGTAGGTATATTTTGTCTTTTAACTTTGGGATCTTGTTTTTTTCATGTGCTTGTAATTCTTGTAAACTATTTTAAGTGGATTTTTGGTTGTGGTGTAGAGATCACCGTGGATGTTTCCTCATATTTGAGGTTTTATCACGTTAAAAATAACCGTGTCAAGCTTTACTATTTTCTGTTATTAATGCTTCCATGGTTGGTTTCATGACAAAGAATTAGATTAGGTTTTCTCATTTAAAACCTAGGTAATCAATCTACCAGATCTTGAATCTGACATAAATAACTTTTACACATCTCGTGTTCTGATTTTTGAAAGAGTTTCCTAAACGAGTTTAATTCGGAGTTTACTAAATCTTTAACTTTATGTTATAAACTTAGAGAACAATTTTCAAGTTTTATTAGAGAGGGTTTGTCAAATTAATTTTTATCCTGAAACTCCAGAAACTGCTTTTGAAATATTTTTCTTAAAATGGATGAGAGGTTTGAGAAGCTTGGTAACCTGTCTCGTCCACCCCTCTTTGATGAACACAATTTTACTTACTGAAAAGTAAGTATGCTTACATTCATCCATGGGACTTTGGGTGATGACGTTTGGGACGTGATTAAAAATGGATACATTCACCCTACTAAGCCTTTGACAAAAAATAGCACTATAAGAATTAATAAATGTCTCAGGGAGTTTACCAAAGGAGAAAAATAAATGTCACTTAGTAATAATAAGGGAAAGAGTTGCATCACTATGTCCATAAATGAGCATGAATTCAAATATATATCTATTTACTCCACTTTTAAGGAAGCTTGGGACACACTCGTCACTGTCCATGAAGATGATGAGCATGTTAAGGCTAAAAAGACTCAGATGTTAGTCCAGCAGTATAATACTCTTATGATGGATGAGAATGAATCATTCGATGATTTCTGTATTAAGTTAATTGATAATGTCACCAAATTACTTGCAAATGGGATAACATATGATAGAAAGGAAATAGTGCTCAAAATCTTAAGATCCTTGCCTGCTAAATTTGAGGATAAACGTTATACTATGAAGAGTTGGACGATCTTAACCTGACTCTAGAATTATTTTCTAGTAAACTTAGAACAATAGAGATGGAGTTAGAGTATAAAAAGCAAATGACCTCCCAGAACAAAACATCTTCTGGATCCAATGTGGTCTTCTCATCTCAAGTGACTGTCTCTAAAATGAACCCACTTGACTTTGACCTAGACCTTAGTGAGGAATGTGATTTAGACAGTTTAGATAACTAGATTTCTCTTATGAAAAAATAATATAAGAAAATCATAAAGTTTAGAAATTCTGTTTCTTTTTAACATGGTAGACCCGGTTATCAAAATTTTCAAACTCATAGACCTCATGACATAAATAATGACAAATAGACCATTGATAATAATAGGACTAACACTGACAATCGCCACATTAAATGTCATCGTTGTGGGAACGTGGGGAATATTGTTGCTAAGTGTAGAGTCAAATTAAATAATAATAACGTGAGGGCTAATATGTGCAAAACTTGGGACGACTCTGGTGATTCTGATGAAGATGAACCCAAGTCATCCAGTGTTAATGAATCCTGCATGTCGTTCTTTGCCAAGATTATATATTCTGATCACAACGCATGTTTACCTATTGATAATGTTGTTGAAGACTGTATTATGCGTCTTGATGTTGATATTATTCCTGCTAGTGAAATTGTTGTATCTATTACTGTTGAAAATGATGTAGATAGTTCTAATTTACGGGTGAGTTAAAGTGAAAGGAATGTTAATGAAATGAACCTGTGTGTGAGTCCCACTGCACAGAATGAAACGATAGGGTACACTGCATACACCTCACTTAGTGAGTCCGATGATGACCTATCTGATATTCAAGAATTGTACACTAAGACTCTTACAAAGAGTGCCAAACTGGATATGATTGTTAAGCAATTGACTGAACGTGTTGAACAACTTAGTAAAACTATTAGGAAAAATGCCAAAGACTACGCCGTGCAATGTATTGCACATGAGACAGAGACAAAATGATTTTCTTTAAAACTAAAAGACCTCTCGAAGAAAAATGTTGTCTCAAAAGAAAGATACAAGGCTACTTTAATTAAATTGGAGGAATCCAAACAAAAGGTTTCAAATTTCCTTAAGAAATGTTTACATTTTGAAACACAAGATAAATCTTATGAAGATATTGTTGTTAGTAGTAAAATGAATTTCTAAGATAAAATTGGCTTGGGTTTTGAAGAAAAAGTCAAGTAAAATAAGACGGTTATTTCTTTTGAAAATGCAATTTTTGTAAAAGAAGCCCAGACTTTGGAAAAACGTCATAAAGGAATTTTTAATGTTAATGTCTCTAAAGCAACACAAAACGTGTGTAATCAAAAGTTCAAACCTAATGGTAAAGCTAAGTATGTCTGTCCACCTGAAAGATACCTCAGATAAAACTCTAAGACTTGTGCGAATTGGAAAAACGTGTCAAAACTCCCTCGCATCAGTACTGTTCTTATTCTGATGTCTATGGGCAACCCATTACCGAGTGTTTTAAAAAAGGTTGTGCAAACTTACTTATCAAAACTTTAACTATTCGAGAAAGAGTAGGAATACATATGCTCTCCCAAAGCAGACCACACAGAACTCTAATTACAGGAAAAAAGAGGGGAGGGGCGATCTAAAACTAAGAAAAAACTAGTTAGAAAGTTAAAGGCTAAGAGATTTTTTAAAACCAGACCTATTTGGTTAGAAAGATGACCTTTTACCCCAACTCAAGTGTAATGTGGTCATAACTGATTTTAAGGCCCAACGCACCTCAACTGATTGGTACTTGGATTCTGGGTGTTTTAAACACATGATCGGGGACTAGATTAAATTAACAAATAAGACACACTTCCTTGGAGGTACCGTCCTATTTGGCGACAGAGTCTCATCCCAGAGTATTAGAATGGGAACACTGTATGAAGAGGGGCTCCCATCTCTAAATGATGTCTTGCTAATTAAAGGTCTTAAGGCTAACCTACTTAGTATATCACAGTTTTGTGACTCCGACCACACAATAACTTTCTCTAAAACCAATTATAAAATTTTGAATCAAGAGGTTATATGTATTCTTTTAGGAAACAGAATCGCGGATAACTGTTACACAATGATACCAAGGAATGAATCTTATAAGATAGGCAAATTAGATGATTTTGATTTATGGCACAATAGATTGGGTCACATAAATTTTGATAAAGTATGTATATTAAGCTAGTAATAAATAGTTAGCGGTTTGCCCAAAATTAAAAACACTTTTAACTATGTTTGTGGTCCTTGCCAAGTGGGGAAGATGAGTAAATCTGCTCATAAGGAGGTTAAAGATATTTTAACTTCAAAACCTCTTGAACTAATCCACATGGACCTTATGGGTCCCTCTAGAATTGTGAGCCTTTATGGTTTTTATTATATTCTTGTTATGGTGTATGATTTTACGCGATTTACTTAGGTCGCTTTTATGAAAAACAAATCGGTCACCTTTTATGAGCTTTTAAAAAATCTTTTCAAGATTGAAAATGATAAGGATACCCAAGTATCTCGCATAAGGAGTGACAGAGGTGGAGAGTTCAAAGACTCAAGTTTTATAGAATATTGTGTTGGTAATGGATATAAACACGAGTTTCGTGCATGTAACACACCTCAATAGAATGGCATTGCTGAATGTAGGAATATGACCATTTAAGAGATGGCTAGAGTTATGTTACACTCCAAAGGGTTGCAAAATAATTTTGGGTTGAGGAACTCCAGATGGCGTGACATATTATTAACCGTGTATAGCTCAGAAAAATACCAAAGAGACATCCTATGAACTGTGGTACAATAAAAAAACCTAACTTGAAGTACTTTAGAACTTTTGGGAGTGTTTGTTACGTCTGTAAAGACAGGGAAAAACTTTCAAAATTTAATAACCGAGGTGATAACGCGATTTTTCTATGTTACTCCCAATTAAGTAGGGCTTACCGTATCTATAATATGCGTACCAAAGTCGTTATGGAGTCTATTAATGTAATTGTAAATGACACAAGCGTAGAGAGTCGTGATAGTCAAACAATAGTCCTGGATGAGTCAGAAACTATTTTTACTCCCGATTATCCTGAGATAGCTGATTCACTGCCACCTGAGGGCCTTGCGGTACTAACCTAGGTTTGTAAAGACCAGCCCCTCGAAAAGGTTGTTCATCTGAGTCAGTGCGAACATGATCACAACTTCAAAAAGTGGCTAACTTTGCAAGTTTTGTTTCTCTAGTAAAATAAAAAATGTTAACAAAGCCCTTTTCGACTCATTCTGGATTAATGCTATGCAAGAAGTGCTTGCCCAGTTTCAGAGTCATGACGTTTGGTATCTTGTTCCACGACCTGAAGATAAAAGATTTATTAGCATCCATTGGATTTTTAAAACTAAAACTGATGAGTATGGGATTGAAGTTAGAAACAAGGCTAGGTTTGTAGCGCAAGGATATTCTCAGATTGAGCGAAGAGACTTTAACGAGAATTTTGTTCCTGTCACAAGACTCGAGTCTGTTCGTATCCTCTTAGTGATCTCGTGCCATTTATAATTCAAACGGTTTCAAATGGACGTCAAGTCTGCCTTTTTAAATGATATATTATCATAGTAAGTATACGTAGATAACCTAAGGGATTTGTAGATACCCCATACCCTAACCACATCTTTAGAATTAAGAAGGCTTTGTATAGCTTAAAATAAGCTCCTAAAGCCTGGTATAAACACCTCTCGACCTTTTTAGTTAATAAAGGATTTGAGCGTGGTGGAAACAACCAGACATTGTTCGTTAGGAAAATTAAACACCATGTCTTGATTGCACAGGTATACGTAAATGATATCATATTTGGTTCCACCTTTATTAATTAAGTAAAGGACTTTTCTAAAATAATGCACGTTGAATTTCAGATGTCCTTAATGGGGGAGTTGCAATACTTTTTAGGTTAGGTTTACAAGTTAAACAGTCTGGTGATGGGTTATTCATAACACAAACTAAATATACTAGTGATCTTGTTAAAAACTTAATAATTCTAAAACAGCACGTACACCCATGAGCACATCCACGAAAATATCTAGAGAGGAACATGGAAAAAAAATGTAGATCCTACCTTATATAGGAGCATGAGAGGGAGTTTATTTTTCCTCACTGCATCTAGAATAGATATTTCTTTTACTATATGTGTCTGTGCATGATATCAATGCGCACTTAAAGAATGTCATATGTTGTGTGTAAACTGGATAATAAAATATGTTAGGGGCATAATAAATTTTGGCATTTGGTACACGAAAGACACTACTAGCTTTATAGTTGGCTATACATATGTTGACTGGTCAGGATCCTCAGGCAATAGTAAAAGTGCGTAAGGGGCCTGTTACTATGTAGGAAATGATCTAGTAGGATGGAGTGGTAAAAAATAGAATTGTATATTCCTTTCAACTGCTAAAGCCGAATATATAACTGCGGGTAGTTGTTTTGCTCAACTTTTATGGATAAAACAAATTCTTAGTGATTATGGTATTATCTAAGATAAACTAACCGTGTATTGTGATAACGAGAGTGCTATTAACATATCTAAAAATCCCGTCCAACACTCACGAACTAAGTATCTCAAGATTATACATCACTTTATCCGTGAACTTATTGAATCTAAGGAACTTGATATTGAATATCTTAACACTGAACAACAATTGCCTAACCTCTTTACTAAACCTTTGGACAATTAGGTTTGAATCACTTAAGAAAGTCATAGGTACGATTGTGCTTATATAATATATTTTTCATATTTGTGTAATACCCCGTATTTTTATGCTTTCTAAATTTGGGGATTTATTAAATTTAATGTGAGTTATTAATTTAATATAAATCCGGAAATTAATTATTTTTATAATTACTAACGTGACGAGAGTTAGTAATCATTGGAAACTTGTTGAATATTACTAATGAGAAAAGTAATATATAATATTGGTACTATTAAATGTCACGAGTGAATAAAATGACAATTTTGGAAATTTGAGTCGGGACGCGCCCGTGTCGTGTCGGGACTAAATGTTGATCAATAAAAGTGAATAAATTATAAATCACCCGTATGATCATTTCAAGTGCGCCAAAGTGTCCGAAAGGGTCGAGATAGTCAAAATAATGTACCCGGGGGTTTAGTTTGGGTCTCGGAGCATTTTTGGGCCTAATTAACACCCCGGGAGGGTGTTTTGGACATTTTACATTTTTGGCCTAAAAACTCACGAAAATTGAAAGGTTATATCAGATGCTTAGGGATGCCTTCTAGGGTTAACACAACCAAAAACAAGTGACGGCCATTGGAGAAGGAAGGAGAGAGCTTGCCAAAGAGTTCTAGGCCAAGAACTCCTTCGTTTGCGCCGCCGTCGTCGCCAAACGATAGATCACGTCACAAGGATCATAACCACACTGATTTCAGCACAAATCAGAGACCAAAAATTCCCAGGCAAGTATTTATCTTGCTTAATTTAGTCAATGCTTCATTCATGTTAGTTTAGGGTTAATTAGGATGAGTTTCTATGAAAGAAAACCCATGTTGGAGATTAGAAATTGCATGTTGTAGTGATATAAACTATAATCTGGAAATCCCTTTCATATGTAGAGGTTTAACCACGGATTTATGAAGGATTAGAAGTAGAATTTCTGGAGAAAGAATGATTTGAATTAAGTTAAAGAAATTTTTAGGGTTCATGAGAATTGTAATAATTTGGGCACTTTTAATCCATGAATCTTGATGAAAACTCACATGCCTTACGTTAAATATTGTCCATTTGGGTTTAGAACGTTTGTGGTATAAATTTTTGGGAGTTTGGGACTTAAAAATCTGAATTTGGATGATGTTGTATGATAGAACCCGTAACTGGTATTCTGCAGATTCGTCATACCTGTTTGATCGATCGATCGAACCAGGAGTATCGATCGATCGACGCATCGATCGATCGAGCTCCTGCCATCGATCGATCGATCCCTCCCAGCAGACTCATATTTCCCCTTCTAAATAGTTGAATTCAATTTAAATGAGTAATAATCTTTGAACATCCTTATTAAAATATTTTAGGAGATAAAGAAGACCAGTAGGACTTATTAAAAATATGAAACCTTTAATGTAAGACGAGATTTACATTTTACGGGGATGTTTACATATAATGGAGGATGGAATTATGTATTAAAGGGGGAGACGCTTAAGGTAGTTACGTTGGAAAATAAATGAGTACCTACTGAAATTATACTTGGACGGATAGAAATCCACGAGTGTCACTTGATAAGTTGGGATAATCCCACGAATTAAGATAAGAGGCAAACGTTATACGTGATAACTAAATAACGAGTAATAAGGACAAATATCATAATTATGGGTCGTGAGTATGTACCTAAACTTGATATGGTAATAATAGTATAATTATATGACTGTGTTTATGCATATACTATATACGTGTGAAAATCATGCCCGCGCTACTTGCTATCCTTGAGGTTACCGCTTTGGGACAGTCTTATCTCGATGGGACCTTTATGGGGGATATTGACTCGTACCTTAGAAGATAGAAATCCTTTGGTACAGACTATCGATAGTCAGACGGTCCTAAGAGACGTGGGGGCATGTGCTGACCTCTTAGAGATTTGGAATCTATGCTTCGCCTCAATATTGTTTGTGTTTGTGTTAATATAGTTCGAGAGTGATTCCGAACTTGTATTTCCCTTAGTACGAGTGATACGGAGACTGGATAGCAGAGTATGCCCGCACCATAATTATTATGTGGGGTGCTGTTAGAGAATATATATATATATATATATATATATTAGTATTTAATATATATATTTAATTCTGAAATTTGGGAATTACCTACTGTGTTTAGCGTAAGTAAGAAATGAATAATGTTTTCAATTGGGAAATACGTGTTTTAAAGAGTATAATATGTTACTGGGAAACTTTATTAGCAAATAAAGTTTGAATGAGAACTTTGTCATTAAATGAAATTTACATCTTAAACAGTTGAATTTGTCAGTTTAAATCTTACGAGCAACCTAAGATAAGATAAGTTAAACCGTTGGGAAGGTTAGTGCGATAGGTGTGCACATTAGAAGAGAGGTGAGAATTTCTCAAGGGAGTGCCGCACTAATATGTTGTTGCATTGGCCAGTAAACATTTTAACTACTTGCTAAACAAATTTTAAATCGTATTTACATTCGGGCTCTGACCCGTTTCCATTTCTTTTACCTCTTGTATATATATGTATATATTACAGGTGCCCAGCCACAGGGGCGTCTTTGGAAGGAACGCGCTGCAGCTTAGGTGGGAGTTGCAGGCCTCTTGCTTAGACGACCTCATTTATTGATTCCACTCCTAGCATTTATTTCATCCAGTTGGGCATGTGTCGCTCTTTTCCATCTTTCAGTTGTTTTACTGGATATTGTGATTCATTTATTTCTAGTATTTACACTTTGGGATTTATTACTGTCAAGATGTTTTCCTTTAAGTTTTAATGCTGGAATTAATTAGTTGAATGTTTAATTATTTGGATTATATATCCCAGGATAGTTTTTGTGTGATTCTTTATCTATGAATGATGTAAAGTTTTAAATGTTGGTTTATAAAATAAATTTGGAAAGTAATGTCTAAAATGGTTTTGACACTTAGCTTAATTATTTAGGGTGTTTAAATTGGAAAAGTTATTTTTATGACAGTGATGCTAAATATGAACCAACCGTTCACCTTGATTATAATTTAATAAAGGACTGATCACCTGGTATTTAATTAGGCGGGGTGTCACAATTTGTCATATCTTGATAGTTTTCATGATTATAATTGGTTTCTAAGGATTTAGGGTACGGTTCTTTATCAATGAGAAAAGACACCTCCTTTATCTTAATAATGTAGGAGACCCTTGATATTACCCTTACTTATGATAATATTTGTGTTTAATAATGCATATTATCCTCATGTTTCTACTTTTTACCCCGTTGTCTGTTTTAGAAAAATTGAGGGAGAAGAAATTGAGTAATGACTTTGAACTTATATTTGTTATATCTTTATATGGTTCAACTAAAAGTTCATTAAGTGTTTTATTTCAGGCATTCTGATTTACAAATCCATTCCGTTGTACAATCTTACCATATTAGGGTATTGGTCTGTAATTAGTTGAGTAATGTATTTTTTAATTTCTCTTATTTTGGTTCTAGGATGGGAATGGGTAGAATAGCTCTTCTGTATAGGAATTTAGGAGTTTATATATTTTAACCCATGAGTATAGGTGACTCAAGGAAATTTTATCTCCAGTATCCGAAGGGGGATATTGAGAATACATTATATGATTGACTTACTTGAGTTTATGCCATATAGAAGCTCCAACTAGTTTCGATATGTTGGCAAAATTTTATTAGATTTTGAGCTCTTCTCCTTGGTAAATTGAAGGCAACAAACTACATCAAGCTTTATAAGAAAATCGACCAACCAGGGTAAAAAAGGAAGTTAAAATAGCACACTTTAGAATACAAATTTGTCCATTACATTGAGTGTGTGTTAAAATATTTTTAAATATTTTTTGGGAATTTTTAAAACATTTTAAATGATTTTTAAACAATTATAAATTTGGTTTTAAAATGTTTTGGGGTTAAAAGTTGAATTAAATAATTCCCCAATAACTTCCTCTATAGAAAACAAAACAGGAAAAAACGTTTGTGGCGCAAAATGGGTTTTTTAAAGTTCTAAACACGTGTGTTCACTGTGTGGCTGAGTTTATGTTTTCTCTAGCTCACATTCTTGAGATTTGTTTCCAACCATTAGATCAGTTTTTATCAATGCTCTTCATGCGTCCTCAGTGAATCCTAATGCAACATGTGAGGACAAATCAGAGTGAGCAGTTGTGCGGTGCATTGTCCATTAGATTTGAATTCCAACCATTGTTTTAATCTCAACCCTTGATTTCGTTCATTCATTTTCTCTCCCCAGTATAAATAGAGACCTTTGTCTAAACATTCGAAGACTTTGGCATTTCATCCAACTGAGAGAAAAAAGAGAGAAGATAAAGTAGAGAGAGAAAGAAGCGAGAGAGGGAGAGAGAAGAAAATAGATTGAGTGTTTCTCAACCAAAAACCTGCATTTTCATTGTGTAAAATCACTTTTGAAAACCATATTTGTGAGAGCTAGATTCTCAGGTTTTCTTGGGAGTATTTGTGAGTTTGGTTAATAGAAAAAATCCTTTTCAAGCGTTATCTCTCTTAGAAACACAGTCTCATAAGTTTTTCTCATATTTCTTTATAGAAATTGTGAGAAATACTACAGAGATATATAGTCACTTAGATCTTAGGTGTTTCTATGTATTTCTGTTAAAAAAATACATTCTCTTGTAGGATTGATAAGTGGCTTTTTTGCATAAGGTCATTGTCTTAAAAAGCCATTCTCAAAATTCCCTTGAATAGCTACAAAACTTGTTTAAAACAACTCGTATTGCGGTAAGTACGGATATTAATCCAACTTTCAAGGTGAAACAATTAACGTGAAAACTTGCAATTCCAATTTTTTTATTAAAATATTTTTAAATTAATTAATAATTTAAAAAAAAACAATTTCAAGGGAGAATTAACTAATAAATGCTAAAAATATGAAATGACTACATAACGAAAATAATGTGCAACCGAGTGTGATAAATGTGAGAAGGTCAAGAGATGGTTTTACACCGCGTTATCAATTATTTTAATTTCTCAATATATTAATTTGAAATATTTTGAGATAATATTAAATCGATAATCTAACTCTCGTTACAATTATAAATTTAATAAAATCTTTTTTAGAAAACTAATTTAAAAATGTCACACGTTGATAAAATTAAGAATCATACTATTTTCAAGAAATTACCCGCTAGGATCAATTTAATAAAAAATATATGAATCCTCAAATATCAACACGAAATTAATATTTAATTTTAGGAGAAACCTATCTCTAGTTCGACTCCCAAAATCATCATTAATTTTTTTAAATCAATTTACTGGAGCCACGTGAAGGAAATTTTGGAATCTTGGTACGATGAATTCAGGAATGCTCTATAGAAGCATTCGTACCTGTTTGGCGCGTACAAGGTGCTTATTAAGGTTTGGGTATGTAAGAACCTCGACTATTCTCCTTCCGTGTGTTTAGAGGTGAGTGGATAATTAGAATTTTGGATCGGTCGAGAATAATCCGATAACTATGGTGGAATTCTACGACTGTTTTAGGCGAACAAGAGTAGTCAAATGCTCGTATGGTTTTCTCAGAATGGGAGTTTTGTATATAAATAAATCCGAGTAGTTGTCATGTAGTGAGGTGCGGCCTCCTAATGATAGTGAGATAATGGAAATTTATAATGTATAAGCGTGACCTACGTGAATGTTGTCGGTTAGGAGCACCATGTGAAGTGTCTCCAATGGATATGTCAATCAAGTTTGTTGTGAGGCGGGGGCTATAGTGATTAAGCGCCTTACTATGTAAATAGTGTACGTACTGAAAAGATATCCAGAATTGTTCTACCAGGTAAGCCTTATTTTCCGAATTTCGGGACGAAATTCCGTTATTAGGGGGGGAGTATGTAATACCCCGTATTTTTATGGCTTTTAAATTTAGGGATTTACTAAATTTAATTAAGATAGATTAATTTAATTTTAAATCCGAAAAGTTGTATTAATTATTTACTAGCGTGACGAGAGTTAGTAATTATTGGAAATTTGTTGAATGTTACTAGATGAGTATAGTAATATATGAAATTTATTTTATAAAAATTGTCACGTGTGAATAAAATGACAATTATGGAAATTAAGTCGGGACGCGCCCGTGTCGTGTCGGGACTAAATGTTGATTAATAAAAGTGAATAAATTATAAGTTGCTCGTGTGGTCGTTTTGAGTGCGCCAAAGTGTCTGGAAGGGTCGAGATAGTCAGAAAAGTGTACCCGGAGATTTAGTTTGGGTCTCGGGGTGTTTTTAGGCCTATTTAGTACCCTGGGAGGGCGTTTTGGACATTTTGTAATTATGGGTAATTAAACCCACGAATTTGCTAGGGTTATATCAGATGGTAAGTGTTGTCTTCTAGGGTTAAGATAACCAAAAACTAATGACGTCCATTGGAGAGGAAGGGGAGGGGCTTTCCAAGGAGTTCTAGGCCAAGAACTCCTCCGATTTCACCGCCGTCACCGCCAAATGGTAGATCGCGCAACGAGGATCTCAACCACACCAAATTCGTCGACAAATCAAAACTCAGAAATTTCAGGCAAGTATTTATCTTGCTTAAATTTCGTTAATGCATCATTCATGTTAGTTTAGGGTTGATTAGGATGAGTTTCATGAAAGAAAAACCCATGTTGGAGATAGGAAAATTGTATGTAGTAATGATATAAATGATAATCTGGAAATCCCATTCATATGTAGAGGTCTAACCACGGATTTATGATGGATTAGAAGTAGAATTTCTGGAGAAAGAATGATTTGAATTAAGTTAAAGAAATTTTTAGGGTTCATGAGGATTGTATGAATTTGGGCACTTTTAATCCTTGTATCTTGATGAAAACTCGCATGCTTTACGTTAAATATTGTCCCTTTGAGTTTAGGAAGTTTGTGGTATAAATTTCTGGGAGTTTGGGTGTTAAAAATCTGGATTTAGATGATGTTGGATGATAGAACCCGTAACTGGTTTTCTGCAGAATTTGCCATACCTGCTTGATCGATCGATCGATCATAGAGCATCGATCGAACACCTGCCCTCGATCGATCGACCCCTCTTGGCAGACTCATATTTCCCCTTCTAAATAGTTGAATTCAATTTAAGTGAGTAATAATCTTTGGATATCCTTATTAAAATATTTTGGGAGATAAAGAAGACCAGTAGGACTTATTAAAAATACGAAACCTTTAATGTAAGACGAGATTTACATTTTTCGGGGATGTTTACATATAAGGGACGATGGGATTATGCGTTAAAGGAGGAGACGCGTAAGGTAGTTACGTTGAAAAATAAATGAGTACCTACTGAGATTATACTTGAGAGGATAGAAATCCACGAGTGTCACTTGATAGATTGGGATAATCCCACGAACTAAGATTAGAGGCAAACATTATACGTGATAACGAAATAACGAGTAATAAGGACAAATATCATAAATTGGATCGTGAGTATGTACCTAAAATTGATATGGTAATATTAGTATATTTATATGATTGTGTTTATGCATATACTATATACGTGTGAAAACCATGCCCGCGCTACTTACTATCCCTGAGGTTACCGCGCTGGGACAGTTTTATCTCGATGGGACCTTTACGGGGGATATTGACTCGTACCCTAGAAAATAGAAATCCTTTTGTATAGGCTATCGAATCGATAGTTCAGACGGTCCTAAGAGACGTGTGGGCATGTGCTGACCTCTTAGAGACCTGTAATCTATGCTTCGCCTCAATATTGTTTGTGTTTGTGTTAATACAGTCCGAGAGTGATTCCGAACTTTTATTTCCTTTATACGAGTGATACGGGGACTGGATAGCAGAGTATGCCCACACCATAATTATTATGTGGGGTGCTGATAGAATATATATATTATATGAGTATTTAATATATATATATTAAATTCTGAAATGTGGAAACTACCTACTGTGTTTATGGTAAGTGAGAAATCAATAATGATATCAATTGGGAAAGACGTGTTTTGAAAGTTTAATATGTTACTAAGAAACTTTATTAGCAAAAAAGGTTTAAATGAGAACTTTGTTATCAAATGAAATTTAACCTCTTAAACAATTGAAATTGGCAGTTTAACTCTTACGAGTGACCTAAGATAAGATAAGTTAAACCGTTGGGAAGGTTAGTGCGATAGGCGTGCACATTAGAAGAGAGGTGAGAATTTCTCAAGGGAGTGCCGCACTAATATGTTGTTGCATTGGCCAGTAAACATTTTAAATACTTGCTAAACAAATTTTAAATCATTTTTACAATCGGGCTCTGACCCGTTTCCATTTTCTTTTCTCTCTTGTATATATGTATATATTACAGGTGCCCAGCCACAGGGGCGTCTTGCATAGGATCCTTTGGAAGGGACGCGCTGCAGCTTAGGTGGGAGTTGCAGGCCTCTTGCTTAGACGACCTCATTTGTTGATTCCACTTTTAGATCTATTTATTCAGTTGGGCATGTGTCGCCCTTTTCCTTTATTCAGTTGTCTATGGGATATTGTGACTTGTTTATTTCCATTATTTACACTTTGGGATTTATTACTGCCAGGATGTTTTCCTTTAAGTTTTAATGTTGGAATCTAGTTGTTGAATGTTTAAATTATTTGGATTATATGTTCCAGGATAATTGTTGTGTGATTCTTTAATTACGAATTATGTAAAGTTTTAAATGTTGGTTTTTATAAATAAAATTTGGAAAGTAATGTCTAAAATGGTTTTGACACTTAGCTTAATTATTTAGGGTGTTTAAATTGGAAAAATTATTTTTCGACAGTGATGCTAAAAATGAACCAACCGTTCACCTTGATTATAATTTAATAAAGGACTGATCACCCGGTATTTAATTAGGCGGGGTGTCACAATCACCACCCCCTTAGAGGTCTCCTCCTCAACAAAGTATAAGTGGGGGGATGATCCTCGCTCAGGGCGAGGCATCGCCACCAAGAACATCTTATGTCCCGGTATAGCGAACACAATACTCTTACTATAACAGTCAATCATAGCCCTATAAGCAACTAGCCAATCCATGCCTATAATGGCATCGTACTCGGTCATGTCTAACACAATCATGTCGGCGGGTAAAAGAAATCTCTCAATCTCTATACCCACACCTCGACAGATAAAGAAAATCAACATCCCGTTTCCCAACGGCGAATCTACACATATAATTGTACTATCGATCATGTCTAACAATCCTGTGGACCGTGCAAACCTAATGGCTATGAATGAGTGTGAAGCCCCAGTGTCAAATAAAATGCACCCATAAATGCCATGGATGAGAAACATACCCTCAACAGCGGGTGGAACTTGTGGTGCTGCAGCCTGGTAGACGTGATACACACGCCCATTCTGTAACTTCCCCTGCTAAGGTGGGGCTACTGGAGAGACTGGAATGGTAGGCAATGCTGGCATTTGTACTGGTACCGGAAGGGCAGCTGGGAAGCTAGGCCTCTAGGTCTCCTGGAGAGCACCTTGCTGCTTATGTAGGGCCCTGCCCCTCTCAGGGCACTCTTGACATTTTTGGACAATCTTGCCACAAGTAAAATACTTACCCACAAAGTTTCATCCCTTCTGACCCTGTTGTCCTCGGCCCTGCTGGCCATTACCACCCCTCCATTGGCATTACTATCCATGTTGTTGGTCCTGCTGAACTAACTGACTCTGTTGGCCCTGATGGTCTTGATGAAAACCTCCATGTCCTTACCTGGAATCACTAACTCTAAATCACTTAACAGGGTCCCCCTGGTGGCAACTCTGCTCACCCTGCTTAGGCTAACTCTGAGTTGATGGTGCCCCACTAGCACTGCCATCGCCGGTCCTGCCCTGGTGGCTGGACTCTCCTCCTCGCTTACTTCCCTTAAGATGGAAGTTGTGGTCTTGGCAATATAACAAGGAATCATTCAATTCCTCGGTGTACGTCCTCAAAGAAAGATTACCCAACAGGTGTTGTCAGATCCTCCAATTCAAGGCATCCATAAACATTTGAATACTCTTTTCTTCAATAGGTACTTCCCCTGGCACGAGATTTATCAACCTCGTAAATTCCACCTCGTACTCGACAACTGTCTTCCCCTCCTGGGTGAGGTCCAACAATTTTTGTCTCAACTCAGTTTGGACGGCGGGTGAAAAGTATTTGCGATCAAACGACACCCAGAACTCCTGTATCACTATGATATCTCTCTCCTCCACTGTGGTAGTGGACTCCCACCACTGCAATGCCGCCCTGACTATATTAAAAGAAACTAGGATCTTCTTTTAAACATCGGTACGCTCATACACTCTCAGATGTCGCTGGATATCTTTCTTCCATTAGCTCGCCACTACTACGTCTGAACTCCTAAGAACTCATGGGGATGTACCTTCTAGAAGGCATCCCTAACTCCCTCCCACGCAAAGGGAAACACCTGAACCTATACTGGTGCCACCACCCATGCCTGGGGTGGGGCATGTTGTGCTGCTAATGCTGCATTCACCGCTTGGGCAACTATAACGGCCACCTCCGCAGCATTTAAGGAGCCCTGTGATGGGGCGGGCAGAGGATTTGGCGGTGCCTCTGGGTTGGCTCATGTGGCACATCGAGGAGGCATCTGAAGGGAGAAAGAATTTTTCAACAGTCCACAATTCAATATGACTTAAAGTAGTTGAAGATGTAAATGTGCAAATAAGAATACAACAATCCTAAAAATAGGGCTCTACATCAAATAACGCAACGCTGGAAATATAATACGTCGTACAGGTCCTAAAGACTCTCGAACGTGATGCTCTGATACCATCTGTGACACCCCGCCTAATTAAATACCGGGTGATCAGACCATTATTAAATTAAGACAGAATATCCAGATTGGTTCATTCTTAGCATGACTGTCGAAAAACTTTTTAATTTTACTAACCACTTAGTATTAGAAAAGTTGGTGTCAAAATTTTATCTTTTTATTAACATGCAAAGATTTAAAACAATTAAGTATCACATTCACCATACTAAACAAATCAACTCCACAAATGATGAAAAACTAAATCAAATAAGACATAATGGGAGTAAACATCCCAGTCCGAAACTCTAATACAATAATCCATATAAAACTAAACCCACAAGTGAATCATATAGGAAATAGAATATCTCTGAAAACAACAGCTAATAGAAAAAGGGCAACATGCCCGATTGAGATAAGATAGAGGATGCATCAGATCTTAAAGGAATGGAGGCGTCTACCAAGTAAGTCCTGCAATCGACCACAACAACGACAAATGAAAATAAACTCCTAAGTTGGGCCTCCCTGTGGCAGAGCATCTAAAAATGTTTTTCACAAAAGAATAGATTTGGAGAAATGAGTCGGAGCCCGAGTAAAAAAAATTATAAATTCAACAAGTATTTAAAATGCAACATTAGCAGATATTATACACATGTTAGGTTTACGACTCTCACTTGAGGTCCTCACCCCTCAACTAATGTGCACGCCTAACATATACTCCTAACCTGTCCTAGTTATGCTACCCCGCCTAACTAGTTCGAATTGAATATTTTTCTTTTTCACATTCTTGCTTGCTTATTATTTCTTGGCAAGATGGCTCTCCCTAGTAGCATTGAGTTCGCCAACTACCTCGAAGCCTAGGAAGCAATGTGTTCTTACAATGTCGATTATGACGCCTTCCACATGTGGCGAGTCTCTTTATGGCGCAACCGGCCCATTGAGTGGAACATGCTGATGGCGGTTGTCGAGTTTTGGTATCCCTAGGATCATGTCTTCCTCTTCGGGTTGGATGATATTTATCCTACCTACGAGTAGTTTTCTGCCATGCTGGGGATCAATCCCAGTGTTGCTGCGGCTCTGCCTGAGTTTTCCCGTTCTCCCAGGAAATTACCGGCTAGACTTCTTTATATTTTGCCTTCGACGACTAGGCCATTGGTTACGGGGGAATGATTTCCCTTCCAGTGGTGTTGCAGTCCGTGCGTTCGCAGGACGTGGGTAATGCTGGATATGTCGGGGTCGTCATCCTAAGCATTGTTTCAAAAGTCATGTTGGTGACTGGGGAGACGCTGGTGGACCCCCAACTGGCTGCTATCATTTCTTGGATGTCAATAGCGATTCCACCTGAGTATCCTTTGTCGGCGGTGCCAAACTTCTTCTCGCGCTACTTCATTAGAGTAGGCTTGGATATTGAGAGTTAGGGGAACTGGTTTGTAGAGCATGGGACTCGACGCTTACGCTGGTATGTGCCTTGGTGGGGGGAGTTTCTGCCCATTCTGGAACTCGGGGAGTACCAATATGTCCGGTTAGTAGGCCTCAAGCAAACCTCTTTCTACTTTCCCTAGCGGCTGTGCCAATTTGGTTGGGAGCAAATCGTGCCATCGCGGACACCGAACTTCTTTCCTGTGGAGGACCTGACAGAGCGTATGCGCATGCTCCTTGGCTCTCTATGGGAGAATCATCGTCCGTCGACCCATCCTTCTCAGTCTACTGGGCGAGTCTGGCATGTCTCCGGGGACTATATGAAGTGGTTGTGTAAGAAGGTAGTGGCCAGGATGCTGGCTGTAGAGGCTAGTCAAAGGTGGTTTGCCATATCTGACACCATGGAGGGAGGCATTGTGGTCTACCCCAAGCTAGTCCAATCTTATCGCTCTATTTAGCATCTGTGATACTCTATTCAGGCAGGGGAGGTTTGGAGATTCCAGGATGCAAGTGATGATGGTGTTGGTTCCTCTGACAGCTGTGGGTAGGGCTTTGGGAAGCTCTTTGTAATAATTGGAGGGTGATTTTTAGGAGTAGTGGGGCTTGTTATTATCTGGGTTTTTTAGTAGGTGTAATGCTGGCAAGGGAAGTTGTTCGACTCCTTACGCTGATGTAATCATACGAAAATTTCAAATAATGAAATAAATAAGTTTTTTATCATCTAGTTATGCCTCTTGATGACTTTTTGCATTTTGAACTATCTATACTTATCGCTAAGGCATACATAATCCTTTTGTTCATGTATATGTTAAAATGAACTGTCGTTCTCGGGGATAAGAAAATAATAGCATTTTATGAAAAAGAAGGGGGTCGCACGCATGTGAAGCAAATGAGCTTCCTCCGTACCTCTGATGGTTTTGAAAAAAATTGAAATTCATTTTTGAAAATGTTTTTAGAGGATCAAGCCCACGTAGTTCTAGGTAGGGGAATAAAAGAGAGACTTTTTTTTAGAATAGAAGGGAGATGAGAAGAGTCGAAGTGCTCCGAGATTTTGGACTAGGGCTAGAATTTCTTAAGACGGTCCAGGTTTACTGGACATGCCATTTCTTCTCCATGGAGGTCAGTGAACACAACGGCGCCGCCCGATAGGATCTTCTTCACGATTTAAGGGCCGCTCCAATTTGGCTTGAACTTCCCTCTGGGGTCCCAGATGGGCTCTACTATTTCTTTGAGGATTAAGTCCCCTTCTTGGACACCGTGGTACTTGACTCTATTGTTAAAGGATCGCGCTATACGACGATGGTACCCTTGTATGTGATATAAAGCTTTCAATATCCCCTCGTCCAAGAGGGACATCTCGTCGAGACAACTATAGTGCCAGTATTCCTTGTTGAATTTTCCTTCCAGCATGACACGCAACGAGGGTATTTCCAGCTTCATGGGTAGGACTGCTACCATGTCGTAACTAGAGAGTGAGGGGTAGACCCAATAGGGGTTCGAACTGAAGTTCAGTAGCCCCAGAGGGCATAAGGGATTCTGTCGGCTCAATCTTGACAACTCTCGGTCATCTTACTGATGATAGCTTTGAGATTCTTATTGGCTGCTTCAACTACTCCATTGGTTTGAGATCGGTATGAAGAGGATTTTTGTCTCTGAATTCCATACTTGTCGACCACCTCCGTAACTTTCGCTTCAAAATGTAACCCGTTGTCTGATACTAACTCGTGTGGGACCTTATGTAGGCAGATGATGTTCTTTTTGATGACTTTGGCCACTTTCTTGGCATTCAGAACTGCGTATGACTCGGCTTCGACCCATTTCCCATTGGATGCTTTCGGCCTAACTTTCCATATGATGTCGATGCCCCAAGTGGAAAACGGCCAGAGAGAAGTCATGTTGTACAATTCTCGTGGAGGTAGATGTTGTAGGTTGGAGAAATGTTGGCATTTGAGACATCTTCGAATGTAGGTTATGCAGTCCTAAACCATGGTAGTCCAGTAATACCCTTGTCGAATGATCTTTTTAGCGAGCATCTGGACGTTCATATAGGGTTTGCATTCCCCGCTGTGAATTTTTCGCATCATTTCTTCAATATCAGCCCCTGCGATGCAGTGTAAATAGGTTCCATCGAAGTTTTTCTTAAATAGTGATCTATCACAGACAATGTACTGGGCGCCCAGTCTACGGAGAGTTGCTAGTTCCTTCTTGTAAGATCCTTGGGGATACATACCGTGTTTGAGGAGGCGCCAAATATCATAGTACCAACAGTTGGCTATTTCGGGTTCTTCCTCCGTGCTGAGCTCGATGTGGTAGAAGTGGGTTGGTTTGTCTTGTCTCTGGACAAGGAAAGGGGCCATGGTTATTCCTTCGGGCATGTCAATCATGTATACTAAGGTGCAAGGGTGTCAGCTAGGTTGTTTTTTGCTCGGGGAAGATAGTGGAAGGTGATTTCTTGGAATTAGGAAGCTAGTTCTTCAAGGTGGGCATGGAAGGGTAAGAGTTTCGCATCCTTGACTTTTCATTTCCTGCGTACTTGACCAATGATGAGGGATTCCCTGTAGACATCAAGGTATCGGATTCCTTTCTTGAGGGAAACTTTGAGGCCTACCGTGCACGCCTCGTATTCAGTCATGTTGTTAGTGCAGTGGAAATCCAATTTGATGGCAATGGGAGTGTGGGAGTCATCAAGGGGAATTAGGAGGATTCCAACGCCGTATCCCTTTTTGTTGACAGATCCATCAAAGAACATTTACCATCGAAGATCTTCTTGGGAGGCGCAAATGATATTCTCATCTGGGAATTCGGTAATCCAGACATCGACTTCTTCCATCGGGTAATAAGCAAGGTAGTCAGATATAGCTCTTCCTTTCATGGATTTCTGTGTGACATAGGTGATATCAAACTCGACTAAAAACATCAACTAACGACCCATTCGACTGGATAGGACGGGCTTCTCGAGTAGGTATTTGATGGGATCCATTCGGGATACTAGTCTGACGGGGAAGGCGAGCATGTAGTGTCGTAACTTTTGGGTAACCCGGACAAGAGTGACACATGATTTTTCCAAGGTGGTGTAGTTAACTTCGTAACCATCCAATTTTTGATTGGCATAGCAGATGGCTTTCTCTTTGTGGCTTTCTTCAACGTATTGAGCTAGTAGAGCCCCAGCTGCAGTATCGGTCACGGTTAGGTATAAGAGTAAGGAAAGACCAGGCTATGGTGGCATGAGCACTAAAAGTCGGGTTAGGTATTGCTTAATTTGGTCGAAGGATTCTTAGCAAGCTTCGTTCCAGATTTTGGTTGAATCCTTTCGGAGGAGTTTGAAGATGGGTTCACAGATGGAAGTCAATTGGTTGACGAATAGATTGATGTACTGTAATTTCCCAAGGAATCCTCAAACTTTTTTATCCATTCGGGGAGGTGGCATCTCAAGTATGGCTTTCAGCTTAGCAGGATCTGCTTCTATCCCTTTCTCACTGACCATGAATCCTAAGAGTTTTCCTTTAGTAACGCCGAAGACACATTTCTGTGGGTTAATCCGCATTCGGTATTACCGCAGTCGTTCAAAGAATTTTCGAAGAGAGGGAACATGACTTTCTCTAGTCTTGAACTTGATAATCATGTCATCTACATAGACCTCGAATTCCTTGTGTATCAGATCATGTAGGATGGTTGTGGCGGACCTCTGGTAGGTAGCCCCTGCATTTTTTAGACCAAATGGCATGACAATGTAGCAAAAGGTTCCCCAAAGGGTGATGAATGTGGTTTTCTCTTGATGATTAGGGTGCATCTTGATATAATTATATCCGATAAACCCATCGACGAATGACTTGAGAGCGTGACTGGCTATGTTGTCCACAATCATATCGACGTTGGGTACCGGGTAATCATCCTTCGGAGAGGCCTTATTCAAGTCTCGATAGTCGACACACATGCGGACCTTTTCTCCTGATGTCGGCACTGGTACGATGTTGGCTAGCCATGTAGGATATTCAATTACTCGAATGAATCCCACGTTCAATTTCTTGACTACTTTTTCTTTTACTTTCAGTGACCATTCAGTACGGAGCTTTCACAGCTTCTGTTTGACTGGCTTACATTCCGAGAGAATTGGGATCTCATGCTGTGCTATCTCAAGGTCAATATCGGGCATATCATCGTAGGACCATGCGAAGACATCCACTAATTCCATCAGTAGCTCTTCGAGCTACGTATGCTCGTGTTCATCAAGGGTAGCCCCTATCCTAATCTCGCGTATTTGGCTACTAGAATCGAGATTAATAACAACAGTTTCATCTTCATTAACTTGAACGCGTTATGTTGTTTGTTATTAACCTTATTTAGATCAGTTAAGAATTGTTTATTTACAAAGTCATCATTATAAAGAGTTTGATTAGAATCAAGACAATTAATTTAAGGCACAACAAGATACTCAAAACCTTCGTTTATTTCATTGATAGGAAAAACAACATTGAGAACCTCATCAAAGGAGGTCTCGATTACATTAGAGTGAGAGAAAACAACTAAAGTGGAAAGGGTCAAATCACCCAATTATTCTTCCCCCATCACTCACCCAATCGGGTCAAATCAACCATAAAAACTTCCCTCCTACGCCGGTGGATTGCAAGAAAGATCAAAACGACGAAATTGGGTAATGTATTGGGAATTTTTTGGACATTTTTGTTGAGGATGTTTAGGTGACTCGCACGCACTTTCGCAAGCTAGAAACATTTGATTTGGGAGATTTCTTCGCAATCTTTGGGAGAGGGGATGATGATTTTGATGAAGATGAATCGATGGTTGTCCCTAGCGGGGATGATGTGGTGATCGTAGGTGATGTGATTGATGGTGGGTATGTAGACCCATTTTTGGTAACATTTGATATACGCTTAGTGGATGTTCTTCGTGTCGTAGCAATGAGGGGGTTCATCATGGGAATCTCGAGTTGAGTTGGTCGGACATATTTGGATTGTGTTCCTATTCTCCCTGAATTTATTGCAAGTCGGTACAAAGGACGTGACCGAGGACGGCTTTTCTTTCTAGTGGAGAACCCTTAGATAATTGCATTGCTTTTTTTTCATTCATCTCCTACGCTCGAGGACGAGCTTTTTGAAGCCGGAGAGAGTTATGGGAATCATCCATTGTTGTTTTCCTTTTATTTTTCATTTAATTTCTATTTTCTATTTTTAATTTTTTTAGGCATTTTCTTTCTTTAATTAGTCTCCAAGCATGTTTGGGACTAATTAGACATTCTTTTGTTATTAGTTGGTCCTTTTATTCATTTTAACTAATTACTTAATTAGCAAATAAATACCTCATATAATCTTATCTGTACTTACTTTTCTCATTCTTGAAAAATAAGACAACTTTTGATTCTCTCTAAAATTTAGGTTTGGTATTTTTTTTTAACCATTGACATGTAATTTACGTAACCCTTCTTAAAAAGCTTGACAGATTTAAGATGGATGGCTCCATAAAACAATGCGGATGGCTTTCATAAAAGTTCTGCCCCTGAAATGAACTTGAGCTAAAACTCGCATAATGAACCCAATTTACAGATATTAGAAGCACAATTTTCGAAAAATTAGTTAAAAGCAATTGGTAGTTTAAAAAGTCAATGACCTTAGTGTTTGGAAAGAAAAAAAAAATCTAGACAAACTAGACTTTATATATCTCTATATACTATAAAATGCTAAACAAGCATTTAATGACAACTTCTTCTAAGGCTATCCACGCGGCATCTCTATCTCTATTCTCTATCTATATCTCTATATAGTCGTCCATCCTTTTCCTCTTCCCAACCTTTCATCTTCTAATCTTTTCCCCTTCTCACTCTATATAGCCGAACACTGATTCTTTTCGTACCAAATTCATAAAGAATGGTATTGCAAATAATTCCCAACCCTACCCACCGATGCCTCTCCCATCACTTCCTCGCTCTGAAAATATCTCTCCTGCACAAAACTCCACGTTGTCAGCAAAGTTCGAAACCCACCACCACCACCCAAGCTCGCATTCTCACTATCCTCAGATCGAAAATCCTTACCTAATGTAAACGGCGTGGGAGATATTATTTCATTGTTCTGAACTTCACATGAGGGGCCATCGTGATGTGGATGACGATACGGCCCTTTCCTTGACAACTGTGGCGGTGAAGAAGAAATGAAGGAGAAACAGAGTTATGTGGTTTGATTTGAATCTCACACCCATTGAGAAAGATTTGCCGTTGATTCTCTGTCCTCCGGAGATGACGTCGTTTCATTCGGATTGTGGTTTTGTTGGTGATGGACGTGGTGAGAACATTCTATAGCGGTCCAAGCGCTGTGGGTCACCTCTAACACCGTCCCTTTTTAATCTCTTCATCTTCCATCTTCTATTAATAACCACTCATACGCCCACTGATACAAATCTTCACATCAACCCGGTTTGCTCCTCCACCATCAAACCCACAATCCAAATCGCAACAACACATCACCCACCGCTAACCTAAACGCTGCAATCAACACCATCCACCAATAACGTAGAAAAGTAAACAGAGAAGAAAAAGGGTTGAATGTGACCATCCACCAGTGGTTTAGGCCAGTGATTTTTCCGGGTACGTCGAACTCCTCTATTCCTGTCCGTTGAAAGTACTCGAGAAGACAAACCCAAATGGGTTTTAAGGGAATACAAATGAATGGTTTCCATTTCTATTCTTGTGATGTATTTTATGGATTTCTATTGAGTATAAGAAACTAGCTTTACCGATGTCTTTTATGTCGTAATTGTTCATATACAATATTTGAGAGTTTGGGAGATCTTTATTTTCGAAGTGTTGGGTATTGTGGATCTTTGCTGGTGATTTGTGGTTTCTTCTTGGTTGTAATCTATGGAGATAATTATGAAAAGTAATGGGTATTTTATGACCAAGGAATATTACTTACCCCACTGGTACAAGCATGTGAACAATCTAATATATTGAGTTTCGACTTGGTATAATCGTTTTTTGGGGGCTTTTGTCTAACCGGTTTGTTCCGGTTCTGGGTCTCTATATTTTTGGGCTTTGACTGTTTCTAATGTATTCTTAATTCATCATAAAATAAATTGTTTGATATACTAAAGATCCATTTTGAAACAACCGAATTTGGCTCAAAAATTGTGTCCACTACTCAAAAGTGGTAAATGTTTTTAAAATCGCCTTGTGGCAAAAAAATATTATTCACACTTCCCAATTTTTTTTTTATCAAAAAGTTTTTATTTTCTTTTGAAAATATTTATAATTTTTTCTTTTTCTTTTTTATATTTCTTTGAAAACAATAAAAAAATGACCCTTAACACACAGATATCTCCCAAACACTAAACAAAATTAAAATTTCACAACCCAAAATTAAAAAATTTAAAATGACCCTCCAAAGTTAACCACGAGATGATTTCAATATATTAAAATAAAAAAGGGATAAAAAAAATTAAAATAAAACTTTCTTGATAAGTGACATTAGAGGGATACACAATGTATTTATGTGTTGTTTACCTAACTTCGAGTTTTGATCTTATTTGGATGCTAGGTATTTTGTTGAACTCTGATATTCTTTTTTTTTGTTTGTTTCATATATATCATGTTATACGATATTAATGAATATTCATCCCTTTGAAAAGAAAATCATGGTAGATTCATTTGTTGTATCCTTTACAATATTTGCATAGATGATCTATTATCCAATTTGTGGGAACTCTTTTACCCTATTTTTTTACCTTAATTTCTAACATTGGATATTTTGATAATAGTAATCAATTTTGTATTTTTTCCTGTAGAGCAACACAATCAATAGCATCATCATCTGCTAATATATATGGGTGATTTATGCAACATGACGATCGCAATAGTCTACCCCGCACATCGCGCGGGTTTACACCTAGTTATTTTAAAAAACGATAATTTCCAACTTATCCCCAAATGATGTCATAACAATAAGTAATGCATCATGTGCTGAATAATTTTAGGGAACCACTATTCCCACTCCAAACAAAACTTCCCCCACTCCACTTTTAACTTTAAACACTAAAATGATCAAAGTGTCCTTATATATATATATAACTTAGGTTGAACAAATTATTAATAAACTTATTTATCAAAAAAAAAAACTTATTTTGATAAAAAAATCTATTATTTATTTTTAAATACATAATATTCTGAAAATAAAAAAAGCATAATATTTTGAATATAAACAAATCTAATATTCTGAAAAATAATTTTAAATATTCTGAAAAAAAAACTTATTATTATTTTTTATAGAAGTGGAAGTTAATAAAAAAAATGCGATATTATTTATTTTAAAAAATGAACATTCTTTTTCAAACAAAAATACTGGACAACATTGTTTTTAAAAGAAAAAATGGTCGGAACTTTTACTATAAACTATATTTTTTAAAAACTCTATTTTTTATAATTTCTTATAAAACATAATTTTTTAATAAAACTGTATTTTTTTTGGTAAAAAATTAAGAAGTGACTTTGACACATTACTACTTTTGTATTTTATACTTTAACACAACATGAGATAAATAACAGGTTTTATAATTTTCACACCACATTAAATACAACATAACACAAATAACACGAGTAAACTAATAAATTTAATATTGTGTCATTGACACCAAATTATTCGTGATATATTATATTCAATTTGCTGTGAAAATTATAATTCACACTATTCGTGTTATGTGTCGTACATTAAATTAAAAAATGCAAAAAATATTAATTTATCAAAATCACAACTTAGTTTTTTACCAAAAAAAAATACACTGTATTTTTTTGCATTTTGTAAAAACTAAGTTATGATTTTAATAAATTAATATCTTTTGCATTTTGTAATTTAATGTACGACACACAACACGAATAGTGTGATTTATAATTTTCACACCAAATTGAATATAATATATCATGAATAATTTGGTGTCAATGACACAATATTAAATTTATTAGTTTACTCGTGTTATTTGTGGTATGTTGTATTTAATGTGGTGTGAAAATTATAAAATCTGTTATTTATCTCATGTCGTGTTAAAGTATAAAATACAAAAGTAGTAATGTGTCAAAATCACTTCTTAATTTTTTACCAAAAAAAATACAGTTTTATTAAAAAATTATGTTTTTATAAGAAATTATAAAAAATAGAGTTTTTAAAAAATATAGTTTATAGTAAAAGTTCCGACCATTTTTTCTTTTAAAAACAATGTTGTCCAGTATTTTTGTTTGAAAAAGAATGTTCATTTTTTTAAATAAATAATATCGCATTTTTTTTATTAATTTCCACTTCTATAAAAAATAATAATAAGATTTTTTTCCAGAATATTTAAAATTATTTTTCAGAATATTAGATTTTTTATATTCAAAATATTATGCTTTTTTTATTTTCAGAATATTATGTATTTAAAAATAAATAATAGATTTTTTTATAAAATATTATATTTGTTCAAAATAATTTTTTTTTATAAATAAATGTATTAATAAATTGTTCAACCTAAATTATATGTATAGAAGGACATTTTAGTCATTTTTGTGTTTAGAGTTAAAGGTGGAGTGGGGGAAATATTTTTTGGAGTGGGAATAAGGGTTCCCTAATTTTATAGCCCAATATATTTTACTAAAGACGGGATGTGATAGACGACTGGAGTAACAGTGTCTTTTTAAACCTAAAGTGGTGTTTTACTGCATAAAAGATGGCCCATCGTGCATTGGCATGAAAATTACAAAACAAGGAACACTTCAATAATCTAATGACCCATACTTGAAGAGCGCCACCGCCTGAAGCTGCAAGTTAATTTGTTTTCGAGGACACAATAAACAGAAACAGTTTCAACTTACTATAAAAGTCGCGCCATCCTTCAATCTTAACCTATATTGACAACCATTTTCTTCCTTAAAAGCGTCCTCAAATGTATTCAGAGTCAATTAACATTGGACTTTATTTCCCCAATTTCATCATTGAGAGTGGATGGATCAATATGAGTGGGTTCCCCACTTGTTGCCATTCCTAGAGAATTAATAACCTCTCCTTTTTGTCCATATAATCAACTTGTCTGCCATTCCTAGAGAATTAATAACCTCTCTCTTTTGTCCATTTATTCAACTTGCCTTTAACACAGGATAAGAAATTTGACAAACATGTACTGCTATTTATGCATTTAATGAGAGAGAGAGAGAGAGAGAGAGAGAGAGAGAGAGGGGGAGATGTAAATCTAGAGTTATATATATAATTGTAAGCTTAAGCTCCTTACCACATTTGTTGAGTTCTCACGCTGCCATGTGTCAAAAGCATTAATTATCTAAACAACTAATTAGTACTTATCTTAATTAACCCACTTCAACTTCAAAGCGTAGAAAAAAACACACTTCGGCTGGCCCACTCAAAACTTCCAAGTACAGAAATAAAAATACAAAACTTCCGCTTCTTCCTTCTTTAACCAACAGCTATTCCATTTCCTAATCCGAAAATACGCTGGATTTGTCAAACACAAAGCCCAAAGAAAATTAAAATCTCACAATTGATGATTCAATAAGCCAAGATGTTTGATTTTACCTCCTAAGTCTGAATCTGAACCATTCAGATTTAAGAGGTACCAAATAGTATTTTTCTTTTTAAAAGATTAAGAGACTATTTTTATCTCTAAATGATTAAGAAATAAATGTACATATGAAGTTCGAATCTGAAATCTGAAGAAATCTAAATACATTTATTCTGAGGTCTATTCAGATTTTCGACTGAAAAAATCAAACGCAACCTTGATATTTTTTTACCAAATGAGATTTCACCCACAAATTGGGGCAGTTCAGTGTACGGATTCAGTGGTCAACAACCAACTAAAAAGATTCAAAAAGAATTGGTACATATGTATTACAAGTCACTTCTCTGGTAGAAGGACCAAATCAGTGTGGACACTCGAATTTTAGTAGGCAAAAAACTGAAATAGATCATGAAAATAACTGATAATTAAGATTCATATCATAGTCAAAACAGGGTTTCATAGTAACGCATTCATACTCATTATCAACAAAAATCATTCAAATGTGCATCAAATAACTAAAAAGTCCATACAAATAAGCCTTTCTCCTCTTTTGCAGTCATTTAATTATTTTCTAGCAAAAATTCATATAATCAACAGTGGCTCTTAATCAATTGCCATTTTGCCAACGGAGGAATCAGAAGTGATTTGGTCTGACTGATATATTTGGGATACAGACACAGCATCATATCATTGTTCCACACATTATGATGTCTTCTAGAACTAGAAGAAGAGTTGGGAAGAAAAAGGCAAGACGCAACAAATAAAAAGCAAAAGATACCTTGACATGTGAGGTTAATCAAAGTTGTCAGTATGAATGGGTGTACTGTCACCAGCCACAGTAAAATGTCCTACGGTACGAGCAAAGAACATCATTTGTTGCTCCAGAGTGTACTTTATATTTTCAGCCTGTGAGCAACAACTTCATCAGTCTAATTTCAGCTTTAGTGTTTGAAGTTTGGGAAAAATGCAAATTTAAGCATAAAATGTTTGGAGTGATTTTCAATTTTGGACTCGATGTTTCAAAAGTTGCAATGTTAACCTGAATTTTGAAAATTGCTTCAATTATACCCAACGTTATATTGTCATTAAAAAAATCAACGGAGGTTCTCACTTGACATGCCACTTAGATTTTTTATTTATTAAAGTGGCCAATCACATATTGACATGTTGATTAGAATATTAATAATTGAAAAATAAATTAAAAATTTCCAAAAACACAAAATAAACCACCACCGGCACACCACAGTGAACCTCCTGCCAGCACCAGCGCACACCAAGCAGCGCCACCAGCCAATACCACGTAATCAACCACCAGCCAGTACCGTGTTCTCTACCTAACCAAATTCTTCCAGAGCTATCACCAATTACCACCACTGTCGTAAGTCCACCGCCAACACACCACCAGACCACTGCCACCATCAGCATCCGTAACACCCCAAACAACCACTATCAACCACAGCAACCCAATTCAAACACCAAAAAAAAAAAAAAAAAAAAAATCACATAACCACACGAATCCCTAACTCACAACCTCAAATCTCAACCAAGCACAACCTAGTATAATCACAACCCAGCATAATTGTCATTAAACCGCCAATCCCAACTCGATATAATCGCAACCCAACACCACTCCATCTTCGCACCATCGCAACCTTCAAATCCCGATCCGGAACAAACCCAAAAAATCCTATACTGCCATTAAACCACCGCAATCCTCAAACCGGCACCACCGCCACAAAACACAACACCCAAAAACCTCCATCAAGCCACACCACCACCTTCCGAAAACCACCACTTCAAACCTAAATGCCAATCAAGCACTACACGCCACCGGCACACCCAACATCACAACCCCGTCGCAACACCAATCAACCACCTCTTCACCGCAAACCAGCTGCCACCAACACCAAATAGCAAACCCAAATCATAAATCAACTTGAGGAGAGAGAGAATGGGTTTTTCACCTCTCTTATTTTCATTTTTTGTTTGTTAAATTTTATTAATATTAATAAGTATTTAAGGTTAAAAGTAGGTGCCACATGTCAAACTATTATTGGATCATGTAATTTTTTGCCGCATAAGACATTGAATTAACATTTCCGTTAAATTTTTTAATGGCAATCCAACATCGGGTTTAATTGAAGCGATTTTCAAAACTTAGGGATAACATTGCAACTTTTGAAACAACGGGTCCAAAATTGAATATCACCTCAAACTTCAAGGTCAAATTTGCATTTTTCCCTTTAAGTTTTGTTTAAACATGTTTTAGTAGAGATAATCCTCTGAAATAAAAATTGGGTAAAATCATCATATTACCCATCTGGGATGAATTGGTTTCATCAAATTATGAATCATAAAATTAAATTGTAATGCTTTTGAGAGGGTAAAACAGTAATACAATTGATAATTCGCTGAAAACAGTCTATCCCGAACGGAGCCTATGTATATAGGATTAATCTAGTTAACTTTCAAAACTGTCCAGATAAAAAAATAAAAAATAAAAAAAGTCTAAATTCTACGGATACAGTTGAAATGTAAAAAAGTAGTGATATCCGCTGGTCATAAAAGTATGACTACTTAAACGCTACCTTGCGAAATCCATGGGACTCTCCTTCATATTCTACAAGAGCAACAGGTAACCCTTTTTTCTTCAAGGCCAGATAAATTTTACGAGCTTGCTCTGGGTGCACAACCTGTGAACATTTTTAAGAAAACAATAATAAAATTACAGAAGTCATTTTTAGGCATGCAACGACATCAATAATTTTTGGACATCGACATACAATAGAAGGTAATAATAATAGTAATAATAATAATTAAAAATAAATAATGACAACAATAATACAGCGCTTCCGTTAACATGATAGTTTTGTAAGTTGTCATCAATACACTTAATAATAATAATAATAATTATATAATAAGAACTTATGTTACGCATGCAAATGGAGAAAAACTAGGCTAAGAACTTTTTTGTGAAGCTCCATACCGTATCTTCCAATCCTTGGAACAAAATTATGGGGCAAGAGAACTTATCAACAAAATTGATGGGGGACCTCTCGAATAAAGCAGCTTCATCCCCTGAGGTCAAAGGAAAGAGTTACCACATAGTGTAACAAAATAATAATAATACAAATCAATGTGTGTATTCTGAATTTGCATATTTAGTATTTACCAACAAGATTAATGATATAATGAGATTCAAATTTGTGCAAATCTGCACTCAAGGAGCTCAAATCAGCAACCTGCTCATTGCAAACAACAAATTTTTGTTAGTCTTCTGTATTTTTTATGAAAAAACCAATCTGTATCTTTGATGAAAAAAACAATATATTCATCCCAAGGAAACTTCTTCTTGGTTTGGGAGAAATACCAAATATTTACCCAGAGCAAGGATAGCATTTGAAGTAAAACTGAGGGGATTGAGAATTAACAGGTACATGTTAAAGAAAGCTAAAACACACAGAACTCAAATTAATTGTATCTAGTTGGAGCCATATTTTGCGTTTCATCTGGGCTGAAGTGACCTAGCTAAGAGACCAAATACCAAAGATGAATTTTTTATTTCCAAGCATACTTTAGCTACGAGCGGCAATTGTAGATGATAAGACGACATGAAATTTACCCGAAATTAACATGATAAATCATGCTCATGCCGCAAAGTTTTTGCACATAGTCATCACGTGTTCGTGTCAAATTATAACTCGTTTTATTCGTGTCATGCATGCTATTCATGTTTTTATACGTGTGCTTAACTGGTGTAAAATTATGAATAGTGTGATTTTTTCCGTTTTTTAAGTCAAACATGTTCGTGTTTTCTCGTGTTCATCTCGTAATAGTTATTGTCGCCTCGAACTTTAGCCGAAGCTGCTGAACATTGAACAAATAATTTACATTTCAGTGAGTTTGCAATAATGCGACAATGCTCACACCTAGTTGTACTATGATATGCAGTGTATAGTTTCTCTCCAATAGACAAGACATGATTCTTATTGGATTTGTTATATTCTCAATTATTTGAAACTATGCATTTATAAGAAGTGGCGCAGCTGAATTAATTACCAAAAAGACCAAAAGAGGAACACCAGAACTATGTTTATTAATCGATTGAATGAATAAAAATGACAATGGAGGACTTTATATATAAGTTTCTAAACTAGAGACCTAGTACAATTAAAACGCTAAAAGATAATTGAATATAAAAATACCAAAGAAAACTCGATAACCAAAAATATCCTAATGATACTCGCAAGAAACAAAACTCAAACAAACTTTATCCTTCCCCTAATTTATAACAAACCAACCCTCTTTCTCTCTCCTTATCCCTTCACGTCGGTATAAATTGTGAATTTTCATACAGTTGTTATCCATAGAATGGAATGGTAATCCCCATTTTGCATATCTACTTCCAGCAAATTATACCCTATGAAAAGAGAAAACCAAAATCACGCTGTCCTTTCTAACCAAACGAACATCTTTTTTCAAACCTATTTAGAAACAGTAGTAAACAAATGAATGATGGATCATCACAGTCAAGTCTTAGGACATCAAATCAATGTTGGTTCATCACACTCGAGTTTTAGGACATCAACTCACACCAAACAAAGAAGATCCAGCCTTGAATGTGTCTCTGAAAGCAAGAGAAGCCAATGCTGTATAACCACCAGCAGAGCACCCAGTAATACAAAGACGCTCACCATCCACCTTTCCACAATGTACCTTAAACAGAAACAAGATCCCATCAAACACATCTTATGCACGCAAACCAAAAAAATTGAAGTCGCGATATGGTGGAACCTAGTGTGTGGCAGTTGGGTGTGTGTGTGTGGGGGGGGGGGGGGGGGGACGTTATTCACCTTACCAAAAATTTAGCACAACGGCAACAATCATTAACATCAACGATTCCCCAGGATCCCAAGAGGCGTTCTCGATATTCTCTGCCATAACCTTCATTGACATTCATAATACCATCAGTACATAGTACACTCAATATTTTTATAACTTGATAATGAGGGGGCATCTATTAGTTATTGATAATAGAATTATTAATTTTTTTTATACTACCTAATTAACCGAAGAATATTTTATTTAACATTTTCAAGTATATTTTTTATTTTTACAAAATATACATTGCAAGTCAAACTAAAGACTATAACTCTCTTACATGTTGAGATTGTTGCAGTTTAATGCCTTAATTTGACTTCCGTAAGTGAACAAAAAGATGACATAATTAAATTTGTTAATAAGAAAACAATAGAATTATTGATTATCCACAGTGGAACCAAGTTGGTTCCTTAAAAAATAAATTATAGAATATTTAAATATTAAACTTCAGAGCGTTAACTGTATATAGAATAGGGGTATCAAGTGAAATATATAAATGTACTTGTGTGTATGTTTGATGTATGAGGAATAATGTGTGCTTGCGAATTCAATCCCAAATTGAAGAATGGTATTAATTGTACTTTGTATTTTTATTATTGTAATAAGGGAATCTTCAATTTAGTAGTTAGTTAGGGGTTTTTTAGGGCCATTTTTAAAAGAGGATATTCTAGATCATGTAGTGTCACGAGGCCTTATGACAGGAGTAGGGAGTAATTAGCTCAGTGATGTGGGTTGGAGAGACCGGGATAGGGGAATGGGGTTGGGGTTTCCTGTCGGGGTTAGTTGGGTAGGGTTTTGGCCCATATTGAAACAGATGGGTGGTCTGGAAGAGGGTGTAGGGTTGCGTTATCGTTAACGACTGTAGAGGAAGGGTCAGGAGTAAAAGTCGGAGGGCTCTTCTCTTGTCGGCCGCTAGCTGAGTCACGATACGGGGTTGCACCCTGGCGTCGCCTCTACTTTGTTGAGAAGGTTGCAGAGCCTGGAGTGATGGCGGCTGATTTGGGGAGGATTTGTAGATCGGCGGGCTTGTTGGCCAGTGATGGAATCGTGGACCACCACGGTGGAGGAGGAATGCACGGTTGTGCGGTTAGTCCCGGTTGACAAGGGAATCGATTTTTTCCCACGAGGAAAACAGATTCCTCCAATCGGGGTTACAACACTTGGCTTGGGTGTTTCTGTTTTAGCGTCATTGTTGCTTTGTTTGCGATTTTTACAACGGGGGTGGAGTGACTAGGTTTTGGTACCAATTTGATGTGATACGGATGCGTAAATACTACAACCAATGAAGAGAAGAATTAACTCAATTCTCATTCTCATGTAGTCGAATGATTAACCCAATTGGGTACACACAATATATATATAGAGAGAGGGAGGTTTTAGACAACCCTATTAAGAATATTCTAGCATCTAGGTGATATCATGGGTGACATCACCAAAAGGTGGAACCTCATGACGCTACATGATCTAGAATATCCATATTTACAAGAGGCCCTAAAATACCCCTAACTAACTACTAACATGAATAATTCCTTATCACAATAATAAAATAACAATACAAATGATGTGAAGTTAAATGACAGAAACGTAAATTACAAACTACACAATAACAACAATATAATGTTTAGAGGTCAATGGCTTGATAAATATCTCTAATTCATCTCCAAAAGTAAAGTGAGTACAATGGATGGCCAAGGGCCTTATTTATAGGAAAACCTTGGCTTGCTAGTCAAGCTAACTCTAAAAAGGTAGAAAGACTAAAAATGACACTTTAAAGACATTAAATAACAATGTAACCCTCAAACCTAAAATAACAACTAAAAAAAGGGAAATAGCATGATAATAATGCATGAAAAATAAAATAAACAAAAAAATAATTAAATCAGGGATCAACATATCACTTTCCCCCTTGAAAAAGCTTGTCTCGAGCATGGGAGGTGTGCAAGAACATAGAGAAGCAGCCATCAATGAACTTCCTCACTTGGAAGGTAAGTCGTCCTCGAAAACATCTGGCATATAGGCTAGCAAAAAGTCCCAAGATAATAGTCACAAAACCCAACCACGGCCAATGAACGAGAACTCAGCCCCCAAAGCTTGCCACCAAAATAACCATCACACTCCCGCCTAGGGGAGGGCCAACAATGCCAAATGCCATCTGAATCCCTTAAGACGAGCCTCCTCAGTGCCAACCCATGTAAAAGAACCCCTGAATGCTCCTCATACGCAACTCAAATGGGGTCCACATACCCATGTCCAAGCACATCCCTCCAAAGTAATGTCTCACCTCAACTCAACAAACCCCATCAAAATCATCATTATTTCCAAAAATTGGGAAGAAATCAATCAACTCATACGACTCCACATCATGAAAATACGTGCGAGTTATCCAACCATCTTTAACAAAAATATCAAAGAAAATCCCCGATAATGAACTCGACATCTTCTTCCCCGAATATGGGAAAGAAGTTCCCAAGCGCAAAAATCTCCGAGTTACGGAACCGGACGCGAGTGAGCCAACTATCCTCAAGAATACAAATATGAAGTCAGATTGGAAAAACTCAGGGCCCATACCCTCCACCGACGGGGTCTCGACATCCTCGCGCACATCCTCACCAAGCGTGAGTGGGTCGGAGGCATCATCGTTGTGCGGGAATGATGTCGGCAGGAGGAAAGTCGCATCGGTGGACAAATACTAAAAATAATGGACCAAACCCCTCGCCCACTAGTGCATCCAATGGACACGCACCGCCTCCAACTCAAGATACTCCGCGCGGCAGTAACTGAGGAGGTAATGGCGCGCCCCTCATACTCCCCGATGGAGTAGGAACTAAATTGAAAGCTTTGAAGCTCTCGATGTAGTGTTTCTCCAAGTTTGATGGAAATGAGAAAGGACAAATTATTCAATTGTATTTTTGTATTTTTTGTTACTTTGTACTTGTTAGATATTTTGTATTTCAATGATGTATAGGTACTTGTTAGTTCCAAAACATTCTAGAAGCATCTAACAAGTGGGAGCACGTCTAATTGGTTAATTAGTTATACCCACTTATGCAAGTGGGCCCACTTGTAGATATTTTTAGATTGATTCTAGAACCTTCCCTATACAACTATAAATATGTAATCAACCAAGATTTTGAGATATGAGGATTTGAAAGAGAATTTGAGAATAGAATTAGTTTCTTTTTTTAGGTGTTGTTGTTGTTGTGTAGATTAGTTATTTTACGCTTTCGCACCTCTTAATTCACATCAAAATTGGTATCAGCGCCGTGTCTGTTCTTGGCGCGAGGAGGGATGGCAACGGATCGGTTCGGGGTCGGGTTTTAACTCCCCATCCCCATCCCCGTTAGAAATATCATTCTCTGTCCCCGCCCCGTTCCCCGTTATAACGGGTTCAAGGGTCCCCGTCCCCGTTTAAAACGAGTATCGGTTTCCCTGCGGGAAACCCGTTTCTTTTTTTTCTAATATAAAAAAATTCATTTCACCAAACATAACAAATCTGCCCAAATCGTAAACAAAAGTGAAGCATGTAACAGTAACATCATCTTAAGCAAATCTGCCCAAATGTTAAACAAAAGTGAAACCCCAAATGTAGAAATCATAGGAAAGAATTCATATACTTTTGAACTTAAACAAATACATGGGAGATGAGTGAGAGATTTACAGAATCGTCGTCGCAGGTTCAAGAGAGATGAGAAAGGCGCAGATCATCGGCGTGGGAGAGGAGGCGCTGGTGCAGGTCCTCGGCGTGGGGACGAGGGAGGTTGTGAGAGATGAGGGAGGTCGTGGGAGATTTTGACTCAAAATGATGAGGGAGGCACAGTAGGTGGTCGTGTGGATTTAAGTTAGGGTTACACTAAAAAAATTTATATACTAATAATTCGGGGATCCCCAACCCGTGGAGACCCGAGGCTATACCCGAAACTGACCTGAATTTTTTCGGGAATAATTTTAACTCCTCTAACCCGCCCCGATCCCTGAAACTTAATTCCCATATCGAGTAGGGTTGGGTATCAGCGGGAACCCGAATTTTCAGAGAAAATTGCCATCCCTACGCGAGGATGATTATCAAATGAGTCGGATTCGGGATGGGACCACTCCAACTTCATTCTACGTACAACAAGTCCCACCATTGAAACCCTAGATACCTCTACCCTATTCCTACCCTCCTTAACCCTAATCCGGCCACCCAAGCAGCCCCCACCCCTCCTGTACTATCGTCGGCACCGGCCAGGCCTCTAGACGCCGATTCCCCAACTCCAACCCCTCCCAAGCCCCGAAACAACCCAACATCCCTCTACTCCCCAGCTGACCAACCCCAATGGCTAGATCTACCCAAAATAAGGCCGGAACCCATCTCGCGATAGCCGCCTACACATACAGAGGCCGGCCCACCCATTTTACCTTCCAACCGACCATTACCCATAGAATTTTCAAGATTGTATTGCCCATGACCAAGAACCAAAATTTTTTCCCCCTGATCCACCCAAGATCCAACCGAAACTATCCAAAAATCATTCCCCCACAAACCCCAAACCCTACCTTCCCCATCCTCAAGAAACCTTAAAACCCACTCCATCTAAAAACCCTAACCCTACTAGACATTTATATTCAACCCCGACAACCTCCCACCACATCACAAGCCCTAATCAAACTTTCTCACCACCCGGACCTCTTCAACACACTAATCCCCTACCAATTTTTGAAAATTACAATTCAGCCCCTGAATTTTCTAAAAATTACAAATCTGCTCCAAATCTATCAAGACCCTACGATTTAATCCCTCCCCCACCCGAAGAATACCTTTCTTCCAAATTATCGTGGGATGGTACCAAATACGGGCTCGATATGAACGCATGTGCCGATTTCGACAAGGTAAGTTGTGCCATCATCAAGAAACTCCAAAGTCTTCTTGATTTATGGGCCGTGACGGATTCATATCTATCTTACAGACTTCACATTCGTTTATAGTGCTTACTTCATCAGGGAGTATGAGATGTATCATCAACACCTAAATAAGTGTCGAGCTGAGTATCTTGAGATGGAGATGGCAAATGAACAATGGGTACGTGCACGAGCGAGACGTTTGGTCTCATATTTCGAGTACTTGTCCACCGGCGTACCTCCTACTACATCCAATGTCATTCGCACGCACACCGATGATACTATCTCTTCGATTATGCTTCACGAGAACTCTCCGAGGTTCTTAAGACCCCGACGATGCTTGATAGTGATTATGTGTTCCTTCCTTGTGACTTTATTCCCATATTCAAGGAGGATGGGTGGATCACTCGTACTCGACATAGGGATTTAGAGGTATTTGAGATTATGGACTTCATTCCTATATTTGGGATAGAAGATAATGGGTACTTTCTATGTGATTTTTTTTATTTATTTGTTGAAGGCCGTTAGGAGACTCTCACTCACTATCGCGAGGTGGAAATATTAGATTTGACAGATTTCTTTCCAATTTTTGGTCACTATGATGAATTTTGTGATGATGGCTCGGTGATTGTTTCCTTTAAGGAGTATATGTTGCGTCGGGTGATCACGATTGGTGTGGGATTTGTGGAGCCCTTTTGGATTACTTATGAGGAGCGCTCCACGACTCATTTACATGTTTCGATGCTACGACAGCTCATCACGGTTTGGATGAAATTTGGCATCGATGGCCCTCTCCGCGTCGGGTGGCAATTCGGGTTAGTCGTGTCATTTTCGGGTCGGTTTGATTTTTATTTGAGTATAAGTTTTGGGTATTTTTAAATCTATTCAAGCTAATCGTGTCAAATTCAGGTCATTTCGGGTTATTACCATAAACGGGTTATCGTGTCAAAAATTGCCAGCTCTAGCGTCGATCTTGTGTTAGCTCTTCATTTGGACGGGTTAGAGGCCGAATTCCTATTTATCGGCCATGGCGTGAATTTTTTATTTCTCTTCAAAGATATTTTGCGAGTCGTTACGCGAGACGCTTTAAAGGACAACTTCTCTTTCAAGTAGGGGAGCCCGCGGTTGATGCCCTAGCACACACTTTCTTCACTCGGGACGAGCTCTCTCAAGTAGGGGAGAATGATAGAAATGAGAAGGGACAAATTAGTCAATCGTATTTTTGTATTTTTTTGTTACTTTGTACTTGTTAGATATTTTGTATTTTAGTGATGTATAGGTACTTGTTAGTTCTAGAACATTCTAGAAGCATCTAACAAGTGGGAGCACATCCAATTGGTTAATTAGTTATACCCACTTATGCAAGTGGGCCCACTTGTAGATATTTTTAGATTGATTCTAGAACCTTCCCTATACAACTATAAATACCCATGTATGACATCATTTGTAATTAACCAAGATTTTGAGATATGAGGATTTGAAAGAGAATTTGAGGATAGAATTAGTTTCTTTTTTGAGTTGTTGTTATTGTGTACATTAGTTATTTTACGCTTCCGCACCTCTTAATTCACATCAACATCACTCTACTTTCATGAACTAAATTGAAAGCTTTGAAGCTCTCGATGTAGTGTTTCTCCAAGTCGGTCCAAGTTGTCGAGGCGAATATTGTTCGTTTAATAATCAACATCACTCTACTTTCATTCCACAACATATCAAAATGGATATAGTCCTTAACGGGGAATGATGTGGTGATACAATTAAGGGGTGGGAAAAAGAAGGGGTTGCAATTGAAATTTCAGAAAATTCGGAGGCTGAAAAACAATTTTCAAAAGTTTTTCGGGCTGAAATGTAATTTTCTGTGGGTAGGAGGAGCTCCAAGTATTTTTTAGTAGTAGGTTGTGTAATTTTAATGCATGGTTGGAGAGGTTTGGGGATGATATTTGGAAGGGATTTGCTGTATAGAAATTTTAGGGGCTGATTTAGTATTATGAAGAGTAGGCTATAAATAATTAAGAGAGGGAGAAGCAGTTTGGGGTTTCACCTCAACATTTAGGGTAAAAGCAGCCTTAGTCCCTTTGAAAACCCTGGCTGGAGATCCAACTAGCACAGCCCCCTTACATTGATTTCCGGTTGTTGCTCTACTGCTCGTCGGAGGTCTACCGGCAATTGACCAGCGCAAATTCTGCTCGCCAGTGGTTGGCGAACGTGCGGGCTTCGAAATACTAGGGTTTTCATCCCTAGAATGTGATGACCTGGTGGGGTAACCATCGAAGGCAGTCGGGTTGCCCGCCGACCCTACCAGAGCTCCGGTGGGGTTCATAGTATTATGACAAACCTCGTAGGTGGGAGAGTCGCCGATGTTTGTTGTATTGGATCCGACGTGAATTTTCGTGAGCCATTTTTGTTGGGGATTTAGATCTGGGCAGCAGTAGGTAAATGACCTTGGGTGGGGGTCGCCGGTGGCTAGAAACCGTCGGCCAGCTTCGTCAAGGGTGAAGGGTTGCCACATCTAGGGTTTGGAGCGATTTCTGTGGGTCTTTGCAGGTGGAACAGCAGGTTAGGGGGGTTTGCATCAGATCTGAAATTTTCAGATCTAGGTTTTGGGACAGAAATGGGGATGGAAAAAGAGGTGGTGCCGCTTGACCGCTAAGGACGGGTGTGTGTTCTAGATGAGTGACTCGTCAGTTCACCCGAACCTTACCCATCGCTCTACAACAAGCACATCGACGAGCACATCAGGAGCGAATGTCGCTTTAATACCAATTTGCTGTGATGTTAAATGACGGAAGCATAAATTACTAGCACAATAACAACATAACATTTAGAACTCAATGACCCAAGAAATATCTCTAATTCATATAAAAGTAAAGTGAAGTACAATGGGTGGCCAAGGGCCTTATTTATAGGAAAAGCTTAGCTTGCTAGTTAAGACAAGTCTAAAAGATAAAAAGACTAAAATGGCACTTTAAATACATTAAAAGAAAAGACACCTTCTAACCCAGAATAACAACTAAAAATAGGGAAAAAGCCTAATAAAGCATGAAAAATAAAATAAACAAAAAAATATAACTAAATCCGGGACCCAAGACACATCAATAATTTACAATTAACACCATTCTTCAATTTGGGCTTGAATTCGCACGCACCCCATTTTTCTGCCTACATCAGTATCTGTGTGTACTTCTAACTCTAGAACTGAAAGAGTGGAGAGTGGAAATTCTGGAAATTGAAGTAAAATTGCACTAATAGCACCAGCACAGAGTTTAAGCTTTAGTACTACTATTAAGCAGGGTGAAATGTAGCTTAATATAACAGACTTTGAAGCTAAAATCTAGAGTAATTTGAATCAATTCGACAACAAACCACTGCTTCCTCCATAGTTAACATCCACAAATGCCCAGCCTCTGCTAGTCCAATATTGAATATTAAGATTTAAGATTCCATGTGCCTCGTCTGTTGGCCCTCCTGCAATATATACACATAAAAAATATCAATGACCAGCATAAGATTTTGAGATACATCACACATTGTGTTTTTAGTATGATATCAACTGAATTTGAACTTCCATTTTCATTGACCTGCAACATGTTTTACATAATTCCAGTAGCAGTCAGACTATGTTTATTTGAATATGTAAGATTACAGATTTTTTGCATCAAAAGGCAACGGGATTGAACAGAAACAGCATCACATCATATACCCAAGTACAACTTTAAAGAAAAATAGCATGAGTTGTAACAGACTAAGCTAAAGTAATAGTAAATGACAATTCATCATATGCAGGCTATTAATGATTGAAGGCATATAGTATATGGGTTAAGGTGTCCTATACTACCAATTCATATACCATTTTTTGGATTAATTTAATTTTTTTCACTCTATTTTTGTATGTGTGAAATGTAAAAATTGAAGAGATTGAACTGATAATATTGCTCAAAAATATATTTAGTCCAAATTTTACCAATGATGATCATATTCGTGCATTGAGCGGAAAATCTATTTTTCTATTTTAGTCGTTCATTGAACGGAAAATATATTTTTAGTCATACATTGAGCAGAAACTATGAAGCACGGACACGGACGCAGGTGTCATGTCCGACACGACACAAACACGTTGATACGGAAAATTTTAAAAATATTGGACAAGACACGCTGGGGATACAGATACACATAAATATTTTTTTTAATAATATTCCATGTACACTTTGATCTATTTGAACTAAAAAAGTAGTAGTCAAACTAATTATCTAATTATATAAAATAACATGGTCAAATATGTTATAAGAGCCAAGGCCCTAAAAGGCGCGCGGCGTGATCGAGGCGTAGAGGTCAAGCGTCAAGCCTTATGAGCCTACTCCTACCCCTACCCCGCTGCCCAAATCCCAAATAACCCCCTATCCGACTCAAATCAGTACTCTAAACCCGAAACCCTAGTTATCCCACCCCAAAAAACTGCATTCTGCCGCCACCACAAGCACCCTTCACAGCCCTAAGGTTGTACACACTACCACCGCTGCAACCCTCCATCCCGATATTGCTTCGGGATGATTTGGCCCACACCCATATTGCTTTAGAGGAGATTGATTTGCAACCCAATAGTTCCTATGAGAAGGGCCCAATTACTATCCTAGACCGTAGTGAGAGGAAACTGTGGTCGAAGGTGGTGCCGTTAGTTCGGGTACAGTGGCGACATCACGATATCAAGGAGTCGACTTGGGAGTGCGAGGATGATATGCGCAAGAGATACCCTTCTTACCAGGTATACCTTTTATTTCCGAATTTCGGGACAAAATTCCGTCATTAGGGGAGAAGTATGTAATACCCCGTAATTTTATTAATTTTAATTGTGGGATTAATTGAATTAAATATGAGAAGAATTAATTAATAATTAATCCGGTATAAAATAAATATTAACTAGCGAGATAAGAGTTAGTATTTATTATTGGGAATTACATTGAATATTACTGAGCGAATAAAGTAATATATGATTCTAAATGTGATTTTGAATTTATGGAAATTGTCGAGAGAGTGAAATACGACAATTATGGAATTTAAGTCGGGACGCGCGTGTGAGTCGTGTCGGGACTAATTAGTAGAATAAATAGTAAAATATTTATACGTCGCCTAAATGGTCATTTCGAGTGCGCCAACGTGTCCGGAAGGGTCGAAATAGTCAGAAAAGTCTACCCGGGGGTTTAGTTTGGGTTTCGGGATAGTTTTAGGCCAAACGGACACCCCGGAAGGGTATTTTTGTCTTTTGAAAAATTTAGGCAAATTAATGGACAAAAATTGAAAGAATTATATATGCATGTACATGGGAGAAGTTAGGTTTTATCTGCAGAAGAAAAGAGAGAGTCCAAGAGGAAGGAGAAGAGATTCCTAGGAGCTCCAAGACCAAACCAACCCATCTTTCACCAAGAGATACCATCAACGATTCAGACCTTCCCAAGGCAAGTGGTTATCTTGCTTTAATTAGTGCATACATTATACATGTTAGTGTATAATTGATGATATACTCATGATATGATGAAATCTGAGATGAAATAGAATTGTAAATCGAGCTTTTGGGTAGGGATTTGGATGTAGATGAAATATTATATGTAGAGGCTATGAAATTGGGTTGTTACATGAAGAAAAACGGATTTAATTTTGGGTTTTGGGTGGAAAAAATTAATGATGATGTAAAACTAGGGCTTTTGACATTTGATTAAATTCCTTCACCCATATATGAGATTTAATGAGGTTTGATGGTTAAAAGATGTTAGGGATCATCTAAATGTATGTAAAATGGCTTTAGGACGATTAAGTCTGAGTTGGGTAAAGTTTGATGTGAATTGGGTGAACAAAAATGGGCAAATACGCAGGTTTCCTAAGGTAGAGGACGAACTGGGCAAAGGTCGTTCGAACGACCTGGGGAACTGGAAAGTCGTTCGAACGACCTCGTTCGAACGAGAATTCAACGAAAATCCAACGAGAATTCGGAACTTAGTTCGTTCGAGATAGTGGGCACTTCGAACGAGATTTCAGATATTTAAAATTTACGGCAAGATGGAATTTGGTGAAAATAATTCGAGAATAATGAACCACTTAATATTAGGTAGGGCAACCACATTTCTTGAGCTAGTAACCTGGAGTATAGAAGTGTATAAGGATAAGAGGGACTCCTTAGTGATATCCATTATAAGTAGTGCGATACGATAGAGAAAATAGTCGTAATTGGGAAACATCGTGAATATTGTAAAGAATGAAAATTCGTACAAATCTGGAATATATAGGTGGTGTGATCCTATTAATTATATGGGTTGCGTGTACCTATTGTATGAATCTTTATGTGTATGACAAACCTACAATACTTGCTATCACGGGAGGTCTTAAGAAGGGGACAATCTTATCTTGATGAGCCTTCGGGGGGATTTTATATTGCTACCTCAGAGCATAGGTCTGGGAAAGACTTATTTATGAGTTGATAAATTTGCGGTCACGTGGGTGCGTAGGTATGTGCGTAGCCTATAGGGCTGGGAACTATGTTCGCCTCTATTGTGTGTGATATGTGATGATACAATTCCAAGGTGATTTGGAATTCGTAGTCCTTATGTGCGTGATGTACCGAGACTGATAGCAGAGTATGTGTGCACCGCAGGTTTAGCCATTTAAGGTGCCGTATTAGTATATTTATGTATGATAGTAATATATTTGTATATACACCTGAGATTATTCTACTGTGTTGCTTAGTAGATGAGAAAGGATACGATATTTATATTAATCAACAATGTGGGAAGTTGAATGATTAATGGGTTATTTGAATCCGATTAAACTGACGTTATAATCATAAGAATGTATTATTCGGGTGTTATAATTGGGTACAATGACTTAGGCAGTTCAGTAAAGGACTTGGGTTAAACTAGATAAGTGGGATAGCGTGACTAGGATGGGTTAGGAGTCTACGCTAGGCGTGCACATTAGTTGAGAGGTGAGAATCTCAAGTGAGGGCACGAGGTACTAGCATGGATATAATATTTACTGTTCAATGCATTTTAAACACTTGTGGTTTTTAAACCATTTACAACTCGGGCTCTGACCCGTTTATTGCAAATCTCTTTTCTTTGTCAAATTATTTTAGGTGCCCAGCCACAGGGACACCAAATATAGGAGTTCTATTCATTTAACGAGCTGTAACTGCTTTGGAAGTTATAGGACTTGGTAAAAGACGCCTCCATGATTCTCATTCCTGCATCTTGAGTTACTCTATTTCAGTTAGGCATGTTACCCCTTTTTACTTATTCAGACCGTTAAAGATTTGTGGATCTATTTACTCACTTCTTTCAGTTGTTGATTTATTTTGCTGGATTATTGTATTTGGGATTTAGGCTGGATGTGTTTACTCCAGTCTCATTTATTACCTTAGTCATTTTATTTCATATGAAATTTGTTTGAATGGTGTATGGTTAGTAATTGGTTAAATTGGTTTTATGTTAATTAAAAGATAAAATTTTGAAATCAACCTTTTTTAAATATCAGGTTGTTAGTGTTAATAATAAAGTTTTCGACAGTGATGCCTATTCTGAACCAATCGGATATTCTGAATTAATTTAATAAAGGACTGATCACCCGGTATTTAATTAGGCGGGGTGCCACACTAATCTCACACCCGTACACAACGAAGGCCTATCCCTATTGCCTCCGGGGATCACTCGCTCATATTAGGTATAGTCTTAGGCCGTCCCAAATCTAAGACCTCCGCACAGTCAAGGGAAAAATCATACACTTACCCATCACTCGTATAATTTACCATAACCAAGATTACACAATAAAATCTCTCCGTGAACCCGCTCGGTACACAGATAGCTAGACGTATGACCCTAGGGTAAATATGACCAAGGAAGAGCCCGTCTACTCACCGAGGTACCAGCGCAGTACGCATCACATGTGCCCCATCATGGAAACCCTCCTAGTACGTTTGCCACGAGCACTCACCCATGGTATGCGTATCACATAAAACACGCGAGCAATTACAACCCTCACTAACGGGTTAAAACAAACACATGCATAGCACTCATTAACGGGTTAAGGCAAAATCAGATACACATACTGACCCTAACGCTACCGGGTCATACTAACATCGCTATCATAAAAAAGGTATAACATATCTATAACCTCATACTTATTCTAAGATACAATAACCCTAACACTCCGGGTTCCCAAATTTAGGAATAGTCTCTACCTAACGCGCACATCAATTATATTAAATGAGAAAGGCCTGACGGTTCTTAGACGGGGATGGTCACAAACAAACAAAAAGTCTATTTTATGTTTTTCAATTTTAAAGATTAAAACATTTTAAAAAATTAAACCCAATAAAACTTTGCACCAATTAAAACCATTTTGTTGTGAAAAACTAGATTTACCCAATTTTATTTTTTAAATTAAAACATACATCTAGGTGATAAGAAGATCAAATAAATAAATCATCCATAACACGCTGATGTAGGAGGAAAACTACGAAAGGAAAAATCTCGAACGGCCCAACCAAACCGATCACTATGATAAACTTTTATAAAGACTAGAAAGTAGACTAACTCAACAACTCGTCTTCCTAGCAATCCTTAACACTCTTGTATCTTCTACCTCTCCTACATACTGCAATGTATGAGACCACCCACGAAAGCTGCCACAATGCACGAATCCACGTACGCCTCGGTATCCACCGATGAGGCTCAACAACCATCTACGAAATCGAAACACAGATTCCACCATTTCTTCACCGCAAAGAAAACCAAGTACGGAGTCCATTGCACGAAACAAGTGAAACTAGGGTTTTGAAACTTTGATAAATAGGTAGGGAATTAATTTTTGCTAAGGGTGGCAATTCGTGTGCGTCGTGTCGTGTTCAGGTCATGTCATGTCGGGTTCGTGTCAAGTATTAGTCAACCCTACCCGACCCATTTAACTAATCGTGTCAGATGAGCAAACACTAACCCGACCTATTTATTATCGTGTCGTGTTCGGGTTGACCCGCATAACCCATTAAGTAAAATATAAAATAATTTTTTTCTTCTCTCGTAACCAATCATACCAATCATAGACCTACAATAACTTAAATTTAATTAATTTCAACTTCTTTCAACACATAAATAATTTATCATCCGATTCTCCATGAATTTTATAGAATGCCTATCAAGATATATAAATTATCTAATATATTCTCCATAAAATACGAGTTAAGTGGGTCTATTCGTGTCATTTTCGAGTTATACGTGTTTGACACTAACCCAACCTGTTTATTATTCGTGTTGGCGGATCGTGTCATATTCGGGTTCGTGTCAAGAAATCGTCAACCCTAACCCGCTAACTTCATGTCGAATTAGTGTCAGGTTATCGTGTCGTGTCAAAAATTGCCACCCCTTTTTTGCCAAAAGTTCTTAAAAAATCAAAGTCCATCATGCCTTAAATAGTAAAAACATGAATTTCAAGACAAAGATCTCTTTCGAAAAAAAATGCATAGTTCATTCGAACAAGAAACACTTTTCATTCTAACGGAACTCGAGTTCATTCAAACGAATAGGCTTTCTCGTTATAACGAGTTTAGGTATGTTAAACAAGGAGGTCTCGTTTGATGTTCGTTAGATGTTCACTTTAACGAAAAACCTAGTTCGTTCTAACGAGAACTTAAACTCGTTCGAACGAAACTTCATCTCGTTCTAACGAAGTCTAACTTCATTCTAACGAACTTAAAACCAAAAATAATTTTAAAAACAATGTTATTCAAAAACAAGCCCCTTAATAATATCCAAGTACCATATTCAAAATGCATCCACAACTTACGAGATCCTCGACAAACGTGAAGACAAACTTCGCACAACAAACACAACATGGTGTGTATCCAACTTTCAAGCTTGGCCACTATGTCTTCATCAAACATGTCATAGGCTTACGAGATCGAAGCCTAACCTATGGCTCAAATGTTTTATTCGGAATTAAGCCAATTACAAACAAATTGACTCGATAGGAAATTTGTCCTTACATATCTCCACCTTTGGCTATTCCAGAAATATTAAAAACCAAAATAAAAATCCTATAGGCCATCAAGCTCTCTGAAAGGACTCGATCTCCAACCCCAAAAAGGAAAAAGAGAACAGACGCTCGACAGACTCAGAAGGGGGCATGGAACTGCCTACGGTTCCAGATCATCTTCGGATGTTCAGATTAAAACTGCCCTCAGAAATGACTATTGACTATGAGAAGATCAATGACCTGGTTATGGAAGCCCTGAGGTGGGCTTGCTGAAGAATGTGTTGCGCCCGTGGAAAAATTCAACCTAAACGACATTGTGCAGGTCATATCAGATATGTTCCTCCAGAAGCAGGAGATATGCACCGTCTTCGTGTTGCTCACAATCCTAAAACTCCAAGGGCGTCTGGTTCCTTCATTCCATCACTTCCTTGGTGAGTGGGAAGACCTATATGATGAAGTCGTGGAGTTTGTTGAATGCATCGATTTTACATGAAAAGATGGCACCGTTGCCACCGGGTGGGGTGATGGTTTTGATAGCTCAAACAATGAATCGACGGGTGGGGATTTCCCCTTTTGCGGATTCCATGACCATCGTATGACCCCGCCGACAAAAAGATGAAATCAGGGCTAGAAATCTTCTTCGAAGATGACATCGCCTGGAATGAAGGGCAGAAACATTAAAAAAGCTGTGGAAGGCACTGAAAATTCTAAGGGTAGTGATACCTATGTGTCATTTGACCTGCATACACTGGGGGCTAAATCTCTGCATGATTTACCACAAAGACGAGCTATCTGACCCGTCCGAGAAGATCATCAATGTTAATGCACCCCTCCTCAATTGGAATGTTATTTCTTTTCATCCTGCTCAAGTTAACCTGGACCCTGCCACCCATTTTCTCAAATAAAAACCGAATTTACTGTTTTTCCTCCTATTTGTCATGTAATTGTGAACGAGGCGTCCTTTGATGAGGCCGTCACCACTGAATTTTCTGGAAACACTTTCGATGAAATAAACGTTGATTTCGAGTATTTTGTTGTGCCTTATATTAATTGTCTCGACTCTAATCAAACCTTTTGATGAAGATGACTTAATAAATGAACAATTCTTAACTGATCTCAATAAGGAAAATAATAAACAACATAACCGCGTTCAAACTAAGGACAATGAAACTGCTATTAATCTCGGTTCTAGTAGCCATTCGTGCGAGATTAGGATAGGGTCCACCTTGACGAGCATGAGCGATCACAGTTTGAAGAGCTTCTGAAAGAGTTCGTAGACGTCTTTGCATGGTCCTATGACGACATGCCCGGCATTGACTCAAAGATAGCACAGCACGAGATCCCTACCTTCCCAGAGGGCAAACCTATCAAGAAGAAATTGAGAAAGCTCCGAGCAAAGTGGTCCCTCAAAATCAAAAATTGAGGTGGTGAAACAATTAAACGTAGGCTTCATTCTCGTGGTCTACTATCCTACGTGGCTTGCAAACATCGTCCCCATGTCGAAATCGGTAGGAAAAGTTCGCATGTGCATCGAATATCGATATCTAAACAAGGCATCCTCAAAGGACGATTATCCTCTGCCCAATATCGACAAGATCATAGATAACACTGCCAGTCACGCCCTCGAATCATTTATCGACGGTTTTGTCGGGTATAACCAGATTTAGATGCATCCTAACCATCAGAAAAAGTTCGCCTTCATCACCCCGTGGGGACCTTTTACTACACAGTCATGTCATTGGGTCTCAAGAATGCTAGGGCTACATACCAAAGGGCAGCTACAACCATCCTGCATGACCTTATCCACAAGGAAAAAGTCTCTGTCGATGATATGATCATCAAGTACAAGACTTGGGAAGGTCACATTCCTACCCTGAGAAAATTCTCCGAGCGGCTACGACAGTACTAGATGCGACTCAACCTGCAGAAATGCGTCTTCAGTGTCATCAAGGGCAAACTGCTCGGATTCATGGTCAGCGAAAAAGGGATTGAGGCAGACCCCGTTAAACTAAAAGCCATACTCAAGTTGCTGCCACCCCAGACAAAGAAAGAAGTGCGTCTAGAGACCATCGAGTGCTTCCAAGCCCAGTTTGACATCGGTCAACTCTCGAACCCGCGAGTGGCTCAATGGATTCTTATAGGTCTCTAAAAACCTTTTCCAACGGTCCTGGACGTGCACGATTCGGACTTATGATTTGCATTTTATGCCCGTTTTTCTGAAAAAGTTCGTTCCGAACTACCTATAGGTAACCCAAACCTCCTGCTTATCGACATGGTGTACTTTTCTTGGCCAGCAAGGTAGGGCTATGCCGATAGGCCGGCCAAAGGCCATACCGATCGGCACCCCGCTGAAACCCTAATTTTTTACTATTTAATGAGACTATGACCTCATTCCCAAGGGTCCCTTTCCGAAGACCGAACATTCCCCTCGAAATCAGTGCACCAAAATTTTACTTTTCCAAACATTCTCTCCATTTCCTTACACATCACTCTCCTCCATTTTTCACTCCACTCTCCATTCTTACCTTCCCATCATCCAACCACCCAAAAACCAGTCCCTACTATTGCAAAATCATAATTAAAATTCTCTAGAAGGTCCACCCTTATCCATTTACAACTCAGTCAAAACCAAAGGGAATGATGACCTTGGGTCGTCCCAAGTCTGAAACCAAGTGGATTTATTTTTTGTCCCATACTCCCTAATTACTATACATATATCATGATACGCCATAACCGTAGACTTAGTTTTATTTTTCAATTTACGTTTTTTTGAGCAGTCAAGAAAATAATTGAAAAAAAACGAATATGATTCAGAAAAGAATCATTAAAAATAAGAAAAGAAACAAGAATCACATTCTCTCCTAGACCTTTAAACAGATCCTTGTTTAAAAAGTTTAAAAACGCAATGCAATTTTTATTTCAATTGTTGTTTACTTTTCTCTCCACTTATGATAAATCTTTAATTCATTTCTTCATTCCAAAACTAATCTCACTTTTTATTATTTAGTACAAACAAATCTTATTTTCATAAAATCTAAAAAGCCAAAAAGAGGGTTTTCTTACAAACCCTAAATTAGAATTTCCTCATTTTCACTCTCTACACTTGTGCACATTTTCTAAAAACAAACTAAAGGAAGTTCTAACTTAGGATTAATGGGTTAAACCCCACTCTTGCGTGTTATCAAACTACGTGGACTTTGGTGCCCTTTGGGCTACGTAGGCGTCCCGAGCCAATTTTGGGATTCGAGTCATATTTTCTCATTTATGCACTTTATGTTTTCTTGTGTTTACTAGTATTGCAGATAACTCCTACATATTTGTGTTCCGCTCGATATATACACTCACTTCTTCATGGTGATTTGTAAATTTAACGGGCACTCGCATTATATTTTATGTTATTTCTTTTGTACACTTCTTGGAATGATTTCGCTCAGTCTTTCCCATGACGTGAGTCGGATGATTTCTTTCTCTCATTATTCAAGGCCATATCTTCGGACTCGATGTCAAACTCATCATTCGAAACAGGTGCTTCCTCCTTCCGGACTTTCAAAGCTATATGCCCTTATCTTTCTTCTTCTCATTCTTAGAGGAATACGCGTCGAGCTCATAAGTTTTAAGTCACCTACAAGCTCTTCAAGTTTCGTAGAATCTAAAGTACCCAAAGAATTCAAAATCTTCACTTTTGAATTAAATCTTTCAGGAAACGACCTTCAGATTTTCTTGATTACTCGATTTTCGGGTATCTTCTCTCCCAAGTTAAAAGACGAGTTAACTATGTCAGACATTCTAATGTAAAACTCATAAAAGGACTCACTCACCAACATCTTAATTGTTTCAAACTGAGTGGTGAGGTTTTGAAGTTTAGAAGCCTTAACAGCACTTGTTCCTTCATTGGTGAGTAGGAGTATGTCCCAAACCTCTTTAAACGTCTCACAAGTCATAATACGGCGAAACTCCCTCGGAGTGATAGAACAAAATAGAGCATTTAAACTACGTGAGTTATAATTTGCTAACCTATGCTCAGCCTCACTCCATGATTCTACGAGTTTGGGAATCTTATCCTCTCCAACTAAAGCAGTAGGTGAAGTCCAACCATTTAAAACTGCTTGCCATACCCGCTCATTAATATCCTGAAGTGTTGATTTCATATGCATTTTCCAGTATGCATAGTCAAACATCGGGGTTCTAATATCATCAAATCCACCAAAATTCATGCCTAACAACACGGGATCAAAACACAAAAAGTGTTCTAGCTCTCATAGCAATTTAAGAATGGCCCGACAGTGCTTAGACAGGGATGGTCACAAACAAGCAATAAGTCTATTTTTATATTATTAAATTTTAAAGATTAAAACATTTAAAAAAATTATAGCCAATAAAACTTTGCACCAATTAAAACCATTTTGTTGTGAAAAACCTCATTTACCCAATTTTATCTCTTTACCTAAAACATACATCTAAGTAATAAGAAGATAAATAAATTAATCATCCAAACACGCCAATGTACGAGGAAAACCACAAAGGGAAAAACCTCTGACGGCCCAGCCAAACAAATCACTATAATAAGGTTTTACAAAGACTAGACAGTAGACTTATTTAATAACTCGTCTCCCTTGCAAGTCTTGACGCTCTTTTATCTTTTATCTCTCCTCCACAGTGCAACGTAGAAGTCCATCCATGTAAGCTGACACAACGCACGAATCCACGCACGCCTCGGCATCTACCAATGAGGCTCACCAACCGTCTACGAAATCAAAGCACGGAGTCCACCGTTTCTTCACCGCAACACAGCAAACCAAATACGGAGTCTAACGAAGTCTAACTTCGTTCCAACGAACTTAAAAACCAAAAATTATTTTCTTCAAAAATAATTTTAAAAAAAGTTCCAAACAACTTTGTTCAAAAACAAACACCCGTAAAAATATTTAAGGATTATATTCAAAATGCATCCAAACCTTACAAGATCCTCGATAAATCCAAAAATTATTTTCTTCAAAAATAATTTTAAAAAAAGTTCCAAATAATTTTGTTCAAAAACAAACACCCTTAAAAATATTTAAGGATTATATTCAAAATGCATCCAAACCTTACAAGATCCTCGATAAACTTCAAGATAAACTTGGCACGACAAACACGGCACAATGCATTTCCAACTTTGAAGCTTGGCCACTATGTCTTCATCAAGCATGTCACGAGCTTACGAGATCGACAATACAAAGCTTAACCTATGACTCGAATGTTTTATCCGCAATCAAGCCAATTCTCAATTGTATATTTGTCCTTACATTAAATCTCCATTAGCCCCAATCCATTATCCCAAGCCATCGTGTCTAGGTATAATCTAACTCCTAATTTAAATGAAATCACGGGACATAATAACTACCTCGCTCTAGAAAATTATAACCCAAACCTAATCCCTCCCAAAGAATATTCAACCCACTCGTACCTCACAATGACTCAAATCAATCCCGGCCAACAAGCCTATCCTATCCCCACCCCACCCCATTCTACACTATGGTTTACCATCGAATGCCAAATCTTCAATTTAACCCCTTTAAATCAACGATTTTCCTAATATCCAAATACCCCAAATATCAATCTCCAACAATTCAAATCACAAAAATATATCTCTATTCTATGTGTACATGAAAACTATAGGCCAACAAACCCTTAAACCAAGTCTCAAAACCAAAATCTCCTACGAAATAGACAAAAGCCCAAAATAGGCCAAAATTACTGTTTCGATTAATCGACAGTCCCAGAAAATTGACACTTCCTTGTTACGGGATTCATTATCTTTAAACCCCCCCATTTTTCCTCTCAAATCTCTATTAATGAACTCAAATGCTTCATCCCACCTCCCAACCATCATCCAAACAATAAAAAAATATTAATAACCAATTAGGTACTCTTTCTGACATTGAAAATCAAGTATTAAATCAAGATTTACAAAAAACTCAATTTCTTAGTCAAGAAACCTAGGTTTTCAAATTTCTTCAATTAGTACATGATTTTTTATGATTCCAATATGTAATCAAGGAGCTTTTATATGTTTTTCAATAATCAATCCAAGTCATATTTATAATGTAATCCATCAAATTAAGGGAGGAATTAACCAAAATTCTACTCATTTAGGTTAATTTTGAAACCATTCAATTTTAATCTTTCAAATCCGATTTTCAACATAATTTGATTTAGATTTGCAATGAATATATACAATATTGACACACATACAATCATAATTATATTCTATATAAACTTGCCTCATAGAATTGTGGAGAAAACCAAGCCAAATCTCTCAATTTCTCATCTTCTTTTCTTGTGCTTTCTCTCTAGCCCTCGAGTTGTTTTCCAATTGTGTTTTGCGATAAATCAAATCCATAATATACCATTAAAACCTATTAATTCCAAAATTACACTTGGGCCCCAAATGGACATCACCTAAAAGGGTCGAAATTCAACTTCAAATGACTTAAAAAACTGCTCGAACCTTGTACTAACCCAATAGGCCTATAAACCATCATTTCAAATTAAAAACGAACATTCTATGAGTTCCAAAAGCCTACTACCAAAAATACCTAAACAAATAACTACAACTCGGTTATTTAATAATTACCCGGTACGAGTCCAAATTTTAATTAATTAAGCGTCATGTCTTAAATCCAATTTCAAATCCAAATTAAATAACGCAGAAGGATATAAATAATGACATCTTCAGTCATAAAAAGCACACATAATTAATTTTATTCAATTTATTAATCCCATGAAAATACGGGATTTTACAAGTAACTACGATCACTGTCACTCACAAGACATCCTTGCTATTGCAAAAACCAATTTGAAGGGGGGAGGGGACAAATAAATTCCGGGCTTTAAAAAGCAAAAGATATGCTACGACATTGCATAATTACTCTCAATCCTAAGAGATGCTCTCCCCAAAACAATAGTATTCATTAAATAATAAGGTGTCAATTACAACACTTACATAGACCTAGGGAAGGGTGCCCTTGTTGGAAAAAAACTTTTTACATTGAATTTGCAATCAACTTTGAGTTAAAGTAAAAGTGGGACTCACATGCTTTTTGGGTAGGTCCAATGAACGCATTTTCCTACACAAAGGAGATGGACATCATATATTAAAATGCTTAAATCTATTAAGTGGTGAATGAGAAATTGGCTTTAAAGTGTCCCATGAAGTGGGTTTGCTTGCAAATCTCACACATGCATGCGCCGCAGCACCCGACAAGATGTGGGCGGGCGGGAGAGGTTGGATATTGGAGGAGGGTGGCCCGACCTGTAACCCACAAAGTGTCTACATGGGTAGTTATTAGCGGTTACATGGATATTTATTAGTGGTTACATGGGTGTGGGTAGTTATTGATAATTAGATGTTAGCTCCTATTACAACACTTTATAGACCTAGAGATTGTAGAAAAAACTTTATTATTTTTCTCGCCAACTTTTAGCCAAAATAAAAGTGGGACTTACATGTCCTTTGGGGTGGGTCCACATACGAACAGGTTCTCTTCCACAAGGAGATCAACGTCATATATTCACATGCTTTACTACGTTACGTGGTGAACGAGAAATTGGCTTTAGTGCCCTATGAGGTGGGTTTGCTTGCAAAGCCCACACCCCCGTGCAGCATGTGGGCAAGTGGAAGGTGTTGGATTTTTTATTTTTCAGATTTTTCATACAAAAATGCAAAAATGATGTTACAAAATCACACCATGAATTTACACCAAGATAACCAAATCAGGGAAGCGGAATGAATGGGTGTGAACAAATTCGATCGGAAATCGACTCAATCATGACGTGTGCAAGATGCATAAGTGTACTCCTAACGAATGAACATAAAAAAGTCCTTTGGTGTAAAAATTGTTGAATTTAGATGGCATCGTCTTAATCATATCAACAAATCAAAATATAAATGATTTCCACACCAATAATGTCCAAAACTATGTAATACTTTTTCATGACTTTCAAGGACGTGCAAACCGTTTTAAATTCCATCCAAACTCCCTCATTAAAAGACAATGCTTTTTATTTTTCTTATGAGGTGATGAAACTAAAATCTATTGGCCCATTTTTGGCATAATTTTCTTTTTATTGCCTTTCAATTTAATTTTTTTGGGGGGGGCCTCTTTTAAACCACATTGTACCCCGGATAATTTTCAATTCCTCACTTTTTTAGGTCCATTTAAACGGTGGCTTTATCGTAAAGGAAAAAATAAAATACCTTTCACAGCCCTTTCCGTTTTTCAAAATAAATCACAGAAATGCACAAACGGTTTATATCATGCACTACTTTTTGTCAATTTTTATCGCATTTGGTTCGTTGTATAAACAGAATTGAGATCGAAAGACTCAACCAACATGTGATAGACAAGCACAAAAGTCAAACAAATTCGTGTATGTGTGCAATAACGGACAAATGAGTCAATCATGTAGGTAGCAACACTATATATCATCTCAAAGACTCCAAACTTTGCAAAGCACATGAATGACACAACATATTGTCACAAAACACTATCAAATATCACATGGATATGGAATGATATTGTGACTTGGTCATCCTAAATGATCATTCATATATGATGTAAACAAAATACAAAACTCTTTTTGAATTTTTCAAAAATTTTATCAAAAAATGAAAATCTTTTTGTATTTTTTGAACACTGTTCAGAAACAACCCAGCAGTACCAAATATTGTATCAATATGAACCGGAGGACTGCAAACAGATAAATCCAGAAAAACAAACAGGTCGTTCAAACAAAACACAAAGTCTCTTCGCGTGACATGTGATCTCGCTCGAACGAGAACACAGTAATCCCAGAAAATAATGTAGTTTTGTCCAGTAACAAAAATTTGGAGAAAACAGTTCCTGGAATGGGTAAATAGATCTAAAACAGTGGTAAAATTAAGAAAAGCAATCAGAAATGCTAACAAATTACAAAACAAATAGTACATACTAGCAATAGGCAAAAATGTCATCATGTAAATCACCCTATGCTAGCAAACATGTCTAGACCTCAACCGGTAGGTGCGGTGGAGTTTTCCAAAGATGGTGACATATTTTGAAACAACTCCATCAAATCATGTGAAGTCTTGACCAAAAACTTTACTTGCTCTCGAATATGTATGTGCAAACTCTCTATCATTATGTGCAAGCAAAGTATCATGGGTGGGTGCATGTGCGCGAACATGTGAAGAAGCATAGTGTGACACATAACCCAATTTAAAGCAGAACTCCCTAAGGTGTCCTTTCTTTTTGTAATGCGAGCAAACATAAACCGGCCTAGGAACACCTTTCTCAAAAACTCTAGGACGTGCTCTCCTAACGGGGATGGGATGCCTAGGTGGGTTAGGATGAGAACCATGTGAATCTATCACTAAGGTGGGAACCGGCTCGGGTGCAACAAAAGAAATGGATACACCGTCATGGCCTTTTCCTAAACTCTCACCACCACCAAAGATGGGATTGAGAACCATCTTTTCAACTTTCTTAAATGCGTTCTCTGAAGGGATTTTGAGCTCCCGTGCACGTTAGAGATCACTCTCGAGTTGGGATACACGTGTCGTCAGACTAGACACCATGTCGATTAAATCTCGGTTAAACCACACTTTTCCCTCCTTAAAACTTCTCTCTCTCTCTCCAAGTCTAAAACTCGATGACCTAAATCCTTATTATACTTCTTCGTTTTCAAGGTTTCGGTGTACAAATCTCTAAAAGCTTTTGGGAGCTCACTTTCATCTCCACTCCCAAACTCGCTCTCATCTCCACTAGAAACACTCGAGTCATCACCGTCGCTCTCGTGAACACAATCATCGTGGGACAAAGTGGGTGTGCTCATACGACTCGAAAAAACTACACACATCCCTTGTGCTAAATCTTTATCTCCCTCATCTCCCTCACTATCACTAAGTGTGGCGGGCAAGGCAGTTTCTTTGCCCTTTCTCCTTATCCTATCCTAGTAGGACACTCTTTAGCTATGTGCCCTCTACCCTCACACTCAAAGCACCTGATCTCATCCACCTTATCACTTTCTTTGGCCTCCTCTTTCTTTTTATTTTTCTCAAAAGATCTCTTTTTATTGGAAGAATTTTCTTTAGACATTTTGAAAAACTTTTTAAAAAATTTCACAAGTAAGGCCATGTCAAAATCAGGCTCGTCCTCTGACTCGGACTCACTAAAACTCACTTTCTTTTTCTTATCTCTCTTCCTCAAAACATCCTCACTCGATCTCGACTGTGACCTAAGTGCAATCCCTTTATCTTTAGGTTTGACAATTTGGGGAAACATATCTAACTTGTAAGTCTGAAGATCACCTACCAACTCTTTTAACTTAAGTGCGCTCAAATTTCCCATCGAGTTTAAAACAGTGGCTTTCAGAATAAAACATTTTGGAAGGGATCTCAAAATCTTTTTCACAACCTGCGTGCTCATCCAAATTAAAACTAGTGTTAACAAATTCCGACAAATGTGCGTAAAACTCATCAAAAGTCTCGGACTCTAACATAGTAATGGTCTCAAATTGGGTGGCTAGATTTTGCAATTTTGACTCTTTAACAGAGGTTGTACCTTCGTGTGTCAATTTTAAAACATCCCATGCCTCTATAGACGTGGTGCACGTCATAATATGGCGGAATTCGTCGAGAGTGACGGCTCCAAAAATAGCACTCAAACCACGAGAATTAAAGTTAGACAATTTATAACCGTCCTCAGTCCAGTTCGACACAGGTTTTAACGAGGTGACATTATCAACAGTCACGGTGGGAGGAGTTCAACCAAACTCGCTCATCTATGGCTTTTAAAACAGATTTCATGCGTGCTTTCCAATAGGCATAATTATCGCCGTCAAAGATGGGCACCCGATTATATAAGTGATCTGTTGAAAAACTTGCGACAAAATCAATTTTTTCAAAAAAAGATTGATATCACAATTTTTTTGCGAAAAATAGGAATTCCCAATAAAATAGTGAAACCTGCTCTAATACCAATTTGTAAACGCAATATCAATCGAGTTTGCAATTCTCCAATGGAATCAAACACACTTATTTAATTAGGTGTTTAAATTTGAACAAACCAAATTCAATTTTAATTCAGCCCCTATGCATGCATCTAAGTGTCATAAAGCATTAAATCATTCAAATCATGCATATAAAATAAAGACGACAAATTCAGGAAAAAAAACCTTTCAGGTAAAACCTTTTTAACACTTTGAAAAGTTAACAAGACCATTGACTTACATATAACCTGGTAATCGCCCACAAGTGTAACGCGCGGTGTGTTCGTCAAACATTCAAAGCTACGAGTGACAGCGAAAAACCCGCAGGTGTCGGTTCGTCGTCTTCGGCTCGTTCACACGCAGAGATCTATACTCGGTGTCCACCGATCAGATATGGAGATGCCTTCTCCACAGAGGTTGATCAATAGCACGGTTGTTCTTTGGGTTCCAAAACAATTCACATAAAGATATTGGGATTTTGTGAATTGAAAACAAAAAGGGTTTTAAGCCTTAAACGAAGAAGCCAAAGTATTTTGCTGATATGCAATGTTTGCAGAATGAAAAACGTGAAAGACTTCTTAAGAAAAACAGAGTTAGAGAGTCCTATTTATAAAAAACTTAAGGCGGTGGCTCGTTCAAACGAGATTGGATGTCGTTTGAATGAAATCCAATGTCGTTTGAAGTATCGCGCGACATAGCCTGTCGTTCGAACGAGCCTTATTAAATAAATATTTTTCTTTTTTTTTTCAGTAAATGCACCGCCTCAAAAACTCCGAAAATTATTTTTTGACGAAAAACTTTAAAACACCGCTCCAACACTTAGAAAAATTTTGATAAAAAATATCCCAATACTCTAAGTGCATTATTAAGGTACTCTAAAATGTAACCTTACCAAAGTTAATCCCGCGGAGGTTATTTGTTGAAGAACCTTGATTATTCGTATCCGTCTTGATGTGAATGTGATCTTGAGCTTCTTCGACGGTGTAACGGTATATGACATACAAATTGATAACGAACAAGAATGTCCTTACAGATTGGGTTGGCTCGGCCCATAACACATGGAGCGTCTACATGAGTAGTTATTGGCAGTTAGACGTTAACTCCCATGGTAGTTAGGGATTACAAATGGTAGTAATTATGGGGGGTTACATCACGTTAACTCCTATGGTAGTTATGGATTACAAATGTTAGTTATGGGTGGTTACATAATTTCCATAGTTATTTTTGTAGCCATTAATCAACTTATAAATATCTCTCCTCCTCCCATATTCTACGTGAACAATTTGCACTCCCTTTTTCACACCATTCGTACAAGAACTTCAAGGGTTCAAATATTGCCTCGAGTTCGCTGGACTTGTTAATTAATAATAGTGAACTAGCTGATTAATAGTAGTGAAGATCATTGTATTGTGGGATAAATGTCCGATGGCCTGCAGACTCTGCAAACAACCTCGATCCCTTTTTCTTTTCCGCATGCGTGTCTTGTAAGTTCGAATTTCTACAGTTTTTAATATAGTGTTTTATAATATATAATTTATTTTTCTGATTGAATCTATTTTCATCGTTGTTATTGATGTTGTAAACACCGATTGTTATTTTGACAACACAAAGTTAGGGAAACACTACTAGTACCCAAATAGACAAAAACATGGAATTAATTACTAAATAAGCCTATTATCTGGCTCACACCTAATACTAATGCTATTAAAGTACTAAAACTAAATGAAACAAAGGAAAATTAAAATAAAACTCTACATCTATTAAAATTTTTGCCATGTCATGTGTATACATCAGTTACATTCAAGCTTGAGGCACACACAAAATTATATATATATTTATATATATCAAGATTCTAAAAAACGCGGGGCGTGATCGAGGCATGGAGTCCAAGCCTTAAGCCTTAGAAGCCTAGGTGGGCCTTAGGCGTAAAAAGGAGTGAAAAGGCGTTTAGGTCTTTTTAATATATTTTAATATTTTTTAACCATAACAACGCTATTAAAATACTAAAATTGAACATATCATAAAAATATGTCTGAATATTTGCAAATTAAAATACTATTTGATTATTTTGGATGAGATAATGGTCCGGTTTGTAAAAAAATCTTTAAAAGGAGATATTGTTTCATTAAAGTATTGTTGTTTTAAGAGAAAAAGTGCGCCTTAAGGGTTTTACCAAGCAAAAGGCGTCGAAAGCTTAAGGCGGGGCGTTTCTCCCAAGCCTCAAGCCTAGGCGTGCCTGGGCGGAGCCTAGGCGAGTTTTTTAGAACAGTGATATATATACACATATAGAGAGAAAATCTCCTGTAAGCATACTTTTAGGGGCAGACCTTGGCAAATACCATATTTTTAAAATAGTAAAGAAATGAATTTTTTAATGAAACTTCATGGATATGATGATCTCCACATTGAGAAGATCATCTCCAATTTTTTATCAAAAAATTCAATAACCGTTGAGATGAGGTGACATGTAAAAAATGGTATAAATATGCATTTTCGACCATTGAAATTTTGGGTCTACACCAGCCACTTGATTGATTGAATTTTTTGATAAAACTTCATGGATATAATCTTCTCACTGTCGAGATCATATCCATGAAGTTTCATCAAAAAATTCAATCAAAAAGTGGATGAGATGATATGATCGCCAAAATTTCAATGGTCGAAAATGTATATTTATACCTTTTTTTACATATCACCACATCTCAACGGTTTTTTTATTGAATTTTTTGATGAAAAAAATTGGAGATGATCTTCTCACCGTGGAGATCATATCCATGAAGTTTCATCAAAAAATTCATTTTTCCAATATTTTTAAAAAATGGTATGTACCGGGTTTGCACCATAAGAAAATTCTTACAGGAGGGGCATATATATATATATATAAAGAGAGGAGAGAGAGAGAGAGAGGGATCTCATACATGCTTTCATATTTTTGTTAAACAGCAGACCAATGTGGAACAATAATCTAATGGTTAGAGTTGATTGATAAATGATTGCAATCTAATGGATGAAATTAACTTTTTACATGATGGACAAAATAAAATGATATCAGATGAAGGGTAATCCGGGTTCCCTACAATAAGCTCTCCACATACTGCAGATAGTTTTAAGATTCAATACTACCGGATAAAGGGTAAGAAGTAGGCACCAATGTTATAGCATGAAATCTAGGCCATATCTTTCAAAAACTTATTGTCGTTGAACTTTGGCAAACATTGTTCTATGAATCAATTGTAGTCATTAAGTTATCTTTCCTCTTTGATCCATCTTTCACAAAAAGAAGGAAGCCCGTCTGAGATCCTTTTTGTATATATAGATACTTTCTTATAAAAAGATGTTATATATATATATATATATAGTCAGGCTCTCCAACATACCTCACTTAACATACCTATGAACATACCCATTTTTTAAAAATAGTAAAAAATGTATTTTCAACCAAATTTGGTATATATGATCTACATAGTAAGGAGATCATATATAAAAAAAATCATCAAAAAATTCATCCCGGAAGTGGGTTCTACTTCTGGGTTGAATTTTTTGATTATTTTTTTTTTAGACGATCTCCTTACTATGTAGATCATGTATACCAAATTTGGTTGGAAAATATATTTTTTACTATCTTTAAAAAATGGGTATGTCCATAGGTATGTTAAGAGAGCCAACTGTGTGTGTGTATATATATACACATACATACATATATATATACGGATTGCTCTGCATACACCTTCAAATTTTGAACATAAGAAGAAACTCCTTGCCACAATATAATGTTACCATTAGAAAATATTTCTTATGGAGAATGACAACTTATGCTTGACTGACTCGAACCTAATGATGATATAAAGGGGTGTGTTAATATTAATAAATGACAGTAGTAACAAGATGTACCGTGGCTTTCCAATAGTAAGGGAGGAATCTCCTTCTGACCGGCCTCGTAATTAGGGCTACAAGGTGGATAAAAGTATGCATAGGCATTCTGACCAGCAACATCTGTGGGAAATTCAATCAACTCTGGCATGCTAAAATATGATTGGTACTTTTGACTATCTGAAGAAGATATCCAAACAATCTGAAAGTCAACTATTTTTGACTTGTGATCATCTAAAGCCACCTGCTAACACAACATCGAGTTTATAAAAGTACTGGAAGAAACATTCAATATTTTCTTGGTACAGGTTGAAAAAAAAAAGATTTATTACCAAAATAAGCCCTAAAGTTTGGCACAAATTTCAATTTCTCCCCTGAGAAGAGGGGTTCAGGGTGATATTGAAACTTTTGAGAGATCAGGGAAGAAATTGAATTCTGCCCCAAACTTTCAGGCTGTCTTGTAACTAACACAAAATTAATAACTGAATATTCACAATGTTCCTGCAATTTTGTCATTGATAAAACAAACAAATGGACAAAAAAAAAAGTGAGACACGGCACCTTTGCTAATGATGATGGATGGATTGCAGATGCTCCCTCAATGTATAGGAAACTTCCACCAAAAATCTAAACAGACACATAAGGTTCTTACAAGATAAAAATTTTAAAAATAATCAAGGTTAAGCGTAGTCTATCTAACAAACAGAAACATATATATAACAATGAGTCAGGCACCCGTGCGGGAGCCCAATGTAACACCCCGTATTTTTGTTCATTTAATATTTAAGTAATTCGGGAATTTTAAATTACCAATGTGTTGTAATTTTAATTGAATTAATTATGGCAATATATATTTAAATATTAATCGGGGAGTGAATGGTTAATGTTAGAGAAATTTATTTACTAAGTGAATAGTAATAATTTAATTTCGTCATTTCGGGTATTAATGACAGGGTATGCACTTATCCCAGCCGGGGGTCGGTATAGACTAAATTGGGTGTGAGATAAGAATTTTTATAAATTAATTCGGATGCCAATTTTGAGTGCGCGGTTGTGTCCGGATGGGTCGAGATAGTCAGAAAAGAGTACCCGGGGGTATTAATTGGGTCTCGGGGTATTTTTGGGCATAGACGTGCCACACGGGGTGAGTTGGGCCACTTTAATTAAGCCCATTACGAGAAAAACGGGATTTAGAGTTTTAACCTAAGGGAGGGATTAGAAAATCAGCAGCCATCACAAATCTAAGCCTAGGGCTTGAGAGGGAAATTGGGGGAAAGCTTAGCAAAAGCAAATTGGAGGTTATTGGAGCCAAATTAACGAACATCAACAACGGATCAGACACTACGAACACTTACAGGCAAGTGGTTAACTGTTTTGATTCTTAAAGTGTGATATCCAATTCATATTTTAGTGATGTGTATACTAAAATTCGTTTTGGGGATAAATGGGTACAAAAAGGGGGGTTTGTTAATGGAACCATTGAATGAAATTTAAGGAAAGAATTAGTTGTGCTATATAATTCTGAGTATGATTATCTGGTTTGAATGAGAAAAATCGGAATATAAAAGGATGAAATTTGAATTTGAAATTGGGATTGTACCCTAGAAATTTGTGTTCTTGAGTGGGTCAAGATTCATAGTGTTAATGATGTTAAAAGGTTTAGATAATATTTTTAGTTCATAAGAAATGTTATAAGATGATTAATAGGCTGATTTGAGGTTGGTTTTTGAGGAAAGAAACCTTGAAATTTCGTTAATGGTGGAATTCAGCAAGGAAGGAGAGCTGGCACGAAGGGATCGATCGATCGACAATGGGAAATTTTGGGCAGTTCGGCCTGTGTGTGATATAAGGGGGAAATTAATTATAAACTAATTTCCATACATTTATTAGTGAATAAATAATTATGAAACAAATATTCCTAGCAATTTTGAGAGAGAGTAATTGGGACTATGATGAATTTATGTGGGGCACTTAATGGATGAATTTGAGGAATTTTATTCCAAAATAGTGAGATACGGATCAAGTGAGCAAATCCGGGTATATTGGCTAATCGACGCCAAGGTGGTGAATTAAGTTTGGAGATAAACTAATTAATTTAGAGTCGGGATATAGATTGGGGAAATATTTAAATTCGGGCCAAGTGAATCGAGTCCGAGTACGTTAATAATTATAGGCAAATATAATTGGGAAAATTATAGAAATAAAGGTGTGACACATTGTAGGCGAAAATATGGGTATGATATTATGAGATATAAATTGGGCCAAGTGAGCGAGTCCGGGTATGTTGGTCAAGTGACATCAAAGTATTAAATTAATTATTGAGAGAAAGTAATTAGTATGGAGTCGGGACATAGACTCAGGAAATGTTGAGGTACGGGCCAAGTGAGAGAGTCCGGGGATAATGGTTGGGCGGCACCAAGTATTAAATTAATAATAGTGATAATTAATTTGATTAGAGTCAGATTGTAGACTCGGGTAGGATTAAATTAACAAGAGTGATAATTAATTTACGGGAAGACGATAAATTATTAAGTGAGAAAATTAATTATGTTGAGTCGAGCCACAGACTCAGGAAATTTCAGGCGGTATACGGGATATTTAGTACACGATAAAGCCAGGGTTTATATTATATATATACGGTGTAGTGATAGTATATATATGCGTGTATATATTTTGTGTGATATTAAATATCAGTGACTAGATATTTATTCCAATTATATACTCTAATGCTATCAAGGGAGGTTGCGCGATGTGGGTGAATCCCCTAGCTTGAGGAATAGGGCGAATATATCCCCAGGTCATAGCGTCCGGTATATATGGGTGAGGGATTAATCCCACTTTCAGGAAACGAATATGACCGCCTCCACTTCATTTATATTTTGTCCAAGTTGGTGAGCGACTCCAGCTTGTGAAAAACTAGGTTTTGTGGGCAAACCTAGTGAGATGGCATTTTTGAGGAAATCATCCGGTGAGGGTATACTCGGAAGGATGGATACACGTGTGATGTATGTGTGGATGTTAGTAAAGGTACGTATAATATGGTAGTAAATATTATATGTATGTGATAATACAGTGTGTGATGTATTTACTTTATATAACTCGGGTTACAGTTATATGCTGTTAATTAATGAGAAATTAATTAAGATAATCAATTGTAGTGATAATACAGTGTGTGATGTATTTACTTTATATAACTCGGGTTACAGTTATATGCTGTTATTTAATGAGAAATTAATTAAGTTAATCATTTGTGGGAATAATACAGAGTGTGACGTATTAAATTTATATAACTTGTGTTACGGTTATATGCTATTCATTAAGGAGGAATTTATTTAAGTTAAGTGGTGAGATAACTTGTAATTAATGAATAATTATACTCGGGTTAGAGTAGTATGGTAAGGGGAGGTTACACCAGGACTAGTTGGAACGGGGTAGTACAACTAGGTGGGGTTAAGGTAACCGTTAGGCGTGCACATTAGTGGAGGAGCGAGAATATCCACAAGAGAGTGCGACACTAACTTTTATATGAAGCGCATTATGCATTTTAAATTACTGCAATTAATTCATTTGCTAAATATTTTCAACATGTTTTGGGTTCTAACCCTTGCTATAAAACTATTTTCAAAACCTTTTAGGTGTCCAGCCACAGGGACGCCAAGATTGATATTCTATTCCAGGGACACGGAGCTGCGGCATATGTGGATGCTAGCAGGAGTTTGGATTAGACGCATCATTCATTCATTCATAGAGTAGGAATCACTCATCAGTTCCAGCTTTATTTAGGGCATGTCGCCCAGACTTTCAGTTCAGTCTTTCAGATTTATTTTATTCCGGTGTTGAATAGTGTGTTGGATTATTTCACTTTAGTGGCCGATGGTTTATTCGGCAAGTTATGTAATTAATTATTTCAGTTGAGTTTTATTTAGTTGTGTGAATGGTTTATATTTATTTCCGCACGTACTTTTTGTTTAATTAAAAAGTTAAAATTGGCACCAGCTTTTGGAATACTAGGTGGTTAGTAAGTTTTAAAAAGTTTTCGACAGTGATGCTAAGGATGATCCAACTGGGATTCCTGTTTTAATTTGGTATAGGACTGATCACCCGGTATTTTATTAGGCGGGGTGTCACAGATGGTATCAGAGCATCAGGTTCTAGTGTCCTTAGTATCTGTGCGGCTTTTCACGTTTCGGCTTAGCAATCTTTGATATAAAGCCCTATTATAGGATTGTTGTATTCTCATACGTATACGCATATACGTTCTTCTGCGAAATTTATATTTGAGAGTGAACTCATACAAAATTCGATTCTCATTGCAGACGATGCCCAGGAGAGAGAGAGCAGCTAGGGCAGCAAGGGGAGATGAGACGAGGGAGGCTCGTTAGGAGCAAGAGCTACCGCAGCAACGGCCAGAGATGATTTTGGCGGCATAGGTAACTGAGATAGTGGTACAGGCAGTTGAAACGACGGTGGTCGCAACGGCAAGGTACTTTCCACGGGATCCGCCACAAGTGTTAGTGGCGCCGAATGTTCAGACTCACGCGGGGTCGTCAGGGTGGAAACAAGAAAGAGAGGTTATTTTAGTGGGAACCCACCAGAGTTACGAAGGGGTTCAAATGTAGTGCTAGAGTGTCAAGGAAGAGAGATATCCAGCGTCACCTACGCATGGGAGATTGCGAGAAGGTGCGGAAGCAAATACTAGCCACTTCTAGTTTAGTGGGAGTAGCGCTATAGTGGTGGGAGTCGATCACCACGGTTGAGGAAAAAGGACACACTAGCTATTGCAGAGTTTTGGGCGCAGTTCGACCGCAAGTATTTTCCTCCAGCGGTTGAGACCGAAACGAGGAGAAAATTTTTGTGAGGTGACTCAGGGGGACCGTTCAGTGGCCGATTACGAGGAAGAATTCACTCGTTGGCAAAAATTTTGTACCGAGTGAGGTAAGCAAGGAAAAGAGAAGGAAAGTAAAGTTTATGGACGAGTCAGTCTGGAGAATCAGACAACATTTAGTTGATAATTCTGCATTAGCAGATTATACTGGTGTCGTTAACGCGGCACTCCGGCACTGTCGGGAATATCGCTTCCACGTGAAAGGAAGCAGGAAAGGAGTGGGAACTAGCCAGTCGGATAAGGCAGGAGGGAACAATACCAGTAGGGTATCCCAGCAGTAGACTGCGGGAGATCAAGGGCAGAATTTCCGGCAGGGAAATCATGCCAAACGATCTAGAACTGGAGGCTATCGGCAGGATGGCCAGGAATTCCAACAAGGTCAGCATGGAAAGGACCAGTGGCAGGGAGAATGTATTAGAAGGTGTTTCGTTTGTGGGGAAAGCGAGACACGTGAATGGAATTTATCTTAAGCGAGGCAGGGGGCAACTACAGGACGAGGACCTGGAAGTACAGCCACTAAAGCAAGTCATGGGTGCATTCGGGTAGGGAGAAGCTGCTCCGGAACCCGAGAACCAGCCGTTGAAGCTGGAGTATAGAGGTAATTATTTTTACCTAAGGGCATGGGGTATATTTTTGAGTGACAAAGAGGATGTCACAGTATAAGACTTATTTTTCACTAGAGTTCGCACGTGAGTCGAACTTAGTGGGTGCATTGGCGGTAGCAGCCATAGTATGTGGATAAACTTTCCGTAGGGTAGCGGAGTCCCTTGGTGTTATTCACGAGAGAGTAGAGGCGTACACTGAGTGATTAGAATTATGTGAAGAGTTACTACTTTCGAGAATTATGGGAGTAGGGTTGGTAATATTTCCTAAATATCGGCTGGATAGCGATGGAATTTAACTAGTGTGGATAGTGGTGTAAAATTTTGGTGTTCGCGACACCAGGGTAGGGTTGGTACTAGGTATCACCGGAGAGGGCGTATAGCCTGTATATATGGGGATATATATGTTGTACTGCGCGGTGCGATAGCACATAGTGAGGATTTGTGTTCTCACATTTTATCCCGGTAAGTGGGGATGTTTACTGAAGTGAATCAGGGTGGTTAAATTGATTTTCGAGCAAAGAGAGATAGCTCGGGGTTTATTTTGCGCAAGGACTAGTGGTAGTAAGGGCGCGGTATTTTATGTTGTCTTTGGTAGCATAAGAGTAAGCGTATATACTTTTGTGTTGAGAGACAAGTGTTTTGCAGGAAGATGTTTGGACGTTAGCACATGGGTTGGGTACCCGGGCAGTATATATATATATATATATATATATATATATATACGTAAAATGACTACGGGTTCGAAGTTATATTACGGGTTACGACTAGCATAGTCGGGTAACTTTCGTGCGGTAGGGCGCAGGGGAGAGAGTGTATGGGCATCTGGGTTAATTAAGGCAAATTTGGTGCGATTAAGTACGGGTATAGGGTGTATGGGCGCCCTGGTTAATCTAAATGCATACTAGTGTAACGTATGGTTAGAAGCGGATGGGATAGATATAGCGGGCTTGGAGGCACATGACTAGAGAGTAATATACGAAGCTTGGAACATTACACTCATCTTAATTTCAAGGACGAAATTCCTTTGTAAGGGGGGGAGTATGTAACACCCCGTATTTTTGTGCATTTAATATTTAAGTAATTCGGGAATTTAAAATTACCAATGTGTTGTAATTTTAATTGAATTAATTATGGCAATATATATTTAAATATTAATCGGGGAGTGAATGGTTAATGTTAGAGAAATTTATTTACTAAGTGAATAGTAATAATTTAATTTCATCATTTCGGGTATTAATGACAGGGTATGCACTTATCCCAGCCGGGGGTCGGTATAGACTAAATTGGGTGTGAGATAAGAATTTTTATAAATTAATTCGGATGTCAATTTTGAGTGCGCGGTTGTGTCCGGTTGGGTCGAGATAGTCAGAAAAGAGTACCCGGGGGTATTAATTGGGTCTCGGGGTATTTTTGGGCATAGCCGGGCCCACACGGGGTGAGTTGGGCCACTTTAATTAAGCCCATTAGGAGAAAAACGGGATTTAGAGTTTTAACCTAAGGGAGGGATTAGAAAATCAGCAACCATCACAAATCTAAGCCTATGGCTTGAGAGGGAAATTGGGGGAAAGCTTAGCAAAAGCAAATTGGAGGTTATTGTAGCCAAATTAACGAACATCAACAACGGATCAGACACTACGAACACTTACAGGCAAGTGGTTAACTGTTTTGATTCTTAAAGTGTGATATCCAATTCATATTTTAGTGATGTGTATACTAAAATTCGTTTTGGGGATAAATGGGTACAAAAAGGGGGGTTTGTTAATGGAACCATTGAATGAAATTTAAGGAAAGAATTAGTTGTGCTATATAATTCTGAGAATGATTATCTGGTTTGAATGAGAAAAATCAGAATATAAAAGGATGAAATTTGAATTTGAAATTGGGATTGTACCCTAGAAATTTGTGTTCTTGAGTGGGTCAAGATTCATAGTGTTAATGATGTTAAAAGGTTTAGATAATATTTTTAGTTCATAAGAAATGTTATAAGATGATTAATAGGCTGATTTGAGGTTAGTTTTTGAGGAAAGAAACCTTGAAATTTCGTTAATGGTGGAATTCAGCAAGGAAGGAGAGCTGGCACGAAGGGATCGATCGATCGGGGGGTATCGATCGATTGACGATGGGAAACTTTGGGCAGTTCGGCCTGTGTGTGATATAAGGGGGAAATTAATTATAAACTAATTTTCATACATTTATTAGTGAATAAATAATTATGAAACAAATATTCCTAGCAATTTTGAGAGAGTAATTGGGACTAGGATGAATTTATGTGGGGCACTTAATGGATGAATTTGAGGAATTTTATTCCAAAATAGTGAGATACGGATCAAGTGAGCAAATCCGGGTATATTGGCTAATCGACGCCAAGGTGATGAATTAAGTTTGGAGATAAACTAATTAATTTAGAATCGGGATATAGATTCGGGAAATATTTAAATTCGGGCCAAGTGAATCGAGTCCGGGTACGTTAATAATTATATAGGCAAATATAATTGGGAAAATTATAGAAATAAAGGTGTGACACATTGTAGGCGAAAATATGGGTATGATATTATGAGATATAAATTGGGCCAAGTGAGCGAGTCCGGGTATGTTGGTCAAGTGACATCAAAGTATTAAATTAATTATTGAGAGAGTAATTAGTATGGAGTCGGGACATAGACTCAGGAAATGTTGAGGTACGGGCCAAGTGAGAGAGTCCGGGGATAATGGTTGGGCGGCACCAAGTATTAAATTAATAATAGTGATAATTAATTTGATTAGAGTCAGATTGTAGACTCGGGTAGGATTAAATTAATAAGAGTGATAATTAATTTAATTAGAGTCAGACCATAGTCTCGGGAAGACTATAAATTATTAAGTGAGAAAATTAATTATGTTGAGTCGAGCCACAGACTCAGGAAATTTCAGGCGGTATACGGGATATTTAATACACGGTAAAGCCAGGGTTTATATTATATATATATACGGTGTAGTGATAGTGTATATATATGCGTGTATATATTGTGTGTGATATTAAATATCAGTGACTAGATATTTATTCCAGTTATAAACTCTAATACTATCAAGGGAGGTTACGCGATGTGGGTGAATCCCCTAGCTTGAGGAGTAGGGCGAGTATATCCCCAGGTCATAGCGTCCGGTATATATGGGTGAGGGATTAATCCCACTTTCAGGAAACGAATATGACCGCCTCCACTTCGTTTATATTTTGGTCCAAGTTGGTGAGCGACTCCAGCTTGTGAAAAACTAGGTTTTGTAAGCACACCTAGTGAGATGGCATTTTTGAGGAAATCATCCGGTGCGGGTATACTCGGAAGGATGGATACACGTGTGATGTATGTGTGGATGTTAGTAAAGGTACGTATAATATGGTAGTAAATATTATATGTATGTGATAATACAGTGTGTGATGTATTTACTTTATATAACTCGGGTTACAATTATATGCTGTTAATTAATGAGAAATTAATTAAGATAATCAATTGTAGTGATAATACAGTGTGTGATGTATTTACTTTATATAACTCGGGTTACAGTTATATGCTGTTATTTAATGAGAAATTAATTAAGTTAATCATTTGTGGGAATAATACAGAGTGTGACGTATTAAATTTATATAACTTGTGTTACGGTTATATGCTATTCATTAAGGAGGAATTTATTTAAGTTAATTGGTGAGATAACTTGTAATTAATGAATAATTATACTCGGGTTAGAGTAGTACGGTAAGGGGAGGTTACACCAGGACTAGTTGGAACGGGGTAGTACAACTAGGTGGGGTTAAGGTAACCGTTAGGCGTGCACATTAGTGGAGGAGCGAGAATATCCACAAGAGAGTGCGACACTAACTTTTATATGAAGCGCATTCATGCATTTTAAATTACTGCAATTAATTCACTTGCTAAATATTTTCAAAATGTTTTGGGTTCTAACCCTTGCTATAAAACTATTTTCAAAACCTTTTAGGTATCCAGCCACAGGGACGCCAAGATTGATATTCTACTCCAGGGACACGGAGCTGCGGGATATGTGGATGCTAGCAGGAGTTTGGATTAGACGCATCATTCATTCATTCCTAGAGTAGGAATCACTCATCAGTTCCAGCTTTATTTAGGGTAGGTCGCCCAGACTTTCAGTTTTATTTTATTCCGGTGTTGAATAGTGTGTTGGATTATTTCACTTTGGTGGCCGATGGTTTATTCGGCAAGTTGTGTAATTAATTATTTCAGTTGAGTTTTATTTAGTTGTGTGAATGGTTTATATTTATTCCCGCATGTACTTTTTGTTTAATTAAAAAGTTAAAATTGGCACCAGCTTTTGGAATACTAGGTGGTTAGTAAGTTTTAAAAAGTTTTCGACAGTGATGCTAAGGATGATCCAACTGGGATTCCTGTTTTAATTTGGTATAGGACTGATCACCCGGTATTTTATTAGGCGGGGTGTCACACCCAAATGCGGGACTCCCGTGCGGGATCTTTTTTAGAAAATAAATAAAATGTTTTTTTTTAATTTTTTTTGTGTGGGTTATAAACATTTCAATGCACCCCTATAAAAAAAATCAACTCAAAATAACACTTTTTGGTATTTTAAAAAAATGGGTCAATTTTTTACGGTACTTAAGCTACTTAAAATACTGTCAAAAATTGACCCATTTTTTTGAAATACCAAAAAGTGTTATTTTGAGCTAATTTTTTTTACATGGATGCACTGAAATGTTTATAACCCACACAAAAAAAATAAAAAATAAAAACATTATATTTTTTTTTCTAAAAAAGATCCCGACTGATATAACAATTAAGCCATAACTGAAAAACTTCAAACTTACAATGTTGGTTATATATGTGAAAGAAACATCAAGTGCTAAGAAAGAGTTCCGAACTTCGTCTATAACACCCAGGTATGACTTCCCATTCTGCCTGTTGTACCATCATTTACAATCACATGTAAATGTCCCATAAACAAATTCAATAATGTAAATGAACTAAAAGCAGATAAATTTTATTCACACACACACACAGACCTGTAACTGCACGCAAGTATGTTAGTCTGCTCATCGCTCTGCATAAAATCATAGGAACTGTTTCCAAATGTCCAAAACGGTCTTGTGAAATCAGCCTCCAAAGAAAGAACTGCCAGAACTTCACTTTTTTGTTCATCCTGTGTCCAAAGATTGATTCACGACACATTTGAGCTAAATTAATCTCACATTCATCTCAATTTATTAAAACAAATTGTCATCCAACAAAGTTAAAGGCATACAGTTTGATAAAGAGGACAGAAATGAAATCGGAAAAAAGGCACTGAAGTAGATATGTGATGAATTGAATATAAAATCTTGTAGGGTCAATATAAATTACCCATTTATAGACATTCCAAAACCCCTTATGTCTATCTGTAATGAAGTATAATTCCCCTGCATAAACCGAAACATGATGATTCAGTCTATGGTTATAATATGAGATCACTAAACTCCAAATAGCATAGTTTAGAAAAGTTGCTAAACCGTAAAGGTATCCAACAGAATGGTCCACTACCTTTGGAGGACCATCTAGGCTCAGTTGGAGATTCAACACGCGAAGGGTCCCCACCAGCAACACAGGTGCGCTTGTCAACATTGCTGCATAAACAGATTCAGTAGATTGTTACACTTCCAATATATATAGGCTAGATATGGCATTAGATGGTTCCACATGCCTAAGCAATTGTTCCCGGCACAAAGAAAAGGTAGCCTGTAGACACTCCAAATATTACTAGCAAAAGCTCATGCCAAAGGCAAGATGCCCATACACGTATTTACAGTACTATCAAAATTTTGGTGGTTATTTCCGAAATTTTCAGAAGTCTAGGGGCAAGAGAGTATGAAGTGATGTCATGTTTTTGAGAGGGAAAACAAAAGAAAAGAGTTAATTGGCTTAATATTTGGAAAATACATCAAACTTAAATGCACTTATGAGTGTAAAACTGATTAAATAAATGAATAAGCTTCCAAATTATAAGCATGTATGATATTTATAATGAACCTACTTAATTTGATGACATTCTGATCAAAAATTAAAATTAACTGTATAGAAGCCCTTATTTCCTTCTAAAGAGATTAAAAAGGAAGTAGGGGGGGTGGCATAAACGAAAATTTTAAACTCATGCAGAAACACCAAGGAGAGGACTGATACGAGGATGATGCGGCAGAAGAATATATCCCCTCCCCAAGAAAAGGAAAAACAATTGTAACAAGCTACATTAGAAAGAATCGCATGCTGAATAGACCAATGTTGAGTTGTGGACATAAAGGCTTATGAACATATGATAAGCAATTACCGTAGAGGATATGAGAAAAACACACCACGGCATCTTGTAGAGACCAGATAATGAAAAAAGACAGAAATATATAACACGTGAAAAATGGGGGGGGGGGGGGAGATTTCTTTGCATATGCTTAGGTTTGAATATTTTGGTGTCCAGGAGGGAAATTAAATAATATTCAATGAATTGAAGAAACATTATGGGAGTGGCAAAAAAGTTACTAACCCATTTTCAGAAATATAACCAACCCAAAGCTCTGCTTTGTCCCAATGCATGTTGGGATGGCTCCACTCAATCCATGCTAAACGCTCCCCTTTCGAGTCCACACGTGGGAAAGCATAAAAGTCATTCCCGCTAACCAACACTTTGGGTTCTAATCTCACAAGAAAAAGGATCAGATACAAAAGAACTAGTGGCCAACAAAGCTATTTGAATACGGAGATAAATTACTTTTTATACAATAAGCAATGTTGACTATTGATAATACGGTGTACAGCTAGGAAAGCATAAAGGACAAATCTCTTATAGCATAACCAGCTTAGGCAAAAGTAACCCAGAACTCTGTTACCTTGAATATTTTCCTCATTGAGGAAAATGGTTACAATTTCGGCAATTGGATGAACACCACTTCCACGATGATCTACCCGATCAAAAATTTACAAGAAAATAAAAGATTAACAGATTCGGGAGAAGAAAATAAAAGATTAACTAACTGATTCAGGAGAATATATATTAAATATAAAAGCAGCAGGAATGACATTGAGATAGATACTTCATTAGCCCTTAGACACACCTTCCCTAACTGCAACATACTGCTTAAAACGCCAATTAAATATCCCGTCAGCATACCGAACCAGCTGCCCACCGTAATCCGGAGTAATTGGAACTGGAGTTGAATCTGGCAGTAAACACAAGCATCATCAAATCAAAAAACAACTAGCCAGAATCCCTAGATTACAACACACACACACATCAACATATACTACAGGATAAATATGTTGGAACGGAAATCCCAAAATGCATTGACGACATGTATAATTCAAACCGCAAATTATTATTGAATCAAAACCCATTCAAGCGAAACTAAGGTTGATGTTCCAACCTTTTTGGCATTCAGTTTTTCACTTGTACACACAAAGCAGAAGACCTACATACATACAATCAAGTAAAGGAATTCTCTCGCAATCCATATCATTGATATTCAGATGTAGTAAGTAATTACAAAGGAGACATACATTACTATTTATAAGATTTAAAGTGTTCAGCACCAAGCAGTCTTAAATAATAGTACTATTTTAATCCCTGAACAATCCTGAATAATAGAAGTACTATTCAAACCCCTAACTATGATGTAATCAGAGTACACACCGGAAATGTTAGATTTCATGTTTATTTAAGGCATCAATACAACACTGGATCTTCTGTAAACGGTGTCAATGGCACTCAAATAAACACTCAAACACAGTAGACAAATCTCAAAATATCTATTAATTGGATGCTTTACCTCAATAGGCTAAGAGAAGGATCTAAAAAGGGCCTATTACTTGCTCATTAATGAATGATTAGATCATATGTGATGACATGAAGTGATTGTTAAGGCCCTATTTTATCCCTAATTATACTATTATTACTTAAAGGACAACAAAGGAAAAAATATAGAAAATGACAAACATGTCCTTTTGAAAGAGTTCGTCCTCGAACTCAGAGGGGAACATCCCCGGTGTTCTAGCTCGAGTGAAACGATATTTGCGATCATGGTATCGTGTTGCATCACCTCCTCTCCTTCTTTGGGTGGGTACTTTCCAACGGTCACCAGAACAAGTTTTTCCTTCCTTTGGGGCACTTCGACGCTCGATGGCCAAACACGCCACAAGTGAATCACTTCACGGCAGTAGTGGGTGCATTAGCCGCCTTGGTAGGCGGTGGAGGGGGTTATGGCTCAGGAGGAGGAAGATGAACTTCGGTAGTAGGTCTGAAGGCTGTGAATGTAGCGGTTGATCCGCTAATCCTCGTTCTCTCCTAGGCAGGCACGAGTACATAACAACTGAATTGTTCTGTGTAGGATGTCATTGAAGATGTGCCTCACAGAGGCCCTGTACTCGAGCAAATAGGTCATTGTCTAAGCTAGGAGTATAAAAAACACTCCCATCTCCGTTTTCATATCTGGCCAAGTGTTGATTGGAAGTTATTAGGCCAGCAAACGTCGTTGAACCGTGTCATTCCACCATACTTTCGCAAAGCCTTGTAGCTTGGTAGCAGTGAGTTGAATACACTTACGGTAGGAGAATTTCTTATACTCTAAACACTTTTTCCATAGAATCAAGACAATCAATGAAATCAATCGGGGTTGAGATGTCCATCAAACATCCATACTTCCACCCAAATATCATCGTGAAGGCTCTTGGCAAGAAGTCGGAGCGCATATGATAAATGATCACCCCCAACAAGTTATCCAAAGGGTCCCCCTCCTTAACATCAATTGGGGTCGCTCTCACCTCTCAACGGCAGGTATAAAGGGTGGTTCACTGGATTGTTGTTGCCCCTCTCGAATCGGCGGACAATCGAACTCATCTCTATGTCCCAAGGGGGGCACTCATCCATTTGGTGATCCTATTCATAGCCAATAAAGCAATTACGTAGTTCAATGGGGACAATTAGAGTTACCATTGGGATAAGAGACTCAAATGGCGATGAGTTCGAATGGCACTCGTCGGGCATTGGTCTTTGACCATCTCTGTATAAGGACGTATGCATCGGGGGCATGTCTTCACCACTGATGAACTGTCCAAATCGAATAAGGGCCTGGTCAAGTGGTTGATGGATCCATTCACAAACCTTTTGTTTGTGATCTCTACCCATATTTAATGGATCAATAGGCGCTATTCCAACTGATTGAACATCCAACGACACTAGTGGGAGCTTGATTGGGGCTTTATCGACAAATAGGTGTACACCTGTAGTTGGCGGCTAAATTTGGAGTAGTTTCGGACAGTGTGGTGGTCGAAGGGGGTAATGCGGCAAGTTGTGGGTATGGCGCAGAAGCTGTGAAGTGTCGGCAGCAGCTGGATTGGGCTCGATTTGGGGCGGGTTAGGTGGTTGGGGTTCTATCGGGGGTGAATCTAAATCTGGGTTAGGTGTTGGATTTGGGTTAGATTAAGATAAGGATAAGATGGCGTTTGTTGTGGCGGTGGTTGCCTACTAGTGGGGTGGTGTTGGGTTAGGGTTTCAACCCTTTGTAATGCTTCAAAGCCTTGTCGATGATGGTGATGAACACATCCAGTGTCGAGAGGGAGCTATGATGTCGTCTGGACGGAAAGGGGACCACAACCCTAGTGGACGCTAAGGGTCGGTTTCGGCAATGGGAGCAGCTTGTTATTGGGCGACAAACACGGCGATGGTAAGACTTCTGTGCTTGTGCAAAAATGGAGTCCATAGCTTCCTCAAGTCGTGCAGTGTGACGCTTGATCCCGATTTAGGTATTTTTTCTTAGCATCATTGTTACATTATTTACGATTTCTAATTATACAACAACAATGGTGGAGTGACGAGACTCTTATACCAAAAGGAAAAACCCAATGTACGAGGCTCCCTCCACTACGGGGTACTAGGGGTAGTTAGATGTACGCAGCCTTAACCAGGCACATGCAGGGAAGCTCTTATACCAATTAACATAAATGGTGGATTGGTGAGGCTCTTATATTAATTGACGTAAACGGTGTCAATGGCACTCAAGGAAAATACTTAAACAAAAAAGACAACTTTCAAAATATGTATTAATTGAATGCATTGCCCAAAATGGGGAGTACGATATTTATCGGGCTAAGAGAAGGCTCTATAAAGGGTTAAGGAATGCTTAGGTCATATGTGATGTCATGGAGTGACGTAACATTGACTAGAATATTCTTTATTACATATACCTATTTTTAGCCCTAACTATACTACTAAATACTTAAAAGATAACATAATAAGAAAAGACATGAGAGGACAATAAAATATAGCAAAATGACGAACACGACCATTTGATTCACATCATATTCAAAGAAAACATACATTGAGCTTCAATATAATATAAGAAGAAAGAGATTCAAAAGGACGAGAAAGTTAAGAAAGATTTATGACACAACCATTTACACTCATCGAGCTACAATTTCACCTTAAGAGTGATATATCATTAAAGGGCGTTATTTCATTCTTATAATACCAAGTGTGATCTTCAACCTCAAAACCTTGGGAAGAGGTATTAAATACCAAATCAAGATCTGAATGCAGATAAAAGGACCTCATCCCCTCTTCTTCCACCTCTAGCAAAAGGTCTAAAAACCTGATCTAGGCAAAGAGCCTCTCAAGGGGACCTCCAAGACAACACTGAGTGTCTAAAGTCACCAGCAGACCTCAGTGCTTAAAGACAAAACCTGTATTGCAAGACAAGAGCCTTAAATCCTCCACCACATCCATCCCAAGAAGAAAGGGATGCCATCAGATACTTAGCCCAAAACGAAGGTTCTATACTCTATATTAGTAGATGTCAATGTCCAGCGAAATGTAATACCCCGTACTTTTATTGATATTTATTTATGGGATTATTTGAATTAAATGTGTATTAATTGGAAATTAATTCGGATAAAAATATTAACGAGATGTGAGTTAGTATTTGATTATAATGTGTATATTTGGCAATATATGAATATTGGAAATATTGAAATTGTCGCGAGATTGAAATACGGCAATTTGGGAAATTTTGTTGGGACGCGCGTGACAGTCGCGTCAGGAATATAATTATTTGAATTAAAAAGTGAATTTTATTTTTTATCACCCGTATAGTCATTTTGAGTGCGCCAACGCGTTCGGAAGGGTCGAAATAGTCAGAAAACACTAGCCGGGGGTTAAGTTTGGGTTCCGGGGCATTATTGGGCCATACCGGTAACTTTTAGGGGCATTTTGGTAATTTCGGAAATCTGGGAATTAAAACCCACGAAAATTAGAAACAAAAATCTGACTTATTCTTTATCCACTAAACCCACTAACTACACTAAGGGACTTAATGGGCTACGGGAGAAGTTAAGATATAGTTCCAACTTGCCAAAAACCAACCACACCTCCATTGTCATCATCCTTAGAGAAAAACTTGTAGAGAGAGAGAGAGAGAAGAGAATTCTGCAGAAAGAGAGAGGGAGAACAACTCAGCCTTCAAGATTCAACATCAAATTCAGAGAAAGATTAAGGCAAGTGGTTTAATTCCAATTGATTTAACGCTATGCTTTTCCATGTTTAGGAAATTATCAAATTTATCTTGGAAGATTGATTAGACCCATGAATTTGAAGATGTAAAACTATGAACTATGTTAGGGACTGCATGTAGAAACATTCTGGACGAATTATGAACTCAGAATTATGACTCTTGATGATTTAAAAACGGATTTTAGAAGAAGTTTGTTAATGTTCTTGAAAGAAATAGAAAACTGGAATTCTTGGTGAAGATTTGATCCATACAAAGCCCTTGGTTGATGAATTATTGGTTTTAGAACGTTATTAATGTTGTAGGATGGTTGTATGATGATACTATAACGTTATATTAGAGATTCATGCATTAAAAGTATGTTTTGGGATAATTTGAAAATTGCAAAACGAAGCAGTCCGTAGCCATACCTGGTGCATTCGATCGATCGATGTTCATCAGTCGATCGATCGATCACCATCGATCGATCGAAGGAAAAGGTCAATCGATCGACCTTCCCAGAATGAGTAAAGTTTTTCCCTATTTAAATTTTAATGATGTTAACCCTTGGATAATATTGTTGGAGACCGTATGAATACCCTTAACCTTAAGGAAGACCAGTAGGCATGGTTATGAAATTTGGACCTTAATTAGAATTCAATTTGAGTAATTATTCTAAACTAATGAAATTCGATAAGTGAGATAATATTTGGGTTAATAGTGTAAATTTGAATAATTTGATGAAATGAGGTTTGGGGCAGAAGGAAGGACCTTAGGAATAAAGATGTTATACGTGGAAATAATAGGAACTTAATAATCTACTTTAGATAGGTTTTAAGCATAAGAAACTACGACGTGAGACGTGTCGACAGCTTAACTTTTATATTATCGGGAGACGTAAAATATACAAATTTGGAATAATGGTATAAGGATGTAGAGTATACCTTTATTAATATTGAATTATCTAAGATGTGTGAATGCTTAGTATATGATTTTATATGTATGACATACCTACCATACTTGCTATCACGGGAGGTTACGTTCGCTTAGGGCCTTCTTATCCTTGTATTGCCCGGATTTAGATTGGTACCTCGAGGACATAGTTCAAAAGAACGACTTATTTGTGAGTTAATAAGTCAGCTGACTATGGAGCGTAGGTATGTACGTGACCATGGATATGTTGAATTATGTTCGCCTCCATTTTTGTGTGTGGTGTTTATTCCAACAATTCCTGAGAGATTCGGAATTTGTGATCCTTATGTACGTGATGTACCGGGATGGATAGCAGAGTATGTGTGCACCGCAGCTTAGCCTTTGGGTGCTTGTATTGTATATTTATGATGTGAATAATATACGGTTAAATGAAAAGGAAATTGCTATGTTAAATTGTGGGTATAGTAATTGTAATATTATGAAAAGATAAAAGGGGACAAATATCAATAAATGGTTTTGTTAATAATTGGGAATCCGAGAATTAAAGTAGAACTCTCTATTTAATTGTTAAGGTTGGAATTAAACGTGAACCGAGTAGAAGTGTGTTAGAAACTCTTTGGAACTAGATAGTTATGAGAAAACACATGAATGGGTACAGGAACGTTAGGAGTGCACAGTTAGACGAGAGGTGAGTATTTCATGTGAGAGCACGTCCTAACATGTATCTTGCATTCATTGTTTTAATTGTTATTAAAGCACTTGCTGTTTTTAAAATACTCTCCACATTCGGGCTCTGACCCGTTTGCTTTCAAATCTATCTTTTTGTAAAAACCATTTTTAGGTGCCCAGCCACAAGGACACCATGCATAGTATTTCCAGTCAGGTGACGAGCTGTAGCTGTTGTGGAAGTTACAGGGCCTTGCTAGTAGACGCTTCATTTGCCTTGACTCTATATTCAGATATCATCAGTTGTAGGGCATGTCGCCCATTTCTTTAGAGACATTTCATTTTATATTTCAGTTATTCAGACTTCGGGCATGTAATTAATTCAGAGTTCAGACTTGTCTTATTGTTTTCAGTTGTGGGATTGTTGTGAGGAGTTTTCCTCCGGACTTATTACAATTGTTGGTTATTTCATTACTTCGTTATGGTGAATGGATTTATGTTGTTCTTCCATTATTCTTTTATTGCATGTTAATCAGACTTAACTTAAAATTTGGCAACTTACTTTTTAAATACTAGGTGGTTAGTAATCTTTAAAATGTTTTCGACAGTGATGCTATTAACTGAACCAACTTGACATTTTGTATTGATTTAATAAAGGAGTAGCTACCCGGTATTTAATTAGTCGGGGTGTCACACGAAACTACATCGTAACTGAATTAACCTCAGCCATCTCTCCCCGACCTCAGTAGGACGGGGACCCACTTGCATTTAGTTGAAACAACCTCGTGATCATAACCTCAAGTTGATGAAAGCATGTAAGAACCAAGCAAAGCCTCAACAGACCATTCTAACGGGTTAGTAGAAAGTGCATACACGGTTCTACCAATCTCACTCACCACTAATGCACTCAACAACCATCACAACTCACCTACAAGACCTTCCACCAACAATCCACCATTCTACTGTAGAAGCAGAGCTCAGATCAGTTAGAACCGCACATGCCTCCTCATAACTACTCTCAGCAACTAGCTATATAAGGATTGCTTGAAGAAGATTGCAAGGGATCGAACTCAAGTGACTCATTTCACTGAACAAATTTAAAGGATTATATTTAGTATTTGTTACAGAGTTCGAACCACTTCCAACTCATATATTATGTTCTAGCTATTAAACCTAGATGTTCTACTCTCTTTTTAGTCTTTGAATCCCAAGTCACTAAGAAGTACTTGAGGGAACCAATTAGCGTTCTTAAGAGCTCTTTGCTCGTTACAAAGACCTCATACCCTTTTTGTGTTACCTTAGCTGAAGTTTAAGGCAAGATATATTTGTATTATTCGCCATTATATTGAGTATAGAAGAGAGTAACACCTTAAAAATGGACTTAGGTGCCTCAGCATCACTATATATCCTTGTGTTTTTTTTAAATCTAACTTAAGAATACTATAATACCCCGTTATTTTTAGGGTTATTTATGAATATTATACAAAATTTCAGTAATATTATTATTTTATTAACTGGGGATAATAGAATTTATTTTGGTTTGAAATCGAATCAAATATTTAAATTTAAATTATTTTTGGACATTTTGTAATGGTTTAAATATGTAAAGTTGACAATTTTAAATTAAAGGGCAATATAGTAATATGCGTTAGCTTAGTCTCCAAGATAGGGTCTGAGAGAGGGGTTATATAAGGAATATTATGGGTGATTATAAGGAAAGGGGATGAAAAAGAGACCCCAAAAACGAAATCCAAAGAGGCAAAAACGAGTGGAATGAGAAGAGCCAATTTGGAATGTTTAGATCTTCTTTTTGAGTGCTTTCGGATGAGATTTGAGAAAAACTCAAAACACATACCTAACTCAATTTTTCGTCTAGAATCCAAATCTGAAGTCGGATTGGCGATTCGAATAATTTTTGGATCTGATTTTTCGGGGTTTTTAAAATAGGACTATTTGGGGTTATCTCGTGTTGGGGCTAGAACGTGATTTGATTATTTTCGCGAGAGGAACGTGATGGTGTGATCAGATTTTGAGCGAAATTTAGGTGACGATTCATGCGATGATTTTGAGGTATGGAGTTTTACACAATATGCTCTTTAAATATCTCGAGAGTTATTCCGTTGATTTCATGTTTAATTGAACTCATATTTGAATTGTTAAGTTCTTTGAAATTTGGAGAAATAATCGTTGAATTATTTTGATTCATGTGGCATCATTATAATGTTGTTGAGCACGTTGTCATGAGATTTTAATATGGCACGAAGGTTGGGCACCCGCCAAAATTCCTGCTTCCCGGGGCTATGACTTGATAAAGCATATGTGGATGGGGTGAGGCCTAGTGCCCCGGTTAATGTGTTGTTGAGAAATTTATTGATAAATGCTTTGAGATTTGTATTTGATTTGAATATTCGTACTCGTGTTATTACGCTTTATTCATCGCTAACATATATTTGTTGAGCATATTTCGTGTCGTATTGTGTACTTCCCCAGATTTTCTTTAGTTAGCAGATTAGCGTGGATTTGGGATGCTATGGACCAATTGGGATGATTTTTAGCGTGGATTAATTGGGAAGAATATTCGAGAGAGAATATTTGTATTTATTTTTGTTGTATAGATCATTTGGTGATTTATTTTTATTTCGAGATTGATAGTTGTATTATTTTGAGAGACAATTATTGTATTTAAATTTGAGTATTGAGATTAGTGAATTTATATTATTGTGGGATTCTTTTAGATGCTCTATACACATTGTTATTGTGGAATTAGATTAGTTTTATCGTAGTAGCACGCCGCGTGTCTCTCCGGGCTCGCGGGGTGTTACTAATACCTCCTCCCACCTTTGGAGGATCACTTGGTGTGGCTAAGGCTTTTGATGTAAACGCAACGCAAGAGACACAAATTAATCACACACACATGAACAAACAAATCTCTAGTAGGTCTCTCTTTGAACTCTCTCTAAAACATAATGATAATAATGAAAATTAAAGACTAAGAATCCTTTAATAAGCACAAGGACCCAAAAGACTAAAATAACCGTAAACAAAACAAATGAATAGCTCTTGAAAACTGGCCCCACTCGGGGCTTATACGCTGCAGCGTCACTCTCCCCCCCCCCCCCCAAGCATAGTCGTATCCTCTTAGAAATGGTCTGCAATGTAGCCTCAGTAATCCACGAGTCATCACTCTCAGGGCGTCCCAACCAACGAATCAGACAACAGACAAGGGGCCCGTAGGTGTCATAGTCATCTCCAAGTACAAAATACCCTCAACAAGGTCAACATGCGAGCAAATTGGCTGCATCAGACCCATAGGGAGGGGAATTGGGGGAACATGTGAATACCGAAATGGAGTCAAATCCGCCACATTAAATATGGGATGTGTCCTTAAACCCTCGGGCAGGGCTAACCCATATGCATTATCGCCGCCACAACAAAGAACACGAAAAGGACCAAGTCGGCGCATCTGTAACTTGGTGGCCTTGCCCACCTACTGCTTGCACTGAAGATACACCATAACAAGATCCCCAGGCTGAAAAATAAGGACCGGCGATGACAATCCGTTAACTCCTTGTAAGAAGCATACATACGTTGTAACGTGTCCACACGTCGTCATGAATAGATAGCATCTTGACAATAATATCAACAGCTCTCAGGCTCATTGTCATAGTAGGAGTAGTCTCAGCAAGGTTTACGGGTTATAAAAGAGAAAACCCAAGAACAATCCAAAAAGGGGGAAGACCAATAAAGTAATTAACAAAATTATTGAAAGCAAATTCCGCCTGAGCAAGAACCACCTCTCAAGTCTTAAGTGACTCGCCAGGTAAGCATCGTAAAAGATCACCCAAACTCTGATTGACCATCTCGATCTGACCATCCGTCTGAGGGTGAAAAGATGTGGAGAATTGAAGCATGTATCGCAACAATTTCTAAAGTGTCCACCAAAAGTGCCCCATAAAACAAACATCCCTATTAGACGTAATACTCCTTAGTACCCATGTAAATGAACAATCTCATGGAAGTAGAGTGTGACAACATGTGAAGCATCTGAAGTCCGCGAGCACGGAATAAAATGGACCATATTAGAAAATCTGTCAACTACTACAAACACAGGATCATGGCCCTTGGCCATCTTGGTTAACCCAACAATAAAGTCCATGAAAACATCATGCCACAGTCGATCAGGGATGGGTGAGGGTGTATATAAACCGACATTAGTGTTCTGATCCTTTGTTGTTTGACAAGTATAGCAATGTTGAACATGTTAACCTCCCTCCTCATGATAAGCCAATAAAAATGATCATGCAGAATAGTTAAGGTACGAGTGACACCTGAGTGGCCAGCTAGGCCCCTACCATAGAGCTCGATTATGATTTTCTCCTTCAGGGAAGAAGCAGGAATGGACAACGCGGTGCCACGATACAAATACCCATCGTGCAGTAAGTAATCACCCCGAACACCATGCTAACGTGTACGTACCGCCAGAATAGGCCCAAAAAAGTGTCTATCGCATAGAAATCATGAATCTAAAAAACAACGAAGACCGACCCCTGAATGGTGATTAGGGTATGTGATGTCCGACTCAAGGCATCTACAACATGGTTTTCCCTACCTTGTTTGTACTGTAAGTGAAAGGTAAACTGCTGTAAGAAACTTGTCCACTTGACGTGTTGATCATTAATCTTCTTCTGTGAGTTCATAAACCGGAGGGCCTCGTGATCCGATTTAATGACAAACTCCCGATAAATCAAATAGGGTTATCAATGCTTGACAACCTGCACCACTACATAAAACTCCAAATCATAGGCAAAATACTTAATAACAGATGCAGTAACTTTCGAACTAATGTAAGCAACGGACCAACCATTCTGACTGAGGACTGCACAAATCCCAGGCATGCTGGCATCGTAAGTCAACTCAAACAACTAGGTAAAATCTGACGGGGCTCGAATAGGAGTCGATACCATCTTGAATTTGATAAGTTGAAATGTCGTCTCAACCTCATCGGTCCATGCAAAATCAATCACGGAAGCGTGCCTCATTGCAGTGATAAGAGTCATCACATAGTTGAACCCCTCAATGAAGCATCGATGAAAACTAGTCAACCCGTGAAAACTGTGGATCTAGGATGTAGTGGTCGGTCTTGGCCACTTCCGGATAGCCTAAACATTTTTGTTGTCTACACGCACTTCTTCCCTTGAGACTATATACCCTAAGAAGGAAACCTCTGGCACCATAAAGGAACACTTCTTCAGCTGGAGATAAAAACTCAAGCCGAAGAACCTCCAAGACCTGCCTAACATGGTCAATATACTCCTCTGTGGACCGCATGTATATCAAAATATCATTGAAATACACTATAATAAACTTACCCAATAAGGGACGGAGGATTTGTGTCATCACATGCATAAATGTGGATGGAGCATTGGACAATCCGAAGGGCATGACAGTCCACTCATACAATTCATCCTTCGTCTTAACAGGGATCTTCTGTTCATCACCAAGTCTCATACGAATCTGATGGTACTCACTCCTTAAATCCAGCTTGGAAAACACTGTGGCTCCCTGAAGCTGACCAATCGTATCCTTCAACCTCGGAATGGAAAAACAGTACTTGACTGTGATTTTATTCACAACCCGGTTGTCTATACACATTCGCCAGCTACCATCCTTCTTCAGCGTCAACAGGGCAGGCACCGCACAATGGGACATACTCTCCCATACAAGGCCACGGTCACATAACTCTAATACCTGTCATTGTAAATCAGCGTGCTCGGTAAGTGACATCCTGTAATGGGGGAGGTTAAGCAATTGAGCTCTCGAAACAAATTCAATCGCATGTTTTATGTCCCTCAATGTTGGATAGAAATCGGATGTGGTACATACATTCTTGAGCGACGCCAAGACATCGCAAAGGACTTTTAGAACACTGGTTGAAACGACGCCCAAGGGGCTAGCAAAGGCATAACACAACCCCTGCTTTAGGGCATCAGCAAGGAGTACGGGCTCGAGGTCAAGGACATAAGCAGACCAGGAAGTCTGGGTTGCACCATCGGGTCAAGGACCACTTCACGGCCCTGATGCATAAATGAATAAGTATTAGCACGACTATCGTGCATGCTACCATGATCAAACTGCCAGGGTCGGCTCAACAGAAGGTGGCACGCGTATATATCAATAAACGTACACACAACTAGGCCTGTAAACGGATCGGATTCGGACCGAATCAGGCAAATCCAAATCCATATCCGTTTATGTTAAACAGATTCGGATCCGATCCGTTATTAATCGGATTGGATCAGGCAAATCCAAATCCATATCCGTTTATGTTAAACGGATTCGGATCCGATCCGATTATCCGATTATCCGTTTATGTTAAACTTGATTTTCCACATTTTTATTTTCAACTCTTATTTCATTTATTTATTTTGCAAATGTTCCAAAAAAAACATAATGAAATAAAGAACTATTGTAATAAATATTTAAAATATTTATTTAAAATATTATTAAATACAATATATATTGATTAAAAATATATTATATATAATTTATATATATATTAAAAATATTAATCGGATCGGATTATTAACGGATCGGAGTATATGAATCCAAATCCGCTCCATTTAATAAACGAGTAATCGGGTAATTGGGTAATCGGATTTTAGGCATGATCCATATCCGCTTAAACGGATCGGATTCGGATTCGGATAAAATCTGATCCATTGACAGGCCTACACACAACCTCATCTGAATACGAACCAATGGTGAATGGTACTCGATATTGCCCCGTAGGATGGACTTCGTCCTTGAATCCCAGTCAGCCAATCTTACACAATCTTTGGAGAGGCTCGACACGAAGACCCAGACGCTCCACCATATCTCGAGAGACCAAATTGACACTAGAACCACCGTCAATTATGATTTTACAGAACCTTCCCTTCGCAATACACTGCGTGTAGAGGCGCTACGGCTAGAGCAAATGGGAGGACGAGGGCATGGTGTTTGGTATCCGGTGAAGGGGGGTTGAGGCAACCGTGGTGTAGCTGGCCATTGGGATCATTTTGGGGGTGGGGATGGAGTGTAGGCTGACTGGCTTGTTTAGTAAACGAAATCGGGTTTAATAGTGGGTTATGCGCCTATGATAAATGGAGGCACGGATGCTAGTGGGAACTGCCAGGTTGATGAGTTCGAGACCTAACGAATGACCTGCCATTTTGGATAGAGTTCCATCGGATTAGGCTAAGGTTTGGAGGGTTGTGGTGTTGCAGGGTTGCACTCTGTAACGCCGGATCTACTCCGGCATGGGTGGAAGGGGTTTTTTCCAATTCGTGGGGGAGGGGCGGTAAGGCTAGGGGTTTTAGCGATGGGAATCCGGGTTTAGGTTATGGTGGGGTTTAGGGTAGCCTCCAGCCCCACACGGCTGGCACGGCGTCAGCCTTGCTTCCTTCTTTCCTGCTGCTGCTAGCGGCGCCCACCGAGCCATGGTGGGGTCCTCTCCCTATTCCGAAACCCTCCAAGAGCGTGGCCCTCCAATCCGAGTCCTAATCATTAGCCATTAGGGTTCTAAAATCAAATTGTCACTAATACCACTTTTGATGTAAACGCAGCGGAAGACACAAATTAATTACACACACATAAACAAAACAATGAAATAACAAATCTTCATTAATTTTTTTTCTATACTCTCTCGAAAGCATAATGATAATAACAAAAACTAAACAATTAGGGATTCTTTTATAAGCACAAGGACCCAAAAGATTAAAATAACTTTAAACAAAATAAATGAATTAAACAAATAAAATAACTCGTGAAAATCAGCCCCACTCGGGGCATATACGCTCCTGCATCATTAAAACCAATTCAAGCACAATCACATTCAAAGCAAAGATTGCGATAGTTCCTTGTTTTTAAATCTTCATTCAAGTTCGTGAGTGCAGTGTGAACTTCATTGCATCCTTTAGGCCGATAGTGCCTTTGTTGTGAGGTCTGAAGGGACTTGGGTTGCTCGTGCTCTCTTTGACAAGAAATTGTGGAGTGGCCTTGTTAGTAGTGGTTGCAAAGAGGTATATAGTTTCCCCATGAGATATTGGTTCCACTACAAAGATCCAGAAGATAGAGAAGTTACTCAAGTACTATCTCTGGCGTGGAGGTCAAACTACGTAGAAAGTCTTAATCTGCAAAGTTCTCCGTTACTCTTTTTTCGTACTGTGATTATTGTATAAATTTTTCACACAAGCATATGTATACTTGCACACATTCATATATTACATACTTATAAGCGATTGAAAATTTTGGGTTCTTTGCTTCCGAACATTTCAATTTATACAATTTGTAAAGGCACTTTAAATCGCCATCATATTTTCACAAACTCAATTCATCCCCCCCACCCTCGGGGTTATTTTCGGGCCAACTAGATTGGACATTGCAATTCTGTTTGATCAAAAAATTTTAAGCTGGAGAAGAATGGGAATAAGATGGTATTCCATGATAGGAAACTCTTTAAGAAAGATGCTTAAAGGGTTTGCTCAATATCATATAATTTCTTTTATACACTATCAGTCCCAAGTCCGCATAAAGGAGCAGGGTTGCATTATGTAGCGGATGGCCAACGTAAATTTTGTAAGATCCTTATGAGCATGAATCCTATAAATACACTCGCTAATACTAGGACATTCCTCTTAAGCGATGCATTGCACCTATCACCGGGTGTCTCGCAATATAGGTAAAAGGTATCACATCGACTACTGAGTGCAATAAAAAACTGGCAAGGGTTCCTGCATGAATTTGGACGTGTGCGAGTAAAGAAGCTAGTCTAAGATAGTAGACTTAGGTCGGCGACTTGGAATATAAGGATTTAGATAGAGAAAGGGATGGAACTAGTGGATACTAATATACTATGATAAAGAAATAAAATTAACATAGCTTGTTACGGAAAGCTAAATGGTTTGGTCAAGAAGTTGGAGAAATAAAAGATATCGGGTTTAAATTATATTATATAAGCAAACATTAAAATAGGAATGGAGTCAGAATAATAATAAATAAGAACTTCAATGATTATATCATAACTGTTATTAGGAGAGACGAGACTTATACTTGAAAAACTGGTACTAGGTTAAAATATAATTAGTTTTTTTAATGCCTATGCACTCCAAGTAGGATTAAAATTAGATGAACATACTAACGTATAATTTTAGGGACGATTGATAAATTAATTCAATAAGAAATTTATATAGGGGAAGATTACAATAGTTATGTAGGAGGAGATCGTATTGAATAGGAGATGGTACATAGAGGATATAGTTTTGGAGATAGGAACGACAGTAGAGAGTATCTTGGATATAGTGATTGCTTATGATCTTGTATTACTAATGAATACATGTTTTAAAAAGAGGCTTGAACACTTGATAACTTATAAAGGTGGAATGAAAAAGAGCATTAACTTTTTTTATTACTAGTAAAGGACATCGATTAACCTGTAAGAACTATAAAATCATCCCAAAAAGGAGCCTAACCTCACAACATAAATAATGGTCTTGCATATAAATAATTAAAAAAATCAATCACAAGCGCGAAAAGAGAAGATTGATCCAGAATTAGGTGTTGGAACTCAAAAGGAGAGATGTTAGAACTATTTAATGATAGAATATTAAATGATGCATCATGGAATACCGAAGATGAGACTAACATAATTTGGAATAAGATAACTACGTGCATTAGGAGAATATCTAAAGAGATTCTGCGAGAATCAAAAGGTAGGGTGGCACAATCTTAAGAAACTTAGTGGTGGAACAAAGAATTACAAAATATAATAAAAACACAAAAGAAAGTGCTTGAAAACATGACAAACAACTAGAAATGAATAATATTTGTAAAAAATTTAATGGACTAAGAAAGAAGTTAAGAAAATGGTAAAAATGCTAAGTTTAAGGCATACGATATTTTTTATAGAAAACTAGGAATACAAAAAGAAGAAAAAGTATTTATAAACTTAATAAACTTAGGTACAGAAAACAAAGATTTTAGTAACGTTAAGTGTATTAAAAGTGATGATTCGAGATTCTTAGTCAAGGATGAGAAAATTAAAAAACGGTGGAAAAATTATTTCGAAAGATATATTGACTAGTAAAGTGCGAGAAAAAGTATTTTAGTACCTATTTATAAAAACAAAAGAGACATACAATGTTGTTCAACTATCATGGTATTAAGTTAAGGAGTCATATAATAAAACTTTAGGTGAGAGTGATTGAACATAGATTAAGATTGGAATAAGAGTATCAGTTTGGATTTATGTCGGGGAGGTAAAAAATGGAAGTTATTTATTTATTGAGGGGATTAATGAAAAGGTATAGGGAGAAAAAAAGGATCTTCGTATAGATTCTATAGATTTGGGGAAGGTGTATGATATAATATGTAGCGATATAATACGGTGGGTTTTATGTAAACAAAGTCAAAGAGTGACTTGTAAATATATTGATGCAATTAAGGATATGTATGATAGAGCCATGACTGTAGTAAGAACAACAGTAGCAGAAAGTAGTGAATTTCTAATTACTATAACTACGCACCAAGGTTCAACACTAAGTCTTTATCTCTTTGTTCTTGTTATAGATGAGTTGAACACGTATAAGATGAGGTAAGGTGTATGTTTGTTTACAGATGATATCATTTTAATGATAAAATCGAGACAAGGATTAAGACGGCTAGATTAGAATTGTGAAGAAACTCTAGAAACAAGAGGGTTTACAATAAGAAAACCTAAAACAAATTATGTGGGTTGCAATTATAGTAATAATAGGAGGGCAATCGGAGATGTGATGAAACTTAAAAGGCTAAGAGATAACTAAAAATGATTATTTTTATTATTTAGGCTCGATTATCTAAAGAAATGGAGATATTAGTGATGATATTACTCATAGGAGAAGTGCTACCTGAGTATTATGTGATCAACACATCTTTAAAGTTAAAGAGGAAATTCTTTAGGATGGCAATTAGGCATGCTATGTTATATAGATGGCAATTTATCTTTTATAAAAAATAAATTGAGATAATATGGCTTAGATGGTTTGAACATGTTAAACGTAGACCAATAGATGGTCCAGTAAGAAAGAGTGATTTAGTTAGTATTATTGGTAATGCAAGAGGTAAGGGTAGACCGTAGACCTAATTAACTTGATGGAAAATTGTAAAAAAGAACATAATATGATGAGCTTTAATCGAAGATATTGCGCTAAACAAGGAAGAAAGGAAAAATAGGATGCCGGCCCCAAATAATTAGGAAATGACTTTGTTGAGTTGAGTATAACTCCGAGATGGTTTTGAGACAAATGGGTGGCCCCCTAAGAGAGCATGTCACGAAACTCTTAAAAATAAAAGCACAACCCATTAATAAAAGACCTTTTAGGTTCCCTTATATTCAAAACATTGATATTAGTCCAAGTAAAAGTGGCATCATCCAAGAATGCCAAAGTCTATTTCCCTTCTTTCCGTAAAAATGGTCTTGGAAATTTTGTGCTGATTTTAGAAAGTTGAATGATGCCAAAAGTTACACTATAAAGGAGTTGTTAAATGAATAACACAGTGATAAGTTGTTCTCTATGCTGGACTTATATGTTGTTCTCTAAGCTAGAATAAGGTATAGCTATCATCAAATTCGAGTGACTGATGAAGATATCCACAAGACTACATTTAGGACCCATAGTAGTTACTACTGCCTTTGGGCTTACTAATGCCTTGGCAACCTTCCAATGGCTTATGAATAATGTGTCCAGGACATAAGGAAATTTGCTCTTGTGTTTTTATGACACACTTGTCTTTAGCCCCACCTTGCAGTAGCACTTGGCCCACTTAAGAAAAGTATTGGAGATGTTGACAACACAACTGTTATATGGAAAGCAATGTACGTGTTCAGCCAAGACAAGTATTGAGTACATATGGCATATTATCTCTGAAAATGGAGCGGTCATCCAAAAAAAGTCAGAAACATGCTTAATTGGCCTATACCTGCAACTGTGAAGGAAATTAGAGGATTATTTGGCAACATAAGTTTCTATATTCATCAAGGGCATTGGGACTATAGCCAAACGCCTTACTAATTTGAAGGATTGTTTTCATTGGGACAATAGCACAGAGGGTGTTCAACAGACTCAAAAGGCCATTGTTTCAGCAATAGTTATACGACTACCAAACTTTGGCCAATCCTTTATTGTGGAGACTAATGCAAGCACAAAGGGAATGGGGGTTGTATTAAGTCAAAAGGGAAGGCATGTTGCTTATCTAATCAAGGCCTTGGAACCAAAGAGCTTGGGTTTGTTTCATTATGATAAGGAGATGTTAGCAGTAATCATGGCAGCCACCACGGAAAGAGTAGCTGGATACTATTTCATCATTCTCACAAAACACCAGAACTTGGAGCAGAAAGTCACAACTCCTCTACAATACAAATGGCTCACAAGGATGTTAGGGTTGGATTATGAAATTAAATACAAAAGGGGGGCTACGAACGAAGTGACAGATGCTCTTACAAGAAGGGATATGGAGCAAGGAGCAAGGAGCTTTGCAAGATATTACAAAGTAAATCGCTATGGATGGAGGTTATTACTAGCTATGAGAATTATTAAACTCAATTGCTTGTAGCACCGTCCACTGAAGATGATTAATCACTGGCGCAAGGATCTTTAAGGAAGAATGGGGAGGATTTATATTGGCACAATGGATAAAAATTGTTGAACAAGTTTATAATTCTGAAGTGGGAGGTTACTCAGGGATGAAGAATACATGCAAAGGGCTCAACAACATTTTATATCGCCTTCAACAAAGAAACAAATCAAAGATTACGTTAATTGTTGTAGCACATGTCAACACCTTAAGGTTGAACAAACTCATCCTTGGGATTGCTTCAACCCTTGCCTATGCCCCAACAAGCTTAGACACACATCTCTAGAAGGCCTTCACAAATTAAAGGGAATGGACATCATTATGGTAGTAATGGATTAATTCTTTAAGTACATCCATTCTATTGCTGTTAAACATCCACATACATCTGATCAAAATTGTTCCTTGATAATGTGTACAAGCTTCATGGAGTTCCTCAATCTCTATTGCCGCTGATTGAGACAGTATTCACTAGCAACTTAAAGACCGAACTCTTCAAATTATTGAGCTCTCAAATGCATCTCACTTTTTGCCTACCATCAACAAACGGATAGTCTGAAACTGTCTATGAAGCACGGACACGTAATATGTGTTTCGACACGCGATACGCGACACATGATTGGTTCAAAAACTAGGATACGACACGCTATGGTACGTAATATATAATATATATTTAAATATATATATTAATGAAATAAAACAGATTTTTTTCCATAAAATACATTATTAAAGCATTCTTAACATGAAATTAAGAAAATGGACCATACAAAACAAAATTTAAACACACTTTGACATTAAGAATCATAAATAAAGCAAAATCACCATCACATGTCGGAGTGTGTTACATGTCCGACTTGAGTCAAAGTTGACTCATGGCTTTCAGGAGAGTGTCCGTGTTTCATAGTGTTCGACACGACACGTTGTCTTCTGAGAAGTGTCCGTGCTTCCTAGGAAACTGTAAATCAATGCCTCAAACTTCATATCAGGCGTATGAGTAGCCAAAGGCCCACAATGTGGTTAAAATGGTTTAATTGATGGTATTGTACAAATTACCACAGCAATGGTGTCATTTTAGTTCATTCACAAATTGTAACTAGATGTGGTCATTTTGGTATTCAAAATGAAAGCTAGTTAGTTAATTGGTTGTTAGAGACCGGTAGTATAAGGTGACGTGGCTAAAGTTGGTGTATTGTAATTTTGATTTGATTGTAGAGATTAATTACCGAGAAATTCAATAGAAAACTCGATTTAAGTGAGCAGACCTTTAGAGGTGAGAAGCTGCTTATAAAGCCTTTGATCCTCATAATTAGAGAAAATAAGGAGGTCTCCTGAAACAGTGAAAGCGCTACCGCCGTACTCGTGAACGGTGGACCGCACAGAGAAGCCTTTGGGTGTAATATCAGTGGGTGGTTCCCCAGCTTTTTCTGCTTCTCTAACTAGCACGAGTCGCCTGAATATGAAAAAGAGAGTGTTATGGAGTTTTTGGTTGGGAGAAAATGAAAAGAAGAAAAGGAAAGAAAACGTGCCCAGATTCTGAAGGGCGGGACTCGAGGCAGAGGAGGCGGCCGTGGGAGTCGAGGGTGAAGCCCTCCAAGCTCTTCTCAGAACCGGAAACTAAGTCGGCGGTGATTGGGGACCTCCACGACCCATACGGAGCATTGATTTTATTCTTTTTTACCTCTGGTTGCGAAGCTGAATCAGTTGAAGCCATTCTCCGACTCTCTCACGTCTCTGTGCTTGCAGTTCTAAACTCGTCGTATATAAGCTACTCAACTGTCCCACTCAAACCGCTATTTTTAACAAAACATTAAACTTCTCCAATGTCAAATGTTTCCCACCGCCCTGCGAACTAGGGATGGCAATTTTTGACACGACACGATAATTCGACACGAATTCGATACGAAGTTAGCGGGATATGGTTGACGATTTCTTGATACGAACTCGAATATGACACGACCTGCCAACACGAATAATAAACAGGTTGAGTTAGTGTCAAACACGTTTACCTCAAAAATGACACGAATAGACCCGTTTAACTCGTATTTTATGGAGATTATATTAGATAATTTATATATCTTGATAGACATTCTATAAAATTCATGGAGAATTGGATGATAAATTATTTATGTGTTGCAAGAAGTTGAAATTAATTAAATTTAAGTTATTGTCGGCCTATGAGTGGTATGATGGATTAAGAGAGAAGAAAAAAATTATTTTATATTTTACTTAATGGATTATGCGCGTCACCCCGAACACTACACGATAATAAATAGGTCAGGTTAATGTTTGCTCATCTGACACGATTAGTTAAATGGATCGGGTTAGGATTGACTAATACTTAATATGAACCCGACATGACACGACACGACGCACACGAATTGTCACCCCTACGACGAACCCATCCCACAAAATAAATGGACGCTTTTGACAAGGCTGGCCTTAATAATTAATTTCATAATATCATATAAAAAAATTAAAGATTCTTTTACTCTGCACGTGTAATTTCTCACGCAAATCATCAATTCACTATTGATTTTTCTTCTTTTATGGGTAAAAGAAAAATTATTGTGTCCCCATTTAATATACTTATCTACTATATATTTTATATTTTAAATATATTAAAATGTACATTTATTAATAAAATAAGTTAAAACTCTTTTGCATAAATAAATTTGTCTAATAAAAACAGTTTTAAATAACGTTTTTCTAAAACTAACTTATTTTTTAAAAAATAACTTTCTTTAAATAACACAGGTTTTAAAAAACGTTTTTTTTTTAAATCAGAAAAATAACATTTATCTAAAAAAAGAATTATTGAAAAATAGTTATTTACAAATATCAATTATTTAAAAAATAGTTTATTTAAAAATAATATTATTGTTAAAATATTTATTTAAAAAAAGTTAATTTTTTTATTTAAAAATCAATTATTTAAGGATTTTTGTGTTATTTTGCCCTTTTTTAAAACAGGATCCTGTCTATGAGCCTGAAAACAAGTCAAACCATATCTTACATCATGTACCCTATCTTTTTCCTAGACTCGGGTCCAATCTGACATTTTTTCCTGCATCTTAGACAAAACATAATATAAGAGGAACCTAATAATAATAACTATGTTGAGGATTTTCCGTCTTCCCCTTATAAAAAAAAATACAAGAAATATTTTTTCCTTTTTCAAAAAGAAAAAACAAAGTACCACGAAAATATTCCTCTTTCCCTCAAAATACGCCCAAAATCATATTTTCCCTCTTAAGTGTGATCGCGTACCCTGATTTTTGGTCTGGCTCCCTATCGGCTTCGGTCTTCGGTCAAACCACCCCAAAGCTCCACTTCTTCCTTTGTAATTGTTTTAAAAATAACTTTTTTTGACTGTTTTAAGAAATAACCTATTTTTAAACCTTTTTTAAAACTATTTAAAATAGTTAATTATATTTAAAATTTGTTTTAAATACACGCTAATATTGTTTTAAAACTTTTTCTATTAAAATATTTTTAATTAAAACAGTTTTTTGAATGAAAAAAAACTGGAATAAAAAAAAAATCTAACACCTTTTATAACTGGAATAAAAAAATTAGAATTAAACTAATTAAAAAAGTTATTTAAAATTATTAGTTTTTTTACTTAAAAAAGTATTTTCAATTAAAATAGTGTTTTAAAGTAAAACTGCTAATTAAAATATTTTTTTATTTAAAATATTTTTTTGACTATTCTCTAAAAAATAGTTAATTACAAAAATAGATATTTTTTTGAATAAAATATTTATAAAGTGTTATTCTAAAAACACGGTTATTAAAAAAAATGTTATTCAAAAAGGTTATTTGTAAAAAAAATTAAAAAAAAAGGTTATTTAAAAAAATATTATTTTAAAAAATAGTTAATTAAAAAACAAATTTATTTTTGCATTTTTTTAATAATAAAAAAAGAGTTTTTAACTTATTTTATAAATAAATATACATTTTAATGTATTTGGAATATATATATATATATATATATATATATATATATATATATATATATATATAGTGGACAAGTATATTAAATGGGGTAAAATGGTCGTTTGACCCAGAACAAATGAAAGTCAACGGTCAACTAACGATTTTCGTCAAAAATGACACCCAAAGAGAAATATTATAAACTAGTGTACCTTAACCCCCAAGTGCGAAGAACTATTGTACGTCGAAGTCAAAATACCCCAAAATTAAAATGATTTACTATTTATATTCATATCATATATAATATTTTTTCAAACATATCAAGGAACTCACACCAAGAAAATCCTTCAGCTCCTCCCAATTGTGCATGTCATTGCTCAGTGAAAATCTACACTACAAAAACACAAATCAAACTTTAAAAAATATTACTTTGCCATTCATACTGGTTTATACACTACTAGTAAATCATTTTCTGATCAATTTTGTACTTTTTTTGGAGCATATCAACTCATATAAACCTTGGAAAGTGATTAAAATGTCGATACAAACGTCGGTGGTTTAGGCGCTTTAACATCTTATCAAGACAGTCCTAAACTACAAGAGGAGGTATATTATAAGTTTTTTCAACTTATTATGTTGTCTGGTTAACGTAAAACCAGGTCCAAAAATAATGGCGGTAAAACAAGTACAACGATGGAATTTTTCGGTATCTCGATAGCGAATTAGCTTTATTATTTTCTAAAGAATAAGTTCCTATTCAACATCTTTGCCCCCAAATTGTTGTCTTTTGTATTCGTTATCTACATGTCGAGATTGTTCCATATAACTCGTTATGTCCCTACCGAATTAGTTTTATTTTTTATTTTTTATACAAGTTACCATTTGACATCTAAACTCCGAACATATAGTAACCTGAATCTATTTTAAGCCACTCGTGCAACATATACTGAATCCTTTAAAGTGTTTCTTCAATTTTACATAAGTTTTACTTCGACATTAATATCACAAATGATCTTGTAGTCATTAGTCATTTTCATCGTGAGTTCCAATTCTTTCATTCCTCATTTGCATCCCAAATGACATGTATTCTTCATTCCTATTTTCTATTGTCACTATATGAATTTACTATATTCCGGTATGCTTCATTCCTTATTTTTATTTATTGTCGTTATATGAATTTATTAATGTAATCAAATGTTAATATTTTACAGGATTCATGGACGGAGTTGAACTCAGTGTTTTCTGACAATGCAATGGTTGAAAGAAATGAAGAGAAGAAGGATGTGGTTGTTCTTAATATTGATGTCAGGGAGAACTTCTTCACTGAGCAATTTTTTTCATTACACACTTGGATGTAGACCTGTCAGCGGGGCGGGTTCGGACCGGATATAGGGTGATCCAGATCCGTTTAGCAAGAACTTAATCGGATTCGGATCCAGATCGAGTTCTTAATCGGATCTAGAATATTGGATCCAGATTCGGATCCGTATCGGATCGGGTCTGGCCATATATATAAGTTTATATTTATTTTTTATTTTATCCCAATTCTTTATTTTTGAATCTTAGATTAAAATATTTTATAATTTATTATAGTGTATGATTAATATAAATAAAACATATATTACTTTGATTTGTATATATTTATACATATAATACTTGCATATTATATAAATATAGATATATTGATAAATATATAAATTTATATATGTTATATTTAATCGGATCGGGTCCTTAATGGATTGGATTAGACTATATAAATATTCGATCCATTTATTAATCGGATAATCGAGTAAACGGGTAATCGAATTTTAAAATATGATCCAGACCCAAGTAACACATTCGAATCGGGTCCAGGTCCAGACCCGCTCCATTGACAGGCCTACTTGGATGCTTATGAAGCCACTGAGGTTTATTATACACTTGTTAAAAAATCAATTCATTTTTCACTTGTATGTTTTTTAGGTATTTGCTTTGTGACACGCGTTAGTTGATTGGGTTTCAAAATCAAGGCAGGTTGGTATGAACGGCTATTGTAACTATCAAGTCAAAGGCATCGTCGACTTCACGAAAGGGTCGTCTTCACTTGGGTTTGGGAGAGGGGAGGAGTTTATTGGGATCACAAGAATCCACATGTTGATGGGAAGAAACGAAAAAGATATTCTTCAACAAAAAATGCAACTATACGGTTCTTTTGAAGGGTGTTCCCTTGGACGATGGGTGGTGAATGCTTCAAGTTTGTAATGGTGTCCACACCACTCCCTCCCCCAAACTCTTGTAGGCCATCCATCTGTCGATCGTTTATTAACGAAAGAGATGAAAATTGTTAAGGGCATGTCTCTTAATGGTGTGAAACCTGTCGTAATTTTTACCACACTGAAACGATGACATCAATTTAATGTCACAACCATAAAGATGATTTATAATGCTAAAGCAAAGTTGAAGACAAATAAGAGGGTAGGAAAAAGTGCAAAAAACATCTGAGGAAGTTATTGACTGATAAATAGCATGTATACTAGTATAGTAAAAAAGAGAGTACCGAGAAAGTTAAAGACATATTCTGGTCCAATCGCAAGTCCATTGAGCTAGCCAAATGGTTTCCTTTTATTATTATAGTGGATTGTACGTAAAAGACCAACCGTTACAATATGCCACTTTTTGACATGGTCGAGATGACCTCTATCGGTCAAACTTTCGGTATTGCATTTTCCTTCATATTCTAATAGAAAGTAAATAATTATAGGTGGGCATTGGGACATCTAAACATGTTGTTTGATCCAACTTCCATATCGGAGGTGTTCGTTACCGATCATAAGTTTTCACATATAAATGCATTACAAATTGTATTCTCGCTTGGAAAATACATGGTGTGCACATTTCATGTTGCAAGGAATGTCGAATCCCATGCAAGGAGAGAGATGATGGATGAGGACGTGCAGTAGAAATTCATTTGAGATTGGGTGTATCTTGTTGAATCGCCTACCGAGCAAGATTTTTTTAAATTTTGGACGTTCATGAATGTGGATTGGGCTCATTATCCTTGTACCGTAAAGTACATAACTCAAACATATATTACATTGAAGGAGTTTTTGTCATCACTTGGACTAATGGGATTAAACACCGTAGTAACCGAGCCACCAATAATTGTGAAGATGCACATGAAAACTTAAAGAAACACCTAAAGCACTCGTCGCTAGACTTTAACTCGGTGTGGGCGGGGATGGATAATATATTGGATTTATAAGTAATGGTGATCAAGAAAGATTTTACGAGTTTAGTGCATAAAATCAAGCATTCTCACAATATACCGATCTTCGGTGAGCTAGTGGGGAGGGTATCCTAATTTGGCATTGATTTAATAATGGAGGAGATGGGAAAAGTTGATATCGATGGTGTTGATGTGAATGCATGTCACCACGTGTTGTGAATGGTGTATGGCCTTCCATGTGCTCGTGAGTTGGCAATGTATGTAATGGAGGGTTGCCCACTACCATGGGGTGAATTGGATGCTCTGAGGTATAAGCTAATAATGATTCCCAACTTGGTTAAATACCAAGAGGTTGATTACGATGATATTTTTTAAAGAGAGATTTATAATATTGACTGAGGGTGAGAATAATGATTTGTTATAGAAGATTCAAGATATAGTTTAACCGACCACCACGAGGCTATATGAACCTTTTGCGAGGCATTATAAGGGAAGACCAAGTGGACATAAACCATCCTCAAAGGAATAAAAGCATAAAATGTCGACCAAAATGGCCCAATCCACATTTGAATACGTGAGGGCCCAAGCTAATGTCCCAGCGGTGCAGAGAAAATCCAACATTGAGTGCAAGAAGTTTATGGCCCTAACATTATGGTGCCCTAAAAATACACCCACATACGAGAAGTATGCAATGGAGATTCTTGAGTTTTTTCACTGTTTTTTTTAGGATATAAAAAATATCGACGCTGATGGTAGTTGTGGGTTTAGGTGTGTAGTGTGTTCATTAAGGAAGGGCGGGGATTCAGATGCTTGGAATGGTGTAAGATCTAATAGAAAATACGATAAAACATAAACCCTTTTATGAATATGTATTGGGAGCGGAGTTTCATGATACCATTCTTTCACTGCTGAACAACTTTAGTATCCCGTGCCATCAGAAGCATTGATAATTTATACCCTAGTGTGGTTATCTCATGGAAAAAATTTATGATTGTGTTTATGTTTCTATATCTTCGAAAAGTGTTTGACGTTATTTCCTTTGAGAAACAAGTCAAAAAAACACTTGATGTTTGTTAAAATGGCTCTTGTTTGTAATAATCATATTGTAATTTTGAAGTTGAGACATGGGTATCCAATGCCACTAGTTACAAGTTATTGACATAACAAATCCTAACTCGAAGAGCAGGTATGGATTGATAAATACACAAAACGGATCCTAGAGTTTGAGAAGATTTACCCATTTAACGTAGCTACCGGTGATGCTACAATTGATCTTAGCTTGATACAATTGATCTTAGCTAATGAAAGTAAAGTAACTATGTATTTTTTGTAAATAATTCAAACTTGGTAGTGTATTTTTGGGGAGTGAATGTTATTTTATAATGCAATATGAATGGATGTATTTTTAGGAGTGAATGTTATTTTGTAAATCAAGACGAAATATGAATGAATGAATGATCAAGTGGATGTATGTCGTAATGCAATACGAGTGGATGTATTTTGAATGCAATATGAGGGGATATATTAATTTAGTGCAATACTAGTGGATGTATTATGTCCTCAATTAATTATTTGTAATAGTGTTATCTTTTAATGATGTTGTTATTACCCAAATGATGTGTATAAATATTAAATGTATAAAGTTAGTGTATTAATTGTATAATGATTCAGCATTTATATAACAAAAATTAGGGACACATTCGGGATGGGTATGACGTTTGTTACACAATACCACAATGCCTTTATTTTTTCTTCAAAACACCACAAGGTAGAAATGAAATCGGTATGGAGATAACGACTATATGTGACAAGTTTCAGGACGAGTGTTCCTAACATAAGATTTTTTCCAAATATGGTTGTACCTCCATTAGGTATGTAAATAATGAATAGGATTCCCACAGATCATCATTATTATCCTGAATTATGGTTCTAATTGTCATCGCTCAAGTAACGACTAAAAACCCACTTTGTATACAACACACAAGGTAAAAAACCAATCGGGATGGAGATGGCGAGTGACTCAAAATACTGCAGTGCCTTTAGTTTTTCTTCAAAATACCACAAGGTAAAAACCCAATTGTTACTGATATGCCAATTTCAATAAAAAAAATAATCGGGATATGTGACCCGATCGAGGGTGTTCTTAGTCTCCATTCACCCTACGAGCCAAATTCAATGTCAGAATGTCATAATTTTTCAAAACACTGAAAATTTCAAAACACAATAATATGTAATTAAATTCCAACAAAAATGTGATTCAAAACTACCAAACCGTTATAATCATGTTCAAAAACCATTATAACATAACTAATTGATAAGATGAACAAACGATTTCAAACAAAATAGCCCCAAAATAGTCATGTTCATACAAAATACTAAAATATTACATCAGAACCAACCAGTTCGCAATAAAAAATTCATACAAACTCCACAAAAGTTCATTTCTTCTCCTCTTTTTTGATGTCCCTTTTTAGGAACCTTACTGTGATATTCGGTTGATTCGGTATGAATATTTCATATTTATCCCTCCAAATTAGTGTTTTTACATTTTCGAACATCACATTTATCCCGAACTTAGATCACATTTATTACAACTAAAATTGTTGGTAAGTGTTTCTTGTTTTTTGTATCTTTTGTGTGTTTTACAGGTCATTCATGCAAGCGAGCAGAAGAGAATAGTGCAAAATAATGAAAATAACATAAGAAGGGATAGTCAAGGGCAAAGCGGTAATTTTTCAGCCAAAACCTAAAGAAGGGACCAACATAAAATTATAGAGCTCGAGTTCACTAGAACATAGGAAGAAACGGCCCCTCATTTTGAGTTACGGTGAAGAAGTTACACCACTTTGAAGATGGAGAAAAGTTCAGGGGTAAAAACTGCAAATAGTGAAGCAATTACAAGCGCACAAAATAGTATCAAAAACCGAACTGATTTGGAGAAAACCGGTTCGCTTATCCAATGGATTAGCTCGAAACCAGTTCGGTTTGGTCAAGAGGTACGATTTTCTGCGGGATTTTTTTATCTCCTCCTATTGTGTAGCCAAAGTTATTTGGGTTTATACTTAGCCTCTTGGCCATTTTTGTGTCCATAAATAGAGCATTTTGGAGTCTAAATAAACACAATTTATACTTTGTAAAGCATAGAATTCATATATTTTTTTGGAGTTACATTTGCTTGGAGAATTCTTGATTTGCAAAGCAATAAAGAAGACCTTCCTCTTGTTATAAAATTCTTGCTTAGATTGAAGTTATTTATTCCTACACCTCATTTTCTCTTAATTTGGTATTGAATTTCCATTCTTCTCTTTTATATTTCAATTTGAATCCTTGTGTGCTTAGTATGTTTTGTGTAGATATAGCTGTCATGTCTAGCTAAATCATCCGTAGGTTGCGGAACATGAACCCAACCTAGGGTTTCTGACTTTGAATGTAAAATTCGTCATATTTAAATAATTACTTTCACGAGATTTTTTTTAATGCAAAGCAAGATTTTATTAGAACTATTCTAATTATTTTTTTAAGATTGTTATACTGACTGAGACTAATAGTATAGACCTCTTAACTGAATTTGTTGAAAGAAAGCCAAGTGTTTGAGGATGCATTATATGTGTCGGTGAATATATCAATCGCGCATATTAATTTGTTGACCAATTATTGCGCGGGTTAATTCCCAAACATATTTGGTGCTTCGAATTAATTTTTTTCTTTTCTTTTAATTAATTAATAGAATTTTATATTTATTGTAGGAACCCTAAGGTTTGGGGGATTGATCTTAACCTTCTTTTCCAAAATTGTTTCAAAACTAAAATTCATTCTTTGCTTTTGTTAATTTAGTTTTCAATTTTATAGCTCAGTTTGTCACTTGGTTAGAAATCATTTCGCGTAAGAATCATCAACTTTTCTTTCTTTTTTTAGGATTCAAACCCTAGATTTATGAAACGAACCGTACTTTCATCGTTAGCACTATATTCCTTGAGGATTTGATCCCTTTTTATCACGTTTTACTACTTGAGAGATCGACTTGCACTTGAGTCATTCGTACACACGTAGCACACATATTTCGTTGCTCGTTAAGTTTTTGGACCTGTTACCGGAGAGTAGATAGATAGTAGGTTAGGTTGAATTAATCTTAATCTGACTCTAATTCTAAAAAGCTAAAAAAATAAGAAATCTCAAAAATCTCAAAAATAAAAAATTTAAATATCCAAAAAATAATAATTATAAAAATAAAAATAATTTTGTCCAAGTCCTTAGATGCAAAATACACAGCCCAATCTAGCTCTCGAGACAATAGTGAAACACTCCAAATTTCTGGTAACCACCTCCTACACCGAGTAGCCATACACTTAGTAGAATGTTTAGAAACTCCACTGAAGGTAGTGATTCTTCGAGTGTGAGCGCAATGTCGGACAATGCAAGCTTTAAAATGGGATTGAAATCCAAGGCTCCTTGGACGAATCAATTCAAAAAGCGAATCGATTCGGCCCAAGGCCGAATCGATTCAGTTTTCGAGATTTGAACAGTTTTCACCTTTTTCTTAGAACTCATGGGAAACGATTGGGTTGACCTTTGAAGTAATTCTAAATCTTAATAAGAGACATTCCAATTCCTAATAGGTGAATATGTGGATTAAGTTTAGTCACATGAGGAGAGTTTAAGGCTATAATTAATTAAGTTTAATGGCGTAATACAAGATTATTCGGATAATGATTTCGTGTTGTGGAAAATTATGGGAATGTAGGATCGAGACTAGTAGGCCTTGAGTGAGATACCTACTGAAATTACTTAAGGGACAATTGGTGACCATTTGGGCATTGGGAAACACTCGGAATTATATAATGAGAAGCATTATGAAACATAGAATATTCGAGAGTTACTATACTACGTATATGGTATATGATATAGGTTACGTGTATACCTATAATGACTTTATATATATATGGGTGGTGTGTATACTTATTGTTTGATTTGTATGCGTAATCATACCTAGGCTACTTGCTATCACGGGAGGTTTTGCGTAGTGAAAGTTTTATTCTAATGAGCCCATTGGGGGGATATTGACTTATACCTCAGAACATAGAACATAGGGATGGATCACCGCTTATGTGAATAAGGGTGTGATCAGTCATTTGGGTGCGTTAGGTATGAGTGCATCCCAAAGGCTTAGAACTATGTTCGCCTCCAATATGTGTGATTTGATTTATGGTTCGAGGGAGATTATCCAAACCAGTGCCCTTATTTAGTACGTGATGTACCAGGACTTGATAACAGAGTATGCACGCACCGCAGGCCTCCACCTAGGGGTGTTGTATATGTATATATGATAAAAGTGATGTATGTATATATACATGTGATTGATCCTATTACTAGTGTATTAATAGATATGATAGATAATGATATCTAAATTCCTATAAGTGTATAAGAAATTATTCATAAACTGGTGACTCATAATAAAAAAAAATTGGAAATGTAGTATAGTACTATATAGGAAATACGGGTGGGCACCATATAATATTCGACGTAAAGAGATGTAAGTCAGACTAGTTAGGCGGGTAGCATAACTAGGTAGGTTAGAGTAGTACGGTAGGCATGCACAATAGGTAAAAGGTGAGGATCTGAAGTGAGAGCACGCGGTACTAACATGTATATAATATCTTATCTTAATGCATTTTAAATGCTTGTTAAACCTTTTCAAATTGTTTTACTTCGGCTTTGACCCGTTTCAAATCCATTTTTGTAAAAATATTTTAGGTGCCCAGCCACAAGGACGCCAAATATAGGAGTTCCTACATTTGACATGCTGCAGCTACTATAGAAGTTGCAGGATCTTGTTACTAGATGCCTCCACACTTATTCGGTTCTTATTTATCTTTATCTATCTCAGTCGGCCATGTCGCCCATTCCTAGTTGGTTATTATTTACAGAGACATTGTATTTCTAGTATTTGATTTAGACTTTACTTATGGATGATTGTAATGGGATTTTATCTGGAGTGTTCTTCCAGATATACTTATTTATGTCGTTTTCTCTTTATTCATTATTATGTGTGTGGAAATGGTGAATTTAGTTTTATTCACTTTATATTTATTGCATGTTAATAATAAAGATTAAAATTTTGACACCGGTCCATTAGGATATTAGTAAAATAAATTGAATTTCGACAGTGATGATAAGAATGACACCATTAATGATTCCTGTTTAATTTAATAATGGACTAATCACCCAGGATTAGAATAGGCGGGGTGTCACACTCAGGAGCCAAATAAATTCACCCTTGGAGACGAATTGATTCACCCCGGGACAAATTGATTCACCCTAGAGGATGAATTGATTCGCTTTTGGCAGTAAGCTCAGATTTGTAAATTTTCAATACGGATTTCTTCCCCAAAATTCCATAATCAGTTTTTCTAATCTCCATTAACAAGTTTTAAGCTTTGTAAGCCTCAATTTCATCAACTATATATTCATATTAACCAATAGAATACATCCATAAGGTTTTATAATCATCCTAAACATAATCATGCCTAAAATAAAGTCCATCCCCAGATCACAAACTAAAGATTTCGGTCTAGCGCCCTTCCATGGAAAATTCATGACTAATTCAAAAAAAATAGAAAAACACGAAACTGGAAGCTATGTGTTCATAACGAAAAGATCTAAAATTTCATGATCCTAATCTATTAGCCACTAGACCTAATCAATTTGGTTCTACGTAGAAACTAAAACGGCCTAAGGACGAAGGCGAGGCCTCCAAAACCTCCATTAATGCCCAAACCAAGCTCCAAAATAGTACCCAATCGATACCCTAATCCAATATAACTATAAGAACATGTTTTTAAACCTTTTTACCCCATATTATGTGCCCAATAACATCAAATCTAAGATTAAAACTTAAAGATTCAAACTTTGTAACATAACTCATCTTTAAAACAACTTAGGGTTTGTTCGTCATCAACTAATCAAGTTTCAATCTTTCATGCTTTAAATATCAATTTTTTATTTTTAATCATGAAAGTATTTAACTACACTTAATTTGCGATATAAAGCAAGTAACTACTTGCCTTGATGGATTAGAATCCAGTGTTCTCTACGAGTTTGATGATGGGTTGAGTCCTCTTTCTTCTCCTCTCTAAGCTTTTTTTTCTTCCTCTCCCTCTCCCTCTCTCTCTCATGTAAAATATGAAAGGTGGACTGTAATCCACCTCCCCAACCTCTTAATTACCCTTTTAATTATCCTAATCTCATTTTCCACTTAACCCTAAGTATAAAATGACCCTCCTACAAGTCATGTTTGGGGTACCTATTCTAGCATATTTCGACCCTTTTCGGATCCCCGATGCACTCAAAAAGATCATATGAGTCACCCAACTATAATTACGCTAACATCTCATCAACCTGGACTGATACGTGTGTACCTTACGCGTCGCCCTTATATAGAAATAATTCATCGCCATCACTCATACGCGACATCTAATAAATTACATAACTATTTGCTTATCACTCACTAGTAAATAATAATTATAATAAATATTAATACTTTATCTCGATAATTGATATTTACTAAAATCCAATTTAATCTCCCGAGTTAAATTAATAATATAAAGCACACGAAAATTAATTAATAAAAAAGTACAGGGTATTACACAAATGCATAATAATACACTTATAATAACGTCTAAAACCTTTGGATAAAATCAATGCAAAACCTTTGGAGATATAATAAATCCAAAACCTTTGGAGATAATGTAGCACTACTAAGCCCAACTCCGAAGATCGGTATCCACGTGTTAAGCAAAACTAGGCTCTCAAATCTTGAGTCCTATAGGACAAATAACATTCCCTCGAATTAGAATGAAAGTCTATTCATTGAATTATAATGTATGGTACTAGATCTTAATGAAGCCATCTCGTGTTTATGAAATCACTGGCTTACTAAAATCACCGGGTCAATAAAATAATAGGTTTACTGAAATCATTGATTGCATGAAATTATAAGGTTAGGGCTTTCTCAGATAAATATTGAATCAATATTCAACGGGATTTGTGAACCTCACAAATGAGTTCATAGAATGAGAACAAGAGTTTGAGGAATATCACTTAGTGATATAAACAATTACAGGAATTCAAGGTATAAGCTTGAAATAATATTGAAATTAGAATTCACCTACCAATACTCCAAAGGGTTTATCTTGCTTGGTTTAAGTTGAATCTAGTATCCATGACAGTGATTTAATGCACAAGTTACAATGGATAATTCCAGGAGATACATTTCACTATGCTATGTGAAATTACAGTGATGTTAAATAGGATTGCAAGCTTGTGGGAAACCTTTACTCTACAACTTGATTATCGAATTGGTTTCCAAAATTCTAGTGGATATTCTTAATAAGATAATTGCATGTCATTGGCCTATTAAAACTCCTGTAAACCAAATTCATCAACTCATTTCAAATAAATCTGTTTAATTCTACCACATTTTCAGATAAGGTAATTAATGTGTCGACTTTCTTGCTAACCATGGGTGCTCCTCCCAAAGGTTGATTGTCTCAACTCTATTGAAGGTTTACCTAAAATGCTTAAAGGAGAAAACAAAATGGACCTCAATGACATGCCAAACCTTAGATTTTCCAAATAATTTTGTTTTTAGGTCTTCGATTATTTATAGGTCTGTTATCATGGGGTATTTATAAAACTCCACATTTATGGTTTTCTTACAATCGATTTATTAGGAGCGACTATTGATTGTCATTCTTATTAGGGTAATTCCCCAGTTGATCTTGTACTAGCCACCTGGGAGATGCCTTTTTTACTTAGCTTTTGTTATAATATTCACAAGGAATTCATCCCTCTTGAAAAAAACACTGATGGGTGTTTACAAATGGTTGCTAAAAGGTTTTATCGTATATGTATCTCCTTTAGTAATTGAATTACAATATTTTGGCAATTCCCGTAGTGAACTAATATTTTAATCATACATAATGTTCATATATGAATCGAGTTATAATTCTCATAAAAATTATACAACTATCAAATAACTTTTTGTAATAAAAAGGTGGACAAAAATAATGTTTTGAAGTTGTAAATGAATATTTGTGATATTACCAGAAAACATTAAATAGTATACGAGAATGGTTTGGTATAAAACATGTAGGATTAAAATGATATTTTTTATGAGTATATAGTGACCTTGAACTTACACGAGGACTTAAAATGGACTTTCGTTAAAATTGTGTTAAATATTGAGAATTTATATACCCAAATGATATACTCGACATAAAAAACCCAACGATATTTTTCTTGTATTTTTTTTATTTGTAGTATGAAAGATATGATTTTTTAAAGTTTTTCCTTCCCCAGCAAAGGTCTGACAACCACATCCGACCAACCACCTTCTCTCTCTCTCCTCATTCTCTCTCTCCTTTCGGCTCCTCCTCTCTCGGCACACACATACACCTGTTTATATATATACATATACACACACACAGACACACACAACATGCACACAGTGATACACTATATATGTATATGTATCACTGTGTGCATGTTGCATGTGTGTGTGTGTGTGTTATATACAGTGTGCGTGTATGTTGTGCATGTTGTATGTGTGTGTGTGTGTTATATAAAGTGTGCGTGTATGCTACGAGTATGTGTGTGTATATATATAGGCAGACTCTCATACATACCAAGTATACATACTTGCTGGCGCAAACTTATTTTTTTTAAATATTAAAAAATTTATTTTTGAGTTGAATTTCTTATGTGATATTTAAACATTTCAAGGGACCCAAATAAAAAAATTATCTTAAAATAACTTTTTTTAGTCAAACTTTCACAACTTTTAACGTGTGAAAGTTTGACCGTTTTTTTTAAAATAGCAAAAAAGATATTTTGAGATGTTTTTTTTTATTTTGGCTCCTTGAAATGTTTAAATACTACACAAAAAAACTCAACTAAAAAATAATTTGTTTACTATGTTAAAAAATCAGTATGTAAACTTGGTATGTAAAGGAGCTTGGGTCTCTTTCTATATATATTTTCGTTGTGGTGTGTGGAATCATATACCTGTGCATATATTGGTGCTTCCATTATTTACATCAACAACAATGTGATACATATACACCCATAACCTACAAACACCTAATCATCTATATATAAGGGTTAATACACATGCAGGTGTATATTTATTCCACAAGAATATAAGAATGAACAAATGGGTTTTAAAGGGAGATGAGGAGGTATGTTAATGCTTGGGTCGACTCTCCTATCTATAGGAAATGGAAGCATGTCTTTAGGGAAATAAGGTTGTAGTTGATAGATTTGGGTTAATACATGCAAGAGGTTTATTTTGATATGATTAAAAGGTGGGGTATGTTGGTAACTTGTTGGTTATATATATATATATATATATATATATAATCTTAATTCTACTTTTGTCCCATACAATTTATAATAACCATATAACTTTGACCTCCACAACTTATGTTTTATTCTAGTTTTAATTTATTAAAACTTTATAGTAATTATAAAGAAAAACCTGTGATATATGAAAATAATTATTTTTCCACCAATAAGCACGCAATAATTGATAAATGTTTAAATGTGTCAAAAATATTTTGATTTGTAAGAAGAAGGATATTTATTACTTAAGGCTTGTTGAGGTTTGGCATAATTTTTTGTATAGATTTTATGGGTCCTTGGTATAATATTCGAGTAATAAATAAGGGCTTTGTAAATTTAGGACATATTGTAACATGTATTTTGTAAACATGACAACAAAAAATTTATTTATAGTTTTAGTCCCTATTTTTTAATAAAGCCGTTGGCGCGGACCCATATTCATAAAATGTTAACCAATCACGACATGCCACATGTCCCTTTAATTTGAAATTAGGGACTAGAAATGGAAACAAAATGTTTGTTGTCCTATATCCATAATCAATATTATTTGAAGTCCTAGAAGTACATAATCTATAATAAATAACCCAAATTAAATTCAAATCGTATTAAAATAAATGTGGGATGTTACATCTTACCCAACTTAAAATAGTTTGATCCTAGAAATTACTATTACCTTAGAGTGCAAGACTCTTGTGGTGATTTTTACACATTTTTAAGGGATACAATATTTGCTAGAGAATATCTATTAACTTCGCAGTTTTGAAGTTGTAGGTTTTTCATGTAATGTGAAGATGTCACTAAACTCATTCCGTTCCCTCATCGTAAATCATGCAACATAACTTATATAAAGGATAATGATGTAACCAGGATTGAACTAAACAATCAAAATTAGGTTTAAATAAATAATCGACATTTTTGCAAGCTCTGAGTGTGTCGTGTATCGTAACAAAGGCTTTTCATAACCAGGGTTTTCGTAACAAGAATTTTATAAAATTAATAGCACAAATAACTAAACTATGATATGAAGTTTAATGGTGGTAAGAGGCTACCATGGGTTGTATATAGATCTTGTGATAATGGTTGTTTACATCTATTTGCAATTATTTGATCATGCATTCGAACATAAGTCATTATAAGAAGCATAGTAGTTCAACAATTACTCTGATATTTCTAGGTTGGATTTATCAATCTAATATACTTTTACTAAGGTACGTGTTTCCATTGATTGTTTATTGCAGTTGATGACTTCGAAAAGAGGTTTATTTAGAATGCTCAAGCACTTATGAAAGGGTATCTAGATTTGTTACATAGATGAAATGTAACTATGTAAAATAATAGAAATATAAAGCTAATAAAAGTAAAAAAGTTGATATAAGTAAGAGAGCCTATAATCGAATAGCCCATAAATATCAAGTTACAGAGGTTTAAGTAGTTCAAGTTTCTATAACTGAATATCCCATAAATATCGAGATAAAGAGGTTTAAGGGGTTAAAGTTTCTATAATCATATATCATTTAAATATCACTTACAGAGGTTTAAGGGTTTATTAGTTTAACCCACCACAATTATTATGCAACACAAATAAATTTGAGAGAAGCAATTACTGAGAAAGAACAAGGAAAACAAAATGTCGATCACACAACAAAAAATATACGTGGTTCAGCAAAGATGTGCCTACGTTCACGGTGGTGCAGTCAATATTATTTCTATATACTCTGGAGAGTGATTACAGAGAATACAACTTATCCTTTTGCCCCGGACCTAGGGTTTAATGTATAAATTTACATGTAGGTAAGTGGAGGTGATGGGTTCCTCCACGTTTCCCATCTCCCCTATAACTTCCCTCCATGGGATCGTGGGGGGAGATCGGATCAATATAAAAGATGAAGGGCCTGGACTTTGGGCCGCCAGGACTGGGCTACTTGTCCAGGCCCATGGTTCTAAATTCCTGGTACCCACAATTTCCCCTAAATTTGTTGTGCCATGTTTATGGGCTCAACAGATTTAAATGATTAGCCATAATGGCTGTGTTGCAATTCCTCGGGAGTTGTGGAGTTGATTTTGGCGGCAGCCGCTTCGCTTACTGTGCACTATGATTAGATTTTGAAGGCTCGTTGAAATAGCCACATTTTTTCTGTCGTTTCAGACTTTCCAGCACTCTTCTATCTTCTGAGAACTCTAGCGCCTCGTTCCTTTTGCTCTCAATCCCCACTCCCATTGCTTCTTAGTCGTCTTGAGCTCGTGCTTCTTCATCACTTGAACCGATCTTCTATTTTGTGAGTTTCTCGTGCCCTTTCTTTGCACTTTCTCTTTGGTTTGTAGCTTTTCTTTGAGTTTTCTAATGGCGAAGATTGGAAATAGGTCAATCTCTGAATTTAGAAAGTTCTACAACATCCCTGAGTGGGTAGAGATTGAGTGTTGTGCCTCGCCTCCTAGGAACGTTAGGGATATAGAGGATGCCCACTGGATCCATGTTTTTTTGCTTTCCCAGGGGAGACTTACTTTTCCCCCTAATGATCTATTTTTGCATTTTTTTGGCTATTTCAATATCGTCCCCGCACAATGTTCGCCCAATGTGTGAAAAATAGTGAACGACGTGCATAGGATAAATCAATTGTATGGCACTAGGTTAGGACTTGCCGAGGTCTGTTTCTGTTACTCCTTTTCTTGAACTAGCTCAGGTGTCCTGTACCTCAAAGCTAGGAGTCCTGACAGGGTATTGGTAGTAAATCTACCTGATTCCCATAAGGACTATTGGCAAGAGGGTTTCCTTGTTAAAAATTGGCAATTCTCTCTCCAATTTGAAGGGTCGAGGTCTGAGAAGTTCACTGTTCCTTTTTATGGGGAAGAATATATAGGTACACCTTGTACTATTATTTCAATCTTTGCTAATTTATGGCTTTTCTAACCCCTCTTTGCTTTTTCTTCCACAGGGAGGTCAAAGAACTTGGAGCCTGCTCTTAGCGAGGTTCATATCTCGGAGTTGGTGAAAGCTTGGAATATCAGAGAGCCTCTGGGCGATGGTGAGCATCCCAGGTCTGCTGCCTTTTTGCTCGAGTATAAGAACGTAGTCTCCAGCTTCATAGCACGACCTGTGGACAGTGTACCAGAGTTTGATTCTTTTAGAGAGACTACTGCTGAGCCTATCCAGTTGGACGAAGAAGAGAGCAGCTCTGAGAGTGAGCCTGCAGGAAATTTGGGTGAAGGGAGCTCTGACAGTAGCAGTTCCTCTAACTGTGAGGAGGATTCTGAAGCTCGAGGATCGTCGAGCACTTCCAGCAGTTCAGGTGAAGAGATGCCTCCAAGGAAGAATTTGATTAGAGATGATGATGATGATGACGTGCTTCTTGAACAAAGGTCGAAGAAACAGAAGTCTACTTCTGGGGCCGTGGCTACTGGTTCTCGGTCTTCTACTCAGGAGCAAGAGAGGAAGAGGAGAGAGGAAGAGAAGGTGAAAGAGAGGGAGAGAAAAAAGGAGGAGGAGAGAAAGAAGGTGGAGGAAAAGAAGAGAATGGAGGAGAGGAAGAGAATGGAGAAGGAAAAAGAGGAGGAGAGGAGAAAGATGGAGTCAAGGACAAAGGCAGGGCAAGCCTTGGTCCCGGTATCTGCTTTGCCCGAAGGGGCCTCAGTTGCCATTTCTCCTCAGCTAGCTCCTGCGCTGCTCGAGAGGGCAGTTCTCCCTGTAGATCGCCAGAGGGCGCTGGGGTCTGATCAATTGGCCCTGCAAGCTAGCCAGAGGCTAGCCTTTGTAAGATCCTCTCCATTTTTCAATTTTTTAACAAGTTCTTAGTTACTTCTCCTTCTTGATTTCTTCTTTATTTCTGGAAGTTTGTGACTGACTTCGCTGTGCTCTATCGCTCTCGCGACGAGCTGGTGAGAAGGAACGGTGAGCTGGAGCAGCAGAAGTCCGCTCTGGAAGTTAGGGGTTCTCAGTTGGAGGCTGACTTAAAGACTGCTGACGCAGCTCGAGTTTCCTCTAATTTGTCCCTCGTCAACTCTAATCGAGAGAGGGATGCGGCGGTTAAGGAGCTGAGCGAGCTGAGGCAGGCTTATGACTTAGTCTGCTCGAGCAAGATGGATCTCGTGGAGGAGAACAAGGTTCTGACCGAGCAGCTAAAGGTGAAAGAGTCCCTGGTAGCCACCATCAAGGAGGATTCATACAACTCTGGGTGGACTGCTGCTTACGAAGTTGCCGAGCTTCAGATAGGCTACATCAGCCGTCTAAACTTCAAGAAGGGCTGGAACAAGGCTCTTTTAGCTGCCGGTGTTGATGCTGAGTCTCCTCTGTTCGACGAGCATGAACCGGGCTCGAAGCCAACTGTGGACGAGGAAACTCCTGCCCCAACCATCGAGGGTGTTGATCAGTCAATTTCTGCCGGTGTTTATCCTGCCCAGGCAACTGAGGGCATCCCTGCAAAGGGGGATGCTTCTGCTGCTGCTGACATGGGGAAGCAGCCAGCCACCTCTGGGCAGCCTGAGGTTGCTAGTTAATCTATTTATAGAACTATCTTTGTACTTTTGCTTGTAATTTTCCCAGTTTCTGCTTGATGTACTTGACTTTTATTGATGAAATAAAAAGGCTCTACTTTTTGCTTGTGTTGATCTCTTTCTCTCCTCTATCTTTATTTTACTTAAAGTTTGTTGATGTGGATGATTACATTCCCGCTACTTCCCAACTGGGCAGGACCCTTGGTCCTAACGCAAGCCCTGAAGTTCGCCAGGCCTTTGTTAGACTTTGCAAGTCACTTAGGTCTAGGAATCATAAATATAAGGAGGAGTCCGAGCTAGTGGCTAAGCTAAAGGACAAGCTCCAGGAAATGGAAGACATTGGTGCCTCAGTGCAAGAGGAAGTCAGTGCACTGAGAGAAAGGTTACTAGAGGCCCCCGAGATCAACCAAGTTGGGGAGTTACTGAAGCAGGAGAATGAAGATCTGAGGAGGGAAGTCTTAAAGCTTAAGGAGTATGCACCGAGCACCGTTTCAGCAGTCCTACAAGGCTCCTCGTTGTCGCGAGCTGGATCTCGTCCTCCCCTTCCGCGAGCTGGTAGGGGCGCCAGGGGCAGGAACAGGGAAGCCGAAGAACATCGTGATAGGGAGATGGAAGAGCTCCGCGATGATGTCCGGCGAGCATATGTAATTGCTGCTGGGCTTCAAAGGGACGTTACCCGACTGCGGCATTTATTCAAGAAAGGTCCTCGACAAGCGTGGGTTGATGATTACGATCAAGGCTGGCTGGATGCTCCAACAAGACTGTCTGAGTTCGAGGAACTTTCTTTCATCAGAGGGTGGTTAAGTGCCCTAAAAGAGCTGCAGGTCCCGAGGAACTCGGTGTTATGGTATCGTCACGAGATGTCCTCCTCCACTCTGATGCCCAATCCATTCAGGAGAGATGATCAATGGATCCCCATCGATGCTATTCCTCGGCAGCTATTGGAGTTGGATGCAAATGAGGTTATGGAAGAGCTAGCCCCCACTCCTGATGACGGAAGAAGAGCAAAAGTGGCAGACTATCTTGTTCGGAGGCTTCCACCTCCTTGAGATTTTGCAAGTTGTTATTCTTTTTTATTTTTGATAATGTAAATGCTTTGGGCGAGCTTTGCCGACTAAACATGTATTATCATTGTTGTAAATATAAGAGATTAATGAAAAGTTCGTGTTTTGGGCAATTTTGTCGACTAAACGTGTTCATCCAATCTTTTTATATTCTTGATGCTTTATAATCCTTTTTGATTTGTCATGCAAGTGTCCCCCCAGTCCAGTATAATACCAAAATACCATTATGCCCCATTTTACCTTTTAGGTTGTGTCATCACACTTCCTTAGGCCTAAACAGGGCAATTGGCGAGGACACACCTGGTACTAGACGTCTTCATCCGATCAGGATTTTGCTCAACCAAAGTAGGTTTGATGGCCAGTATAAAAATCTGGCCGCATTGCCTAAGAATCCTCTGTAGGGCTTTATATATTTCCAGGGGCAATGCTAAGAGGTCTCTCGTGCTTCATGACGATGACCCGAGGAGGGGTATTCCCCTGCTGTATCGACCATCATGCTTGTGATTTGGAAAAGATGTGTGATAAAATGCAACTGTTACTGATCAGAGGGTAATCAATTTAAGTAACTTTCATTAGTAATAAGAGAAATGAACTGTCCTTTCTCATAACAAATGCAAGAAAAAGATTTGACAATAGAATTTCTAAAAATAGAATTTCTTGAGATTCGCTGCGTTCCATGCTCATGGTATCTCTCCGCCCTCCATCGTTTCCAAATGATAGGCACCTTGCAGGTCGTCTTTAGTTATTTTAAAGGGTCCTTCCCAGTTTGGGCCTAGCTTGCTGTCTGATGACTTTATCGCGTTGCCCAGGACTTTTCTTAGAACATAGTCCCCAACTTGGAATCTTTTTGGGTTTACCCTTCTGTGGTAGTGTTTTGCGAGCTGTTGCTGATAGCTCGCAAGTTTTACCAGGGTAAATTCTCTACGCTCGTCGGCCAGGTCGAGTTCAGCGAGCAATGTCTCATCATTCTGTCCTTGCTCGATAAGGTCGGATCTCATTGTTGGCAATCCCGCTTCTAGTGGGATGACTGCTTCCATACCATATGTTAGTGAGAATGGCGTTTCTCCTGTTGCTCGCCGAGGGGTAGTTCAGTATGCCCATAGGTGCCCATGCGCCTTTGGATCGCTCTAACCGCTTCTTCAATTCATCGATGGCAGTTTTGTTGGAAGCCTCTGCTTGTCCATTGCTCTGAGGGTAGGCCACCGAACTAAAGTTGTGCCTGATCCCGTGTTCATTACAGAAGTCTTGAAAGGGGCCACTCTCAAATTGTGTCCCATTATCAGTGATGATGGTTCTGGGGATTCCGAATCGAGTGATTATATTCCTCCATATGAATCTTATCATATCAACATCTCGGATGTTCGCCAATGGTTCTGCCTCGATCCATTTGGTGAAGTAGTCAGTTGCGACCAACAGGTATTTACGATTGCCGGCAGCGGTGGGCAGTGGTCCCACGATGTACATTCCCCATTGGGCGAAGGGCCATGGGCTGGTCAGGGATTTTAGGTCGCTGGCGGGTTGGTGGACCATAGGAGCGTGGAGTTGGCATTTCAGACATTTTTGGACATATACCGCGGAGTGCTTTTGCATATATGGCCACCAATAACCTTCCTTTATTGCTCGAAAGGCTAGAGACCTTCCTCCGACGTGACTTTCGCAGATTCCGTCGTGAAGCTCGCGCAATACTTGCTCGACATCGCCTGAATGGACGCATCTAAGATAGGGAACGGAGAAGGATTTCTTATACAAGTTACCCCCTGTAGATAAGTGAAAGCGAGCAGCTTTGACTCTTATCTGGTGGGCAGTTTTCTTGTCCTCTGGGAGCATGCCCTCCTTTAAATAGTCTTTTAAGGGGTCCATCCAGCTGGGGGCTGATCCCACCTGGAGTATTTGTCCCACGTTTGACAGCTTGCTGTTGTGGTTAATGCTCGGACAAATGAGGAAATCGATGGGGATGACCCTTTTAAGGCTGGAGTCAACTGCTGAACTCAGGGCTGCTAAGGCATCAGCATGACTATTTTGCCCCCTTGGAAACTGCTGGATGTTGATCTCCTCGAAGCTCGTCATTAGTTTTTTCACCAAGGCGAGGTAGGCTGCCATTCTTTCATCCTTCGCATTATAATCTCCACTTATCTGGTTGGAGACTAGTTGCGAATCGCCGAACACCTGTAAACGTTTCGTTCCCAGAGTTTGCGCTTTTTGGAGACCTGCTATTAGGGCTTCGTACTCTGCTTCGTTATTGGAGGCTGCGAATCCCAGCCTGATTCCTTATTCAAGGATTGTGTTTTCTGAAGTGATGAGAACAATGCCTATCCCTGCCCCCTTTGAGTTGGAGGCTCCATCAACGAATAGTTTCCAGTTTTCCACTGTCGCTTGGTTATTTTGCTTTGTTGACTGAGGCTGGTCGGAGAGTTCTTTGCCCGTGAATTCGGTTATGAAATCAGCAAGGATCTGTCCATTGATAGCTGTCCTTGGTTAAAATTGTATGTTAAACCGATCGAGCTCGACTGACCACTTAGACAGTCTGCCCTACAAATCCTCCTTCCTTAGGACTGCCTCGAGGGGGTGCGATGTAAGGATGACGATAGTGTGAGCTTCAAAATAATGCTTTAGCTTCCTCGAGGCTATTATTAGGACGAAGGCGAGCTTCTCCAATGGTAGGTACCTTTGCTCGGCGTCTAATAAGGTTTTACTCGCGTAATAAATGGGGTGTTGGATCCCTGCCACCTCGCATATTAGCGCAGAGCTGACGGTATGATTGGATACAGATAGGTACAGGTATAAAGAATCCTTTTGTTGTGGTATGACAAGCAGTGGTGGAGTGCTTAGGTTGGATTTAAGCTCGTCTAATGCTCGCGAGAAATCTGGGTTCTATTCTGTCGATTTACTCCCCTTCAGGAGCTGGAAAAAAGGCTTGCACTTCTCGGAGGATCTGGAAATGAAGCGATTTAAGGCAGCGAGCATCCTAGTGAGCTTCTGCATGTCCCAGATTGTACGAGGAGGTTTCACTCTATTGATTGCATCGATCCGGTCTGGATTAGCTTCTATGCCTCGCTTACTGACCAAGTACCCAAGAAATTTTCTCGACTTGACACCGAAGGAACACTTGCTCGCATTAAGTTTCATCCGGTACTTCCTGAGGGTTTCGAAGGTACTTGACAGGTTCGAGAGGTGATCTTCTTTCTTCTTGCTCTTAACGAGCATGTCATCGATGTATACCTCCATTGTGTCTCCCATTTGGCTCTTGAACATTTTAGTAACCAGCCGCTGATAGGTTGCCCCGGCATTTTTGAGCCCAAAAGGCATGACCTTGTAATAATATAAACCAACTGTCGTGATGAACGCCGTTTTGTCCTGGTCTGGTGCATACAAGGGGATATGATGATATCCCGAGTATGCGTCCAGGAAACTCATTCGCTCGTGAGCTGCGGTGGCATCTACTAGTTGGTCTATCTTTGGGAGGGGGAAACTATCCTTGGGGCATGCTTTGTTGAGGTCGATGAAGTCGATGCAAACTCTCCACTTCCCATTACTCTTCGAAACTACTACTGGGTTGGATAACCACTTGGGGAATTTCACTTCCCGTATGGATCCTGCATCCAGCAGTTTCTCGACTTCCTTTTCTATCGCTTTAGCCTTCTCAGGTGCAGTTCGTCGTGCCTTCTGCGTGATTGGCTTGAATGTGGGGTCGATGTGCAACTGATGACAGACCACACTAGGATTAATTCCGGGCAGCTCGTACGGTTCCTATGCGAAAACATCTATGTTGCATCTCAGCAAGGTCGTCAACTCCTTCTGCTCTTCGTTGGTGAGAGATGCTCCTATCAAGAAAACTCTGCTACTGTCATCATCTTCGGCCATAATTTCTATTAGGTCCTCAACAACACGCTCGGAGGGGAGGAGCCTGGTTTCCTCTACTCCGGGTCTTCCGTACTTTAATTGCTATTTGGAAGGTGTCTCACCTTCTTCATCTTTCTTGTTGGGTTGACCTGCTTTCTTCTCTGGCTTTGGTCGGATGGCTGCTATGAAGCACCTTCTCGTCATTGCTTGGTCACCGTGGATCTCCATTACTCCTTGCTCGGTTACATATTTGAGCTTCTGATGGTAGGTCGAGGGGACTGCCTTCATCGCATGAAGCCATCCCCTGCCGAGGATGGCCTGGTATGGCGAGTCGATGTCGACTACCAAAAACTCAATCATCTTGGAGATGTTTCCAGCACGTACTGGCAGTACTATCTTGCCCAGGGGCATGGTCATTTTTCCAGCGAAGCCGACCAAAGGAACAGTAGCTTCCTTTAGGTCGGCGACGCTCAACTTCAACTTTCTGAATAAGTCGAGGTACATTACATCGGATGAGCTTCCTTGATCGACGAGCAACTTGTCAACGTCGAAGTTGGCTATCCTGAGTGTAATGACCAGAGCATCATGATGTGGGGTCCTTACTCCCACCAGATCTTCTTCTGTGAAAACAATATGCTTGTTATAGTTGACGTCCTATGCTCGTCTACGCTTTCCTGACTGGGACTTTGCTGGATCGATTTGAAAGGCCTGCATTACCGCCGTAAGTTTTTTCACTTCCATCCGAGCTGAGTTCCCTTGTATTTGCTTGATGTCAGATGCTCCGTGGATAACTGCGAACTCATGTCCAGCGTCTTCCTCCAGCACGTTGTAGGGTCTCGCTTCTCTGTTGGCAGCCACTTTCTCTACCCTTTTTTCCACGTAGTCATTCAAGTGCCCAGACTGGGCCAACTCCTCGAGGTGAGACTTAAGAGCTTTGCAGTGTTCGGTCTTATGTCCTCCCTCTTTGTGGAAAGCGCATCTTAATGCGTTGTTCCTCTTCGAGGGATCTCCTCCCATTTTCTGGGGTCACTTGATGAACGACTCATCCTTGATCTTCGCGAGAATTTTGTAAATTGGTTCTTTGAAGACGGTGTTGACCGCCTGGAATGATCTCGACGCATCAGGGTTCCCTCCATTCTTGGAGCCATTTTTGCCCCCACTCTTTCCTCCTTTCTTCTAGTTCTCAGTTTTCTCACTTCCCTTAGTAGTGAGTTTAGCTTGACCGTTTTCTCCTGCATTAAGGCGGGTGACATCTTCCACCTTTGCGTATTTCTCGATCCGGGCCATCAGGTCGTCAATAGTCATAGCTTCCTTCTTCGTCAGGGACTGGTAAAGGAGGGAAGAGCTAGGAAGCCCAATTTTGAAGGAAGCCACTGCCACCTCTTCCGCGCAGTCCTCGATCTGGTTGAATAACTCTCAGTATCTTTTCGCATAGTCTCGTAGGGTTTCTTGAGGCGTTTTCTTCATTGTTAGCAGAGCATCCATCCTTTTGGGGTGGGAACTACTGGTAATGAATCGGGCCGTAAAGAGTTCGGCTAGAGATTTGAAATTCTTGATTGAACGGTGGGGAAGCCTTTCGAACCACTTCTGTGCTACATCATGCAATCTCGAGGGAAAAATGCGGCACATCAGGGCATCTCGGTGATTCCAGAGGGTCATGGCCTGTCGATATTGTCGGATGTGATCGATGGGATCAGTTTTCCCGTCGTAAATCTTGAACCTTGGAATGGTAAATTTCTTGGGAGCCTTTTCCTCTTCGATTTCCCTTGTGAAGGGTGACTTCATCTGGGTTTTGAGAGCTCTCCTCGCGAGTTCTCTGGTTGATCTTGCTCCGTGGCGAGCAGTATGTTGGTCCATCTCTCTACGGACTAGGTTTCGTATGTTCTCGTCGCTGCGAGCAGGGCTTTGGTAGCGACGAGCTCTTTGTAGCTGTTCGCGGAGGTCGTCGTCTGATTCACCACCTTAGACCTTTTGAGATTCTCGCCTAGGGCTCCTTCCTCGGCTGCGAGACTTTCTCGCCTGAGGGTTAGTGATGAGTGCATTATTTTGTATGAATTATGCCCAAATCTAGGCCTTGTTAGACCCATTGTATCTTAAATAATGAGTTTTTAGAGTCGTTTTCGAAAAATAAAAGAAAAATGCAGGTTTGAATAAAATCCGAGTTAAAAAATACAATTTTAATAACTCCGGGGGTAAAATTGTAATTTCAAAAACTTTATGGGCCTGAAAATAATTTTTAAATGTTTATCTAGGCAAAATAAAGTTCCCTCTGAAATTTGGTTGAATTTGGAGTTAAAATGAAAAAGTTATGAATTCCGGGGTCAAAAATATAAATAAGGGTGAATTCATAATTTTCTAAACTTTCTGGGGCTGAAATTGAATTAATATAAGTTATTTTATATTTTTTCAGGTACCCCTGAAGTTTGGTGAAGATCCGAGGTGATTTAGTGAAGATATGAAGATTGTGGGAATAATTTAAAGAAGTACAAAGTTAAGGGGCCAAAGTGGAAGAATGCAATTTCTGGAAATGGGAACGGGTTATATATTATTGAAGCAACTATTATTATAAGAACGCTGCTTGGTTCAGTGGTCCACGCGCGCGCGTGGAAGGAGGAGGTCAGGGGTTCGATTCTTCCCCCTGACCTTAATTTTTTGGAAAAAAATTCTCAAGTCCAAATTGCACCCAAACGCAGCCTTAAAGAGATAAGGTTTGACAGCTTCTTAGTCCGAAAATCAAGGGATTTGGAGCTGACCATTACGTGATTTTCAAGATATTCCGTGGGACTCTTTTTCTTGGTTGATTTTTAGGAATTTATAATTCATATAAATCAATTAAAAGGGTGTTTTACACCAACTAAAATACCCTAATTCTAAGCCTATAAATAGGACCCTTGAGTTCATTATTTTGGGGGGGTGATAGAGAGAGCTTTAGAGAGGGCCAATAATTATTTTGTGGGTGGAATTTTTGTCAAGATTATTTGTGACACATCAATTGTAAGTTTGTTTATTTAATGAAATTGAGTATTCATTCTTGCAATTTTATTATGTCTACAATTATGCTAGCTTAATTTCCTCACTAGGACTAGGTGAAATTTATCATGTGTGATTAATATTGTGTGTGATTTAATTTCGTCTTTATTTCCCGATATGTGCTAAAAGTTTTAAAAATTCGGTATTCATTTAAAACGACACGAGAGTGCGTTTTAAACCTTCGGCATTATTTAAAAAAAATTCATTTTTATATTTTAAGTATGAGTACTTTTTGATGGGTTATACTTTTATTAAATTGATTGATAGCCCATGCTTAAAGACTATATTTTAAAATTTAAAAGTGAACTTTTTAAGGGAATAGGGATTTTAGGCGTCTAAATTTAGAGACGTTAAATTTTATTTTGGACTTCTCACGTATTATTTTTCCGAATTAAATACGACGAGAGCCGGTTTAATTTGAGTTATAAAATCGGGAATGACGAATTTAAATTATTGCACAGTGTTAGTTTAACGTGATAAATGGATCCAATGTCCTAGTTTTCACGCTACCTTGATTATATCTCTCGTACTCCTATTTCTTGTTTGTGTTCCTTAGTTTAATATTACATCTCATCTCCAACCCAATTTAGTCTAGTTGGACAGTCACAATTATTTTTAAAGAAAAAAAAATTGATAAATCTCTGTGGGTTCGACCCGTACTTACACTCGCTATTCTATAATAGCCCGTGCACTTGCGGTATTTTATAAAATTGACAACAAGTTTTTGGCGCCGTTGCCGGGGATTTGTTCAGTTTTTTTTTTTTTTTTTTAAAAAAAAAGGTTGTGATTTTCGGACTAGTTTTTTTTTTTTTAGTTTTCGCATCTTTGTTAGTAAAAATTCATAAAAAAAAAAGTAAAAATTTCTGGAAAAAAAAATAAAAAATAAATTGTTTCATGAGTTTTTTTTTTTCTTGTTAAATACACCACTAGTGCTTGTGTCATTTTTTTTTTCCTTCTCTTTTCGTAATTTTTTTTTTTTTGCATGTGTCGCACTTTACGTTTGGTGTAGTTTCTTTTGTTTTTTTTTTCAGGAGAATATAAAAAAAAAAAGTGACGAAAATCCGAAAAAGTGTCCAACGGTGCGCGAACGCGAAGAAAAAAAATTGTGCAATCTTGCCACGGGCACAAGGAACTCTCGGGGACAACTGGAACGTAGGCGGCGTTTCCCTCCGATCGACGTCAAGTTAAACTTCGGCCCGGCGTAAACAAGTGACTGTAAAAAGTCCACGCCGGAGGTACGTTTTTTTTTTGGGGGTGCTCCTACGTGGTTTAATTTCGCATTTAATTTAGCACGTTGCATAAATTGACTTAAGGGCAAAACCCGTGTGAAAGATAAGGTGGGGATCTCATCACCTCTCCTTGGCCCAAAAATCACTAATTATCCAAGCATTTGCATATCCCGAGCCATCACATTTAATTTAAAATCAATTAGACATTGGCCTTAGGATATCACATAGCTCATAGGAAACCTCTTAACAAGGCTAGAGTTAAAAGCTACTCCAACGCGAACTTGTCAAATCAATTCCGTTTCACCTTGTCTAGGATTGGTGGTTTTTAATGTGTCTTCGTACCGACCACCTACCTGGAGGAAAAAACGGGTTTTGAGGCGATAACCGTAGTTGGTCGTCTTTTAAATTCTCCTTTGTCAAAGAGTAGGAGCTGTCTAATTAGGGAGATTAATTTGGAGACCCTTGTTGTCGTCGATTAATCTCGGGAAAACTAGATTTTAAAATTGAAATTCCCCTCACCTAAATTAGATAATTCAATTTGTTGTGTGTTAGCTAGGAATTACGTGGTTTGAGTCAAATATTATTTTTCATTGCATAAAAAAAATAAAAAAAAAAAAAAAAAAATCGAGTGAGCTGAGTGCATGCGAAGTTGGTTTCGAAATCATACCGGTCGTTTGTCAAGTGTGGAGTCTAGCATTCCCGATACATACGTAGGTAGATTTTCGATATTCACCGAGATGGGAGACGAGTTAGCACCACGTGCCCTTAAAGACTACCTTTATCCAACTAGGTCTAGTCAGCGTTCATGCATACTTCTCCCCGATCACAATGCAAATAATTTCCAATTCCATTCGGGAACAATCCAACTGTTGCCCGTGTTTCGGGGTACTGAAAAAGAGGATCCGTACCTTCACGTGCGTGAATTCGAGGAGATATGTGGGACCATTAAGTACCAACAACTCTCCGATGAGATTGTTAAGCTTAAATTGTTCCCGTTCTCGTTGAAAGACAAAGCTAAGAGTTGGTTTAACTCGTTAAAACCTGAATCCATCACCACTTGGAACCAAATGAGTGTCACCTTCCTACAACAATTCTTTCCTAACCAAAAGACGGCGTCGATACGTCACGCCATCAACACATTTAGCCAAAAGGAGGGAGAAGCATTGTGGATGTATTTGGAGCGATTCAAGGACTTGCTGTTGCAATGTCCACACCATGGGATTGAGATGGGACGCCAAGTCCAAATTTTATATGAGGGGTTCGATTGTAACACCCGAACAATGCTCGAGTCACTATGTAATGGTGATTTTACCGAGAAGAGTGAGGTCGATGCGTGGGTATTTCTAGAAGCCATAGCCAAAAAATCCCAGCGATGGGCACCCAATAGAGAATAAAGATCCACCACCTCCAATGAGGGGTTCGCTCACCAAGTCGAACGAAGTTATGATTTAAATGCCAAAGTGGCCACATTGGCCCGACGTTTAGAAGCTTTAGAGACAAGCAAAGAGGGCAATCGAACAGCATCTGCGGTCGTTCAACATGTAGGTTCCCCTATGTGTATACTTTGTGATGCATTCGACCACTTAGTCGAGAATTGCCCCACCCTTCCGGCCCACAAGGCACTCACCGAGCAAGCCAATGCCCTCTACCAAAATAGGCCAAAGTATGACCCATATTCCAATACATACAATTCGGGATGGCGAGACCACCCCAATCTTTCATGGTCCAAGGGTCAATACCAAGGAAGTGGAGGTCAATCTTCCGATAACCCACCCCCTGGTTTCCAGAAGAATGCCACTGCACTCTCGAATCCCTCATCCCAAAAGATTCAATCTTTAGAGGATTCGATGAATCTTCTTGCCCAAAGTACCCTTCAATTCCAGCAAACCACGCAAAATGTCCTCCAATCCACCCAGCAAAGCATGCACGCGAATACGCAAGCCATTACCAAACTCGAGGTCCAAATGAGCCAACTAGCTAATGCGTTGAGTGAGAGGAATAAGGGAACATTCCCGAGTCAGCCCGAACCCAATCCAAAGGGTAACATGCCAAGGGGTCAATTTCTTATTCAAGGCGACACGAGCGCATCACACCCCCAAGAGCATGCAAAAGCCATCATGACGCTTAGGTCTGGCAAGGAAGTAGAGACAAATATTTCACCACCTATCGAGAGTGAATCCGAGAAAGGTAAGGCGAAGGAAGATCCACCCATGTCTCCAACTTCATCCTCACCTTTACCTTCCGAGCCATCTGTAGAGACCTATGTCCCAAAAGCTCCATTTCCACAGCGTTTGGTGCCACAAAAGAAAAAGGCGCAAGTTGATAAGATGTTGGAAGTATTCAAGCAAGTACAAATCAATATCCCACTGCTTGATGCTATTCAACAAGTCCCATCCTATGCGAAATTTCTAAAAGACCTTTGTACCTTCAAGAGAAGCACCAACGTACCCAAGAAAGCTTTTCTCGCCGAGCAAGCAAGCTCGATCATTTCATATCGAACTCCCATCAAGTATAAGGATCCCGGTACTCCGACGATCTCTATAAAGATAGGGGATTACCTCATCGAGAAGGCACTTCTAGATTTAGGAGCAAGCGTGAATCTTCTGCCGTACACCGTATACGAGAAACTAGGTTTGGGGGAGTTGAAACCGACTAGGATTACCTTGTCCTTAGCCGACCGTTCCGTGAAAATCCCGAGAGGTATTGTTGAGGACGTCCTAATTAAAGTGGGTGACTTTATATTTCCTGTCGACTTTGTTGTCTTGGACACCCAACAAGTGCAAAATCCTATTGCACAAATCCCTGTTATTTTGGGTCGTCCTTTCCTCGCCACATCTGATGCCGTCATTAGGTGTCGAAGCGGGCAATTGAACCTATCCTTTGGGAACATGACTATGGACCTTAATGTGTTCAATTTGGCCAAACAACCACCTGATGACGATGAACCCGTGGATGTCGACATGATTGATAGTATTGTTCAAGAGACTTTCGAGCAAACTTATAATGACGACCCTTTAGCATCTTGTCTTGCCTTTTTTGGGTCCGAATTTGATGTCGAACAGTCCATCGAAGAAGTCAATGCCCTCCTCGACTCTGCCCCTATCATGGAAGTAGGAAATTGGAAGTCTAAATCCGAGCCCCTCTCACTTTCCTCATCACATATTCCACCCTCAATTGAGAAAGCTCCCGAGCTTGAATTGAAGCCACTGCCTGAAACGCTCAAGTATAGGTTCTTAGGACCTTCTGAGTCCTTACCTGTTATCATCGCGTCTGACTTAGACAAAGAACAGGAAGATAAACTGTTGCGTGTTCTCAACGAACACAAGGAAGCCATAGGATGGACCATAGCCGACATTAAGGGGATAAGTCCCTCGGTGTGCATGCATAGGATACATTTAGAAGACAATGCTAAAAATTCCCGTGAAGCACAACGTAGACTTAATCCCAATATGAAAGAGGTCGTCCGAGCCGAGGTGCTAAAATTGCTCGATGCGGGTATCATTTACCCCATCTCTGATAGCCAATGGGTCAGTCCTGTTCAAGTGGTCCCTAAGAAATCCGGTGTTACGGTGGTGAAAAATAACGATGATGAGTTAGTACCCACTAGGATTCAAACCGGTTGGCGGGTGTGTATTGATTATAGGAAGTTGAACGCTGTTACAAGGAAGGATCACTTTCCCCTTCCTTTCATAGACCAAATGCTAGAGAGATTATCCGGCTATCCATATTACTGTTTTCTCGACGGTTACTCCGGCTACAATCAAATTCCCATCGCTCCTGAGGATCAAGAGAAAACCACCTTCACTTGTCCATTTGGTACTTTTGCCTACCGACGCATGCCCTTTGGGTTATGCAATGCACCCGCCACCTTTCAGCGGTGCATGATGAGTATCTTTTCGGATATGGTGGAGCGGTTTCTCGAAGTCTTTATGGATGATTTTTCTGTATTTGGGTCTAGTTTTGATGAGTGCCTCCATCACCTCACCCTCGTTCTGAAGAGGTGCAAGGAAAAGAACCTTGTGCTTAATTGGGAGAAGTGTCACTTTATGGTCAAACAAGGCATAGTGCTAGGTCACATCATTTCTGAAAAGGGTATCGAGGTTGATAAAGCTAAAATAGATCTCATTGCTAATCTCCCACCCCCTAAAACTGTGCGTGAAGTTCGATCATTCTTAGGACACGCCGGTTTTTATCGGAGATTTATTAAGGATTTTAGCAAAATCTCTCGACCCTTGTGCAATCTTCTTGCCAAGGACACACCCTTTGATTTCACTAACGAATGCGTTCATGCCTTTGAAAGGCTAAAGACGGAATTGACCTCTGCACCTATTATGAGACCTCCCGACTGGAATCAGCCGTTTGAGATCATGTGTGACGCTTCCGACTATGCCATAGGTGCGGTTCTAGGTCAGCGTAATGAGAAACTTCCTCACGTCATCTATTATGCCAGTAGAACTCTTAATGATGCCCAATTGAACTATTCCACGACTGAAAAAGAGTTCCTCGCTGTTGTTTTTGCTCTTGAGAAGTTTAGGTCTTACTTGATAGAATCCAAAGTTGTTATTTTCACCGATCACTCGGCCCTGCGATACCTTTTGTCTAAAAAGGATGCTAAGGCTCGTCTCATTAGGTGGGTCCTATTACTGCAAGAGTTTGACCTTGAAATTCGGGATAAGAAAGGGTGTGAGAATGTAGTGGCGGATCATTTGTCTAGGTTAACCAATGAATCATTCGATAACCTGCTGCCACTAAATGAGTCCTTTCCCGATGAGCAACTGATGCTTATTTCTCAGCTTCCATGGTTCGCCGATATTGTGAACTATCTTGTGACAGGTGAAATGCCACTGCATTGGTCTAAGCAAGATTGTTCCAAATTTTTAAAGGAAGTCAAACATTTCTTTTGGGATGACCCGTATCTTTTCAAGTATTGTCCTGATCAAATCATTCGAAAGTGTGTCCCCGATCACGAGATTCAAAGCGTAATCTCTTTCTGCCATGACCAAGCCTGTGGAGGTCATTTCAGTGCTAAAAAGACCGCTGCAAAAATCTTGCAGTGTGGATTCTATTGGCCCACCATTTTTCGTGACTCGAATGATTACAGTAGGAGTTGTGACCGTTGCCAACGGTTAGGAAAGATCACACGTAGGAATATGATGCCCTTAAATCCCATTCTGATTATCGAGGTTTTTGACTGTTGGGGCATTGATTTTATGGGTCCATTTCCAAATTCCTACGGAAATCTCTACATTCTTTTGGCAGTTGATTATGTGTCTAAGTGGGTAGAAGCCATACCATGTAGGACGAATGATCGCCACGTGGTGGTCAAATTCATTCGAGAAAATATTTTCTCCCGTTTCGGCACGCCTCGAGCCATCATTAGTGATCAGGGAACCCATTTCTGTAATCGATCCTTCGAAAGTCTTATGAAAAAGTACTCGGTCACGCACAAAGTAGGGTGTTCTTATCACCCTCAAACCAGTGGTCAAGTTGAAGTTTCCAATAGGCAAATCAAGCAAATCATCGAGAAGACAGTGAATCCAAACCGAAAGGATTGGTCCTTAAGGTTATTGGATGCATTGTGGGCTTATCGCACTGCCTACAAAACACCACTTGGTATGTCCCCGTATAGGCTTGTCTATGGAAAAGCCTGTCACCTTCCGGTAGAGTTAGAACACAAGGCCTATTGGGCCATTAAGACCTTCAATTTCGATTTACCTGCTGCGGGAGAGGTCCGAAAACTACAACTTAATGAGTTGGAAGAGATTAGGAATGATGCATACGAAAATGCAAAATTGTATAAAGAGAAAATGAAAATGTTCCATGACAAGTCCATCCTACGGAAGTCATTCGAGCCTGGACAGAAAGTTCTCTTGTACAATTCTAGACTGCATCTCTTTCCCGGTAAGTTGAGGTCTAGATGGTCCGGTCCCTTTATTGTTAGGACAGTCTACCCACATGGGGCGGTTGAGATAGAGAATCCTAAAAATGGTGAAATTTTCAAAGTTAATGGTCAAAGGTTGAAGCCATATCTGGAATTGCGAGATCGAAAAGTGGAGGATCTTCTCCTCCAAGACCCTGTGTACCACGAGTGAACATGAAAATGGGTCATTGTTGTTGTATCATACTTTTTGTTTTACAGGAATTGTGCGTTGGAAAAAGTCCCTCATTACGGTAATATCCTTCATATCTTTCCCACCTTTTAAATTTTTGTCGTGAACATTGAGGACAATGTAGAAATTAGGTTTGGGGGTATTGAGGTCATTTTTCTCCGCTTTAAAAAAAAAAAAAATCCAAAAAGATTTTCAATATAATTGAGTTTTGAAACAATTTCTTAATATAGAATTAATTCATGGATCTCTCATCTTATGAAATTTTTACACATTAGCCATTAATATGATTGACAATGGATATTGAGGCGAAAGTTAATATGCTTAACGAATAAATGTGGAGATTTTAACCCGATGAGATTTTGTGCCATTCATCGTTTTCGAGAGATTTAAATCAATCCGAGTTAAAATTACTCAATCTTCCCTTCAGTGATAAATTCGTTGATGATCTCAAATTCTTTGTTTTGTTCGATTACTGAAAACAAAAAGTCAAAATGTGAATCTTAAGCACTAGAAGTCTTAGTAAGTCGTCTTGAGACACAAATCAATTTAACAAAACTTGAGAAATGAGATTAGGCCATCGTTTGAAAGCCCAAAAATAAGCTTAACACCAACCTTTTTACAATATTCCGTTGCAAGCCCATTTGAGCCAAAAAGAAAATAAGACTTTTGTTGAAAACCCATTATACTACCCAACTCCAACTGGGAGTTTAAAGCCTAAAAAAACAAGCCATACCTATTTTCTGAGAATACTAGGGTAAAATTACGGTAGGAAAAAGGCCAAAAGAAAAAGAGGTTGCACGAATGTGAGTATGAAAAAAAAAAAAAAAGTGTGAGCTTGAAAAGAAAAAGCAAAAAGACAAATTGAGGTTAGAAGAAAAAGTGCTAAAAGTCAAAATACCGAAAAACCTCTATATTCTCAGAAATTTTGAACTCCAAAAATAGCCATTCTTTCTAGCCAAAATTCGAGCCTACAATACAACCAAAGAAAGTCCTAATAGATCTCAGGAGAAGTTAGTTATAGTGTGGAGAGAAGACGAATAGGATCTATGGTGTGATTCAATGTTTTCAACAAGTAATCGATTTTCTGCTCATGAGATCATATTCATCCATTGTATAAGAATCCATTTTTGATTATGTATATGTGAAATTTGTTCATATAAATTTACTCTTTTATTCACATATACCGAGAGAAAATGATCCATTTCCGAGTGTTCGATTGTGAGTGCATTCCGTGAGATTTTGAAATCAAAACGAACTTTCGGATAAGAAATGCAACGATCAAATCTTTTGAAATTGACGGTTATATTGGCTATGCACACACATACACAATAAGTTGAGATTGAGAAATGAAATTCTACTATATTTATGAAGTTTGCATTCAAACTTGGTTATATTACTTTTTAGTCATTTGTATTGAGTCAAGTTTTTGAATTTTGTGGGTATATTCACTGCAAACCCTCACGAGACAAAACTCGTCCACTAGGGTAACCTAGGGGTTTAACGGCTTGTTGCACATGCTAAGTGCAATCGTGATTCCTACGAAAGTGAGTTAGATTTTAAAATTTTAGTTTTGCTCGAGGACTAGCAAAGTTTAGGTTTGGGGGTATTTGATGAGTGCATTATTTTGTATGAATTATGCCCAAATCTAGGCCTTGTTAGACCCATTGTATCTTAAATAATGAGTTTTTAGAGTCGTTTTCGAAAAATAAAAGAAAAATGCAGGTTTGAATAAAATCCGAGTTAAAAAATACAATTTTAATAACTCCGGGGGTAAAATTGTAATTTCAAAAACTTTATGGGCCTGAAAATAATTTTTAAATGTTTATCTAGGCAAAATAAAGTTCCCTCTGAAATTTGGTTGAATTTGGAGTTAAAATGAAAAAGTTATGAATTCCGGGGTCAAAAATATAAATAAGGGTGAATTCATAATTTTCTAAACTTTCTGGGGCTGAAATTGAATTAATATAAGTTATTTTATATTTTTTCAGGTACCCCTGAAGTTTGGTGAAGATCCGAGGTGATTTAGTGAAGATATGAAGATTGTGGGAATAATTTAAAGAAGTACAAAGTTAAGGGGCCAAAGTGGAAGAATGCAATTTCTGGAAATGGGAATGGGTTATATATTATTGAAGCAACTATTATTATAAGAACGCTGCTTGGTTCAGTGGTCTCGCGCGCGCGTGGAAGGAGGAGGTCAGGGGTTCGATTCTTCCCCCTGACCTTAATTTTTTGGAAAAAAATTCTCAAGTCCAAATTGCACCCAAACGCAGCCTTAAAGAGATAAGGTTTGACAGCTTCTTAGTCCGAAAATCAAGGGATTTGGAGCTGACCATTACGTGATTTTCAAGATATTCCGTGGGACTCTTTTTCTTGGTTGATTTTTAGGAATTTATAATTCATATAAATCAATTAAAAGGGTGTTTTACACCAACTAAAATACCCTAATTCTAAGCCTATAAATAGGACCCTTGGGTTCATTATTTTGGGGGGGTGATAGAGAGAGCTTTAGAGAGGGCCAATAATTATTTTGTGGGTGGAATTTTTGTCAAGATTATTTGTGACACATCAATTGTAAGTTTGTTTATTTAATGAAATTGAGTATTCATTCTTGCAATTTTATTATGTCTACAATTATGCTAGCTTAATTTCCTCACTAGGACTAGGTGAAATTTATCATGTGTGATTAATATTGTGTGTGATTTAATTTCGTCTTTATTTCCCGATATGTGCTAAAAGTTTTAAAAATTCGGTATTCATTTAAAACGACACGAGAGTGCGTTTTAAACCTTCGGCATTATTTTAAAAAAATTCATTTTTATATTTTAAGTATGAGTACTTTTTGATGGGTTATACTTTTATTAAATTGATTGATAGCCCATGCTTAAAGACTATATTTTAAAATTTAAAAGTGAACTTTTTAAGGGAATAGGGATTTTAGGCGTCTAAATTTAGAGACGTTAAATTTTATTTTGGACTTCTCACGTATTATTTTTCCGAATTAAATACGACGAGAGCCGGTTTAATTTGAGTTATAAAATCGGGAATGACGAATTTAAATTATTGCACAGTGTTAGTTTAACGTGATAAATGGATCCAATGTCCTAGTTTTCACGCTACCTTGATTATATCTCTCGTACTCCTATTTCTTGTTTGTGTTCCTTAGTTTAATATTACATCTCATCTCCAACCCAATTTAGTCTAGTTGGACAGTCACAATTATTTTTAAAGAAAAAAAAATTGATAAATCTCTGTGGGTTCGACCCGTACTTACACTCGCTATTCTATAATAGCCCGTGCACTTGCGGTATTTTATAAAATTGACAACAGTTAGGAGTGTGATATGGGCGTCTCCTGGTATCAGGACGTAGTTCCCTCTCCAGTCTTTCCAATCTTCTTTTTAAGCGAGCATTCTCAGCCTCGTATCTGCGAGAAGACTCCCTCTGCTCGTGGAGCCTTGCCTCGTATGCATCAATTAATCTGGATATCTGTGTGGACCTCGCTGGTCCCTGACTTTCCTCTGAGGCTGACCTTTCCGGGCGAGCTCTCTGATCTGATCGCCGGACTTCAGACCTAATCCTGCGAGGAGCAGGTGGCTCTTGAATATCTCCTGCTTGAGGGGCATTGCTGCTGTGACCAGACATCTTAGACTCCTTTCTTGGTGTGGGATCTTCTCAGGTAAAGATGAACGTTTCCCACAGACGGCGCCAATTGTGGTGACAATTATTATGCAACACAAATAAATATAAGAGAAGCAATTACCGAGAAAGAACAAGGAAAACAAAATGTCGATCACACAACAAAAGATATACGTGGTTCAACAAAGATGTGCCTACGTCCACGGTGGTGCAGTCAGTATTATTTCTATATACTCTGGAGAGTGATTACAGAGAATACAACTTGTCCTTTTGCCCCGGACCTAGGGTTTAATATATACATTTACATATATGTAAGTGGAGGTGATGGGTTCCTCCACGTTTCCCATCTCCCCTATAACTTCCCTCCATGGGATCGTGGGGGGAGACCGGATCAATATAAAAGATGAAGGGCCTGGACTTTGGGCCGCCAGGACTGGGCCACTCGTCCAGGCCCATGGTTCTAAATTCCGGGTACCCACAATTATATAATTGGATGTTGCAATGACTATGACAAATCAATTAATGGTATTTCTAGGGAGCATAAAGGGATGAGTTTTAATGTCTTAAAACAATCTTATGGAATCTACCGTAGATATATAAAGGTATAAATATACAAGGTTAGAAGGATTGTTTATAGTGTGCCAATGTTTCTCTAGATATACTTTATAACAAATTGGATAGATTTGTATATTAAATATGGAGGGGTTGCATTGTCAATTTATAAAATACCGTAAGTGTACGGGCCATTATTGAATAATTTTGACAAGTACTGGTCGAACCCATAGATATATATATTATTAATGTTTAAAATAATTACAACTGTCCAACTAGACTAAATAGGGTAGAGAAGTGGCAAATCCAGGATTTATGGTCAAGAGGGCAAATGCTGGGGGATCGGAGGGGGGGGATAATAAGCCGCTAAGGCATCTTTTTAATTAATTCGAGTTTTACACAAATTAAAGCTTTAATTTCTAGCTTTACACAATGTTATTACGTTTTCTTATCATAAAAGTTGCAAAAACCTTATTGTTTATTTCTTTAATTTTCTATCTTTACGTATAACACCCTTAATATATTTATTTTAGAAAATCTGGCGGAGCCTTTGCTAACCTTAGGCCTCAAGTACATCCGCCCACGGGGCAGAGAATGAAGACTACAATTATGAACTAAACTAAATAAAAAGTAAATACCTAAATATGAGAGCAACACACGAGAATGGTAAATAATATGGAAATAATTAAGATTCTGGGTCCATTTATCACATAACAAATATAGCACACTAATTTAATGTTGACATTTACCTTTTTATAACTCGATTTAAACTCACACCGGTCGCGTTTAATTAAAAAAAATATAAAGATCACGTTCGAAACATTTTTAAAATCTCTAATAGATGGCTAAAATCCATACTCCCTTAGAAATTACAAGTTTTAAAGTTCGCAAATGTATTTAAGCATGGACTATCAAAACAATCAAAGTGCAAGCATAATCCATCAAAAATTACAAGTTTTAAATCTCAAAACTTGATTTAACACAATAATTTTGAAGGTTTTAAAATGTAATCTCGTATCGTTTTAAAATGAATACCGAATTTTCAATAACAATTAAAATGATTAAAGAATAAATAATAATTAAATTAACATGACAATATTAGTTAACTATGATAAACTTCACCCCAATCCTAATAGAATAATTAAGCTACCATAACGAAAGACAAAAAAAAATTTACAAGAATGAGTAGAAATTTTCATTAATAAATCAAACTTACAATGAATTGTTTCACAATAATAGAGAAAATACGCCCACAAATTACAAATCTTTGACCTCTCAAAATGTGCTCTCCAAAATTACATGTGAAATAGTGAGTCCAAAGGTCCTTTCTATAGGACAAGAGGTACGGTATTTGATTTGGTATGAAAATGTCTTTAATGTTGTTACCAAACACTCCACTCGTTTGATCTTCAGATCGGAATAAGGTACTCATTTCCCCCCATCTGGGGAATTTAAATTTTACTTGTAAAATAAAGGCTGTTGAATTTCATCTAACTCATTGAATAAATTTTTTTTCATGCTTTTCTTGAGTTGATCGTCGATTTGTATAAAATTCCATCATTACCTGTAAAATTTTCACTAGGCAACGCTTTTCACAAATTAGCTCAAGAAAATTATAAAATTACCAAAATGCACCTTTTTCCTTTAAAATTTTTGTTCCGAATCTGAATCCAATAATTCTTGCATTTTTTTCTTTATTTAACAAAATGGTCCTAAGAACTTATTAAACAAAAGAACATGGGTCTAACAAAGTATAAATTTAGGTATAAAATATACCAAATAATGCACTCATCAGGTTACGTAGTCTAAGGTGTACTAATGTAAGCAAAGGGTTGTTTGTTCAGATATAAGACCATTTACATATCTATGCAATCGAGTTCATAACATCTGCCTCGTGAAATCTAAAAATGGTAATACTTATATTTGATCTATATAAGAATATATAAACTCCACTGATTTATCGAAGCAAAATACTCATGTTTATAAAGTTGTAGTTGGTTGAGTTGGAACTTAACTGGTTTAGAGAAGATGATTTGTGTAGTTAGGATAGGATTTATCCAAAATTATTACGTTGTAAATATTTTTAATCAAAGTTATATATTAGAAGTTGTTTGAAAAGTCTAGCATAACATAAAGGGGATACCCTTATTCCAATACTAGGTGCAATCTAGCCTTATATAGGCATCAATCCAAATGAATTACTTGATTATAAGTGTAAATGTTTTTCTAATATTTTACCCTATTTTTCCAATAACAAAAAATGCTACATAAGTGGATCGCGTAGAGGTAATTTTAATGATAACTACGTTTTCATACTCATGCGTCGTTAATCTATTCTATTCCTAGAAAAAGTTAGCTCCGGAATAAGTAGAAATTTTTGTTAATTTTCTATCATTTCTTCTAATCATGTACATAGGAAATATGTAACTTCAGAAGATGCGGGGTTCTTTGGTATGCAAGAGGTGGCATGCGTATTAACAATAGGAGTTATTCTCAAGTAGATATTAATGTGAGAATTAGGAAATTTGTGATAGGGTTTACATAAATAATTTGAATGGGGTTAATACCGATTGGTACCTTATTTGATTTCTCATATATTGTCATGTGACAATTTTCAACTTATAGAGAAGCCTTTGATAAAATTTCCAAATTTTATCATTAGTATATCAAGATGTAATTCACTTTATAGTTATTCATAATCAGTCGATTCGTAGGAACTTTGTAGGGTCATATGGGCACCACTTAAATACCATCACTTCTAATGAACTTTTTAGATTCATCCACAGTGGAGATGGAGGGTCATAGGGGCAAAACTTAAATTCCATCTGATCTGAAGAATTCATCGGGCCAGACTTCAGATATACTTAATGGGATCTTAAAATAATAACCTACTTTAAAAAAACATTCTTTAGAGTTTGAAAATATTTTTAAGATGATCCTAAAATTATTACATCAAGTGTGCAATACACGTTTAAAAGTAATGGGTGGTAAGATATTGATAGTTAAGAAAATCTAACAATATATTATCAGGTATAAACTACATGTATTGTATTTAAACATATTCTGTGGTTGCATTCTCACATGTTTAAAATAAAATGAAGTATATAGAATCACAGTAGGGTAAGGTAAAAATCATTATGAATTAATGAAAACCTAAGTTTCAAGGTGAGCTTCCTTTGCAAGGACGTAATTTGCCTTTTTCCTTCGTATAATTAGCATAAATAAAATATGATATTTGGGTAAGGAACTGTAAATCGGTTTACTTTAACTAGTAATTTAATGACGATTCAAAGTAAATTAATAAGGCAAGGGACAAACAATCCGAAGCTATGAGATTTGGATAAGGCAGGGTATGGTGTAAAAATATCATTGTATAAGAATAAGAACTTCATTAGTCCAGGTAAATTATATAAAGTTATTATCACGATTTAATCATATTCATATGGGTTACTCATATTTCACCCAAAATCAAAAAATAAAGGAACTTATTAATTTCTAGGCTACTAAATATTTACCTGTCATGGACGAAGAGCCACTCTGTTTATAAATTAAGATTATTTGGGTTTCTGGTTAGGTTTTACCTATAAATGGAGTAAGAGAAACATACTTATGGTATCAAGATAAAATGCATGGATTATGTAACATAAGTTTTCATCTGGTCACAACTATACTAATTGCTTATGGGTAAGAAAATACGTTCACTACGAAACCCGTAATGTTTCTGGTGACTTTAAATTTTCAGTGATATCCTGAATTAGGTTGAACTGTAAAGTACTTACCAATGATTATAAGTAGATGGTATCAATTAATCAATCAAACATTTTAACCCAGTTATAGTTATATGGTAATTATAGATGTGGAATAGGATCCAGTAAGTAGTACCTTTACGTTCTAAAGAGTATAACTAATCGACTTAACATTTTCTCTTGCCAATAATTATTCTAAAGAAATAACTTTCTTAGTATGCCTCATATGAATTCTTAATTGCATATTTTTAAATCCTCAAGAATCTTAAATGGTTTTTCTAATCATGTAAAATACTAATGTTGATATAATAGATTTCCATGTCTTAAAATTGAGGTTCAAGGATTAATTTTCTTAATCTGTATACAAATATCTAATCATTGCAACCCATAAAGTGTTACTCAACTAACCAAATCACCTTATCTTAACTGCCATTTGTACCTTTAAATTTTTACTTAAGCAATGTCCTAATATCTCATCACTTATATCCATAATGTAATTTAGACTTAGATTTTCTCAACTCATGTCTTAATGTTAAATTACAACCATCCTTATGATTTAAACAACTTTCCAATTGGCAAGCTTAACCTATGTCCCGCATAGGTTACTTAGGTGCTCTGACACCATGTTGTCACACTTTGATTTATCGATTGTGAAGTTTATCTTAATAAACACTAAAGTATAACAAAATCCATAAAAATAATGAGGTTGTATTAATAAGCCACTAGGTTATAGTACATTACATCACTATTATACTCTATCTCTATACTTGACTAACACCAACTTCTTATGATTATCTTCAAAATAAAACAATTCCCGATCTTCATTCCATTCTAGCTTGAAATGATTGAATGTTCATCATTGCCTATGAACACCTATTTAAAATCATTGAAGGGCGGTGGAAAAGAATAAGAAAAAATTTGTCAAGTAGATATTTTTACTTATATAATATGTTAGTAACTCATAGATTGATATTGTTATGTGTAAGAGGGTACTTTAGATTATAGACGGAGGCATAACCCCTTTGAAGTACAGTGATAATAAGTTAATTATCCAAACCCTTGGATTAGTGATAGAACACCCAAACACAAACTCAATGAAGATAAGACTTAGTTTAAACTCACAAATCTCTCATGTATAACTCAAAAGAGTAGTAAAGGACTTAGAAGTAACTTAGCTAGAGGGAGAGAGACGTAAGCACCCTAGATATACCTTGGTAGGCAGACAAACACACCCAACACTCAAGGGTCTCCGTTACCTATTAAAAGCTTCGTGATAAAATGATAATGGTGGGTGAATAAGACCTCTGGTTTATAATAACTCTCTCTCTCTCTGTCGCGTATTCTCTCTAGCAATAACTTCTTAGACTCTAAAAAAGATCATCCTCTCCTCAGGGGTGGTTGGGGTCCTTAAATATCCCCCCACACCATCCCCGAGGCAACTCAGTCATTAAAGACTGTGAAAGACATCCCTCATACTTTATGTCACAACATTAAATGCTTGATGCACTAGTTGTCTCCATGTCATAAACATTAAATGCCAAGACATGCCTTTTGCTTAACCACTATGTGTCAGAAGGCTGTTATCGCAGAGGTGGCTCACCAACTGCTTGACAACCCCAAATACCAAGGTGGTTTACTCAAGTGCATGTCTGACATTATTTAGCTGGCTAGTGACATCACCTGTAGTAGATGTGACATTAAGTAGAGGGCTATTTGGTTCACAGCCTAATGCCCGATGGAACTCCAAGCTTCTCCGCCCGAGGTTCCACGGTCAGGGTCCTTCGGTATTTTACCAGGTGTATCTAAGATGGTCAGGACAAGCCCCAACGGTGCCTCACTTCTCAATCCTCCAAACCAAGTCCCTCTAAAGTTCCCACAGCGAGGTCATTCGATAGAGCATGAATCCTCTCCTAGGCCCTTCCAAGCCTGGTCTCTCGCGAGTACCATTTAACCTCACACTAAAACTCATCATTATTCTCGTTACACCATTAAAACCGTTATAGCTTACAGTCGACATAAACATAAATATAATATGATTAATACAACAAGCTAAAGTATGAGTTGCCACGCCAAGCTGCCTCACTGAGTTGCCATGCTTGAGCTGCCTCGGTTGCTTAATCCCAAACACTATTGCCAATTAGGGAATTATCCCTAATCTCAGGATTACCTTCAAGCCCCCTCTACATTTATCCCTTCGTAGAGAGATTTGTTGGAACAAGAAATGTCTGCACGAAACTTCTCAATCCGATGAACCCTCTCTGCGTGAAAAATTCTGGCCTCCTCTATTCGTTAGAACCGCAACATTATAATCACCTGGAAAAAGTAAAATTCTCCCCGATGTACCTGAGCCGAAGCGCCATGACTTATTGGGGCTTGGGCGAAGGGACATGGCCACTTTTTTCTCATGCTGAGCCTCAACCGTTCTAGCTGTATTATTTGAAATTCTCCCGAAAGGCCTACTAACCTTCTCAAATACTCGTTTGGACTCTTGGTAAGTGAAATTTTCCCTTGTAATGCTTCGTTATGTTTGAAAAAGCGAGAATTCTCCCCAATGTAACCGAGTCACAAATTAAACAATGTTTGGACTTTTAGGGAGGGGACATCGTAGCTTTTTTGAATCGTTGGGGGATCGCCTTCTTGGGGAGTCATTGGATATGTCTGATAAAAATTCTGATACCAAAACTCAAACTTGCTGGAGAAGGCAACTCCCTTCTTTTCCCCAAGCGTCACTTCATTAATGACATGGCGCTGCCTTTTCAACTATCGAGACCCTTCCCTATGTGCCACGTGTTCATTTGAAATGATTATAGGAGGCCTTTGCACGTGCCATGGTGGGAAACTCAAAAGTCGGGTTTAAAACCCATCAAACGTCTCTTTTATTCCAAAACCCTTCTCCCTCCTTCATCTTCTTCAAGCTCCCCACTTTCTATAGAGAGACAAACTCTGTGCGAGACCTCCATTGTTGCCCCATTCTTTACTCAGTCTCCTCCTCCTTTCACCCTTTGCACCACCACCCGCGGTTGTGCTCCTCCCTCCTTGTTCTTAGTTTTTTTTACCCAGCTATATCATCCATCATCACTATATTATGGATTCTCCAAGTGCTTCCAAGGTTGCTACCACCACTCAGGCAGGCTCCCCCTCTACCACTTCTGGTGTTGCTTCCGCCTCTAGCGCCGTTGCCCTGAATATTGTTCGTCAAGAGCAGCTACGCTTCTATCGCCGGGCGCTCATCTTTGAAGAAGATGATAAATTTTCTAAGGCATGCAAGACCTGTCATTTCTCCACTAAGTTCGACCTTTACTATTGGGTGATGAGGAAGTAGATTCATCAAAGTGGGGCTATCTACCCCCAGAGGGGACTCTGCATTTCCGCTTAGACTGTGGTGACTTCCCCTATTCTCAAATTGACTTCGAAGCACCTAGGGGGTCACCAGCCCATTTCACTGCCTGACACACACACATGCAGAGCTCTCACGCTGGTGCTCTTGATAAGGTTGGGCTTCATTATGCATACTGGTTCGGGGAGTTCACCCTCTGAAAGCACAATGTGGCGTTACAAGTGCTAGTCTCCCGATGGAACATCACAACCCTCACCTTCTTCGCTGCGTGGGTGGAGTTCATCATTACATTAGAGGACGTCTGTGAACTCCTTGGGTTTGAACCCATGGGTGAGTTAACCTACGATGATGAGGCTTTGGATGCCGAAGAAGCTGCTGATCGAGTTGAGCTGGATCGGATTTGCTGCCGTTGCACGGGTTCCTCAAACAAAGCCACATTTCCCCCTCATCAACTATTTTTTTGAAGCTCCGACGTCGAAGGATGTCGGTGATGTAACGGGTCGGGGTAAGGGTACATCCCTGGAACTACCAGCCTACGTACTTGTATTGCTTTCACGCTTCTTTCTGATCGGGAAACCCAACGATCAGCCCAAGAGGGATCTGATAAATATTTCCATTCGTTTGGACAGTTATAGTTTATAATCAATTGCATTATTATGAGAGGAGTTATAATTTATAATCAATTGCAAGCAAAGCAATATAGAACAATATGAAATATTAACGATAAAGAACAATGACATAATTGAATCTGTTGATATTTGCAAGTATTGTATGGTGATTATAACATGATAAGTGATATTAAGTCATAAAGATAAGCGTTCAGGGTTTTCTATAATAAGATAACCCATAATTGTCGATTATAGAGGCTTCAAATGCTTAGCAATAGACTTATAATAACATCCAGAACCTATGGATAAAATCAATCCAAAACCTTTGGAGATATAATAAATTCAAAACCTTGAGAGATAAAGTAACACTGTTAAGACCAGCTCCGAAGAGTGATATCTCTATGTAAGCAAAACTAAACACTCAAACGTCGAGTTCTACAGGCCAAATAGCACTACCATGGCCCCTAAATTATAACGTATGTTACTAGGGTTTAATGAAATCATATCGTGTTTATGAAATCATTGGCTTAATGAAATCACCGGGTAAATGAAATCATAGGTTTACTAAAATCACTGGTTTCATGAAATCATAAGGTTAGGGCTTTCTCAAATAAAGATTGAATTAATATTCAACGGGATTTGTGAGACTCACAAATGAGTTCATAAAATGATAAGAAGCATTTGGGGACTATAGCATAGTGATATAAACAATTTCAGTAATTCATGGAATAAGCTCAAAATAATATTAAAATTAGAATCCACTTACTGATACTTGACACTACAAACCCGATATTTTTTATTTGTATTATGAAAGATACGATTTTTTAAAGTTTTAAAGAAGAATTAGCTTATTATCATTAACAAAAGAAAACACACACACACACACACACACACACACACACACACACACACATATATATATATATATATATATATATTGTTGGTTTGTTTAAAAAAAAAAACTTTTGTTTCTTTCCTTCCCCGACAAAGGTCCGACCACCACCTCCGGCCAACTAGCTTCTCTCTCTCTCTCTCTCTCTCTCGGAACCCCCCATAGATATATACATATATATATATATATATATATATATATATATATATATATATATATATATATACATATATATATATATATATATATATATATATATATACATATATATATATATATATATATATGTATATATATTATCCCACACACCATAACAAAAAAACATCATACCTAATAAAAAACACTCAAACCAATCCAAACTCAACTTTACCTAATGCATGTGTGTGTGTGTGTATATACACACATACACACACACAATCTGAAGAAAAAAAATAGTATAAACACATACCCATTCATATATTGGTGCTTCTGTGATTTACTCATCAACAATAATATGATATATACACTCATGATCCCAAAACACCCAATCATGTATATACAAGGGTTAATACACACTTTCAAATGTATATTTATACCATAAGCACATAAGAATGAACAAATGAATTTTAAGGGGAGATGAGGATGTATGTTAATGCTTAGTTCAACTCTCCTATTTATAGGAAATGGAAGCAAATGTCTCTGGAGATAAGGTTGGATTTGACGGGTTTTGGTGAATACATGCATGAGGTTTATTCTGAGAGGTTTAAAAGGTGGGGTAAGTTGGTAACTTATTGTTTTTAAATATGTAGATATTTTACTTTATGTTATTCTACTTTTGTACCTTAAACTTTATAATATCCATATAAGTTTTACCTCCACAACTTACGCTTTATTCTAGTTTCGATTTATTAAAACTTCATGGGAGTTAAAGATAAAAAAACCTTGATATATGAAAACAATTATTTTGCCACCAATAAGCACACAGTTATTGTTAAATGTTTAAACGTGTCAAAAATACTTTGATTTATAAGAAGGATATTTGTTATTAAAGGCTTAGTGAGGTTCACCATAATTTTTGTAGATTTTATGGGTCCTTGTTATAAAATTCGAGTAATAAATAACCCAAACTAAATTTAAATCGTATTAAAAAAGATGGGATGTTACAAAAAATGCAATCGTTCAAATTAACGAGAAAAGTATTAATGCTAATGTCATCTTTGACAAGTACACGAGATAGTTAGAATGTAGTAAAACTTAGATTGATTTGTTGAATTCAGATCTTAAAAATATTAATAAGGAGAATGAGAAAATAATGGACACTCATCAAATAAAAAAAATTAATAAAGAAGATTTGAATAAGTCAGTCGACGCAGAAATTCTGAATGCAGATCAAGATCACAAAAAAACTAATTTTATGACACATGAAATACTAGAAATAAAACACTCAATGATAATGAGGTGAAAACCATTATTGCTAGTGTGAAAGAGAACCTAAGAAATGTGGTGAAGCCAATTGGAGGCGATTTAATTGAAGAGGTAAAACGTAAAAGAGGAAAAACATATGCACGTTAAAGAATTTAAAAAAAAAACTCTGAATAATGAGAAACAACAAATAAGTTCTTTAATTTCAAAATATGAAATATCATTTTTAGCTTCCAACAATATTTACAATAGTTTGATAGATGTTAACAACCAATTTCTTTAAAAAGTTATGCCACTGAGTGGAAAAGAGTAAGAATAAGTAATGATTACAATATTTTTGTCATTACACTAAGTTGTTTTATTTTTTTACCAATTTTATTATGATCACATGATAGGGAAATAATGGACTTGTGGAGGCCCTCGAGTGTGTATTGATGTCATGTTTCACCTAATAAACAATAATCATGTGTCAAATGCTGTGAGTATTGAAATTGATCATATAATTATTGATATGAAATCATAGTATATGATTTCGCACTAAGGAATAGCATTGCAAAATCACATTGTTATTTCATAGTGTGTAATCACAATATGAAATTGCATTACAAAATCACACTATGAAATCACATTACAAAATCACAGTGATTTCGCATTAACAAATATCATATTGTAATTGGTTGTATGTATTAATGCTGATGTTGACTAACAAATGCAGTTAGTTGATGATTTCGGGGATATGTTGTCCAGAATATCAGGTACAATGTGAGAACAAATAGAGGAAGAAACACCACCAGACCAATATGAAGCAAAGAAACATAACATAATGAGTTCATTGTGTTTCGAGTAATAATTGTCATTTTCACTCTGTTATTAAAGAGATTGTATTTTATATATTAGTATTACGTTGGAAGATAATAATTACTTTGATAATGATTCCTAGGGTTATTACCAAATGGATCCAAAAGGTGGTATAAATATGATTTCTGATGGAAAATACGTAGATTTCAGGCATGTCATACTCCCCTTTCACCATAAAAAGATTTTAAAAAATGGGCCACACGTCATTAGACATTAGGTTTCTATGCCATGTGGGGAGGGATCATGGTCTCTATTCAACTCTCTCCGTCCGAAAGAAAAATGGAAAGATGTCTACCTTGATGACATAAATGAAGTGGTTCACAAAATTCAACATTTGGTAAATGATTTGATATTATAATTCATGAATTCTAATAAATAGTACATTTATTTTGTCAACAATTGATTTTTTATATTCATTCATACAATGAGTTCTAGAAAGAAATTAACAAATAATTAAACACATATAGAAAAAAAAAAATCTAAAGGAATTTACCCTCCAAACGTAATGGAAACACAAGAGTTTTATTTCACAGTTGAAAATGCGACAATAAGCCCTAAACAACCCCCACGGAGGTGATGATCAAGTATTAAAAATAAGTATATGTATTCAGACATTATGACCATGAGGTTTCAGTGAATAATTGTATTATTCATTTATTTGTTCAATTAATAAACTAATGTTGTTGATGTAAAAAATTAGATCACTCTAACTTTCCAATCACAGATAAATAACTAAGACAAAGAATTTTAAAGTGGTTCAGCCTTATAAGAATGGCCTACGTCCACTGTTATGTTATTGCTGAGTGTTTGGGAATTCTCGATTACAAGTTCTATCAAGAAATTCCGGTCCCCTTTAAATGAGGGTGATACAAGGTATTTACAGCCCTTAGGTTGTACATGAAAGGGTGATACATTAAATGATATACATATGAAAGGGTAATACATTTAATGCCCTTTAAGCGTGTGCGTCAAGTGATAAGCATTCAATGAATAGTTGAACTGTTGATTATCTGGCAATAAATGCTGTGGCCGAGGTGCAGTTGCTGTGGCCGAGATGCAGCTCGGACCGCCTTAGTTGCTCGTCGTTCATGAGTTCCTCGGAGCGTTGGAGTTCCTCGGAGTATCTTTGTTGCTCGGGGCGAACATGACTTGGTTGGGGAAATGAACTTCCTCGTTGTTATTGTGCCATGTAGATTGACACGTGTCTTCTTATTATTCGTCCATATCAGCATACTAATTTTGGTATCAACAGAAGCCCCCAATGTTTCATATTTCAAACTTTGAGGAGTATGGAACATTATTTCTCGATATATGGCAATATTAAATGACTTTCCTGGTTCTTAGGAGCATTTCAAATTTCCTTCCAAATTCGCAGAATCCGCCTTTTTTATAAGCGCTTCGATCTTTGTGCACTTTTTGTCCTTTTAGCCGCCGGTAGCGTAATAGTTTCCTTTTTGTAATCATTTCTTTCGCCGTTTCCCAAGGCAAAGTATTTAAACTTCATAGACAATACCACCGTCTTCTACCTTTTCCAAATTTCTGCTTTCGAGTTTTCCTTAGTCTTTCTTTCTCTCTTGTGCGTTCATCCTTCGTTCGTTGTCAACAGATCTCCCTTTTTCCTGTAAGATCTTCTTCCTTATTCTTCATTTCTTTCTTTTATTCATCATGGTTTACGTTATTGAATCTTTTGAAAAATTCCGCTCTGATTTTTCTATCCCATCCTGGGTAACTCTGGAGGATCTAGCTGAACCTTCAGATTACTTTCGTTTGGCTGAGGGACATTGGTTCCCCAGCCTTTTTATTGCTGAGTGTGGATTTTCTTTTCCACCAAACTCTTTATGCTTAGAGTTCTGTCGATACTTCGATGTTGTTCCTGCAAAAATAGCCCCAAACACATGGAGAATAGTTAATGGGGTATATAGGTTAAATCAAACTCATGGAACCCGTATAGGAATTCCTGAGATTATGTACTGCTATAGATGGGCTGTTTTAGACAATATCTATTACTTAAAAACTAGATTTTTGAATAGGGCTTTAGTAGTCAATCTCCCTGATGCTAATAGGGATTATTTTGAACATGGGGTAGTTGTAAAAAATTGGCAACATGCCCCTTTAGTTGGAGACGAAGTATATGAAGGTCCCAGATGCCCCCATATGGCAATGGGATAGGTTATTTTCATTTTATTTTTATTTTTGAAATTATGAAGTCATTATGTTTGATAAAATGTGTGATTGATATTTCACTATGTATTTGTTTGCAGTTGATAGCAAAAGAAAAACTCCAAAGGAATCAGAAGTAAATATCAAGCATTTGAAACATATCTGGAGTTTGCATCAGAAAATTGCAGACGAGCACGTCAGGTCTGCTTCATACTTGCTGTAGTACAGGAGCTATACATCCTCTTTTACTGCTCGTCCTGTGGTTAACATTAGTGAGCCCTTGCCACCTTCTGAAGATTCTTCACCAGACTCTCACATTCCTCTAAGTCAGAAGATAGGCAAAAGAAGAGTTCCTACTATCTTCGAGGAGACTTCCTCTGCTGGTGATGGGAAAAGAAACAAGGCTGAGGTCCCAAAGGGGACAAAGAAAGTGGATGCTGCCCCTTCTGTTGCTTCCCAGAAGGTTACCGAGAAGCCCCCAGTGGTACCTGTGCAGAAGGATGCACCTGTGGAAGTAATCACCATCTCTCCAACCAAAAGTTCTTCTTTGGTTGAGGTTGTTGAAAAGGCACCGAGGAGATTGAAGAAATCCTCCTCGGTCAGTTTTTCTGAAGTTATTCCCCAGCTCCAAGCTAGTGGAGTTGGAGTTCCAACCATTATTCCTTCGAGTTCTGCAATGAGCTCAGTAAAAACTTGGACTATTCCAGAAGTCCAAGGAATTGAAGAAAACATGTCTAGGGACATGCTGACATCCCTAGCTACTCGTCACATTGCTTCAGTAAGTTTCTCGTATCCTGAATTTTCTTTCTTCCAGTCAATATATGTATCTCGGCACTGACTTATCATTACCTTCTTTTTCAGCTGGTGAGTTGCTTTAACACCATAGTGAAGAAAGATGAAGCGCTCAAGGCTTCAAGCTCCTCGTCCGGAGTAGAGGATGCTTTCCAAGGTTTGGCCCAATCTCTGAAGGAATCCCGTCAAAAATACGACGAGGATAGAGGTGAATGGGAAAAGAAGTTGACTGCGTCTGAGGCAGAGAAGGTACATTTGGGCAATAAAGTGAAGGATTTGGAGAGAGAGAATAAAAAATATGCCGAGAATCTCACAAGTTTTGGGGAGCTTGAGAATAAGTTAAAATCGGTCAAGGAAGAGCTGACCCTTCTGCGAGAAGTAAATCGCCAGAAGGAGGAGGTGGAGGCCAAGTTAAAAGCCACCGAGGATCTTCTATCCGAGAAGCTCTCCTCGGAGAAAATAAAGAGAAAAGTGGCTGTGAAGAAATCCTTTCGAACTGGTTGGGACAAAGGATGGGATAGGGGGGTAGCAGCGATGATGGCCCAGGTGCAGTATGGAAGTTTGAAATACTTCCGAGATGGTTGGGTTTCTGCCTTGCAAGAATTGAAAGTGAACGAGGACTCTGAACTATTTCAACAACATCTTCCTGGCCCTCCTCCTGCAATTGAAGATGAGGATGAAGACGAAGCTGCATCTAAAGAATCTTCAATGACAGTGGGTGATCAAGTCCTTGCTCCACAGCCCAACCAGACAGCTACCGAGGAGATTTCATCCTTGCCTGCTCCTCCAGAACAAGTCCCAGCTTCTGCCAATCAAATCATTGTTCCCACCGAGCAACCAAGCTCCTCGTCCCAGCCTCCCGAGAAAGTCTTGGGAGACAAGTAAAAGGTGTGAAGTTGTTCGGTATTCTCTTTCTGTTTTCCTTTTACTTGTACTTTGTATTCTGAACGATGTACTCTTTTTGATGATGTAATAAAATCACATCTTTTTGTTCCTCTACATTGTTGATGTTCTGTCTTCTTCTTTTATTAACTCTTGCCTTTTCTTCTTTACTAGTTTATGGCTAGAATGGAATTATTATCTGCCAATGATACAAAGTTGATGCAACAATGCCATGAATATTATAAGGCTGGTCACACAGACCTAAGTGCATCTGAAGTTGCTGATATCCTTGGTCATGATGCTTCTCAGCAAGCAGTTGAGGCTTATCAGTACCTGAAGGGTTTACTTGATCGAGCTGTAGCTAATAACGTGGCCTATTATGAAATGATTGAGGATCTTCAATGTACCTTAGAAGACCTTCAAAATCAGTATAAGGAATCAACTGCCCTGTTGCATGAGGGATATGAAAAGAGGTATCAACAGCTTTCTGCAGATACAGGCCACAAAAAGATCCTTGCTGGGTACGATGTCAGGGAGAGAACCCTAAAGTGTGAAGTCAAATCATGCAGACAGATTGCCGAGGTGCTAGAACAGGAGAATAATAATTTGCAGAAAGAGCTGGCACAGTATAAGTCTGCAGCATCTTCTTCAACACATGTAATCCCAGTGACTGAAGAGGTATTTTCTTTTCTAGAGGTTGAGAATGCCAAATTAAGGCAAGAGTTGGATACCTTGAGAAGGTCGGGTACTTCTACTGCTACTCGGGGACGAGGAAGAGGATCTCGGGGACGACCAAGGGTTCTTCGTCCTACTATTGAAGAAGCTCGTACACAAGCTGCTTTGGAAAATCAAGCATTCCAATTGAATGCTAAAGATCGGGCGTTGTCTGAAATGTCCAAGAAAATCCAAACTTTGGAAGATCAACTTATTGCGACTAAGTCTGCTTTAAATAATAAGGACATTTTTGCCAAAAACCTTCACGACCAGTTGGAGAGACTAACTTTCCAATTCTATAAACAGCCCAGGGAATTTTGGATGGCTGGATACAACGAGGCCCTTTGTCACTTGGATGCTCGCATTGAAAATGCCAACAGTGAAGGGTACAAGCAAGGTTGGCTGAATGCCTTATGCGTGCTGAAGCTCGAACAAGAACACTACTTGTGGGACTATTATGATCCTGGGGTACTTGACTTGCCTGTGCCACTATTCAACTTGGACGTGGACTGGATCCCAGCTCGTGCTATTCCTCGAAGCTTAATTGCTAAGTATCTCGGTGACTACAGTTTGCATTCTCAGTTTGAAGTTTCTCGTCCCGAGCACCATTTAGACCGTCCTTCTGTGATGAACGTTAGAATGCTGAAAGGTTTGAATTTCATTAACTCTCCTCAGACTTTGAATGATCCGCCTGCTGGCAAGGAACCTGTATCGAAGGCTGAAGGGAAAAAACCAATAGAATAGGAATTTTCGATATAACAGTTAGTACACATATGTAACTTGTAATTTATTTTGAGTTTTAATGAAAGACTTTCATTTTTTGTTTGCAAATATGTATTGCTATTGTCTTGTGCTTGTCCAACACGTTATATTTATGCGTATGTATCTGTTAAAAAGATAGCAATATTGTGCTGTTCGTCGACCGACTTAGTAATAAAAAGTTACAAATAACAGTAATATTGCTCGATCACTTAATAATAAAGTAATGAGTATAAAAATGTTTAAAAAAATTTCCAACCAACCAAGGTTGTTAAATTGTGTTTGTCGACCAACTATGGTTAGTGAGAGTTTATCCCCGACTAACCATACTTGGTAAATTTTTTATCTTTTTCATAAAATATGTCCGACCAGCTAAGGTCAATAAATTTTCCTCGTCGACCAACTACAATTAGTGGGTTTTTATCCCTGACCAACCATACTTGGTTCATTTTGGAATATTTTGTCCTTCGAGGAACTTTCATCATTTCTGGAATAATTCTTACCTCCCGGCCAACATAAGTTAGCATTTGAGAGCATATCTTGTTTCCTAACCAACCGTGATTGGCCTTTTTAGGAGTATCGTGTTCTCGCTCTTTTACCAACCAGAGTTGATCTGAGTTTGAACTATCATGTCTACTAGCTCTTTTACCAACCGGAGTTGATCACGCTAGTGTATGCCTCCTAACCAAAGGAGTATAGTTTGTTCTCGCCCTTTTACCAACCGGAGTTGGTTGTGGGTTTGAACTATTATGTCCATAAGCTCTTTTACCAACCGGAGTTGATCACGCAAGTGTACGCCTCCTAACCAAAGGAGTATAGTTTGTTCTCGCCCTTTTACCAACCGGAGTTGGTCGTGGGTTTGAACTATTATGTCCACAAGCTCTTTTACCAACCGGAGTTGATCACGCAAGTGTACGCCTCCTAACCAAAGGAGTATAGTTTGTTCTCGCCCTTTTACCAACCGGAGTTGGTCGTGGGTTTGAACTATTAGTGTTGCTTTCATAGCGTAGTGTTGTACACTAGTATTCCCCGAAAAACTTTCGATAAAAAGAAAGAAGATGGAGAAACATCATCATTTTATTCATATTGATGGAACTGTATTACATTTTACATCACTGATAATACTTGCGTAGATGTTCAACATTCCATGCATTCTTAAATTCTTCTCCTTCTAGAGTTGCTATGCGGTAAGTTCCTGGTCGAACAACTTCGATAACTCGGTAAGGACCATGCCAGTTTGCTTCCAACTTATTGTGCTTCTGAATGACCTTCTTTAGCACATAATCTCCTTCTTTTAAGTCGCATTTCTTCACCCTCTTGTTGTAAAACAGTGTTGTTTGCTGTTGGTAAGCAGCATTCCTAATAGCTGCCTCTTCCCTAACCTCCTCGAGCATATCCAAATCCAATCTTCTCATTAAGTCGCTGACTGGAGAGTTGAAATTCAGCACCCTGTGTGTTGGAAGACCTAACTCGGCAGGTATTACAGCTTCACTTCCAAATGCTAGCATATATGGTGACTCTCCAGTTGCAGCTCGGGGAGTTGTTCGGTAAGCCCACAATACTGACTGTAGCTCATTAATCCAATTAGCTTTAGCCTCACTTAGCCTCTTCTTCAAACCATTTAGTAGTGTTCTGTTCGTCACTTCAGTCTGTCCATTGCTTTGAGGATGGCCTGACGCTGAATGAACCTTCAAAATGTTTGACTGATGACAATAGGCGGCAAATTCCTCGTTATCAAATTGTGTTCCATGGTCTGTGATGAAAGCATGAGGGAGACCATATTGGCAGATGATGTTCTTCCAAACGAACTGGTACACCTTCTCGTATGTCATATCAATAAGTGGCTCAGCTTCTACCCACTTAGTAAAATAATCCACTGCGACGACGAGATACTTGAATCTTCCTCGGGTCGTTGGCAGTGGTCCAACCAAATTAATTCCCCACATGGCAAATGGCCATGGAGAAGTTATGGGTGTCAACAGTGCCTGTGGAGTTCGTCGGATGGAGGAGAAACGTTGGCACTTATCACATTTCTTAGCATAGGCTATACAATCAGCTCTCATCGTCGGCCAGTAGTATCCCTGTGTCATCACCCTTTATAAAAGTGTCCGACCTGCTACATGAGCTCCACAAGACCCTTCATGGATTTCTTCAATCAATTCTTTTACCTCGGAGGGATGTACACATCTCTGCAAACCTGCCATAATTCCCCGTCTATACAAAACACCATTAGTTAGTACATACCGAGCAGCTTTATACTTCAATTTCTTGGCAGCGAGCTTATCCTCCGGTAATTCTCCTTCTTCAATGTATGCACTGATGGGGTCCATCCAAGATGGTCCTAAATCAAGGGTAATAATATTCACCGTCAGGTCTTCATCTATGCTCCGACTTTCTAATACTTCAATTGGTATCGTTCTTCGCAGCTCGGTACGAGTAGCTGATGCTAGTCGGGCCAGTGCGTCTGCTCGTGCATTCTCCATTCTTGGTATTCTCATCAATTGAATGGCATCAAATTCTGCCACCAACTTCATCACCTTTGCATGATACTTCACCATTAATTCTCCTTTAACTGCATATGTTCCCATCATCTGATTCACAATTACTTGAGAATCACTGAATACCATTACTCGTCGTGCTTCCATAATTTTTGCTAAATTAAGACCTGCTATCATGGCCTCATACTCAGCCTCATTATTGGAGGCTTTGAATTGGAATCGCAGAGCATACTCCATATTAATCTCGTCTGGGGTGTTCAAAATAATCCCTGCTCCACGACCTGTTGTACAAGATGACCCATCTACATACAATCTCCACGTAGGTAGCTTGTCTTCAAATTTCTTATCTGACAGAGTTCCTCGGTGAAATATTTGCTGCTTTCTTTCATCCTCCCCTGGTATTTTTCGCTCCTCGTCGACCATCTTTTCTCGCCCTTTTACCAACCGGAGTTGGTCTGGGTTTGAATTTGTTGATCTTTCTACATCCACAAGCCCTTTTACCAATCGGAGTTGGTCTGGACTTGTGTCTGTTGATCCTGTAACATCTACAGGTTGGTCCGCAAGCAATTTTTGTTCCTCGGGGGTATCAGGGTATGTAAACTCTGCTATAAAGTCTGCTACAGCTTGCCCTTTTAATGATGATCTGGGTTCATACACAATATCATATTCACCGAGCTCTATTGCCCAGTACATCAGTCTCCCTGATTTTTCTGGCTTGTGAAGGGCTTGTCTTAGTGGCATGTCGGTATACACGACGATGGTATGGGCCTGGAAATATGGCCTCATTCTTCTACTTGCCTCAATTAATGCCAATGCCAATTTTTCCAGCTTTGGGTACCTGATTTCTGCACCTCGGAAAGCCTTACTTGTGTAATAAATTGGCTTTTGGACTCCATTCTCCATTCTGATTAATGCCGAGCTGACTGCATTCTCTGATACTGCCAGGTATAAATACAGTTGTTCTCCCATTACTGGTCTGGACAACAGTGGAGGTGCTCCCAAATACTTCTTCAAGTCTTGAAAGGCCTTCTCACATTCATCAGTCCACTCAAAAGTTTTTCGAAGGGTTTTGAAGAATGGGAGGCATTTATCAGTTTCTCGGGATACAAATCTGTTGAGCGCTGCAACTCGTCCTGTGAGACTCTGCACGTCTTTCTTCGTTGTTGGAGATCGCAACCCTAAAAGAGATTTGATCTTTTCTGGATTCGCCTCAATGCCTCGCTGATTGACGATGTATCCGAGGAACATTCCTTCTCGTACTCCAAAGGTGCACTTCGTCGGGTTGAGCTTCATTTGGTATTTATCCAGTTGATTAAAGGTCTGACCTAAGTCAACTAGATGATCAGCAACTCTCTTGCTCTTTGTCATCATATCGTCGACATAGACTTCCATGTTGCAACTGATTTGTTCGGCAAAAACCTTGTTCATCAGCCGCTGATATGTTGCCCCTGCATTTTTCAATCCAAAAGGCATAACATTATAACAATAAGTTCCCCTTGGGGTAATAAAAGAAGTACTTTCCCTGTCTTCAGGTTTCATTTTGATCTGGTTGTAGCCAGAGTAAGCGTCCATGAAGCTGAGCAACTCGTGTCCCGAGGTAGCATCACTAGTTGATCAATTCTGGGCAATGGAAAGTGATCCTTTGGGCATGCCTTGTTGAGATCGGTGAAATCAACACACATTCTCCATTTATTATTCTTCTTCTTTATCATCACCACATTTGCTAACCAGTCAGGATATTTCACATCTTCAATAAATCGAGCTTTCTGGAGCTTCTCGACCTCCTCTTGTATAGCTTGATTCTTTTCGGGACTAAATACTCTTCTTCTCTGCTTCACATGCTTGATCTCCTTATTCGCATTGAGCTCGTGACATAAGAAGTTTGGATCTGTTCCTGGCATGTCTTTATGACTCCATGCAAAATTTTTCTTCCTGTTTCTCAAAAAAGTTATCAACTCCTGTTTTATTGACGCATCCAATGACGAACCTATCTGAGTTATTTGTTCAGGATGCTCGTCGTCCAGAATAACATTTTCTGTAGATTCCACTACCTGTCCTTTTACAAGTTGGGATTCATCTCTGGGATCAAGTGTTTCAATTTATGTACCTTCATCCACCTGGTAGGTAGTAGTCTTTTTCCTTGATTCTTCAAACTCCTCTTGCTCGGCAGATGAATAATAGCATTCCCGAGCTACTTTTTGATCACCTTTCACCACTCCCACTCCGAAATTTGTTGGGAATTTTAAGCATTGATGTACTGTAGAAGGAACTGCTTCGAACTTCTTCAAGCCAACTCTTCCCATGATGATGTTGTAGGCTGACTGCACATTCTTATCCATCACAAAGAAGCGTATTCTCTCTGTTCGACAAGCAGGCCAAGTTCCAATGAATATATCCAACTTGATCGTCCCAAGTGGAAAAACTTTCTCGCCAGCAAAACCCAGGAGAGGTCTGTGATAAGGCTCCAATTGAGACAATTTCAAATTTAAACTGTCAAAGCATGAGTAGTACATGATGTCCGCCGAACTACCATTATCTACCAAAACCCTTGAAATCACTACTTCTTTCATCCTCATTTTGATCACCAAAGGGTCGTCGTGAGGGTAAAGAACACCTGCCAGGTCGTTTTTTGAAAAACCAATGACCAGCTTCTCTTTGTTTACCTTCCTCGGGAGATCGTCCTCAACCAAATTTATTCGCTGAATGTACAAGCAGGCCTGAGCTTCACCGAGGTAAGCTTTTCTTTCTACAGTAAGATCTCCTCCTCCTGCATCTCCACCTGTAATGACATTACAATCAAATGACCCAAAGCATATTGAAAATACCTCTCGTTCTGGTTGCCTTGGTTTCTTGGGAAGATCGGGATCATCATCTGGATCATCTTCATGGTCTCTCTTCTTTTTCTCCTCTGCTCGACGAGGAGATCTGGACCTCTCTCTAGCTCGGTCATTATTTCTTCTTTCTCCTCCCCGATCAACATATTTTTCTAGCTTTCCTCTTCGGATGAGTGTTTCAATCTCGTTCTGAAGAGCTATGCAATTTTTGGTCATATGACCATGATCCTTATGGAATTCGTAATATTTATCCCTGTTCCTCATATCAGGGTCTGACCTCAGTTTCTTCGGCCATTTTACCTCCTCGCTATTCTTGATTTCTTCCAAAATATGATTAATACCCATTTTCAAAGGAGTATAATTATCGAATTTATTTAGGACTTCCCATGACGTCCTATTATTCTTGGAGTGCTTGTCACTTCCGTTACCCTTATGCTCTTTCTTCTTAGATTTGTCGACTTCCACCTTGGTTTCTTTATCCATATTCTTCTTCGCAGCCATAGCCTCCTCGGCATTCATGATTTTGGCCGCTTTTGCCATCAATTCTGACATAGTTGTAGGTGGATCTTTGGCCAAAGTGTAATACAACTTGTTAGGCAATAACCCACTCATCAAGGCGGTGATTGTTGTTTTCTCTTCATAATCTATGACTTTCGGCTTCTCGTTATTGAAACGAGTTATGTAATCTCTAGTACTCTCACCAGATTTTTGTCTAACACTTAACAAGTGTGCTACTCTTTTTACTGGCTTTGCTCCAAAAAAGAAATTGCCGATGAACAACTCGGCCAACTGAAAGAAAGTTGAAATCTTACCCCGAGGAAGATTGTTGTACCATATCTGGGCAGATCCAGTAAGAGTTCCTAAGAATGCTCTGCATCTCATCTCGTCGGGGATGGCATAGATGTCGGCAGCAGCTTGATATTGCTCTATGTGTAGAACATGATCTGTCTTTCCATCGTATTTGGGGGTCACCACAGGTGCTTTAAATTTCCACGGTGTAGGAAAATCCACAATGGCTTGTACGAAAGGTGTCCCTTGAACAAAAGTTCACTGTAGGGGGTTCTTTGCCTTAGCCATTTCTCCCAATCTATCCTCCAACCGTTGAATGGAACCTTTCCACGCATCATTTCCTTCCTCAGGCTTATTAGTTCGAGCAATTGATTGTTCTGAAGTGGCCTCCTGAGATCTATCTTGACGAGCAACTGGTCGTGATTGTGCTGATCCTTCTCTTAGATCTGATGGTTGTCGAAAACTCCTCGACATGGTCCTAGGTGGACTCCTATTCCTCCTAGGGCCTAATCGACTGAAAGGAGACGCCCTACTCAGTCTTTCCAAGGCACTGGGTCTCTCTGGAGAGAGAGTGACACGTTGCTCAGTATCCGTAGCTCTTATTGACGAAGTTCACCCAGGTTGATAAGAGAAATCATCAGATTCCTCATTACGATATGACTCAGTACGCCTGGATCGTGAAGAAAGATGATAGGTTTGCCTCTGACCACTTCGTTGTCCTGAATGCGCAGGTGCACCGCCATGAAGGGTTTGTATGAGTTTACGCATCGTTTCTTGCATGGCGGTTTGTCCTTGAGCCAGATTCGTCATAATTCCAGCCAGATCTGGAGGTGCAGAGGGATTTGGAGGATTTCCAGCATTTCCAGCGTTTCGATTGCTAGATTCTGGATTGTCTGCCATTGATAATGAATAATTCTTGGTGAAAAACGATAACAGCAGTCGATTCCCACAGACGGCGCCAATCTGTTGATGTAAAAAATTAGATCACTCTAACTTTCCAATCACAGATAAATAACTAAGACAAAGAATTTTAAAGTGGTTTAGCCTTATAAGAATGGCCTACGTCCACTGTTATGTTATTGCTGAGTGTTTGGGAATTCTCGATTACAAGTTTTATCAAGAAATTCCGGTCCCCTTTAAATGAGGGTGATACAAGGTATTTATAGCCCTTAGGCTGTACATGAAAGGGTGATACATTAAATGATATACATATGAAAGGGTAATACATTTAATGCCCTTTAAGCGTGTGCGTCAAGTGATAAGCATTCAATGAATAGTTGAACTGTTGATTATCTGGCAACAAATGCTGTGGCCGAGGTGCAGCTGCTGTGGCCGAGATGCAGCTCGGACCACCTTAGTTGCTCGTCGTTCATGAGTTCCTCGGAGTATCTTTGTTGCTCGGGGTGAACATGACTTGGTTGGGGAAATGAACTTCCTCGTTGTTATTGTGCCACGTAGATTGACATGTGTCTTCTTATTATTCGTCCATATCAGCATACTAATTTTGGTATCAACAAATGTTATGAGAATTTAATGGGATTAATTTAAATAGACTATTTTAATAGTAATTAAGGTTAGGGGAAAAACTCAAAATGGTGTGTTCCATGTTACGCATGTTAATTAAGTTACGTATTTGCTATTGGATTAAATAAATTACATGAAATGAATTTATATATATATATATATATATATATATATATATATATATATATATATATATATAGGGTGGGTTCAAAAGTGAACCAAAAGAATGAACTTTTTAATGAACCTACTAAGACATTAAAAAATTTATTTTTAATTTCTTGTTATAATTGGTCCGCGCCAGCGGCAATGAATAATTTTTCAATCCCCCCGCTGGCGCGGACCAATTACAACAAGAAATTAAGGATCAATTTTTTTAGTATCTTAGTAGGTTCATTAAAAAGTTCATTCTTTTGGTTCACTTTTGAACCTCTCCCTATATATATATATATATATATTATAATATCATTAAGATAAATGAGGAATTAAAAAAATAGAAGCAAAATTCACAGTTTTCAGATGCGAATCGATTTGAATTTGGACGAATCGATTCGGCACCATAAGATTGCTTTCATTTTGAGTTGTCAATTTTTACAATGATTGGGTGTAAAAGTAACTGACGCTCCCACAGTTTAGGCTCTATTATATGACTTCTTACCCCATTAGACATAGTGGGTACATCATTGAGGGATAAGGGCTTAATAGAATAGAGTTTGGTGCATTATAAGAGAGATCAATTGAATGACATTGCCCATTTATTGTCTCAACTCCGAGGAGAATTATTCAGTCCCAAAGCAAGACCATTTGAGTCTTCTTCTTTCCCTATTTCAGTAGCCTATAATCCTCATATCATCTCTATACTTCAAGCTTGTAAAACCACTATTTCATCCTTCCATTATCAAAGGTTAAAAAGGGTGTTGAAGATGTTCTTTTGTATAAGAAAGCTTGTAAGAAGATAGGGACTTATTGAACTTATCAGGTTTTCTTTTCTACCTCTTCATGAAAGGAATTATTATCTTCAAAGGTATGGGTTCTACACTATTTTCAGGTTTAAGTCAAAACATCCTCTCTCTCTCTCTCTCTCTCTCTCTCTCTCTCTCTCTCTCTTCTCTCTCTCTCTCTCTCTCTCTCTCTCTCTATATATATATATATATATATATATATATATATATATATATATATATATATATATTCTCTGGTGCGGACCAAACCGTACGACTTGGTGCGAACTTTGTCCTTTTCCTCAAGTGGTCCCCTCGTGGTCCCTAAGACATTTTATTAGTTTCTTTATATGGTCCCCCTCCTGTCTTATATTAAAATCTTATTTTAAGACTATATATTTAAAAGATTTATAGTTTAGACCCAAATTGGTATCAAGACCTTAAAAGTTTTAGAAACTCACCAAATTCCGACCAAACCCTAATTCTGGTATCAGAGCCAAGACGTTCCTTTTAGACTTATAGTAAAAAAACTTTAGTGCCCTTGGGATTTATCCCTCGCATTTACAAAGATATTTTTGGAATCAATCCCGATTACCAACTGATTAGGCATAAATTCTTCCCATTTATCCCCGTAATTTAGAGGCTTTTATCGCTTCGCAAAGTGTAATTCGAGTGGATTTATCTCATATCATTGCTATTGACATTTTTTAATTAGTACGTCGAGTTTTGTGTATCTCCTAGCTATTTTGCAGATATTCAGCGCACACAAGGAAGGAGAAAAATGGAAGGAAGAACGAAGACAAATGCAGGAAAGTAAAAGTGCAAAATAGTAATCTGAATCAGGAATTCGGACCAAAAATCAAATTTAAAGTCGAAGACCTCGCGCCTACAAGTTCTTAGGAAGAATCGGCATCCTAATCCGAGTTCCGGATCAAAATTTACAAGTCTTCAAAAGTACAAGGAGGAAAAGTTTCCTGCAGAGATCGAACCGAACCGCAGGGCTGGAAAAATGAACCGATCCTATCCTGGGAAAACTTCCTGTGAAGCAAAAAATGATGGAACCGAACCAAAGAGGAAATAAATGAACCGAACCGCTTCAGATAAAATTTTATGTCAAAGGCAAACCGAACTGAATCAACTTAATAGGATCGGTTCGGGTATCAAAAATTTGGATTTATCCACTTGTAAAATAAGAGTTTTGTATGGTTGAAACTCTTAGAAATTCGTAGAGTATAAATTTAAAATACTTCCCAAACAATAAGTGAGGATTCTAATCTGTTTAGAGAAGCATTGTAATTAGTTTAGAGGAAGGAACAACAAGAAGCCCTAGTTTTTATATAGCTTTGATTCCAATTCTGCAATCCAAGTAAATTTGTTTCAATTCTTGCTTTCATTATTGCATCAGTTAATTCTTTAGTAAGTAATTTAATTCTTCTTCATCTTAAGTTTGTAGTTAAAATGTTTTCTTTCATGAAAATATGTTTTCTTCTAGTTTTAATATGTTCGACTAAGTTTTCAAGGGTTGGGGTGCATGAACCCTACCCGACGTAATTCATGATAGTGGAAATAGAAATTTGAATTAAAATCTTAGGTGAATCATGTCGTATAACTGGTACAACCGTTGTAAGACTTTTGATCCCGTTTGAACTAGGTAACCGGGATGCTTCAGCAAGCAATGCAAGTAGTGGTTAATGCGATACTGCTTTAATTCGTCCTTTGCTTATATACTGTGCGGGCTACCATCCCTCATATATGTAATACTTAGGAGAACTAAAGACCGGGTTCATTTAAAGTTTTAATTCTGAATCTAGTATCCTACGAAGTGAATTACTAGGGCGTGGGGGATTGTACTCCGACCTATTGTTCCCATTTCATATTCAAATCTTAAAACTTTTATCATCATCTTTTTATTTAAATTAGCTTAGTTGCATTTCATTTATTCGTAGTTTCATTAATTACCCTTTTTTAAAATTGCATGTAGTCGTAGTTGTTTTGTAATCCAAATCACCTTTTTCTTCTTTTTAGAGTAAAATTTAGGTCACCCTCATCTTTCCAAACGTCGTCACGACTTCGTTCGTCCTATTTCCCTGAGGATCGATACCTGACTTATCGGATTATTACTTGAGTGACAGGCTTGCACTTGAGCCTAAATAGCACGCACACTAAACACATTTGTGACCGCGCCAAGTTTTTGGCGCCGTTGCTTGGGATTCAGGTAGACTTACTGAAGACACTCCGAGTCCTCACAATACTCCAACCAGAATCCACGAAAATCCAATCATTGAGTACAACTCTGAAAGCCCACACACACATCACGCTCCACAATTTTGGGTACCATTTCCTACTTCTGAGCACTCTATATGTATTTACACCTTGAGTCAACCTTCGAATCACACATCTAGGACACCGAGTGAGTACACAGATCCATTTGAAGATAGCGCGAGTGCGATGTCTAACGCGGCGAGTTTCGGTACTGAAGAGGGAGATCTCCCCTATCGTCCCATGAAAGACTTACTCTTTCCTGAATGGACTGTCACCCCTGGTTGCATTTTACTTACGTATAATGCCGATCAGTTCCAATTTCGCAATGGGATGATATAGATTCTCCCTACATTCCATGGAATGGATTCAGAGAAACCATACCTGCATATTCGTGAGTTCGAAGAGGCGTGTGACACATTTAGTGATCAAGCTTGCACGCAAGATGCCATTCGCTTAAAGATTTTTCCTTTTTCCTTAAAGGATAAATACAAGACCTGGCTATGGTCTCTACCCCCGAATTTCATCACTTCCTGAAGATATTTACAGTCTAAGTTTATCTTTAAATTCTATCCACAGCACAAGACCAAATCTTCCAAGACTCAAATCCAAGCTTTTCGACAACACGATAATGAGTCTTTTGACATGTATTGGGAACGTTTCCAAGAGTTAGTACGCTCATTCCCCCATCATGGTTTTGACAAACACCTAGTGATATCTTTCTTCTATAATGGGTTGACAGTAGCTTCTTAACAACTTGTGCAAACAATGTGTGAAAGACCCTTTTGGGATTTAAACTCATGCGATGCTGAGGCCCATCTTAAGTATGTCGCAGAGACTACTCAAGTATGGGACACATCTGATCCTAACCAAGCCCGAACCAGATAACCATCTATCAATCATACTGCATCCGGTCTATATCAATTGGATAACAAAACCTTAATAGACCGTCAATTTGATCAATTTCAGAGAGATATGAAAGAGTGGTTTGATGGTCAGTTGGGAAATATCTCCGGATCCAGCCGTGGTTCGAAAGAAAAAATGTGTGCTATCTGTGAGGTGAGCCATTCCACAAAGGCATGCCCGACGATTTTTGCCTACAAGGCCATGCACACAGAGCAGGTGGATGTCATCGGAGGATTCAAGGGGAATTTTAATGCCACGCGTGGAAACTCTTACAACCCTTCGTGGAGAAACCATCATGGTTTCAACTATAGACAACCACAAGCTGCGATGAACCCACATTCACAGGTTGTCCCACCTCCACCACCTCCTCAATAACAACATGCACCACCACCTCCAGCTCCATATATAGCTCCACCGCGGAGGAACCTCGAGGATACAATGAACCAATTCATAAATTCTCAAGGTGTAAATAATGCTAGATATGAACGCATGTTCGCAGAAATAAATGCGAACATCTACAACATATAATCCGCATTGAGAATCCAAGAGAAGGGAAAGTTTCCTGCCCAAGGCCAAAGACCTCCCCAAGGTCAACCTAATGTTAGCTCCACCTCTACCGAACAACAGGAGCGCTGCCAAGCTGTAACCACTCTTCGTAGTGGGAGAGTTATTGATTTATCGCCTCCCCCACACAATATTTCAAAAGACAAAGAGAATTCGCCCGACATGAAAGAGGCCGAAGATATCTCCTTGAACGAGAGTGAGAAGGAAAACATTAGTGAGCCTGAGGTAGTTGTAAAACCACCTTCTGCTGCGCCATTTCCTCAAAGATTGGTTCCTGCCCATAAGGCAAATTCCATCCTATGCAAAAGTCATAAAAGACTTATTGACAGTTAAGAGGAGGATGAAGGTAAATAAGAACGTGTTTCTAGCATAGAATGTGAGCTCAGTCCTTCTTAATGATCTCCCACCTAAATATAAAGATCCTGGTGCACCCACTATTTCCTGCACCATTGGAGAAAACAAATTCGAAAAGGCCTTACTCGATTTGGGGGCAAGTGTCAATATCCTCCCCTATTCAATTTATAGGAAACTTGATCTGGGTGATCTTAAGCCCACAAGGATCACTCTCCAGTTAGCGGATCGAACCGTGAAGATACCAAGGGGTATAATTGAGGATGTGATAGTCCAAGTGGACACTTTCTACTTCCCTGTAGATTTTGTCACTTGGGACACGGATCCCTCCTTCGCCTCAAAAAATCATGTTCCCATCATCCCTGGACGCCCATTCTTAGCTACGGCTAACGCAGTGATTAATACTAGAAATGGGCAGATGCAACTCACTTTTGGGAATATGACTTTAGAAATGAACATCTTCAACATATTCCAACAATCATGGGAAGAAGATGATCTTCATGAGGTGAGCCTAATTGAGGAGGTCGTACAAGAACACTTTGAGGAAAATTACTGTGGAGACGCCTTAGAAGCTTTCCTAGATTCTAGTCATGAGGGTGAGGGATCTTATACCGAGTTTAAGAGGGAGATATAGGAGTTGAGAGGCTTACTCGATGAGAGAACGTCGAACGAGGACGCGAGAGATGTTAATTGGGTTTCTCGATTTGAAGAGTTACCACCAAAGGAAGCACGCATGGTGCACTCTAGCGACACATTCCCGACTCTCGAGTTGAAGAAACTACCCTCCAATGTTAAATATGCTTTCCTAGGTGAAAGTGAGACATTTTCAGTTATTGTCTCCTCTAGCTTAGATGAAGAGCAGGACGGTAAGCTATTAAAGATTTTGTGGAAGAACCAAAGTGATTTTGGTTGGTGTATAGATGATCTAAAGGGGATAAGCCCTCTAAATTGCACCCATAAGATTCACCTCGAGGAGGATGTTAAGCCTTCGAGAGAAATACAAAGACGGCTAAACCCCACAATGAAAGATGTGGTGAGGATCGAAATCATAAAATTATTGGATGCCGGGATTATCTACCCAATCTCGAATAGCAAGTGGGTGCGCCCCATTCAACTTGTCCCTAAGAAGTCGGGCGTGACTGTTATTGAAAATGCCAATGGAGAGCTAGTTTCCCAACGTACCACCATTGGATGGCGCGTTTGTATTGATTACCGAAAACTCAATGCGGGAACTAGTAAAGACCATTTCCCCTTACTATTTATCGATGAAATGCTTGAAAGAGTAGCGAGCCACCCTTATTATTGATTCCTAGATGGTTATTCGGGATATAACCAAATTGAGGTATATGTACTTGATCAAGATAAAACAACCTTCACTTTCCCCTTTGGAATATTTGCCTACAAACGTATGCCATTTGGCTTGTGTAATGCACCGATGACCTTTCAAAGGTGCATGTTGATCTTATTCAGTGACGTGGTTGAGAGAGGGCTGAAGGTGTTTGTGGACGACTTTAGTGTTTTTAACACCTCCTTCGACCTATGTTTAGCTAATCTTGGGAAAGTACAAGCCCGATGTGTGGAAAAGAATTTAGTGCTGAATTGGGAAAAATGCCACTTCATGGTAACTGATGGTATAGTTCTTGGCCACATCGTGTCATCCAAAGGGATCGAGGTTGATAGAGAAAAGATAAATGTCATAGCTGACCTACCCCCTTATAAATCGCTGAAAGACGTGCGCTCCTTCTTGGGCCACGCGAGGTTTTATCGAAGGTTCATTAAGGACTTTAGTGCCATCGCTAGACCCTTAAGCAATCTTCTTGTGAAGGACACCCCATTCGAGTGGACGGAAGCATGACAAAGCGCTTTTGAAAAACTAAAAATCATGCTTGTGTCCGCTCCCATTATGAAAGCTCCGGATTGGTCCTTACCATTCGAGCTTATATATGATGTAAGAAATTATGTGATACGGGTTATTTTGGGCCAAAGAATAGACAATAAGGCTTATGTCATCTACTATGCTAGTCAGACCCTTACCAGACCATAACTCAATTGCTCCACCACGGAGAAGGAGTTGCTAGTGATAGTATTTGCTCTTGATAAGTTTCGATCCTATCTTATTGGTTCTCCCATCACCTATTTCACCGACCACGTGGCTTTAAAATATCTACTTACGAAGAAAGAAGGAAAGCCGTACCTCATAAGGTGGATCCTACTCCTATAAGAGTTTAATCTCTCCATTAAAGATAAAAAAGGAGTAGAAAACATCGTTGCCGATCATTTATCATGGCTTTCATTCGACGTACCTAGTGATCCTACACCCATAGACAAGTATTTTTCGAATGAGCAACTCTTTGCCACCTCTTCTTTGCCCTGGTTTGCGGATATAGTGAACTATCTTGTCACGGGAGCCATCCTTCCCGATTGGACACCGCAAGATAAGAAGAGGTTCATCACTTGGTCGCGCATGTTTTTCTATGATGATCCATTCATTTTTAAATATTTCTCCGATTAAATCATCCGATGATGCGTACCGGATGACGAATTTCCAAATGTCATCCAATTCTGTCATTCGGAAGCATGTGGAGGCCACTTTTCCGTGAAAAAGACAGCCGCTAAAATTCTCCAATGCGGTTTGTATAGGCCCATAATGTTTCGGGATGTTAAAAATTTTTGCAAATCTTGCGACAAGTGTCAATAGATGGGGGCGATTACCTGACAAGACATGATGCCATTAACCTCGATCCTCATCATTGAGGTTTTCGATTGCTGGGGTATTGAGTTCATGGGCCCTTTTCCCTCGTCCTTTGGGTACGTTTACATCCTAGTTGCGGTAGAATATGCTTATAAATGGGTGGAAGCTATAGCTACCAAGACTAATGATAATAAAGTGGTGATAAAGTTCCTACACGAACACATACTTTCTCGCTTCGATGCACATAAGGCGGTTATCAGTGATAACGGCACACACTTTTGCAACAAGCTGTTTGAAAAACTTATGAAAAAGTATGGTGTCATTCATAAGGTGGGAACGACGTATCACCCACAAACGAATGGACAGGCTGAATTCGTAAATCATGAAATCAAACACATACTAGATAAGACCGTCAATCCCGATCGAAAAGATTGGCCCCTTAGATTGAACGATTATTTATGGGCCTACCATACCGCTTATAAGAACCCACTCGGAATGTCCCCATTCCGCTTTGTGTATGGAAAACCTTGCCATCTTCCGGTTGAGTTGTAGCACAAAGAGTATTAGGCCATTAAGAGGTTAAATTATGATATGGACAAAGCCGGTGAAGCTAGCAAGCTTCAACTAAATGAGTTAGAGGAGATAAGCATTGATGTGTATGAGAATGCCAAGATTTCAAAAGCCCGGATGAAACTAGCACATGATAAAATTATTCAACAGAAAGGGTTTCAATCGGGACAAAAACGTACTCCTCTATAACTCCCGGTTTCATCTATTTTTGAGTAAATTGCGGTCCCGATGGACTAGTCCATTCATTGTGAAAAGTGTATTCCCCCACGGAGCAGTAAAATTGGAAGATCCAAAAGAGGGGAACGCGTTCAAAGTCATTGGACAGTGCCTAAAGCTATATGTTGAGGCGTGCATAGAAGAGATCGACACCATCTGGTTGTCGAACCCCATTTACGGGGTAGAGTGAGCTTTAATTAAGAGGTCGTCGCACCCCCGACGCGTATGGGGTGAATTCTTGTGTATTATAGTTGTGCATAGGTAGACTAGTTAGAGTCCGTAGGTAGGTTACGAGAGGTCAGGGTTAGGATTAGGCACACCAACATGCACTTTGTGAGGGCGTTGAGGAAGTCCAAGTATGAGAATAAGTAAGAAAGTGTTTGGAAATTCGAGGGTGCTATAATTCCAGCATTCTGAGTGGAGAGATTTATATTCTGAGGTGAACCGAACCGAATCCCCTGTACCGTATCCGTTCGATTGAGATAAATCAAATAAAAAAAATCCCATCCCTGGATCGGTTCTACCCTGCATAGGATCGATTCAGTTTCTACAGCATTTACCTCTTCTCGAGATACCTCCCCTTCTCCAATCCCTTCATTTCCCTCCAATTGTCCCCTCCCTTCTTTCCCTCTTAATTCTTCCCCCAAACCCACCCCCACCTATAAATTCTACCTCTACTCTACCTTTCCTCCACACCTCCATCACATATTCCCTCTCTTAACCTGTCTCTCCCATTTCAACCACCCCCAAAATTTCCCATGGAAAATCCAGGTCTGCCCCCAAAATACACGTCTACCGAGGTCCATCCTAACGGTAACGGGGAATACCGCTCTCACATGGAGCGCCTTTGGTGTGAATTTTTTCAGCATATCCCGCCAGCTTCACATCGAGCGCGTCGTTAAGTGGAATGAGCTGCCCCGCTCGGTCACCCCTCTTTTCAGTCGGCGGGGGTGGACGCAATATCTCGAAGAACCCCACAATGTAGTGTGGACAGACGAGGTACGATCTTTTTATGGCTCTCTCGTCCGCACGGGTGAGTTTGATGGCTAAGCTTTTGTGGACGACCGCCCCATCCCTTTCTTCTTGGCTATTCTGTCCTAAAAACTTTCTTCCAAGGGAGTTCCAAACCCGGATGACTATGACTACCCCGTCAATGCCCCAATCATCCCGAAGCAGACATGCATCAACCGTCTTGCACCCAACGTGATTTGGGAAAGGGGCACCTTCCCAGTGGGATGCCTCAATGATAAGGCACGCATTACATTTCATATCGTTTGCGCCAACCTGTTTCAAAACTCTAATGACTCGGTGATGCACCCTCGCCAAGCCATCCTCGTCTACCACCTTTATGATCCCAACTTTACTATTAATCTATCCTGCGTATTCTACACCGATATTTTTTATGCGGCCCTGGAGCAAAAAGGTGCGATTCCCCTCCCATATGAACATCTCATCACCTCCATTCTTACCGATGCTGGTATCCAGCCTCCTCAAGCCTCTCCACACCTCCCAGAGCCCATTGGGCAAGCTTCACGCAATAGGAGCGCCAAGCAAAGGGCAGCCCCTTGAGCAGCACGAGACGTGGTTGATGTTAATGGAGACGAATATGATGACATCGCTGTTGAAGAGCACGAGGCTGAGGATGTCACGATGGGCGGGGCAGAGGATGACGAGTATGATGAAGAAGATGACTCAGATTTTGAGACACCTGGTACAGAATTTGATAGGCGCCTTTCGACGGTGGAAACCCGGTTTGACGGATTCCACACACAATATCAACGAGATCAAGAGGCCTACCGAAGGGATACAAGCATGATGCATCGTCTCCAAACTCACTTGTACGAACTCAACTTAGATGGACCCCCTCCAAGCCTCTTCTATGACCCGTATGACCCCATTTATGCTGTTACTGTTTGTGTTAGTTGGTTGTGTAGTCGTTGTTGTTTGCGTTTTGTTGGTTGTGTACTTCTCCCCTCTCCCTTGTAACACATGTTCTCCGTTATATAAAAGTTTGCATTTTCCATATTTGTTCATTTTATTTGTTCGCGCTTTTAATTCGCTTTGACTTAGATTTCAGTCCTTTTACTTGAGGACAATGCAAAAGTCTAAGTTGGGTGGGGCTCACAAGTGCGTCTTTCTAAAACTTCACAAATTCTAAAAAATGCCCAAAAATTTCAAAAAAAAAAAAAATTGAAAATTTTTGAAAAATCCAAAAATATCTTTTTTAGTAAGTTAAAAAAAATTAGAAGTCAAAATTTTCAAAAATATCATTAAAAATTTGGTTTAAAGTCTCAAATTGTAAAAACATAGTACACAAAGCCGAAATTGACCAAATATGGAAAATGAGCGAACGTATACGACTTAACGAATAAATGTGGAGATTAACAAACCCGGTGAGATTCGAACCTTTCATTATTTTGAGTTTATAAATCAATTCGAGTTAAATTGTTAACTAAAAGTTCGTTTCAGCATTTTAATAAGTCATCAAGGATTGCAATCCTTTCACTTTGATCGGTTATGGGAAACGTGTGTGAAGTTGCCTTGAAAACGTGCTAAGTAAATCTCTAAATTAAATTAATCTTGAAATGCATATAGTAACGCAATTAGTAATTGGGACAATGAAGTAGTCCCTCGTTTGTCACCCAAAAATGTTGGCCAGAAAAAGTTGTGAAAAATTATCTCTTTTGTAAACCAAAATTGACCCAAATAAAATTTTCCCTTTCGTTTGACAACCCGAAAAACCCCAAATTGGCCCGAAATTGTGGCGGTTGATAATCCCAAAAATTAAGTGCGGAAGGTGCATAAAACGGGGCAAGAAAAGATTATATCTGCTTAACAAAACTAGCAAGAAAAGAAAAGCGTTAAAAAAATAAAAAAAATAGAAAAAGAAGAAAAAAATAAGCAAAATCCCGAAAAAGCACAATGGACATCATAAAAGAATGTTCCAATTTTGACCTTCCCTACCATTTCCATTCCCATTCCCAATACACCTTTAACCCAAATAAGTCATAACCGAGTCTAAATTGCGAATTTGGTTACCGCATGGAGAGCTAAAACACAAAAAGATAAGAAGAGAGATTCTAAGTGTGAGTTAGAGGCGATGTTCCCGTTTCCATATAAACGTAATCCGTTGATGAGATCCATTTACCAAAAAAATTCGTCCTTCTATTTGGTGTGCGTGAACTTGGATCCAATGAATTTACTCTTATAAATCACGCATACTGAGAGAACATAGAATTCGAGTGATTCGTTTGTAAGATTATCCCGTGAGATTTTGAAATCAAAACGAATTTTCGGATAAGTAACGTAATAGTCAATCAGTGGAAATTCGCGGTTAAATTTCTGGCTTCGCACACACGCAGTATGATTTAAGACTCTTGAACATGAATTGATGATGACTACTTTTTGGAAAAGTTTGAACTATACACTTTTTAACTATTTTGATGTTTCTTTGAGTCTAAAAAATGAATTTTGTGGGTATATTCACTGCAAGCCCTCATGAGACACAACTCGTCCTACTAGGGTAACCTAGAGGTTTAAAGGCTTGTTGTAAATGCTAAATGCAATTGCTCGCCCGTGAAAGAGGTATTCTTTCCCATTTTAGAGTTGGACCATGTTTTGATTCTTTTACATTACTCAGGACGAGCAAAGTTCTAAGTCAGGGGGGTTTGATTAGGCCTAAATTCTTCCCATTTATCCCCGTAATTCGTAGGCTTTTATCGCTCCGCAAAGTGTAATTCGAGTGGTCTAGATTTGATAGTCGATTACCTTAGTTTTTAAAATTTAAAAACCATCTACTAAACTACCATGCAGTCCCAAACACAACATCAGTTAAGAACATTCAAGCAATAGACACAGGAATTTAACGTGGTAAAACCCTTAATCAAGGAAAACATCCATGGTGCCCTCTATGGCACAAAACAAAAAATTCACTAGAATAAAGAATCAAGTTACAGCAGTTAATCCAACACACAAGGATCCTAAATATAAGTTCAGAGTTATACCTACATGAGCTACTCCACTCCAAAGGTTTTTGACTAGAACTGATCCCTTCTTTGTTGCTTCTTTGCCTTTTCCTTGACTTCATTCTCTTTGAATTCTGACTCCAGCAACTCTCAAACAAACCACTGTGTCTAAGTGTTCGTGTGAGAAGTGCTTGTGAGGTGATGTATATACTAATATATGCAACTCACCCTATCAAAGAATTTATACAGACAATATCCTATAAATCAATAGGTTCTATATGACATGCAAGATCTGATTCAAACGATTTTATAAAATAATATTCAATACAAGATCAGATCTAGAAAAACAACTTTGCTTTTAAAAATAGCCAAGGTCCTATGTGTCTCGATTTATTTTTATACAATTTTATTTCACAAAATGTGAAATATGGATCAGGAGACTCAAACGCTCTTAAGGATCTGATTTGGCCTTGAAAACTTATAAGTTTATTTTTCAAAATCCTTAGAACCAGACGGATCTAAACTAAGAGATCCAAAAAGAGAAATTAGAAAATAGGTGTGTGATGTTCTCTTTAGAAAATCTCAAATTTCAATATGTGAAACTTGCAATTTTCTCAGGGATGAGTTCTGAGAGAGACTCAAATAGAAAGAAGTCTTCAACAGACGTCCAACCCTACCACCAAACTCATAGAAACCCTAGAATTGTTCTAACACTCAATATTTTGGTTTTTGGTAAATGATGTTTTAAGGTTAATGGTGCATGGGTTGAAGGGATTCTCTCAGAAGTGTTAGAGATCGAAGTTGGGTTAATATTCTTCTCTTTTTCTCTATTATTTTTTCCCTTCTCTCTTTTATTTTCTCTCTTGGACGAATTGATCAAAAGTCTCCAAATGTTGATACTCAGTCCTGTTTTATACTCAGTGAAGAAGGATCTTGAACATCGTTTGCAATCAAGGACTGAGATTTGGTCTACACGGGTTGACTTAAGATCTAATGGATTATAAACAAGCGGTGGAATACCGTAGTCTCATTGGCTGAAAGGTAAGCACTGAGATCATAACAAAACACATGCAGGCCGTTGATAAAACTCATCCAAGGGTTGAGATTGGTGATTCAGTTTGTGTCTGTGAGAAAACACAGATCTAACGCTCTAAATACCGACACGTGTAAGGTCCAGATTGAGATAAAATGCGTGTTTTGAAAATAAATACAAACACATCCTCAGGTCTCTAGAGATTTAACATTCTACCCAAGCTAACTTTGAAGCAATAAAAGACTTTATAAAATTCAATTTATATCCCCAACACTTTTAAACCAAGATTTAATTAATTCAAAATTATATAAAATGTTTTAAAATTTTTGTAAATGAATTAAATTGATTTTTAGAAAGGCTTAAAGTGTTTTAAAAACCACCAATGCAAATAGGAATAAAATATTATGCAGTGAGAGTGTCCTATAATGGTTTAAAGGATATAATTAACTTCCATATGTTGTTCTTAAGGATTTCTTAGACTGGCTTGCATCTTCTTCTTGAACCTTTGGGATATGGATCTACTTAATAAAAGCTAACCCACTTTGTCTCAATATCCAAACTAGTTGGAACTCCTATATAATATAGACTCAAGTAAGTCCATTATATAATGTGTTCTCAATGTATAAATGTATACAAATCATATATATAACTATAATAGTTTCATTCTCAACAAATATGAAGATTAAACTCTGAATTTTAATCTCCCATTTTCTCTTTCTAGCACAAGCTCTTCAATCAAAGGTGTGATTTGATTGTGTATGAAGTATTCCTCTCTATTTTCGCTTAAATAAAGAGGACATTTTTTAGTCATAGATCCTTCTCATTCTTAATGTCTCGAGGATAGTGATAAGAACATATTTACAATCCATGGAATGCTTTTCATTTTTCTGTGCAAGTTACATCTAACATGTTTAATCATTGTCATTATTCTCCTTTGTTTATAAAAGTGATACCTAGTAAGATTTATCCATATCATCCGTATAATTTTTCGTTAATGACACATCCTCCTTCTTATTATCTAATCAAATTCTAAGAACACCCTGTTTTAGTCAGCTTTACATAAAATGGCTACATATACCTCAGTTACTTATTATACTACTTTTGTAGGGGATATCAGTCCTACAGTAATGCTAAATACCAATTTGACCCCAGATATAAGTGAAGTATAAAATTAACGTGCAGTTTTACATGGCTTAATGGGTCGGATTGTCTATATCCACATAGAAGGGATAAAATAGCTTTATTAATGGAAGAAACATAAGAAGATGACTTGGAGTGCTAGGGTTGCAAACTGAGAGTCCAAGTATTGGATACAAGAGTGTGTTAACCGACCCCCCAAGTCATTAGGATCATTACAATTTATAAATGCAAGTGTCCTAGGGTTATAGGTCTTTTTCATTGTGATTGGTAATTATATTTGTTGTTGTAGAATAAAGTTAAATCTATATCCGACCATATCCAATCGTTATCTCCTTTTATTCTCCCTCAGTTAGTATATTATCTCTGAAAAACATGTTCGTTATAGTTATCTTGCTGCCATATGTCATGTCATATGGCTTTATCATTTTATAGTCCCTTCAATTTCCCCCATAATTGGGGTGGTTGGTCTTTAAGGATGATCGATCCAAATATGCCTCGTTGAATCATCCATGTTTGACGAGACATTTATCATTAGTTGCCTATTAGTTACAATGCCTCCCAATTATTCTTGATGGTAGCGTAATCATTGTAATGACACATCTAATCCCTGTGTTTAGGGTTTTGTGTGTTTTATATTTACTTCCTTATGTAATCATTACACGTGACTTGGGGAAAGAGAATGAAGCTCTCTTTCCAAGAGAGTCCTCACTTAAGTTTCTCTTTAATGGTAAAGGGTATAAATGACTGCTTATAATCATTTACTTGAGCTATAAGGATATGAAACCTTCCATTTCCATTTCTCTCACTAAGTTGTAGATAATTTACTGCCTATCTTCTTTTTCATCTTTTTTATTTGATCTGTATTCCTCTTATCCATGTTTAGGCATTTGAGGAAGTATTAAGTGACCTCAAAAAACAATTTTGAGGCTTTTTGTAAAGTATTTTATACCTATCAATGTCAAAATATGGACTTCCCCAGATAATAAGGGTTTTTATGAAATCAACGGTGAGGTTTCTTTTATAAAAGTGTCCATAATAAGGGGTAGTTCATTTCCTCATTTACCCATTACTAGTAAAAGTAATCTACATTTATAGAATACTTCCAATCTAAGAAAATGAAAGTTTCTTTTGGATTGTAATGGTGATGGTTGTCATCAACCAGATCTGTGGGACTAATCTGGGCTTGAATGAGATCAGGTATTGCGATGACTCGAGGACTTCTCCCGACTTTAGTATATACCACTTTCATGGAAGAGAGAAGTCATGTAATTTGGTGACTTGGCTTCCCAAATCACAAAAAGACATTGATATATATGTCTTGGTGTTTTCTGAGCTCTTTTATAGTGAGGGTTACACAGGCCTTCATGTACTCATAAAGGAAGGGAATTCTAGTAGGATTTTTATCGCTACATTATTTTTGGATTTTGTTTTATTTTTCATTAATATTTTTTTATTTTTTTCACGAAATCCTTAATACAAGAGAAAAAAGAATTAACAGTTTCATCAGAAAGGCATAAGATAATACTTTGTAAAAGTCACTCTCAAATAGGCTTCTCCTTTTCGCCCTCTACCCAAAATCGTTGAGTGACTCCATATCTCATTTGTAAAAGGTTGAAAGTCACCACATCTTTCAAAGCCGTTCCCACTCCCTTATGGTTTGGAGATTTGGATTGTCATTCCGCTCTTTGGGACCCAAAGTTCGAGATGCACACCTTGGATATCTTCAAAAAGTTTGGGTACGAAAAACTCCACTCGGTATTAGACCTCATTGGAGATCATCTAATGTACTTCTTGGCTACTAAGTAACCATTACATCATCCAAGAATTTCATAACTATCCCATAGGTTATTATTGTCAATTATATGGTGGTTAGTGACTCTTAAATTGTAGAAGTTACCCTTGTGCTCAACGTAGTGGCAAGAGGGTGTACATTGTGATGTGTTTTCACCACTTACATAATTTCCACTAACTCTAAGGAGGATGAATTAAACCAACAACAAGAAGATCTTCTCTTTGATGGCTTCAACCCATTCTTGTCATGTGAAGGGTTTGGCACATCAGGATGTATTTGAGAAGAGATAGAAGAGGAATAAGGAAGAGAGGAAGGGGATTTTGTTTTCCACTTGTTCCTAACAATCTTTAAGATTTGAGTGGCCGACCAAGACTAACTGTTGATATTTTTACTGCCTGGGTAAATTTAAGAAAGTAGGGAGATTAAGCCAACCAGAACCCTTAGGTGCAACTAACGCCAAAAAGAGGATAATATTGACCAAGGATAAGGAGAACTAAGATAAGGATAAAGAGAATAAAACAGAGAGGGATAAAGAGGTTGAATATACTATAAGGAGGAAGACTAAAAAAACTCATCCCTCCACTCAATCTGGAGGAAATAACCATCCTTTAGTTAGTTCCACGCATCAGCGGACTCCATCATAGCCATATACATCTAAGATTCAATCCACGGGAGATCAACTTCGTGGAGGGCAAGGAGTCTATAAACATTAATGACTCAGTGTACCAAAATGTCGAGGTCAGCTATTCAGTGTCTCAATTCTCCATATTACCTAGGGACATGGTGACTTTAAGGAAATTTTCTATGGAACTGCTTCACAAGTAAGGGTTTTGATATTCTATTTTGGTAAGTTATCTTTTAATTTTATTTGTGCTAGTTTATGGTTTCGTTTTAATGCCAATTTTTCTTCTTTCCCTTACTTTTCAAGCCATGTAGGTGAGGCATAAGAAAACCACCAGATCCGAACACTTGATGAAGAGAAATGAAGTTCTTCATGACCAAGACAACATCATGAAGAACGATATAACTGAAAAAATAATAGGATTGTCAAACAGGATGGCTTGCTGAATAATGAGATCGCTTATAAATAAAAGTGGTACAAGAAGCTAACCTTTTCCAGTTAGACTTCAATAAGGTTGGAACTGAGTTGGCTACACTGAGGAAGGCTTTTTCCCAAAAGAAATTCGAGAATTTAATTCTTCAGAGGCAGAAGAGGTCCCTTTAGGACGGTCAAGAAGCTGACCAAGAGAAGTAGTTTGACAAAGGCTTCGAAGCCGGTGTCCAAGAGGTTGTTGCGCAAATTGACTATCATAATATGGTTGCCTTAAACGGTGGGTGGCTTGTTGGTATTCAAAAGGGAAATCTCTGAAAAAATAATACCACTTAAGTTGTTTAAAAGGTTTGAGACAATTTAAATGGCTCTAACAGTTTTTTTGAGAAACTCCTTTTTTTACAAAATAAATACTAACACAAGATGTGTATAAAAGGTTATGAACGAGATATTTCAATTAGGTGACCAAGTTTTGAAAAACAAAACTAAATAAATTCTAAATCAGCACGCAATCAGAAGGGGATGCGAGGAAGATTAAACATGCAAGAACATGAGATTTTAACGTGGTAAAACCCCACCCAATTGGGGAAACATCCACGAAGGTCTCTACATCTCAAAAGCAAAATCCACTAAAATAGAGTAAACAAATTACAAGCTATATAACAAACTAAACACACAATCAGACCTAATCTAAGTCAAGAATTTTTACCAACTTTATTAGGTAATTCTGGATTCTCTGAAGGCTCTGATGTTGTAGTTGTTCTCCCAGCTTTGTAACTCCTCCTCATTTAGCTTTACGTCAACTCTAAAAGTCAAGAATCTCTCTACCAACACTTCTTTAGTGTTGTAGTGTGAAAAGTGTAAGTGGTGAAGTGCATAACACATGCATGCAACACACATACACACACACACACACACTTATACAAACAAATTTTCCTACAAATTATAGATATTGTCTAATATGAATATGGATTTCTGTATCTCAGTTTGTTGAAAATGTAAGACTTCTGATCTTTATTCTGTACCACAGATCGAGTAGCAACCTTGCTTTTTTAAAATAGCCAAGGTCCTATATGCTTTCTTTTTATTTATATACACTTCTATTTCACAAAATGTGAAATATGAACTTTGAAAGCAAAAATGTCTCAAGATCTTCAACTAGATAGAAGTCAGTTTTTCTCAAAACTAGAAACAGAAAAAATATTTGTTGTTAAAAGGTTTTAAAAGAACATTTAAGTATAAAACAACCAATAAACAAGGATTTCTTGAAAAAGAAATTAAACCTAAAGAGATTTAAGTGGTTTAAATTTACTAAAATCAGATCTTTGCTTTTTATGAAAGATAAATCAAGATCCAATAACATGACTATATTGGAAAGGAGACTGAAGTGGAATGAATCTTCAAAAGAGGACGAACACACAAACACTCAAGGTAAATTTTCTGAAGAAAATTGGCTTGGGTTTGGTTTTGGTTTTTCAATTTGTCTATTTTTTCTTTCTTCTCTTTCTCTCTTCTCTCTTTTTTCTCTCAACTCTCAACTGATCCAAAGATTGTAAACGTATAACTAAGGTCATCTATTTATAGTAGAGGTTGGAAGGTCCTGGGATCTCTGGGCAAAACAACGGTTGAGATTAACTATGGCTGATCGATGTAAATCTAATGGCTTACACTGCACATCAATTAAATGACATCTGATTGGCCAAAAAGGTTGAGACTTGGATTGTTAAAAACAACATGCAGACCATAGATAAAATAGATCCAAGGGCTGGTAATGGTTCTCAGGAATGTGAGAGTAAGAAAACACAATCTGGGCCGTTGTGGATGCAAAATGTGTGTGGCTCAGATGGGTTAAAAAACGCATGTTTTTGAAGTTTGAACAATTCCATTTTGTAAGGACATAAATTTCTAATTGAGTCCTTTGTAGTTTTGGCTCAATACCGAACAAAAACGTTTGAGTCATAGGATAGAGTATATTGATCATACTTCAAACCTATAATGTGTGTGTGGAAGACGTAGCGGCCAAGTATATATAGCTTCATCAAAATGTCGAGTTTAAGTGCCTCGTTTATACGTCCTCAATAGTGGTTCCATGCTCCCAAGGTATGAATGCATTAATATATATATAGGAGCTTGGAACATGTTTAAATGGGTGTTAGGTTTTAAAACTGTGTTTTGTTTTCAAAAATGGTTTCTATTAAAACTTATATATAAAGTATATAATGTTTCTGGGCTAAAATTGAAATTTTAGAACTTTTTGTAAGTTCGTTCGAAGTGTCGTTCGAACCACAAGTCGTTCGAACGAGATTGCCAATGACTTCCCATATTGACCACTGGAACTTTGTTAGAAGACTCGTTCGAACGAGATATTGTTCAAACGAAATGTCGTTCGAACGAGATTTCAGGCGGGAATTTTTTTGGCATTTTTTTGCAGTTTTTCCCCATGATTTCCACTTGTTTCTCCACTAACTTTCTTCAGAACTTATAATGTGCGGGAACAACTTTTTCTAACTAAAGTTTTTCATAACTTACTACCTTTTAGAGAGTGTTTGAGAGCAAAATTCAATATAGAAAAGTTCATGTTTTGAGTGATTAATTTTCAAAGAAAAATTCATTTACCACTCTAGTTTACACCCATATTTTTTTCTTCCAAGTTCATATATACATATACTTTTCTTGGAGCATTTTGGCACCGATTTATCTCTACCGTTTGAAGAGAAGTTTGGGTTTTCTTCTACATACCATAAAGAAGAAGAGTTCATTTTTCTGCGGCATTCTCATGTGGTAAAAGACACCACGTGTGGTTGACGGTGTACCTATTGTCCGATTGGTGAGTCCAAGATCGCGGTGGAGCACCGTGGTTATCCGCTAGGAAGAGGTGGTTATAATAAGACGCGTCAAGTCTTGAGAGGGTTCGAGTTGAGGAAGTAAGTCATCTGTCTTGTAAATATAAATTTCGTACTTAGTGGATTTGAGGCTAGGGCCGTCCGAGGTTTTTTCTCGTTGTGGGTTTTTCCTCGTACATCGCGGCGTAGTGGATTAATTGTTATTTTATCTTTTGCCATATCACCTAGAATGCATGCTTAGGTAACTTAATTAAATTTTAAATTAATTTAATCACTACTTGTTTAATTTGGTGCTAATTAAATATTGGGTAATGTTTCGTTAATTTAATAAGTCATTTAATTTAATTTGATAAAATTTAGTTTAGCCTAACTTGGTAAAATTGAAAAATATGACTTAGGCAAATTCTCTAGGACTTGGTTTGAATTAATTGTGTTTAAGTGAAATTAACATAAGTGTGTGTGTTAATTATTTTCACTCGGTTTAATTTTAATTTGTTAAGAAATTAAAATTTATTTTAAGTGGAACCATCACTCTTCACTTCCGCAACTATTTAATAAGCAAATTGATTTCAAAGTATAAGAAGACTTTTGATTTTTTAAAGAATTGGGGGCTCCCGCTTAAAAAATTGGTATCAGAGAAAAAAACGATAATTTGCTTTGTTAAAGATCTTTTAACTATTTTTGGCTAAAATGGAATTTCCCCCATTTTCAAAATTTCCTATTTTCGATGGTTCTAATTACGCGTATTGGAAAGCGCGTATGAAATTGGCACTGAAATCTATCGATGAAAGGGTTTGGATGTCTATAGTTAACGGGTGGTCTCCACCAACTCATTTACTTGAAAATGAACGTGTTCTCGAACCGGCCGATAGATGGACTGAGAATGAGTTTAAACTTTCAAATTTTAATTCCCGTGGTTTAAATGCCTTGTTTAGCGATGTCACACCGGATGAATTCCGACGTATTATGACGTGTGAGACAGCTAAATAAGCGTGGGATATTTTGCAACTCACTCATGAGGGTACACGTGTCGTTAAAGCTTCGAAACTCCAAAACCTCACCACTCAATTTGAAACCATCAAAATGAACGATAAAGAAACTTTTGATGAATTTTATGCTAGACTTTTCGATATTGTTAATTCATCTTTAAACTTGGGAGATAAAATACCCGACAACCGAGTAGTAAAGAAAATTTTAAGGTCCCTACCCGATAAATTTATTCCAAAAATGACCGTTTTAAATTATTTACCAACTTTAGCCTCTATGGAATTAGAAGAGCTCGTAGGTGATTTACAAACCTATGAACTAGACATGTTTCCCTCTAAAACTGAAAATAAAATAGAAAAGGGCGTTGGTTTAAAAGCCCGAAAAGAGGTCAAACAAGTAGTAGAGAGCAAGAGTGATAGTGACTCGGAGGACATGGGCTTGTTTGCTTGGAAATTTAGAAAATTTCTTAAATTTAACAAAGATAAATTTAAAAATGATTTTAAGAAATTTGAAACTTCTAAGCATGACAAAGTCGAGAGGATACCTAAAACTATTAATGAAAATTTAAATAGGGACGAGTCGAATAAGTGTTTTGGTTGTGAGGGTTATGGCCATAGGGCTTCTGAGTGCCCCATTAAACTAAGGAGAGAGGGTAAGCGACCCATTTCATATAATGCGACTCTTAGTGATAGTGATAAGGAAGAGGGACCCGATTCCCCCACTAAGCCCAACTTTGTGGCTTTTATGGCTAGTCATGTGAGTGATAGTGAGAACTCATCGATTGATGAAACTTTGACACATGACACTTCCAAGGTCATAGTTTATGAATCCCCTGTTTTTTATGGCAGTTAGAGTGAACAAGAGAGAGAGAGTGAAAATGACGAGGTTGATGTGAGTGAGCTTCAAGTTGCTTTCCAAGAATTATTTGATGAATCCATTAAACTAAAAAGAGCTAATTTGAAGTTAGAAGCTAGTTTAAGAGAGCGTGTCAAGGTCGTTGATGAGAGTGCGTTAATAGAAGACCTAAGGACACGTGAGAGAGCTCTTCGAGAGAAGCTTGGATATGTAGAAGGCGAGAGAGATAGCCTTAGAGGTTTAATGGAATCGTTGAAAAAGGATCTTCTCGAGTTCGAAGAGAGAAATGTTTTATTAGAGTCTAACATCCTAGAATTAGAAAATAAACTAAAAGACTCTAGTAATGTCAAATTTGATTTGGAGTGTCGTTCGGAAACATTAGATAAAATATTAGGAACGGTCCAAATTAAAAATGGCACTTGTGGTTTAGGCTTCAATACTTGTAATGAATCTATTCATAAATCCAAAACCAATGTTTTAGGAGAATCTACTAGGAAAGCCTTTAGAGATCATTCCTTAGGTACCAAATTTTGACGTAATTTTACTTGTACACATTGTGGTCGAAAAGGGCATCTTAGGAAATTTTGTTTTGATCTTAAACGAATTCCTAAAAAATCCCAACGTAAAGAAACCAAGGTAACTAAAATTCCTACACCCCAAGATAGTCATTCTTCATTAATTTGGGTTAGAAAATCCGACTTTGTTACCTTATAAAATAGGACGTTTGATTCTCATTTACTTTCACATGCTTCCTCCCTTGCTAAATCTAAAGGATGAATGTGTTAGTGTTTGCATACTTTAGCTTTTGTGCTTCAAGCTATATCACCCATGCTAAATGTATGCTTATTTAATGATTTTCTAGTCATTGCTTCATCACATACCTCATGCTAGAATAATGATTTTTGTTTATCTTTTGTATTATATTTCTTTCATTTTTATTTGCATTAAATGAAAAATACAAAAATATTTTTTTATCATTTGTGTTTTTACCTTGTTAGTTATTTAGGCTTAATGAAAAATACAAATGAATTTTTGTTTGTCTTTTGAGTAAATTTTTTTGGTTAAAAAGTTCAAAAACTAAAAAAAAAATTATTTTGTGTGTATTTTGGTTTGACACACTTTAAGTGACATATACTTGTGTTTGAATCCCTCCTTTAACGCTCCCATGTGGCTAGAACTTTTGGTTTAGATTGACAATCCTTAAAATGTTATTTACCATATTTTTATGGAGTAGTTGGATTTTGTATTGATTAAATGGATTCTATTTTTATATGCCTCTATTCACACATGCACGAGCTCTTTTGAAATTTTAATGTCACATGTTATATTTGAGCTTTGTGAGGTGTTCCCCTACCAATCTAGTCATCTACATATTTGTGACCTAGGAGGACTAGTGCATGTCAAAATCCGTTGCACGTGAGTTTGTGAGATATAAAAATGATATATAAATGTGCACGGGGAAGGGCTCCGAAAGGAATAATAATCATTTGCGATTATAAGCCACCGTTTGAAATGGGCCTAAAAGAAATACGTGGTCCAAAGGCCTAAAAATAGAAAATATGGCATTAAAAAGAAAAATAATTTCCAAGGCCTATGTTTGATTGATATATTCATTCAAAATTAATATAAATTCTTATTGAGGGAGATTGGATGGTATATCAAAGGTTTGCACAATGTCCGTTTATCCTAGTGGTCTTTGTTGTCATGACTCTATGTGGTTTGTAGAATCATCAAAACTCTAGGCTTGTATACATCGTGTATGTTTGTTCATTGAGTTCACTCTATATTGTCACATGAGGTTATATTCAAATGTGATGAAGTTTGCAATCAATTGAGAACTCCGTGAACATATTTTTAAGTGATTGGGTTTAAATTTAATCGTTACTTGTTCACACCCCAACACTTCCGTTTCCATATGACACATTTTTGCCATACGAGTGTGAAAGACTCCTATTATATTTTGTGTGTGTCATTTGTGTGTCTATATCTATATATGTGTACTTGAGTCTATTAGATATATATTATGTATACATATATATGATATTTTGTTTATGACATTGCCATGTTTAATTAATCCATTTATGCTTTAATTCATAATCAATACCTTGTTTGTTGTGTTATTTTGTTTGATATCACATGCTTAGAATCTTATTTGTCTATTTGGTATCATTTGTTTTCACATCATAGTTGGTATTCATTTGTATGGATTAGTTATGATTTTATTCCCCATGTGCGCTAATGTTCTCATCAATTTATGCACAATTGCATGTTTTAGCTTGTTATCCCATTCTATTTATCCCTTGCTTATTTTAGATAAGTTCTTTGTCTATTCTTGAACAAAAAGGGGGAGAATGATAGGAGGAGAAATGGTATCTAATCCTATTATAATCGTATCTTAGTTTGGGGGAGATTTAACTTAGGGGGAGTCACTATCTTCTTAGGTTGATCATAGTTGATAAAGAGGAGAATTAAGTTAGGGGGAGTATTTATTTTCATTGCATTAAATACTTTGATATTCCCTATGCGTTTGATAGTTTGCTTAAGTGTGCAGGAATTCTACTAAAGCGGCAACCTTCGAGTGGCAAAGCGTTTAATTCTAAATTGGTATTCGAGTCAAGCATTGTACTCTTTATTTTGGGTGGGATGTTTTTGAGTCTAGTGAGCTTGACGGCCCTTTAGGATTTTTGTTTGTTTTGGTCCCGGAATAGCCAAAGGGGGAGATTTGTAAGGACACAAATTTCCAATTGAGTCCTTTGTAGTTTTGGCTCAATTTCGGACAAAAACGTTTGAGTCCTAGGATAGAGTATATTGATCATCATTCAAGCCTATGACGTGTGTGTTGAAGACGTAGCGGCCAAGTATATAAAGCTTTATCAAAATGCCGAGTTTAAGTACCTCGTTTCTACATCATCAATAGTGGTTCCATGCTCCCAAGGTATGAATGCTTTAATATATATATATAGGAGCTTGGAACATGTTTAAATGGGTGTTAGGTTTTAAAACTGCGTTTCGTTTTCAGAAATGGTTTCTATTAAAACTTATATATAAAGTATATAATGTTTCTGGGCTAAAAATGAAATTTTAGAACTTTTTGTAAGTTCGTTCGAAGTGTCGTTCGAACGAGATTGTCGTTCGAACCACAAGTCATTCGAACGAGATTGGCAACGACTTCCCATATTGACCACTGGAACTTCGTTTGAAATGTCGTTCGAACGAGATGGCTGTTCGAACGATATTTCCAACGAGCTTCTAACGAGTTCACACTGGAAATTCGTTATAAGACTCGTTCGAACGAGATGTCATTCGAACGAGATGTCGTTCGAACGAGATTTCAGGCGGGAATTTTTTTTGGCAGTTTTTAGCAGTTTTTCCCCATGATTCCCACTTGTTTATCCACTGACTTTCTTCAGAACTTATAATGTGCGGGAACAACTTTTTCTAACTAAACTTTTCATAACTTACTACCTTTTAAAGAGTGTTTGAGAGAAAAATTCAATAGAGAAAAAGTTCATGTTTTGAGTGATTAATTTTCAAAGAAAAATTCATTTACCACTCTAGTTTACACCCATATTTGTTTCTTCCAAGTTCATATATACATATACTTTGCTTGGAGCATTTTGGCACCGGTTTATCTCTACCTTTTGAAGAGAAGTTTGGGTTTTATTCTACATCCCATAAAGAAGAAGAGTTCGTTTTGCTGCGGCATTCTCATGTGGTAAAAGACACCACGTGTGGTTGACGGTGTACCTATTGTCCAATTGGTGAGTCCAAGATCGCGGGGGAGTTCCGTGGTTATCCGCTAGGAAGAGGTGGTTACAAGAAGACGCGTCAAGGCTTTAGAGGGTTCGAGTTGAGGAAGTAAGTCATCTATCTTGTAAATGTAAATTCCGTACTTAGTGGATTTGAGGCTAGGGCCGTCCGAGGTTTTTTCCCGTTGTGGGTTTTTCCTCGTACATCGCGGCGTAGTGGATTAATTGTTATTTTATCTTTTGCCATATCACCTAGAACGCATGCTTAGGTAACTTAATTACATTTTAAATTAATTTAATCACTACTTGTTTAATTTGGTGCTAATTAAATATTGGGTAATGTTTTGTTAATTTAATTCAAGTCATTTAATTTAATTTGATAAAATTTAGTTTGGCCTAACTTGGTAAAATTGAAAAATATGACTTGGGAAAATTCTCAAGGACTTGGTTTGAATTAATTGTGTTTAAGTGAAATTAACATAAGTGTGTATGTTAATTCTTTTCACTCGGTTTAATTTTAATTTGTTAAGAAATTAAAATTTGTTTTAAGTGGAACCATCACTCTTCGCTTCCGCATCTATTTAATAAGGAAATTGATTTCAAAGTATAAAAAGTCTTTTGTCTTTAAAAATCGGGGCCTTCACATTTTGTACCACACATCTCTCTGTTGCTTTCGAATTCTACCCAACCAAGTTTTTAGGAGATAAAAGTATTTACAAATAGACCCAAAACATTTTAAAACCAATTTTTAAATGTTTTAAAAATGTTTATAAATTCCTATTTTTTTTTAAAAATCCCAAAAATTATTAGAAAATTATTTTAATAGGATTTCACACACCTAAATTAATATGAATGCAACATGGAAATTCAATCCTAGGTACTATGCTAGTATTGTACCTTTGAGACTAATAGAGGAAATATACTGTAGAGTCTGAGGGTTTTTGGTAAACTAGGGTATGGCTCAAATTTGTCACTATTTCCAAACTAGACAAGCGCCTATATAATATAGACTTAAGTAAGTCAAAGATATAGGGTTCTTCAATCTCCCAGAGAACGACCCAGCGCATGTCGAACATCCCCTTTGTAGAAGGCCATTATAGGTGATGTTGATACCAAATTTAATCTGCTGACGTGGACCAATCATACGAAGACACCTGGCTATCTACATGGCAACAACAGACCTTTCCGAGGAACTCACAGGCTCCGAGGAATAGACCTCTCCGAGGAATTCACATGCTCCGAGGAACATACCTCTCCGAGGAACTCATAGGCTCCGAGGAACATACCTTTCCGAGGAACTCTTGAATACCAGGAAGATCAACATACCCGAGTTACTCAGACGGTCCGAGCTGCATCTCGGCCACAGCATTGATTGCCAGATAACGAACAGTCCAACTGGTTCATTAAATGATTATCCTTGACGCACAAGTCTAAGGGCATTAAATGTATTACCCTTTCATATGTATATCATTTAATGTATCGACCCTTTCATGTACAGCCTCAAGGCTATAAATACCTTGTATCACCCTCATTCAAGGGGACCGGAATTTCTTGAGAGAACTTGTAATCAAGAATTCCACAAACACTCAGCAATAACATAACAGTGGACGTAGGCTTTATTCCTAGCCGAACCACTTTAAAAATCTTTGTCTTATTTATTTATCTGTGATTGAATAATTAGAGCGATCTAGTTTTTTACATCAACAGGTGAAGGCTAAGATTCTCTGGCATCCAACCAGGAGGTTATCCAGTCATTCATTGAACGTGTTGCTCCTTTTGAGTTGACCAAGCAAGTATACGATGTTACTGCTATCTAGGGGGTCCCCTAGTTGCCTTAGATTTTTGTTCTTTTTTAATTTGATTGTAAGACATTTTGGCTATTTCGTATAGGCCTTGTTCCATTATTTTTCAAGTTAATGAGAGTTTATTTTTTGTTATTTGCCTTTCATTATCATTATTATATCTCATAATTAATTTAACAGTTAAATGTTATAATTAGTAGTTGGTGAAATTGTAAGTTAACCTTATTAATTAACGTAACTAGTAGTTGATGAAATTGGAACCTGTGTCCGACTTCACTGACTTGTAAGTTTAATCAAAGGGACAATTACTAACCAATATGTTTTACTAAAACTTGGAAGTTAAAATTCGTATTTAACTTATCCAATAGTTGGTGAAATTGGGATATGTTACCGCCTTCACGAAATTGTCAATTAAAATAATATGTCAATTTACTAAACAACTTGTTTGACTCAAAATTGCAAGTTTAAATTCTTATACAACTTATCCTAAAGATTGCACCACTTTTAACAAGTGGAGTTTACGTAAGATCTTAGGTGACTGCCATTTTTTAAGTCGTACCACCCATTTTTAGGTGGGTTTGTGTCTATTATAGGTCGACCAACCTAAGTAGGGTTGTACCACCATTTTCAAATCGATTTTTTGGCAAATCATTGGCGACGACTTGTTCTAAGTCATACGTCCCATTCTTAGGTGGGCTTGTGCCTATTCTAGGCCGACCAAATCAAGTTGGGTTTACCACTTTTTTCAAGTCGGTTTTATGAAAAAATTTATACGACCGACTTATTCTAGGCCCTACCACCCATTCTAAGGATGGTTTATACCCATTATAGGTCGACCACCCAAGTTTGGTTGTATCATTATTTTCACGTGGGTTTGTTTGCCAAATATTAGATAAACGACTTGTTCTAAGTCGTACCACCCATTCTTAGGTGGGCTTATGCCTTACCAATGCCAACCAATTTAAATTGGGTTATATAACTTTTTTCAAGTGGGTTTTGTGATGGAGTTCAATCTTGGAGGTACAATCATATCAAATAAATGTATTTATTGATGTGAATCACCTTTATTGAACATAAGCCATTTGCAAAAATTAATCTGTCTACTTAATGATAATATTTCCTAAGGTTCATGGAATTCCACGTCCTAGGTATTGTTGTGCCATCCCACTCTTCTACGTGGTATGATCCACTTCCTCCCTTTAAGACTATTCTACATGGACCTTGCCAATTTAGTGCCAATTTCCCATCGGAGGGCTTCTTATTATTTAAAAGAAATTTCTTGAATACTAGATTGTCGATCTAAAAATCTTTGACTTTGACCTTCCTATTATGCTATTTGGGGAGCTCTAGCTGATATGCTGCAAGCTGAATGAGACTTTGTTATCTTTGTTCCCTTACTAAGTCAAGGTCATGAGTCATACGGTCATCGCTGTGTTCGTTATTAAAGATATCAGTCCATAGAGTTACTAGACCAATTTCCTAAGGGATGAAAACTTCCATTTCGTATGATAAGGAGTATAAGGTTTCTCATGTTAATAGTTTGGTAGTTGCTCAATAGTCTCAGAGGATATAAGGGAGTTAATACTCATCCTCCCTTCGTATTTTGTAGTCGTCATTTGACCCCAGCGAGGGTCTTGTTGGTGATCTATACTTGCCCATTACACCGTGGGAAGACCACTGAGCATCGTAAATTTGGATTCCAAATTCTGAATAAATGTCTTTGAAGATGTCATTTTCAATTTGGGTTCCATTGTTCGTCACCAAAGCTCCAAGAATAGAAAATTTGGTGATAATGTTCCTCAACACAAATTTTCTGGCCTCAGTCTCTTTGATGTGGTCCCTATATTGATCATGCCCCACTAAGCAAAAGGCCATAGACTTGTGAGAGGGTTGAGATCATCGGTTATCTGTTTGATGATATGAGAAAATTCTTGGCACTTAACACATTTGCAAACGAATTAAATAGATCCCTTTTACATAGAAAGGAAACCAGTAGCAATAAGATATCACCTTGTAGGAAATTGAACTTCTAGTTGTGCGAGCTCTACAACTACCGTTGCACATTTATTTGAGAATGCCTTCCACTTGATCCGGTGGAAGAAGGACCGTGAACAATCATTAGTAAAGTTATCCATCAGAGTTGATGCAAAACCTTGTTGACTGGATCTTCACCTTGTGAATTTATTTACCATCCTAAGTTAAGTCTCCATTCTTTAGATATGTGATGATGGGGTCCATCCAATAAAGGATTTATTTGGCCTACATGACTTAGGGTAACCTTTGGATCGTGGATGCTTGGTTGGTTGACGTACTCAATTTTATTCATCCTTTTAAAATCAATGTTAATTACTGATTTCAATGTAGGTAAGGAGCCAACATGATTATTACAGATCCTCTAGACACCGATATGAAAGCTTTTAGGATTCTTCTTTCATTGTCCCGGTAAATGATCATTCTTGGGTCTTTGGCTTCATATTCTCTACCGAGTTGATTGGTGATTAGATGTGGATTGGAATGTATATAAATGTCTTATTCTCTCATGGTAATTTTCATTTGTAGACCAAGTATCATGGCCTCATATTCTTCTTTAGTACTGGATTCCTTGCATCCAGGACAAACTGTTTGCTCGATAGGGCACCCTTATAAGGTGACCAAGTAAATTCCCATGTTAGTTCATTATTCATTAGATTGTCCATTTATGAACATTCTCCACTTGTTCTCTTGATTTTCCTATTACAAACTGAGCATATCTAAAATGGGATTGGGCTGAACCGACTCTCCTTATGGGTGGTTGAGAACTCAACGATGAACGAGGATAGAACCTACCCCTTAGTGGTTATTCGGGGCTCATAAATGATGTCAAATTGTACTAACTCCAGTAATTACTTGGTCATAATATTAGACATATATGCTTTCTTCAGAACTTTTATGAGAGGAAAATAAGTTAGGATGACCATAGTGCAAGTGTCAACGTAATGGCACAACTTCTTTGAAGATTTCACTAGTGTCAGTGCTAATTTCTTGATGGGCATGTATATCCTTTATGAGTCAAGGAGAAAATGACTAAAGTTATAGATGGACAGTTCTAATTTTCTATGGGCATGTTTCTCGAGAGGCTTGTATATCCTGTATGTCTTGAACATCCTTTATTTGGTCTAAATTGGCTTCAATCCATTTTCACATTACCAGATTTCCCACAAACCTACTGGAACTGACTCTGAAAGCACACTTAGAGGTGTCTAACTTCATTCTAGCATACTTAAGGATTTTGAAGGTGTTGGAAAGATCTCTAATGTCTTCATCTACATATCTTCTTTGAAGAGAATATCATCAATGTAAACCTCTATGGTTGAACCAATCAACTTCTTAAACATCTTAGTCATGAGACATTTTTGTATCTCCTCTCCATTTTTGAAGCAAAATGGAATGACTTTGTACTTGTAAAGACCTAGAGTTATTATGATGGAGGCCTTCTCTTGATAAGGGTCAAACAGAGGTATCTGATGATAGTCAGCGTAAGCATTCATTAAGCTCATGCATTGATGATCTGTTGTGAATTTTATGACTTAATCAATTCTAAGGGAGATGAAATTTATCCTTGAGTTAGGCCTTGTTAAGGCCTGTCAAGTAAACACAATGCTCCATTTTACGCACTTCTTTCTAACCATGATAGTGTGGGAGATCCAATTCATAAATTGAATATCTCTGACGGAGTTGACATCAAGTATACTCTCAATTTAATTCTCTATCGCTTCGACTTTCTCAGGTGTTGAATTTCTTGGATTCTACTTGAATGGCTGACATGCAGGATCCATATGTAGTCGATGGCAAGAAACATTTAAAATCAATTCCTAAAATATCATAGGGCTTCCAGGCGAACACATCTCTAATCATCCTAAAAAAGTGAATGAGTTGCTCTACCTCATCTTATGGCAATTCATAACTGATCAAGATGCTTTTTGCATTTTAAAATGAGTCTAAAGGAATGATTTTCATCTCCCCTATTGCTTTGGGTCCAATTTGGTCCCCTCCACCCCAGTCGATCTCGTTTTGATTTCCATTAGGCTAATCGTCCACTGAATTATCATCATCCTAAATTTTTTTAGGATGAGATTACCTTGCTTTGATGGTGTGGCCATCTGGATCAAATTCCTCTAGTGTGGGTCAACCTCAAAATTGGAGAGGAGAGAAAATCGAAGAAATATCTCTCTCCACGTGTGCAGGGATTCAAGGATAAGGGAATCCTCTTTTCCTACTCGCGTTGGTATTCGTGAGCTTCCACGGATAAAAATTGACCATTTGTAAACTGAGAAAAATGTAGAAATGTAGTCGCCAACTTATTTCGCTCAAAACAGGCAAAAAAATGTAGTCGTTCGGAGATAACGACATCGAAAGACATACTAATGCGTACAAAGCTCAACAAGTCTAGGGTTCGGGGACTAAGTTACGGAATGAAAAGGTGTTAGGCACTCATTTCACCCTTTTGGTCTCTTATTAGCAATGATAATATTCTTCTGTTCTCCAAAATGTGATACGTGTGTACATGTGTATGGTGTGAATAGTGAGAGAAAGAAATCATCCAACTCATGTCATGGGAATGACGGACTGGAATCATCCTAAGGAATGCGCAAAAAATAACATAAAAATATAATGTGGTTGTCCGTCAAATCACAAATCACTATAAAGAAGTGAATGTGTATATCGAGCGAGAACACTAATATATAGGAGTACGCGTATTCGTAATACTACTAAATTCAAGAAGACATAAAATAAAATAAAATGAGAAAATGAGAATCGAATCCCAAGATAGGATGAGGATGCCTACGTAACCCAAAGGGTATCAAAGTCCACGTAGTTCGATAAAAACAAAGGTTAGAGTTTGACCCATAAATCCTAAGTTAGAACTTCACTTTGTTTATTTTTAGAAAATGTGCGCAAGTGTACAGAGTGTAGAAAATGAGGAAATTCTAGTTTAGTGTTTATAAGAAAACCCTCTTTAATTTTTTAGATTTTATGAAAATAAGATTTGTGTGTACTAGATAATAAAAAGTGGGAGTAGTTTTGAAGTGAAGCAATAAAATAAACGATGTATCAAAAGTGGAAAGAAAAGCAAATGACTAATACTAATTAAATGAGTTGTAAAAGGATAAGAGTAGACCTTCAAGAGGATTTGAATTCTGATTTTGTAATAGTAGGGGCTGATTAGTAGGTGGTTTAATGGTGGTGAGGTAAGAATGAAAAGTATGTCCAAAGATTGATGAAAGTGATGTAAGAAAATGGAGAGAATGTTTGGAAAAATATAATTTTGGCGCACTGATTTCGAGGAGAACGTTCTAACTTCCGAAAGGCCCCATTGGGAATGAGGTTATGGTCACCTTAAATAGTAAAAAAATAGGATTGTAAGGGGCTTCAAATAGGAATACCCCTTGGCCCGCCTATAGGCATACCCTTGCCTTCTCGGCGAAGAAAAGTACACCCTGCCGATATGCAAGGGGTCTTGGGTGCCTATAGGTAGTCCGAAATGGACTTTTTAGGGAAAATAGGCATAAAATGCACATCATAATTTTGAATCATGCACGGTCTAGACCGTTGGAAAGGTTATTCGTATCCCTAGAAGAATACATTAAGACATTCCGAGGTTCGAGTTGACAAAAGTCAAACGGGGTTTGAAAGCACCCGACAGGCTCTAGACAGGGGTTCTCGAAGTAAAAAGATAAGTACGTGAAAATTGTAAGGTCGATTATCACATGGTATGGACCTTTGGAAAAAGTATTCATAGCCCTTTGAGTTTTAAATGAGATTCATTCATCTTGGAGGGTTGAGAGAGGTCAAACGTGGATTGGAAGAGCCTGGTGGTGTCTAGATTAGGTCTCAGAATAAAAAGGTGAGTATGCGCGAATCGTGAGGTCAATTTGTGCATGGTATGAACTGTTGGAAAAGGGATTAAGTGACCTATAATATTTCAATGAGATTCACTCAGGTTAGAGAGTTGACCGAGGTCAAATGGGGCTCGGTAGTGCCCGATGGTCTTTAGATTAGGGTTTGGAGTAAAAAGGTGAGTAGGCGCAAACCGTGAGGCCTATTCACGCACGTCATAGATGGTTGGAAAGGGGATTCAGAGACCTATAAGATTTCAATGAAATTTTCTCAAGTTGGAGAGTTAAATCAGTTCAAACAAGACTCAAGAGCGCCTAGTGGCTTCTAGATTAGGGTTAGGAGTAAAAAGGTGAGTACGCGCGAATCGTAAGGGCCAATTTGCGCACGGTATCGACGATTGAAAAGGGGATTATGACCCTATGAAATTTTAATGATCTTGGCTTAAGTTGGATAGTTAAATGAGGTCAAATAGGGCTCGAGAGTTCCCAATGGCCTCTAGATTAGGGCTAGGTGTAAAAAGGTGAGTGTGTGCTAGCTATGAGGTCGATTTACGCATGGTATAGACCGTTGGAAATGGGATTCAGATCCCTATGATATTTTATTGAGATTTTCTTAAGTTATAGAGTTGAAAAAGGTTAAATGGGGCCTAAGAGTGCCCAATGGCCTCTGTATTAGGGTTTAGAGTAGGACCTAGGTTTTTATGATGGGAGGAGGAGTGTTGGGGACATAAAATGGTATTCAGGGGGTACCGGGATGGGGTGTCTATAGATCCCCTTGATACGAGAGCTTAGAACATGCGAAGGTAATCAAAATATAGACCCCTTATAGATGTCTAAGGATTATACGCCCCTGCTGGGGTTTTGAAGATGGTTGATTGAGGTGACCGATTCAAAGGGTCGAGGTCGAGTCTACGGACTTGGGGAGTTGAGATGATCGATTTAGAGGATAAGGTTAGTTTTTTAGACAGAGGTCAATTCTAAAGACCTAAAGGTTTGGGATGACTGATTGAGAGGGTCGAGGTTTATTCTATAGATTTGAAAATTTGAAACGATCGATTAAGAGGGTCGAGGTCGATTTTGCAGACCTCAAGAGTTAGAACGAATGATTAAGAGGGTCGAGGTTGGTTATGCAGACCTAGAGAGTTTAGACGACCGATTCAGAGGGTTGAGGTCAATTTTATGAACCTTAAAAGTTGAGATGATCGACTAAGAGGGTCGAGGTTTATTCTGTGGACCTAAGGAGTTGGGATGATCAATTTAGAGGGCAAACCTAGGTCTATTATGTGGACTTAAAGGGTTAAAGTTACTGATTTAGAGGATTGAGGTCAATTATGCAAACTTTAAAAGTTAAAATGATAGATATAAAGGGTCGAGAGTGACACCTAGGTATATTATGTGGAACTAAAGGATTAGAATGACCAATTTAGAAAGCCGAGGTCGATTATGCAGACCTAGGTTTATTCTCTAGACCTAAAGGATATGAAAGACCAATTAAGAAGGTCGAGGTCAATTCTATGAACCTTAAAGTTATTCATAGGGAATGTTCTTCAATTATGATTCCGTCGGGGAGAGCGTTGGTATACGAGTGCAGGTGCTATTGGATTTTTGTTCCGTTGGGGAGCATGTTGGTGATAAGAGTTTTGTAAGTGCTGATGCCTTTTGTTTTTGATCCTGCTAGGGATTGTGTTGGTGATAAGAGTTCTTGAAGTGGTTTGGTGCTTTTTAGTGAGTTTTCTTGGAGCCATGATGTACTTGATCTCGTGGGGACTTTTTGGGATTTTTATGAATTTTTAGGCAATTTTTGGATTATTCTAGAATTTACGTATCAAAATTTTAAGGGGATTGCCAATAGGCATAGCTAGGGGGGCTGGCTATCGGCATAAGGCACAGACTCCTGGGCTTTATGGGAGTGGAGAAATGTTACTGTCAATTTCTGTATTTTATGTGGTTTCAATACTCAATTTGCTCTTAGTAGATTACTAACTCTTACTGGGGAAATATTTGACATTATACCCTTGGTATTTGTCTTCGAGGGTGGTGGGGATTACGGTCATGCATGCCCATATATGGAGGCTATTGACGCATGAGTTCATGTACATCTTATACCTGGGGGCTTAGCATTAACGATATTGTATGATTGATTTAATGGCTTTTCTTTGTACCTGAAATGACGCTCAAAGTGCAAAAATAATGCATTTTTTGTTTGATTATCTTAATTTAGTGTCTTACTTTACTTGCAATTTAATTTTCTGCTGAGTTTTTTTTTTAAAGTCGAAAAATGTTTGTTTTGGAATTTTCGAATAGAGGAAGACCTTGGAGGCTTGGTTACAAAGAGCTTCCCTTTGAAGGGGCTTATTTCGAAATGGAAAGGGTAGAAAAGGAAAATAGGGGTTTTAAAAATAGGGTGTGATTGACATATCCCTGGACTTCTTTTCAGCTTATTAGTTCAGGTGCATTGCCTTTTTAAATTTTTTGTGATACTTTCTTTACATTCTTAGTGTTCAAATTTTTTCATAATCGTTTTTAGTTTGGTTGGTTTATGAATAAAGAGATGGAAAGCTTGATGCTAAGTGGATCTAGTCATATTTATTGCATTATACTGCATCTGGTGTATCAAAGAGACTGTACTGATAATGGCTTCGCTAGTGTTATGGCCCCAAGGTTGACTACCAGGTTATTTTTAGTGACCGGTGACATGACGGCGAACCCTCAGGTGGTCATGATAGTTTTGTGGATTTCTTATCATAGTAATCCAACTTATGACATAATAGCATATACTCTGAATGGATTTGACGCTTGGAAGGAAGGCCAAGTTGACTTTTTACGGGGGAGCCCTGTTATGCTATTCACGTGATTATCTAAGATACTGCACTTAGCGGCCCTTCATGTGTACGCTCTATCGGACGTTCCCAACTTCTTTTCTTGGTCTTTATTCAGCTTTTTCCCAACGACAGAGAACTGGATGAACTTCTTATAGATCATGGGTCTTGGATTCTTCTTTGGTTTGTACCATGGTGGGATAATCTGCAGCATGTCTTGTAGTTGGGTGATTATCAATATGTGCAATTAGTGGGCCTTTGCCAGTCCTCTTTTTATATTCCATGGCAACTTTTTCACCAAGTGAGATGGTAGCAAATCATTCCTCCGTGTGCAAGTAACTTTGTTCCTGTGAAGTACTTAACTGAGTCGCTAAGAATGATTTTAGGGCCACTATAGCAGCACCACAAACCATATATTCGTCCATCTCAATTTTTTGGGGAGGATGGGTTCGTATCTAGGGATTACCTGAATTGGTTGTAGAAGTGGGTGGTTGAAAAGTTTCTTGTTAAGGAGACTGGTCATAGATGGCTTGGGATGTTTGACACTTCGAAGGAAGGTGTCGTGGTTTCTCCAAGCTGATAAAGGATAATCATTACACGCAGCGAATTCAAAGTCTCAAAGGATTCTTGGGGCCCTTTAAGGACAGGAAATGATTATAAAGCAGTTATGTTAAGTAAACGAAGGCATGTCTTAATTATGAAGGCTGGTGGTGAATATTGTGAGAAGGTTATGTAGGTTTTGAGATGTTTGTGAGAAGGATATTTTAGGTTTCGAGGTGTTATTTTTTGTGAAGTTAATAATGATGTGGGTGTTTTGAGTTTTTATTTTTTTACGAGTCTTGTAAAGGAGTGGGCTATTTTTTATTCCCATTACTGGTATCTCATGTAATAGTTACCCCTATTTTAAATAGAGAGAATAATGATTTATACGTATTTTTTTATGTCGTAAATAAATTCTTTTGTTTGAACTTTCTATACCGATCACTAAGGCATACATAATACTTGTGTTCATTTAAATGATGTGGTAGGCCATGGTTCTCAAAGGGAGAAAAGAATAGTATTTTGTGAGAGAAAAAAGATTGTGCCCATGTGTGTATTATCTTATGGCCTGCCTACGTACCTCTATGAGGTTTGAAAATTGCGAACTTCTCCTTTTTTGAAAAAATGTGGGATTTTGGAGAGGATCGGGTCCTACGTAGTTTTGAGTAGAGAGGAATTAGATTTTTTTTATAGAATATCGTGACAAGAGTTCGAACTAGGGGTAAAATTTATTGATACAATACAAGTTGACTGGACGTGCCGTTTCTTATCCATCGAGGTTTAGGAGCATAGCAACTCCACTAGACAGGATTTTGTTTATGATGAAGGGGCCACTCTGATTGGGCTTGAATTTTCCTCTCAGACCCAAGATGGGTTCTACGATTTCCTTAAGGGAAGGATCTTCTTCTTGGACACCGCGATCCTTAAACTTTTTGTTGAATGACCATGCAATACGACGATGGTACCCTTGTATGTGATATAGGGCCTTTAACTTTCTTTCATCTGAGAGTACAAGTTCGTTGTAGTAGTTTTGATGCCAATATTTTTCACTGACCCGACTTTAGAGCATAACCCACAGAGAAGTTATAAAATGTTAGATAGGGAGTACTACCTCTATGTCGTATAACAAAGAGTAGGGGGTATCCCCAGTGGGTGTTCTAATGGAGGTACGATAGCCCTAGATGGCAAATAGGATCCGATTAACCCAGTCTCTACCACTTTCAATCATCTTGGTAATGATGGTCTTAAGGATTTTATTAGCAACTTCAACAATACCATTGGTTTGTGATTGGTAAGGAGAGGACTTATGCCTTTGAATTCTATACTCTTCAACTAGTTCTATGACCTCAGCCTCAAAATGGAGCCCATTGTCTGACACCAACTTGTGGGAACTCCGTATCGCCAGATGGTGTTCTCTTTGATGCATTTGGCCATTTTATTTGCATTCAATACCGCGTGTGACTTGACTTTGACCCATTTCATGAAGTATTAAATGGTGACTAGGATGAATTCATGCCCGTTTAAAGCTTTAGAGTGACTTTCCCGATGATGTCCATGCCCTAGGTGGAGAAGAGCCAGGGAGAGGTCATAATGTACAACTCTAGAGGAGGCAAGTGCCGAAGGTTGAAAAATTACTAGCATTTCAGGCATCTTCAATCATAAGTAGTGTTGTTTTGAACCATGGTGGTCCAGTAATACCCTTAACGAATAATCTTCTCGAAAAGCATATGACTATTTATATGGGGTCCACATTCCCCGCTGTGGATCTTCTTCATCATGTCTTCGATCTCAGCCCCTGCTATGCAATACAAATGGGTTTTATCAAAATTTTGCTTGAAAAATGCCTTATCGCAGACGATGTATAGAGCAACCAACTTGCAAAGGGTCACACGCTCCTTTTTGTTAGTGTCTCGGGGATACCTTCCATGTTTGAGGAGGCGCCAAATGTAGTAATACCACAATCTCGCCATGTATGGATCTTCATCTATAGTGAGCTCAATATGGTAACATTAAGTGCGTTCAGTCTGTTTCTAAACTAGGAGCAGATCCATTGTTATTCCCTCAGGCATGTTGACCATGGAGGTCAAGGTTATCAGTGCGTCGAGTAGGCTATTCCTCGAGCAAGGAAGGTAATGAAAGGTTATATCTTTAAATTTGGAGGTGATCTCTTCTAGGTGAGCGTGGAAGGGTAGAAGATTTTTATCTTTAACTTTCCATTTCCTGAGGATTTCTCCCACAACGAGGGAAGATCCTTAATAGACATCCATGAATTTGATTCCTTTCTTAAGGGTTATCTCCATCCCTACGGTTCATGACTCATGTTCCTTCATGTTTTTGGTCCAAGGAAAATCCAATTTAATGACAATAGGTGTGTGAGAATCATCGGGGGCAATATAGAGTATCCCAATAATGCACCCTTTCTTAATTATAACTTTGTCGAAGAACATTTTCCACTTGAGGTCCGTGTGAGAGGTGCAAAGGATGTCCTCCTTTGGGAATTTATCATCCAAAGATCAGGTTTGTAATAAACGGGATTTTCAAAACCGACCCTAAATACCTACGATCACCGTTTTAACCCTTATAAAGTGTTCAAATTCAAAAGTCTTCTAAGAAGAAAGCAACTATATTTGATGCCTTATAATTTTACAAATTGACCTAGACCCCCTAAAGTTTCAGTAATTATAAAATAGCCCCTTAAAACTTCAAAGTAACATAACTTGAATTATATTTTACTCCTAAACCTCAACTTTATATTAAATTAATCCTTTAGACTTAAACTAACATAAAATTAAGATTTCAGCCCTTAAAATTTTTTGAAATTACAAAAGTACCCCTATACTTTATGAAAAGTGTACTTTTAAGGTTATAAGTATAACTACAAACCAACCAAGGACCAAACACTAAATATTTTTTAATTTCAATAAACCCCATATCCACCTAGTGAACCACATCATCGCAAGAAGTTAAAAATCACATGTGAACACCATAAACAAATGTGAGGAACACTTATCAACCTTGAAAACTTCTATATAAACAGTTCAAATCCACCACCCTTTTCGACCAATCAAATTCCCTTAGTATGTACTATAAGTACCCCACCATCTTAATATTTCAAACACAACTCAAACTTCAGTTCAAAACCCCAAAATTTCACTCTAACCAAGTACACGATGATTTTATGAGTTAATTCTCATTTGTTTCAATTTCAATTTCTTTTTATGTAGTTATTATACTTAGATTAATCATAATATGCAAGCTTTTTCATGTAGAACAATGTAGAATAGAAAAATGTGAAATTACACCATTAAAGCTTGAGCTTTAATGGTGAATTTTGATATAAGACTCCAAACTTTGATTTGAAGCTATATATACCTTCATTAGAATTTAAGGAACATTAGTGTAATGATCAAAAGCCACGAATGTGTCTATTAAGCTCTAATCGATTGAAAGTATGTTTTGAACTAGAAAATTAAAATTTTGAAATTCTCCATATATGATCTATCTCAACCTCTCAAATCAAAACGAAACTACTGCTATTCATAGCATAAAACAAACCACGTTCATAAGAATCCCTGCCATATCCTCAAAATCCATGAATGTTAAGTCAAAATTTCAAAAAAACACACAATTATGGAACTTGAGATATACTGCATCTCAATCCACAAAACTTATATATTCGGACTCCTTATGAAAAATTATGTTGAGTTTGTTTAAAAATCATCTCAAATGGTTTATAAATGAAGGAAATATTTAAGGTTAAAAATCAAAAACCCTAAAGTCAACTGTCAAGGGGAAGAATATAAACTTTTTGACCAGAAATATTGACCCTGCGCGTGAGGGCGCGTGGCCAATCACACATTTTTGAATTTTTTCCCAATATTTTTATGTTATTTTCCAGGTTAAAATGGTATACGGAAAGGCCTTGTTTAGATTAACCTAGCCTGAGTTATGGAAAAATTAGGATTCAACTTAAGAATATTTTTCCAAATTTTTGAACCCCCTCCTGATTTTTACAACTTATGAATTTGAACCCCAACCTCTGTCTATGAATGCTTCAAAAGATTTTAAGATAAAAAGTCTCTTGCACCAAAGTTGAAAAATGATCTTAATTCCAGTATTTTAAAGTCCCAAAATATTTATAATTAAACCCCCAAAACTTTAAAAGATGTGGTGTTTGTACAAACTGACTGACCTAATCCCAAATACTTACATAACCAAACACTGTATACAGAAAATCAAGTATTAGCTCCTCCCGATATCCTCTTGTGATATATAAAGTCGACCGATATACCAAGCAAGTAGGTTTTTCCTACCTTTTCAATAGTAAACTGTGCATATTTGGCATACTCCTATTGATATCACTATATGATAGGTCCTATTTACTCTTAGTATGTGCATGTTATCATACTGCCTTACTACATATTTTATTACATATTATCGGTATTTGAATTTGACTATGGATCAATTTTAACCCTTCTCTCCTAGTAACTGGTATCATGTTCCTTATTGATTCAGTTTGCCCCTGCACTTTTGTGCCATTATATTATAGGCTTCACTATTAACTAGGAAGTAGACATACATGTAATTACTTTTTACTGGCCTAAAGGTCTCAGATGATTGTGAGCCTGGATTTATTGCTACATACGTATGCGTGCCAGTTTAATTGTGTGCCTAGTCGGTTACTTTTCCCCAAAGGTTTTGGGTTGATTATTATTATTACTTTCGTTTTACTGATGGCTTAACTATTTTTGTACCCATTAGTGAACTGGTAAGTATGGGATTATTAGTTCAAGAATCCTTGATTTTCTTTACATGATCCTTAATGTAACAAACTTTATTTTCTCAACGAATTGGTAAGTATGGGATTATTAGTTCAATAACCTTAATGTTCTTTATAAACTGATAAGTCTGGGATTATCAAATTTATTTCTTTAGCATTGTTAAACACTAATTCTATACGCATTCCAACTCTCATCTATACATATAATTGTTATAAAACTGGCATAACCTGCTTAGCATATTTGCCTTAATTCATTTCTTCTCCAAATGACCCCGAAGAAAGAGGATAATATCTTTTCCCTATTAGAGACAGATACAGGTCACCTATTTGCATATGTGACTGTGTGGGAAGAAAATAAGCCAGATGGGAGCAAATAGTGACGTTTTTCGATTTTCTATATTATAGTTTGTACTAAAAATATGTAACTCACCCCTACAGTGGTATAAAGCTATGTAAACTGCTTTAATATATGTTAATATACGAATAAACTTATGTTATTTCGCCTTAACTTTAATTCATTGCTTTATGTATACTTCTTGCTCATTCATACCAAAAAGCAGAGTGTGACAAGTTGGTCTCAGATCATGTTTTAAATTTGAACATATCGCTGGGTTAACATTCTACGCGAAAAAAATAAGATATTAGTTATTTTATCTTTTCGTAACTTCTTTTATTACTATTGTTATATGGTAACTCTATTTTGCAGCGTGGATACATGGGACACATTCTTATTCAATGCATACATTAAACCAAACAATCGTTAGGAAACCAGAGTTAGAGAGGAGGCATTAGCAAAATTACGAGAGATGATTTGTGTGATCGAAGAGGACTGGGCAAGCATGAGTAGTGATGTTAAGAGACTAGCGCCGACAAAACAAAGTTTTGGGCGATATGGAAGTCATGAGGAAAGTTGATGAATATGTGAATGATCCGATAATTTTTCAAGAAGCCATAAATCTTGCATTTGCAGATGAGCAGCCGACTCCACCAATGTACCCTAATGCCACTTCAAATGGTGAAGTATGTGGTGACAATTATCATGGCACTACTGATGACTCAATTAATGGTTTAAATTTGAGGAATTATTTAGTTAGTTCAGAATCTAGTTTTAGTGATGAAGTCGCTGTCCCTACTTAGTAATCTGAAGTTAAAAGTTATCTCCTAGTGCAGAAAAATATAATAAAGTATTGTAGATAGTGTGCCATACTAAAACTTAGGAGTTGAACTAACTGCTATAGCTGCACTAATGTAATACCAGTTCATGCTATATAATTCTAATATATCATATAACTTATCCTTGGTAATAGAATAGGCTTGTGGCATATTCTATTATATTTTAGGATGGTTAGTACTCGACTTACCTCTACTGGAACTCCAACTGAACAAACTCAAAATGAAGGAATCATGCGATGTCTTCAGGAATTTATTTATTTAGACCAACAACAATAAACAACTCATTCTACTCCAGAGGACATTTCCGTAGAAATTCATAGGATGAATCCTCTTAAAGAATTCCTGAGGAAACGACCTCCATTTTTTCTTGGAATTCCGGGTACCAGTGAATTTGAGAAATAGATACGTCACATTGTGAAACTTCTGAATGGAGTAGGTATAGATACTAATCTTCGTGTAACTTTAGCAGCCTATATATTTGAAGTTGAAGGTGAATATGATTTCTGGTGGCAAGTAGTATCACGTAACCAGAATGTTGTTAATTTTACTTGGGAGCAATTTGAGGAAATTTTCTTCAAAACGTATTTTCCCGAGGTTGTGCGAGATCAACGATCTATTGATTTCTTAAAATTACAACAAGCTAATCTAATGGTATCCCAATACGAGGCCAAATTTATCGAATTGTCCCATAATTCCCTTGAATATATATGGACACTGAGGTAAGAAGTGCAAGAAATTTGAAAGAGGATTACATTTGAGAGTTAAGAAATTATATCGCTCCTTTACAAATCTGTGAGTATTGTCAAGTTATCGACGTTGCGGAAATTGTGGAACGTAATTCTTCAATCGGAATACGATATTCTCCCCATGTTACCAGAAACAATCATTTTGTTAGAATCAACCTCATTCTCGACCTCACCCTTATTCAAAATCGAGTGGACAAGCTTATTCCCGAATTCGTCAAAACACAACACGTTCAGCAATCCATTGTCATGAGTGTCATTAAGTACCACATATCCCGCCACAGTGTCCAAAGTTAAAATCTATACCAATCCGCCATTAGTTAAACAAACCCTCACAAAATCCAAAATCCCATCCATCCAAAATAAACCTAAGCGAAACTCTGTTAAAGGAATTGTGCCAATTCCGAGTCATGGAGAGAATTATGCTATACTGCCTACACGAAATTCCCATGACGTGATAGAAGGTGTGATAATTTTTAAACATTTTCCTGCACATATTTTGTTTAATTGAGGATCAAGACATTATTTTATTAGTCTTAGACTAGCTAAATTATTGCAATTATTACCTACATCTTAAACTTCTCCATTAGATATTGAATTACCAACTGGTGAAATCAATACACCAATGCAAGGTCATAACAATTGTAAAATTTAGCTTGGTCTAGGAACACTCCTTGTTAATTTGATAATTTTAGATACTTGTGGTTTCAATATTATTATCGGAATGGATATTTTATCAAGACATCATGATTATATCGATTATCATGCTAAGAAAATTTATTTTCAAAATTAAGATAATTTTTCTTTTTAATTTCAAGGATCTGGTCCATCTAAACCCTTAAGTTTGCAACTTCAGACCTCTTCTTTAATTCCAAATTTGTTGGACCAATTCGACGATGTTTTTCCCGAAGATTTATCAGGATTACCCCCTTCTAGAGAAATTGAGTTTAGTATCAATCTTTTTTGTAATACACTTCCTATTTCGATACCTCTGTATCGAATAGCTCCTTTAAAACTTCGAGAACTCCGTGCCCAATTAGATGATCTTTTGGAGAAAGGTATTATTCGACTAAATTCATCACCTTGGGAGCTCCAGTATTATTTGTCAAGAAACATGATGGAAGCTTTAGATTTACATAAACTATCGTAAACTGAACGCAATAACTATTAAAAATAAATATCCTTTTCCCTGAATAGGAGATCTACTTTATCAACTCTGAGGAGAAAGTTTTTTTTTCTAAAATAGATTTATGATCTAGTTATCATCAATTACGCGTTAGAGAGGAAAATATTTCAAATACTGCTTTTCGAACCCATTATGGACATATCGAATTTTCGTAATGTCATTTGGATTAACCAATGCATAAAATCTTTAGGCCTTTTATTGACCAATTCGTCATCATTTTTATTGACGATATTCTTGTTTATTCTTAGAATCTAGTAGAACATGCCCAACATTTATACACGGTCTTAAGTACTCTTAGAAACCATCGGTTATATGCTAAAAAGAGAAAATATGATTTTTCAATAAAGAAAATAATTTTTTTAGGACATGTGATTTCTGGAAATGGAATCCAAGTCGATCTAGGCAAAGTTTCAGCCATATTGGAATGGAAAAACCCTACCAATATTATTGAAATAAAAAGTTTTATAGGATTAGCTGGATATTACCGTCATTTTGTAGAAGGATTTTTTCGCATTGCTCTTCTCCTTTTAAAGATAACTAAGATGGAAGTTCGATTTATATGGACTGAAGAATGAAACTAATTATTCTAAGTGTTAAAGAACAAGTTAACTACTATTCCTTCTAGTGGTGTAAGCTACGATGTATATAACGACGCTTTATTATAAGGGTTAGGATGAGTGTTAATGCAAAATGAGAAAGTTATAGGATATGGGTCATAAAAACTCAAAACTCATCAACGTAATTATCCTGTCCATGATCTATAATTGGCCGCTGTAGTTTTTGCATTAAAAATTTGGCGTTGTTACCTTTATGGTGTAAATTTTCAAGTCTTTTCTAGATCATAAAAGTTTGAAATATATTTTTACCCAAAAGGAGTTGAATTTAAGGTAACAACATTGGATGGAATTTTTGGAAGATTGTCATTTTAATTTAAATTACCATCCAGGCAAAGGCAATATAGTACCCGACGCTTTAAGTCAAAATCCAGTAAGAAGACTCCATACTTTAATTTCCTACGATGTTACTGCTACCATAGAGCAAAATGATCTGCGATTGATATATCTTTTTGTGAATTTTTTTAACATTATTTCTTATCCTAAGTTGACAGAGAAAATCTTAGTTTAGCAAATGCAAGATTATTTTGTAAAAACCTTTCCAAAAAAAACTTCTGACTTCTCATACGCTAAGGAGACTGGTTTACGATTTAGAAATATTGCAAGAAGCCCATCGATTGAAATTTATGATTCACCCTGGAAGTTTAAAAATGTACCATGCTTTAAAGAATAAATACTGGTGGCCAAATATAACAAATGACATCAAGAATTTTGTAAGGAAATATCTTACATGTCAACAAGTAAAGATAGAACACCAACATCCTGATGGAATCCTTCAACCCTTACCAATTCCCTAGTGGAAATGGGATCATATTACCATAGATTATGTCAATGGACTACCACGTACGCCCAAATGATATAATTCCATTTGGGTTATAGTAGATAGACTAACCAAATTTGCTCATTTTTTACCTTTAAAGACCACCAATTTGTTCCAAAAGCTTAGCAAGCTCTATGTTCAAGAAATTGTTCGATTATATGGAATCCCTTTATCCACCATATCAGATAGAGATTCCCGTTTTGTAGAAATTTTTTGGCAGGCATTGCAAATTGCAATGGATACTAACTTCATTTAAGTACCACATTCCACCCACAAATGGATGGACAATCAGAACGTACAATCCAAACTTTGGAGGATATGCTACGTGCTTGTACGTTTGATATATCTGACAATTGGAATATGTACTTACCCCTTGTTGAATTTTCATATAACAATAGTTATCAAGCCAGTATTAAAGCTGCTCCATTTGAAGCTTTATATAGAAAATCGTGTAGATCACATGTACGTTGGATAGAATCCGAAAATAGTAAACAATTTGGTCCCGAAATAATCTAGGAAACCACTGAAAGAATACAATAAATTTGAGAAAGATTAAAGATAACCCAGGATCCACACAAAATTTATGCAAACCAATGTCAAAAACCCTTAGAGTTTCAAGTTAATGACCAAGTATTTCTAAAAGTTTCTCTTTGAAAAGGAATTTTACGTTTTGGAAAGAAAGGAAAATTAGCCCCTTGATATATTGGACTTTTCACAATTTCTAAACGAATTGGCTCCGTAGCCTATCAATCAGAATTACCTGTGAAATTATCTAATATTCATAATATATTTTATGTGTCACAATTAGGCCAGTATATTTTTTATCCATCTCATACCGTTACATGGCAAGACATTTCTATCAAACCAAACCTTGAATTTGAAGTACGCTCTATTCCAATTCTGGATCGCCAAGTGAAGTACCTCAGAAATAAGGAAATTACCTTAGTTAAAGTACTTTGGGAAAATCAAAATCAGCAAGAAGCTACATGGGAACTAGAACAAGCAATGAAGAATCAATACCCCAACTGATTTTAAGGAAAATTCGAGGATGATTTTTTTTTAGGTAGGCAGATTTTTTTTAAAACCGACCCTAAATCCCTCCGGTCGTTGTTTTAACCCATATAAAATATTCAAATTCAAAAGTCTTCTGAGATATAAAAAACTATATTTGATGACCTATAATTTTATTGAATTGACTTAGACCCCCTGAAGTTTCAGTAATTATAAAAATATCCCCCTGAAAACTTCAAAGTAACATAACTTGACTTATATTTTACTTCAAAACCTCAAATGTTTATAAAATTAATCCGATAGACTTTAATTAACATAAAATTATAATTTCATCCCTTAAAACCTTTTGAAATTACAAAAGTACCACTATACTTTATGAAAAGTGTACTTTTAAGGATATAAGTACAACTACAAGACCAACCAAGAACCCAACACCAAATATTTGTTAATTTCATTAAACACCCTGTCCACCTACTATACCACATCAATGCAAGAAGTTAAAAAGCACATTTGTACACCATGCACACATGTGAGGAACACTTACCAACCATGAAAACTTCTATATAAAAAACTCAAACTCAGCACCCTTTTCCACCAATCAAATTCCCTAAGTATGTACTATAAATATCCCACCATCTTAACAGTTAAAAAACACCTCAAACTTCAGTTCAAAAACTCAAAATTTCACTCCAACCATCTACACCATGATTTTATAAGTTAATTTCAGTTCTTTCAATCCCAATTGCTTTCTGTGTAGTTATTATACTAAGACCAATCAAAATATGCAAGCTTTTACGTGTTGAACAATGTAGAATAGAAAACATGTGAAATTACACCATTAAAGCTTGAGCTTTAATGGTGAATTTCGATATAATACTCCAAACTTTGATTTGAAGATATATATACCTTCATTAGAACCTAAGGAACTCGAGTGTGATGATCAAAAGCCATGAATGTGTCTATTAAGCTCTAATCCATTGAAAGTGTGTTTTGAGCTCTAAAATTTAAACTTTGAAATTATCCATGTATGATCCATCTAAACTTTTAAAATAAAAACCAAACTACTCCTATCCATAGAAGAAAACAAACTATGTTCATAAGAATCCCTGCCATATCCTCAAAATCCACGAATGTTAAGTCAAAATTTCAGAAAAACACACAGTTATAGAATTTGAGATATACTGTATCTCAATCCACAAAACTTATATATTCTGATTCCTTATGAAAAATTAGGTTGAGTTTGTTTAGAAATCATCTCAAATGGTTTAGAAATGAAGGAGATATTCAAGGTCAAAAAATCAGAAACCCTAAAGTCAATTGTCAAGGGGAAGAAGATGAATTTTTTATCTATAAATATTGATCTCGCGTGTGAGGGCGTGTGGCCAATAAGAAATTTCTAAAAAAAATTCCAATATCTTTATTTATTTTGTTGGTAAAAATGGTATAAGGTAAAGCTATGTTTGGAATAACCTAGCCTGAGTTATGGAAAAATGAGGTTTTAACTTAAGAATATTTTTCGAAAGTTTCAAATTGACCCCTCTTGATTTTTCCAACTTATGAATTTGAACCCCACACTTTGTTTAATGAACACTTAAAAATATTTTAAGACAAAAAGTCTCCTGAACCAAAGTTAAAAAATGATCTTAATTCCAGTATTTTAAAGTCCCAAAATATTTATAATTAAACCACTGAAACTTTAAAAGATGCAGTTTTTGTACAAACTGACTAACCTAATCCTAAATACTTACATAACCAAACATTGTATACATAAAGGCGACCGATATACTGAGCAAGTAGGTTTTCCCTATATTTCCAATAGTAAACTTTGCGTATTTAGCATATGGCTATTGATATCACTATGTGATAGCTCATATTTACTCTTAGTATGTGCATGTTATCACACTGTCATACTACATATTTTATTACACATCATCGTTATTTGAATTTGATCGTCAATATATGAATTTGACTATGGAGTAATTTTAACCCTTCTCACCTAATAATTGGTATCATGTTCCTTATTGATTCAATTTGCCCTGCATTTTTGTGCCATTATATTATAAGCATCAGTATTAACTAGGAAGTAGACTGATGTGTTATCCCACAAAACTTTCTGCTTGGCCTAAATGTCTTAGATGATTTAGAGCCTAGATTTATTGCTACATACGTATGAGTGCCACTTTTAATTGTGTGCCTAGCCGGTTACTTTTCCCCAAAGGTTTTGGGTTAATTATTATTATTATTATTAATTTGGTTTTATCGATGGCTTAACTATTTATATACCCCTCAGTGAACTAGTAAGTATGGGATTAATAGTTCAAGAATTCTTGATTTTATTTACATGATTCTTAATGAACTGGTAACAAACTTTATTTTCTTAACGAACTGATAAGTATGGGATTATTATTTCAAGAACCTTAATGTTCTTTATAAACTGGTAAGTATGAGATTGTAAACTCTTTTTCTTTAGCATTGCTAAACACTAATTCTATACACGCTCCAACTCTCATCTATACATATATTAATTTTAGAACTGGTAGAACCTGCTTAGCATATTTGAGCTAATTTATTTTTTCTCCATATGAACCCGAAGAAAGATGATAATATCTCTTCCCTATTAGAGACAGATACCGGTCACCTAATTGTGTATGTCACTGTGTGGGCAAAGAATAAGCGAGATGGGAGCAAGGAGTGGCGCTTTTCAATTTTCTGCATTATAGTTTGTACTAAAAAAATGTAACTCATCCTTGCGGTGGTACAACCCTATGTAAACTACTTTAATATGTGAATAAAGTTATGTTATTCCGTCTTAACTTTAATTCATTGCTTTATGTGTACTTCTTGTTCATTCATACCAAAAATTAAGGTGTGACAAGTTCCTTCCATGGGATTATTGTCAAGGTAATCGAAGATGGATCTCCTTTTTATAGCCTTCTTCGTGATGTATATAATATCAAACTCGACCAGTAACATCAGTCAGCAGGCCATAAGGCTAGACAAAGTAGGCTTATCTAATAAGTATTTCATCGGATCCATTCGGGACACCAGTTTGATGGGGAATGTAAGCATGTAGTATCGGAGCTTTTACGTGACCTAGACTAAGGCAACACACACCTTCTCTACTGCAGTGTAGCTCACCTCATACCCAGGTGGCTTTTGACTAGCATAGTGCAAATATCTCTCCTTATGAGACTCCTCAATATACTAGGCCATCATAGATAGGAGGAGAGGGAGACCTTAGTGCAGAGGCATGAGTGCCGAGGTCGAGTAAGTTATTATTTGATTCGATCAAAGACTTCCTAAAATGCCTTGTTCTAAACTTTAATTGGATCCTTTCGTAGAAGTATGAAAATGGGCTCGTAAATAGAGGTCGTTTGGCTGATGAATCGATTGATGTATTAGAGATTACCCAAGAATCAACGCACTTCTTTCTCCATCCGAGGTGATGGTATCTCGAGTATGGCTTTTAGTTTGGTGTGTTCTACTTCAGCCCCTTTTCATTGACTATAAATTCGAGGAGTTTTCCCTTGGTGACACCAAAGACGCATTTATGTGGGTTAATTCATATCTGGCATTGTCAGATCCACTCGAAAAATTTCGTCAGGGATGGAATGTGACCTTCCCAAGTCTTAGAATTGATGATCATGTCCGTGACATAGACCTCGATTTACTTATTGATAAGGTCATGCAGAATGGTTATAGAGGACTGCTAGTAGGTAGACCTAACATTCTTGAGACCGATTGGCATGACTTTGTAGTAAAAGGTTCCTCGTGGGGTGATGAAGGGGGTCTTTTCCTGATGATTCGTCTCGAATATTGCATTTATTTACCCCTTTTACTTATGCATTTTAGCTCCCTCGGGTACCTTAATTACTATATTTATGCTCATTAACCAAAAAACCTCTTTTATATATGCTTATATGCTTTACGAGGTATAATTGGGCTTTTGTAGGTATTAAAGTGCTTAGCGTGATGTTTGGTTGCGTTTCGGGATTGTTTCGTCGCAAAAGGAAACTTTAAGGGCATTTTAATCTTTTCAAACTCACTATTTTTTATGTAATTAAGTTACCAACATGTATATCATAAATTATCTTGGCATAGCCACTGACCGTGCGTCATTCTGACCCCGAATGAGGAAGTTGTGCTCGTTTCCGTAAGATTTTGGTATTTTCTTCTACTCCAAGGTAATTTTGGTAATTTCATACTACATAATTTGGAGAGTTTCAAAGCATAATCATGTAGATAATTGAATTATATTCACGTCGGTTCCAACCACGCATCATTTCGATTCCGTATGAAGAAGTTATAGCCATTTTCGTGGGACGTGATCGAAGTAGAATCATCACTGTCAGGGCCAAATCGATTCGGAATTTTGCCGAATCGATTCGGCTATAGTAAAAGTCCACAAATCTCTATTTTAAGTGGTTTTTTGGTGGGGTATTTGTATGAAAACATTATTTCAAGTGTAGGGAGTCATTTTAAATCGTTTTAGGCTAATTTTTAGGTTAGAGATGGGTGATTTTGGGTGGAGCTTCCATGTCCTTGCGTTTGCACCCATTTGGGTCTTGTAAGTACTATTCATTATCTCTTCCATTTAATATAAGTTCATTTTTTGTTGTTTAATCTTTGATTAGTTAATTTACTTGCTTTGTAGTTAGTTTATTTCTTGTTTTCATTGGTTAATTAGGTTTATTTATTGTTTTAATCATATGTAGTAGGTAGTTTAAGGGGTTGGGTCATGTTTTCGCCATTGATGGATGTTGAGCTCCGAAATTTAGGTTTTGGGTAAAATTGCATTTAATTAAAACTGCGTGCATTAAAGTTGTAATGCTATGCGTTTAACTTTCTTTGTCTCGCAACGTTAGTGTTTATTACGAAATTCCGAATTTAATCCGCGTGTGGCCATTTTTGATTAAATGTTTATCTCGGATCTTTGGATTAATTGATTATACTCGATTAAATTTTTTTGAATCGAAATCTGAATTATCCATTGTTTAACCATGGCGGGGATGTGACCATATTCCCATTTTTCATTCTTGTTTAGTCTTAATTAGAACTTAACTTCTCTTATTTCTCTTTTTCTCTTAAACCACCGTATCACCTTTTACAGTTTTATTCTTGAAGTAGTAAATCCATTACAATTTGTCAAACAATCCTTGTGGATTCTTGATACCCGAACTGGTCATTATACTCCTTTGCTTAATGTAGTCATAGTTTAGGTTTTTGCATTGAGATAGTGAACCGAAAATAACGGTAATGTCCTTACACGAACACACAGTTGACGCCTGATCGCCCGATGATCTGGATGCATCTTAATTTAATTATACCCCTAAAAATCGTCAACAAATAACTTGAGGGCATGACTGGCAGTGTTATCTATGATCATGTTGATGCTGGGCAGAGGATATCATCCTTTGAGGATGTCGTGTTCAGATCTCGATAGTAGATGAACATGCGGACTTTCCTTCTCGATTTTAGCACGAGTACAATATTTGCAAACCACATAGGATATTCAACCATGAGAATAAATCCCACTTTTAACTATTTCATTACTTCGTCTTTTTTGACTTTGAGGGACCACTCCGTCTGGAGTTTTCTCAATTTCTTGTTGATAGGTTTGCTCTCTGGGAAAGTAGGGATCTCATGCTGTTATTTTTGGGTCAATGCCTGGCATGTCATCATAGGACCATGCTAATATGTCTGTGAACTCTTTTAAAATCTCTTCGAACTGCGATCGCTCATGGTCATCGAGGGTGGACCCTATCCTAGTCTCGCGCGGATGGATACTAAAACCGAGATTAATAAAAACAGTCTTATCATCATTAGTTTGAATGTAGTTATGTTGTTTAATTTTTTCCTTATTGAGATCAATTAAAAATTGTTCATTTATTAAACCATCTTCATCAAATATTTGATTAGAATCAAAACAATTGATGTAATTCATAGCAAGATACTCGAAATCATCATTAATTTCATTGAAAATGTTTATAGGGAATACATCGGTGAGGACCTCATCAAAGGAGGCCTCTTTAATAATTACGTCGAAAATAGAAGAAAAAATAGTAGATTCGGGTATTTGTTGGAGAATATGAGCAAAGGGGTTTAGGTTGACTAGTACATGTTGTATACGAATGGCACGCCAATTGCGGAGGGGTGCATCAACAACGGTGATCTTCTCGCACGAGTCAAGTAACTTGTCTTTCTGGTGGACCATGCATAGATACAACCCCAGTGTACGTAGGTCTAATAACTTATAGGTATCACTACGCCCGGAATTTTCAGTGCTTTCTATGGCTTTAAATGTTAGAGGCGCTACCTCATGCTTCTGCCCTTCATCCAAAGTGACTTTATCTTTGAAGAAGATATCTAGAATGGTTTCATCTTCTTTTTTACGGGGTCATACCATGGTTTGGGGAATCCAAAAAGGGGAAATCCTCACCTTTTTATTCATTACTTGGGCTGTCAAAGTTGTCACCCCCACCTGATGGAAACGATATCATCTTTCCACGAGAAATCGATACACTCAATAACCTCTACGACTTTATCATATAAATCTTCCCATTCAGCAAGGAAGTGACGGAAGGAAGAAACCAGACAACCTTTTAGTTTTAGGATCATGAGCATCTCGGAGGTAGTGCATATTTCTTGCTCCTGGAGGAATGTATCTGACATGACTTGAATAATGTCATTTAGGCTGAACTCTTCCGCGAGCACAATGCATTCATCAGATTCTCAAGTCCACCTCTGGCCTTCCATAAATAAATCACTGATTTTCTCACAGTAAATGGTGATTTCTAAGGGCAATTTCATCCCGAACTTCCAAAGTTGAGCGGGTAAAAACGACAGTACATGCTCGGGTAAGGAGTGACAGAGCTTTACTGATAGAGTTTGTAGGATGTAGGAGAAAGGAAGGACAAATTTTAAGGGATTTTGTTGAGATAATAGGTAGATTGGATGTTTCAATGGGATTGATTATAGTTAAGGGGTGAATTTTTGTTTTGTGTATGGGGAGAGGATTACGTATGATATTTTGCTTAGTATTGGCTAGTGGGGAAATGATATCCATGTCTATGAGACTCAGAATAACATTACTGAGATGGAAGTATTGATTAGTGGTATGCCCGGTGATTTGGTGGAAATCATAATGGGCATCATGTTTGAAGTTTGTAGGAAGAGGATCTGGAAATGATCGGAGTTCTAAAGGTTTTAGAGGTTTTGGGCAAGCATGCATTGATACAATTTTGACAAAGGAGCATGGATTTCAGTATACTCTTTTTTGGTAGGGTTAGGATGAATTTCAGGTGTCCAAGAAGTGGCAGGTTGGGATATGTCAATGACGGTTGAGACTGAGGTGTCGGCCGTTTTATCATAATTTTGTGGTGCGAACTACCTAGTTAGCCTTTTCGATTCAGATTCTACTTTATGACTTGAAACCCATTCTTTAATTTCTACCCCTGCCTCCCGAAGGGCTCTGAAGTGAGGGTAGTATTATACTCCCATTAAAGCTCAAATATAGGGCAAGAAGTTCTTCTTCATTATGCTCACATGCTCTTCTTCTGACGATCGATTTGTCACGGTAGCTACTTTCTCTCTCCACCTTCCGATGAAGCTACTGAATGATTCCCTTAGATTTATTTTGAGTAGTTCTAAGTCTCTATAGGTAACTTCTAACTTTTCATTATACTTATACCGTGTCATGAACTCTCTAGTTACTTCTTCCCAACTACAAATTCTGGACCTTTCGAGGGCATGAACCACTTAAGGGCACCTTTCTTAAGGATTTTCTAGAATGTTTTGGCTATTACCTCCTCTAACTCCCCAAGGAGAGTCACGGTGTTATGATAGCTATATAGATGCACAATTAGAGGCCTACTGCCTCCAGAATTCTCAATGTCTAGAATTTTAAATTTCTTCGATAATCGGGCCTTGGGATAGGGAGACATGTGGGTGTAGTCCATGTAGTTCCCTAAGATCTTAAATATAACCTAAGGTACTCATTGACCTTATTCTATTCCTCCTCCTTGGGATCTACTAGAATTGGTAGATTAACCCCTGACTGGGAATTATTTTGTATCGGTAGTTGAGATAGCGGTGACCCATTGGCAAGTGGGGCACGTGGGGTATGTTGATACTATTCTGGGACCCATACTGGTTCAGGAGCAGGTGGATCATGGCACGGGGAAAGAGTATTTTGATCTCGTAAGCCTAGGTAGTCTGAACTCGGTGTCATTACATTTCATGGACTTCTTCCTGGAGGTAGTCAATCTTAGAGCTGAGATGCGCAAGGATGGTCATCAAATATTTTTGGGCATTCGTAGCCTGCTCTATGTTTTCCATGAATAACCTTCAGCGGGATAACTCAAACTTAGTAGAAGCAGTAGAGTAAACAGTGGAGCTTTGGGATGATTTGATTTGATGGAAGACCGAAGCCAATAGGGTGTCAGGCCAAAAATTAGGGTACACAATCAAAGCTGAGAGGAAAAATAATTTTTATTTTGACAGAAAAAGGATTATTTTTATTATTTTCTTTTTCTTTTTTGAAAAGGGAGAAAATATTTTTGGTATTTTTTTTTAAAAGGGGGAAGAAGGAAAATCCTCAGCATGGTTATTATTAATAGGTTCCACTTGTATTGTGTTTTGCCCACGATGCAAGAAAAATATCGGCCAGGACCTGAATCTGGGGAAAAGAAAGGGTATATAATGCAAGACATGGTTTGACTTGTTTCCAAACTCACGAACAACGTCCTGATTAATAAACGGGAAAAATAGAGCAAAAATTCGGGAGGTAAGGCAACTAGAAATTTTGGCAGAGTTTCGCGTTGGGACTAGCAAACTAGGTATGACTGTCCAAGGGTAGACGCTTATATAAGGTTGATGCAATAAGTGGGTTAGTGGAAAGGTTCTCCCTTTGGTATGCTTTCACGATATACCGCTTGCCTATAAGGACAATCACTCATCGGCACGTGTGGACAAGCTATTTGATATACTTGAGTGTACATGAATTGCCTCATGGTATACCTCAAGGAGATGGTATGTGTGAGATCGAATGCGATATACTCGACATACGTGAATGAGTTTCCTGTTATATACCTCCTGTCATGAGTTCAGTCTAGCGGTACGATGCTGGGGGAACCATTCAATATACATCGATGGTACTAGGCCAATGGAAGGTGGGAATCATATCACTTAAGTTAACCTCTCCTCGCAGGACCATCGCCCATCACGAAGTGACCTTCCAGTATGGGACAAAATTTTGGTCAATATTGCAATGATCATGTGACGTAGTGCGTAAGAATGCATGAGTCTTAATTAGTATTTTATGGAGAGTGGTATGTATGCTAAATAAGGGAAAACTATCACTATAAGGGAGAATATACAAGTAGCATGGGATAAAAGGGATAAACATGGAGAGTAAAACTAGTAAGTATGTACATGGAGCATGGAGGCTATACAAATCATGCATATAGATATAAAATATGAAACATGTTAATATACACAAGTGAGTGAGATATATGTGAAGATGAGAGAGTGACATGTGAATATGTGTGAGTGAAAAAAGTATGTGGACATATAAAAGTGAGAGAAATATGGAAGTGTGTGTCAGTGTGACTAAGTATGGTTAACTACAAGGGGTTTGTGAAATATGTGAGTAAGATTGAAGCTATATACGAGTGAGAATAAAGTGAGAGTGTGTGTTAGTGTGACTAAATATGGATATTTATAGGTGATGTGGAAAACATGTGCGTAAGAGTGAAGCTATGTACGAGTGAGAGAGTGTGGAGTGAAACGTGGTGAATATATATAAGTGAGTAAAGAGTGGGACATGGTGAATATATACAAGTGAGTAAAGGATGAAACATGTGATAAGAACGTGATATTGCATATGATGAGAAAAGATTATGGTATAGATAAATATCATGATAAGATCGAGGCATATATACAATATGTAAGTATGAGAGCAAGAAGAACATACAAGGGGGATAACAAATTATGGATTATGGGGGAATGGGAGTATGAATCATGGGGGAAATTTGAGATTTGACTTGATTTGATTTATGCTTATCTCATTTAAAACTCGATATGTCACGAAGGTATTTGTTTTGGTTATTGTGTGTAGGACTTTGATGATCATTTGGAAAGCACACAAAAGATGTGCAATAAAAGCAAAGAGATTTAAAATTGAAGATTTTTTTGAAGACTTGCATTTTTAGTATCTTTCCACTTTTGGGTTCATAGGAGGGTATTATATTTGTACAGGCATTTGATTGATAATTGGAATTCTTTTTATTTTGTACCGGCATTGACATAGGGGAGATTTGTAAGGACTTAATTTACATAGTCCTGATTTTACATTGTGTATGTCGTATACCTTTACAACCATCAAGAGAAGCTCACAATCTTTTGTTCAAGACGATGGATCCGAATATCAAGTTTCTTCAACAACAGACATCTACAAGATTGATTTTGGTAAGGATTGTGTTTAAATTTCAAATTTGGTTTACGGTAGTATTGGGATATTTTTCGAAACTACTTTTTATCAAACTGAGGAATTTTTCTAAGTAAAAATATTTTTTGGAAAACCTATAAACGAGCTTTTAAAAATATTAACGACCCCTTCTAACGACATCACACGTCGTTTACTATTTTGCATTTTATTAGGTAATTTCTTAGATCGCTATTAACGACATCTAATATCATTCAAACGACACTAAGAAGTCGTAAGAACGACCTTCGTCGCCTAAAGTATTTTGGTTTGCTATAAATACCTGTTTTGAAAGACTTTTTCATTAAGACTTTTGTCAAAGGAAAACTGCAAATCTGCAGAATTTTAGTCTTCACTTTTAGGGTACAAAACTTTGTTTTTGATTGACACAAAAGATCCCATACACGTTTGTGAATCATTTGGAAACCAAAACACTTGTCGAAGTTTCTCTTCTAGAGAAGGATTTCTCTACTCCTAGATTGATTGTTCTCGCGGGGGCTATTTGCTGATGATGACAGTCATTCGGGATACTCGAGGGTACTCACTGCTGAGGAGGAGCTGCAGTTCTTGAGGTTCTCGAGGGAATCTTTTCTGGTGCTAGGCTGCGGTCTATGTGCATTTTCAATGGGAAATTCATTGCATATTTCTCTATATAATTTGTAGGTTGCGATTTACGTTATATAGTGAAATAAAAGGTTTTATCCGAAAGGGTTTTTTCCTGAAATTTATTTGTCGCTTTATTTGTGGCTGCATGTTTGATTTACCCACATAGATGCATAATTAGGGTTTAATTAATTTGGAATCCAGATTGACTCTAACTAAATAAGTTTTAAAATTAAAAATTCGCGAATCCCATAAATAATTGATATCACGCATTCTTAATAAAATGTGAAGTTAACATTCAAACGAGATCGTACATGTATGTGCATAGGTATATATAAAGTTGAATGAATAATGAAAATCAAAGTCGAAATAACTCCATGCAAGCATGATTAAGAACAATCTAAGTATTAATAATCATAACATAATGTCCTAGTCACATGAATAGCACATAATGAATTGGATTCAAACAAACCAGCATGCCACACAAAATGTGCACAACTAAAATATACATAAACCAAAAATCTTTTTGAGTTTTTTTAAATTTATCAAAAAATACCAATTTGAGAATAAAATAACTCAAAAGACAAAAAAAATATTTTTGGATTTTTCAATATGACTCACTAAAAGAAAAATCAAAATACGAAAGATATACACAACATAACACTAGCAAACATATATCACGAAGCACAAACTAATGTATGACAAAGATGCGAACACAATCAACCACCGGATATAGCATGGCAAGTATCATGTGCGAGCAAATGAGAATCAATAACTCTAATATGTAAAGCCTCCAAATACGATTTCCTAACCCATATAGGTGTAACGTGATACTCTCGGGTTTTGGAAATCATGGTGAATGTATTCTTACATTTCCTATAACCACTTTTAAGATCGTAGCAAAAACACCTAAGGTGACCTTTCCTACCGCAATGAGTGCAAGTGTAAACACGGCGAGGGTAGTTACCTAAGGGTTGACCTTTTATAACATTCCTACCAATGGTTGACTCTTTTAAAGGTCTTGGCATTAGTAAATGAAGCATTTTGATCATCGAAGACAATTCCACACTTATCATTTATGATTTAGACGGTGCCTAAGATCTTATCCAAATTTTTTTTATCTAGATTCCAAATCAAATTTGACCCTACTAGAATCTTTTAATCTTTCCTCTAGCTCAATTATCATCAACTCAATTAAACTCCTAGGCTCCTCAAACTCTCAAAGATCTTTCCTCACAACTTCCATCAAACCATGAAGGCTCCTCTCTCACAGTTGACATACTCTAGCTTCTCTTGAACAGTCCTCTCACGTGTTTAAGATCCTCAATCAAAACACTATCATCATTTCCTATGGCACGTTCTTTCAAACTAACTTTCAACTTCAAGTTACCTTCTTCACATTTAAAGTTTCCACATACAACTCAGGGAAGGCGACTTTGAGTCCACTCTCCTCTTCCTATTCTTCATCCTCATCCTCATCCTCACTCTCCTGTCCACTCTCTCTACCATCACTCAGTTGGGATCCACAAACTATGTCCTCAGAAGTGTAATGTAATGAAATATCTTCATGGTAAGATTTCACATCAAAGCTCACATGATTATCCATGAATGCGGTGTAGTTGCGCTCAATAGAGGAAATGGGTTCCACTTTCGGATCACTATCACTAAGGGTGGCATTGTACAACTTTGGTTTCTTTTTGTCCTTCCTTTATATGTGGAACACTCAGCTACCCTATGACCATAACCCTCATAATCAAAACATCTATCAAACTCATTCATCTTAAAATTCTACGTAAAATTCTTAGGGAAGTGATTGTCCATGTTGTGCATATTTTTCTCAAACCTTTTCGCATCTTTCGATTGCTTTTGGAATTTTAGAAATTTCTTGAATTTCTTCGCTATCAAGGTCATATGTTTGGACTCTACGTGAGACTCATTATCCGAAATAGGTGTTTCCTCCTTTAAGATTTTAAAGCAATGCTCTTGTCCTTCTTATTCTCAGTCTTGGAGGAAAACATGCCAAGCTCATAAGTTTGTAAGTTACATATAAGCTCTTCAAGTTTCGTAGAAACTAAAGTACTCAAGAAATTCAAAACTGTCACTTTTGAATCAATTCTTTTGGGTAACGACCTTAAGATTTTCTTGATTACTTAGTCATTGGTTATTTTCTCTTCCAATTTAAAAGACGAGTTAACCATATGGTACCGGCAAGCATAGAACTCATCAAAGGTCACTCTTCAACATCTTAATGGTTTTAAACTGAGTGGCAAGGTTTTGGGGTGTGGAAGGCTTAACATAACTAGTTTCTTCATGGGAGAGTTGGAGTATGTCCCAAGCCTCTTTGGACATCTCATAAGTCATCGATGGAACTCCTCCGAGGTGACAAAATAAAACAAATCATTTAAACCACGCGAGTTATAATTTTCTAACCTATACTCACCCTCACTCCATGATTCTATGGGTTTAAAAGGATCGCTTCACCTTCTTTGGTGATTGGTAGAGACCACCCTTTAATTACATAAACCAAACCCGCTCATATATACCCTTAAGTGTTGATTTCATATGTATTTTGTAATATACGTAGTTTGACCCATCAAACACTAGTTTTCTAATACCATCAAACCCACCAAAATTCATGCCTAAAATCACGAGACCAAAACACAATAACTTAGTGTTCTAGACTTTCAATGCTGATTTTTATATTTTTCAATTTTAAAGATCAAAACTTTAAATAAATTAAACCCAATAAAACTTGTTCATCAAATTAAACAACTTGTTGTGAAAACTTGATTTACCTAATTTTATCGTTTTAACCTAAAACATGCATCTAGGTGATAAGCAGATAAAATAAATAAATCCAACCCAACTCGCCAATGTATAAGGAAAATCACAAAGGAAAAAACATCGGATGGTCCAGCGAAACATATCACTATGATAAGTTTTTATAAAGACAAGACAACAGACTTACTCAACGACTCGTCTCCCTCATAAGCCTTGATGCAAAAGTCCACAGACGCAATCTGTCATAACGCATTAATCCACCACCCCTCGATATCCACCGATGAGGGTCAATAACCGTTTACGAAATCAAAACACCGCTTCTTCACCGCAACACATCAAACATCAAGTACGAAGTCCACCGCCCAAAACAACTTCTCTTAATGTGAAGAAAAACGAACTTTGGTGCCCAAATGAAAGATATCAAAGCATATATAGGATCACCAAGTATAGAAGTAGCGTCATGACTCTTTCAAACCCAAGAGGGTGGATCCTCTAAATCAAGAGCAGGGTCCACTGGTTAGTATGAGGAAGGGTTGGATCGTCAATAAGGGGTTCATCATCTTTACACTGGAGTTAGGGTCAATAGATGTCGATGGCTCATAGTATCTAATTGTGATGTTTATTGACTCCATAACCTTAGAGCTTGTAAGGTTAAACACCCTATAAGCCCTACTCGGTGATGAATAACCTAAGAATATCCCTTCATTGCTCTGAGAGTCCAACTTTCCTGAAGTGTTCTCTATCTTTCAAGATGTAGCAAGTACTCCAAAAGACAAGAAAATACAATAGGTTGGTCTTTATCCATATCCATAACTCATGTAGAATGGTTAGCTTGTGTGGACGAATATATACCCTATTCACTGTATGTCATACAGTACTCACCGCCTTTGCCTAAAAACATCTAGGCACATTTCTCCCAAGAAGTATGGATCTAACCATCTCTTGTATCATCTGGTTTATCCTCTCAATTGTCCCATTTTGTTGAGGAGTATGAATGGTAAAAAAACTCGTGTTTGATGCCCATTCCATCACAATAGCTATCCACTTTGGATTTTTTAACTTCAATGTCATTGTCACTATACATCCGATCAATAGTGACACCGTATTGATTTTGTAGGACATGGTACTTGGATTTTAGGAACTCAACCGCATCATACCTTTTCATAAGAAACCCCACAATAGACTATCTCAAAAAGTCATCGAACATCACGAGAATGTATCTTTTACAATCCAAACTCAACGAGCGAGTAGGACCTATAAGATCTATGTGAATCAACTCCAAAACACATGTTTTTTTTTGGGGGGGAGGTTTGAATTTGTTATCCTTATTGGCAAGGTCCACAAACTGAGGAAGTCATTTTTTGAAGTAATGGTAAGCCACGAACTAGGTCTTTTTCCACCAATCTCTCAATATATCTAAAGTTCACATGACCTAGTCATTGATGCTAAAGGTCCATAGTGTAGACCGTGGCACTATTGCACACAGAGGAGGACTTGGGAACAATCCCATAATAATTATCTTCAGTCCTCACTCCTTGTAGTAAAAGATCACCGGATTGATCATATATGTTACATTCGGACCAGCCAAACTTTATCGCAAAGTTTGCACTGCACATTTGGCTTATGCTAATTAAGTTCATTTTCAACCCTTTTACATACAACACATTGTCTAGTTTAAGAAATCCGGATATCTCAACACATGCATGTCCTAAAATACTATACCTACTATTATCGCCTAAGGTGACTTTGCCTTCTTTACGATCCTCAAGGTTGGTAAAAAATGATATGTCACTAGTCATGTGCCTAGAGCACCCACTATCAAATTACTATCGAAAACTATTTTTAAACTTGAGAGCAACGTGAGCAACGAGGGCTTTATCATATTGCATAGGTACCCAAGTGGTGGTAACCTTTTATTTGCCCTTATCGTTTTTGGATCTAGTCGTAGAATTCGAAGTGTTCTCAAATGGCATAAACATCTGTAGGAGGGTAGTGAGACTGGAGTCTATGAATATCTGGAAAGGGTGAGGCGTGACCCACTCCAATGAACGCTTCCTGTAAGGTCTTCAAGGTCTCCTGATGCAACTTCTGAAGAAAACTTCTCCTTCTGGTAACAATGGAACTCAAGCTTCAACTCACTCCCTGCAAGAAGATGAACTTTCACAGCAAAAATAGTAATTTTCTCAAGAGAAACACCTGAGAATGATGGTTGTCGGTGGGGACTGAAGGAACAAGGCACTCATCACTAAGAGAATGAGCAGGGAGAGAATACTAGGTAGGTCTGGTGATATTTTAGCAGAGTAACAGTGTAATTTCTATTGTCTCCCTTTTTGACCTTGCCCAGAGGACTATTTATACTAGGGCATTAGGAATGAGTTGGCATTTTTGGGCTCCAAAATTGAGAGGGTTGGTGGGGAACAATGTCTGAAGTGTACCATTTGTTCCTACCTGCAGGCAGCCTGCTTGTCCCCTCTTGCAGGCGCCACCTGGCGCCGACCAAAGTCAAAAAGCACATATGTCCCCTAATGAGGACAAAATATCAGATTTGGTAGTTATTTTTTGAAACGGTAACTTGTGGTGCAATTTTGCAAATCTTGAGAGAGGAGACCTTAAGGACTCCTTTCCTCTAAAAATGTTGTTTTTCTTGAGAGGGACCTTGAGGACCCCCTCTTCAGGAAAAGTCATTTTCTTGTAAAGAGTTTATTTCTTATGAGTAGCCAGCTCTTTAGCTGTTCACTTCACTTGTGACCAAGTGTGAAGTGTGTGTAGTCTTGAGTGACTTCTGGGTCTTCCTACTAGTATTCTCTCAATCCTATAGTGCTAAGTGGTTGAGCTTGCTCAACATACCTTGTCCCTCAACCGCCAAGCCAAAACTCCTAAGAGGTCCTAACTAGCCTGTTCGAGCCCTGCTTGCTCAACTAGGCAACCTGTACAAGAAAGCAAAGTGTTAATACTGTTGTTTCTTTTAAAGAATGACGTTTCATGATGAGGAGTTGCTCGTGGTAGCTACTCCCTCATCCTGGCCGCCCTGGGTGGGTTCCTTCTCGATATGAGCTTCTGCCGGAACCCTTGCAGTGGCACTTCTCAGATAACATTTCTGCAGTGACCCTTGAAGTGGCGGTGACCCTTGCAGTGGAACTTCTCAATCTTAGACTTCTGCGATGACCCTTGCGAGGCACCTCTCGAATGTCACTGCTGCAGTGACCCTTGCAGTGGCGGCGACCCTTGCAGTGGCACTTCTCAATATTGGACTTCTGCGGTGACCCTTGCGAGGCACCTCTCGAATGTCATTGCTGTAGTGACCCTTGCAGTGGTGCTGACCCTTGCAGTGGCACTTCTCAATCTTGGACTTCTGGGGTGACCCTTGCGAGGCACCTCTCGAATGTCATTACTGCAGTGACCCTTGCAGTGGCGCTGACCCTTGTAGTGGCACTTCTCAATCTTGGACTTCTGCGGTGACCCTTGCGAGGCACCTCTCGAATGTCATTGCTGCAGTGACCCTTGCAGTGGCGCTGGCCCTTGCAGTGGCACTTCTCAATCTTGGATTTCTACGGTGACCCTTGCGAGGCACCTCTCGAATGTCATTGCTGCAGTGACCCTTGCAGTGGCACTTCTCAATCTTGGACTTCTGCGGTGACCCTTGCGAGGCACCTCTCGAATGTCATTGCTACAGTGACCCTTGCAGTGGCGCTGACCCTTGCGGTGGCACTTCTCAATCTTGGACTTCTGCGGTGACCCTTGCGAGGCACCTCTCGAATGTCATTACTGCAGTGACCCTTGTAGTGGCGCTGACCCTTGCAGTGGCACTTCTCAATCTTGGACTTCTGCGGTGACCCTTGTGAGGCACCTCTTCGAATATCGTTACTGCAGTGACCATTGCAGTGGCATTTCTCAATCTTGGACTTCTGCGGTGACCCTCGCGGGCACCTCTCGGATGTCATTAATAAAAAAAGTATTTTTATTTTATTTACTTTTTTTATTAGTAGACACCCTTCTACAACATCCGTTGAAATTCTTCCATTATGCCTTGCGAAGTAGCGACTAAGAACTCAACTTGCTCTCTAAGACTAGCAAATTCTCTATAGAGGTGCGCGGGAGTTTATGTAAGTTGAGTTCATCCTAACTTGTAGCAAAACTCTCTAAGGTGAACTTTCCTTTTGCAATAGATGAAAACATAGGCTTATTTGGGTCTATCTTGTTTTGCTTTCTTATGTTGAACACTCTTTTGTGGTTTAGGGGCCTATAAGGATCTACCACAAATTTAGGAACTGGTTACAGTGCAGTATGGGAAGTGGATACATCGTCATAACCTATTTTTTGCCTCTCCCCAAAGCCTAAAGTGGGATTGAGGAGCATCTTTCCAACCTTCTTTGACGTATCCTCTATAGTAACATTGACCTCTCGAGCATGTTCGAGATTTTTCTCTAGTTGGGATATAAGGGCTTTAAGTTTCTTACGGATATCCACGAAAGTTTGAAGATCTCTCGTAAGACTATCCACTTTGTTGGCCAAGTCACCATTTTCCCTCTCTATTAAAATGACTCTATATCCCAAAAAAATTCTCACCGAGGACTCACTATCTCTTGCCTCCATCAACTCCTTATCTAAAGATAAAACTCTAAGTGCTAAACCATTATTTTGCTCCTTTATTTTAAAGGACTCAACGTAAAGTTCGGTGTAAGCATGTTGAAGTTCACTCTCTCCCTCACTCAAAATGTTATCTCCCTCACTCTCTCCAAAGTGACTAGACTCACTATCGAAGTCATCACATTTAGAAACTTCCTCATTGGTGTGAGGTGTAATATATGTACTAGCAGTCATGAACGAAGTAAAGTTATGTTCATGCGGTGATTCGTCTTCGAAATCCACCGACTCGACGTCGGTATCACTAAGCATGGCATTACAAGCATCTTTGCCTTTGACTTATCTCTTTAATCTCATAGCACACCAATGAGCTTTGTGACCCTTACCCTCGCGCTCATAATATCTCTCTTTATATTTCTTAAGGTAATCTTTTCTTTCTTTTTCAAAATTTTTCTTGCCCGATTTATATTTTTCTGTCTTTCTCAAAACTTGTAGTTTGAGAAATTTTTTAATTTTTTTGCAAAAAGGTCAAGATCATTAAGGTCAAAATCATGCTCAGATTTAGAAGGCACCTCCTATTTCTTTTTAGATTGAACTTTTAAAGAAATTTCCTTTTCCTTAGGTTTAAAACTTTTGGGAAACATGTTGATCTCATAAGTTAAAAGGTCTCTTATGAGTTCTTCTAATCGAATCGTATCTAATATACCCAATGAATTAAGGATATTAACCTTAGGATTAAATTGGGATGGAAGGGATCTCAAAATATTTTTAACTATACGAGTCTCAGGAATTTTCTCACCCAAACTAGAATTTACTATGTCCAATAAATGTGCATAAAATTCATCAAAAGTGTCGGACTCATTCATGAAGATAGCCTCAAATTGGGTGGTGAGATTTTGAACCTTAAAAGCTTTCACGGCGTTAGTACCCTCGTGAGTGAGTTGGAGGATATTCCACGCTTCCGTAGATGTGGTGCACGTCATGATGCAACAGAACTTGTCATGGGTGACGGCTCCAGAAATGGAACTTAAATCGCCTAAGTTAAATTGACTCCGTTTAAATTAATCCTCCATCCAAGAAGTGATGGGTTTAGGACCTATGACATCGCCATTGGTCAACGTGGGTGGTGTCCACCCCCTTTCACATACACGCTAGACACGCTTATCAATCGCTTTCAAAGCCGACCTCATTCGAGCTTTCCAATAAGCATAATTAGACCAATCGAAAACAGGTAATCTATTACACAAATTATCCATAAATCCGTATTTTAAAGGATCACACGAAAACTTAGTGTAACTAGTTCTGATACCAATTTGAGAAAGGGAATTCCTATGGATGTATTCTTATCGTAGGCATAACACACAAATTCACTTTTTAAGCAAATTTTATCTTGATTTAATTTAGTCAACATGTAATATGAATTGTGAAGCCAAATTCCAAACTAAACGAGTAGAAGAAGAAAATTGAGGAAAAATCCCTTTTAGTCAACACCTTTAATTTCAGCGATGTATCAGAATTGACAGACACTAGACAACTTATAGACTACTTAGCTCCACTAAGTATAAAGTGCAGTTTTTCAAGCTTTCAACATATATGGCACAGTCCAGTACCATCCATAACAAACACCTTTCACCTCAGTATCCACCGATAAACCTCACGAATTTTCAATTCCTTTCTTCTTCATCAGTAAAGCCTCATTTCTACAAATCAGCGGTAGCTAAAATCTCTATAAGGGTTATTGAACTTGGAATATGTTTATCTTGATTTGGAAAAGTAATCATTAAAGATCCAAGGGATTTGGATGGAAACATAGTAGAGTTTGATCACAAAAAGAACTCTAAAAAGGATTTTCTAAAAAGTCTAATCCTGTATCTCTAGTTATAGGAAAAGTTGTTGCAAATAGATAGGTATTAGAGATTTAGATAAAAAAAATTAAAAAAACAAAAACACGTGTAATCTTTCGAACGACCTAGTTCCTTGTTCGAACGATGTACCCTATCTCGTTCGAGCATGCTTCTAACGAAACTTCGAACGACATTCCATAGCTTACCAAAAGGGGTCTCTTCAGATCTCGTTCGAATGTGGGAAACTCGTTCTAAAGACATACCTAATCTCATTCGAACGACATTTCAAAACTGACCAAAAAGCGTCATTCCAGATTTCGTTTGAATGAAGGAACCCCGTTCTAATGACACTATGAAACTCGTTCGAACGACTTATCAAAATCGTTCTAATAAGTTAGCGAGTTTTCAAAAAAAGCTATAAAATCATTTTGAACATTTTAAAAACTTTTAATGAAAACTCTAATTTTAAAATATCCCCTAGATAATTAAAGACTTTGCCAAAACCTCTTCATAATACTTTTGAATGTTGTTGTGATAAACGATATTCAATGTTCCAAATGTCATCAACTCATCTTTGAATACATGGAAGTAGTTATGAAGGTGTAGTGTGGTGTAACGGGATAAGCCAAATAAAAACTAAATTGAACAATAATAAAACCTTCTCTTACAGATGATAAATATTATTTTATTAAACTCGACAACACCATTCCAAATAGATCAAAAGTGTATTTACTAATGAATTAGATTTAGGTTTAACTATAGTTAAGGGTAATTACAAAATGAGTTTTGTCTTAAAATCCACACATTAGTCAAGTATACTAAAGACTATTCAATAATTAAAATTCAGAACTATGAACCGTCGTTGAAATAAATTCAATATAAAAATTAAAGAGGATATAAAAAATACAATCTTCTTACGTAAACAACATATCTTTAATCCTCTACGCATAAACAACGAATGAATTCAAAAGAGTTGTGAGTTGCATTAGGAAAAGAATCAACTGAAAACTAACCCATGAAAAAATAAAGAAAAAAATGTCAACCGTAACAAACGCCCTCACTAATACAAGATTCAGAAAATAAAAATCTCAATAATAATAAAGATCTACACTAATTTAAAATATGGTGTATTGAATTGGGTGCAATAGTAATGTTTGTATTTAGATTTTGGTAACTACGTAATAATTTTGACTAATACTAATTCTCTCCCACTAAATGGACCGAAGTCTAAAAAAATCCATTTAGTGGTATACAAGTGACAAAAAGTACTAGTGTCCAAAATGAAGTTATATGTTACCAAAGTTTAAATAAGACCATTTTCAAGGGACCCGAGTAAAAAACATCTTATAATTTATAAGGTGTTTTTGACCTGAGTCCCTTGAAAATGGTCTTATTTAGACTTTGGTACCATATATAAATTATCTCGAATCAAATTCAAAGCGGATCTAGTAAAGTACGACATAGGAAAATTATATTTAAAAAATGGCTTTTTTGCCTTAATCCCCACTTCTTAATGAGATGTTTGATTCAATCCCCACTTTGTTAATCTCTTTGACATGCCCAGTTAAATTTTAGGATTTATTTTACTTTGCTCCTTGTTTATAATGATAAATTAGACATAAGCCCCTGTGTTGAGGGGGCAAAGCCAAAGAATGATGAAAATAGCGGGGTAAGTCAAATGGGCATTAAAATTTAGGGATTAAATCAAAATGACCCTTAAAAATCACATTATGCTAATTATAAATGAAAACTTGAAAGCGAATAAAAAATATCAATATTACGAAATATCTACATATTGGAATAATGAATGAGGTCATCGCTTTGTATATACCATGGATACGTCTGTGAGAGCGTGTTACTAATCATCATCATCATCATCATTTCCTTAATCCCATCATATGGGGTTGGCCACATGGATTCTCCTTTTCTATTCTAATCTATTATATACAATATTATCATTCAAGTTTAATTCCTTAAGATCTCTCCTAATAATTTCCTCCCATGATGGCTTAGGACATACCCTTTCTCTTTTACCCTTTATTTTCAACAATCTTCCTCTTGTTATAGGTGCATCTACTGGTCTACGTAATACATGTTCGTAACACCTAAGTTTACTTTCTCTTAATTTATCGCTACAGGGAGAAACTCGTAACTTTTCTCTCACCAATTGGTTTTTAATTTTGTCCTTTCTAGTAATTCTTATCATCTATCGGAGCATCTTCATCTCACTAACATGGAGACTTTGTTCATGTATTTTCTTCAAAGCCCAACACTCCGCTCCATATAGGGCAAGGTTCTAAAAGGCGCGAGGCGTGGTCGAGGCGTAGAGGTCAAGCCTCAAGCCTTAGGAGCCTAGGCGCGCCTAGGCGAAGCCTAGGCGTCAAAAGGCGTTTTTCCTTTTTTTATTATTTTAATTATTCCAAGGCTAGTAATATAATAAAATAGTACATACCTTGAATTTTGAAAATATATCCATATGTTTGGTAGCCATCTTTCTCATATTCATGCTTCATAACCAATATTTGTCTACTAATCTTTTGTTTTTTTTAAAAAAAGTGTGCCTTAAGGCTTTTACCAATAATAAGGCGTAATAAGGCGTAGGCGATGCGTTTCTCTCAAGCCTCAAGCCTAGGCGGGCCTAGGCGGAGCCTAGGCGGGCCTTTTAGAACAGAGATATAGGGTCGCTAGCCTAACAACTGTTCTATAAAATTTTCCTTTTAATTTATTAGTTATCCTCTTATCGCATAACACCCCACTTCTTTGTCTCAATTTCATCCAATAAATTGATATTCTACTTGTAATATCCTCATCAATATCCCCATTACTTTGTAACACTGAATCTAAATAACAAAATTTATTAGTTTAATTTATCACTTTTTCTTCAATCTTTAACATTATGCTATCCGACGCCTCTTATTAAATTTACATTCCATAAATTTTGTTTTATTTTTACTGATTTTTAGTCCATTAGATTCTAAGGCTTTTCTCCAAGTATCTACTCGCATCGTTAAGACCTTCTTTGACGTGGCTACTAAAACTATATATTTCGCAAATAACATACACTGTGGGATATCCTTTTGTATGTCCTTAGTAATCTCATCCAAAACTGCGACAAATAAGTAAGGACTTAAGGTCGATCCTTGATGTAGACCCACTTTGATTATAAAATCACCAGTTTCTACACATATAGTTCTTACTCTAGGCTTTGTGTTATCATACATATCTTCAATAACTTTAATATAACTCATAGGGATTCTTTTTTTTCTTAAAGCCCACCAAATTGTATCACTAGGTAGTCTATCATAAGACTTTTCTAAGTCTATAAAGACCATATATAAATTTTCATTCTTACTTCTACATTTTTTCATTAACTGTCTTAATAAGTAAATAGCTTTCGTGGTGGATCGTCCTGGCATAAATCTAAATTAATTGTCCAAAATAGTTGATGCATTTCTCAATCTTTGTTCTATAACCTTTTTCCATAATTTCATAGTGTGATTCATCAGTTTAATTCCTCTATAATTATCGCAATTTTATATATCCCCTTTATTTTTATACATTGGTATTATGGTGTTTTTCCTCCACTCATTCGTCATATTTCCATCTCTTAAAATTTTATTAAATAAACCTGCCATCCATTTTATCACTATACTTTCAAGGGTCCTCCATACCTCTATGAGTATTTTATCTGGGTCAACCACTTTATTCTTTCTCATTTTTCTTATTAATATATATACTTCTTTTTTAGTAATCGGACATACCATTCCTATATTCTATTTAATGTCATCGACATCTTTTTGGGGATATTCTTCATTCAATAATCCTTGAAAATACTTTTCCCATATATCTAGAATTTCTTTATCGTTAATTAATATATTTTCATTTATGTCTCTAATACACTTAACTGGAACCATATCCCTTGTCAATTTATATTCATTCTTCGTCAATTTATATATTTTCTTTTCACCTTCCTTGATACCTAATTTATTGTAAAGATTATCTATTGCATTTTGTTGCGCAATTCTAATAATATTTTTTACTTCACTTTTTAACTTCTTATACTTTTCAAAATCTTCTTGATTTTTACTATTTTGCCACTCTTTAAAACTTACTTATTTCTTTTGTATTATCTTTTTCACTTCCTCATTCCACCACCAAGTCTCTTTTTTAATGAATCTTTTTCCTTTAGTCTCACCTAAAATTTGCCTACCTATTTTCTCGATATCATTCTTTGTTCTTGACCAAATGTTATTAACATTGTAGTCCCAATTCTACTTCATGTTTAAAAGGAACTTATGCCTAAATTCTATCTCTTTTCATCCTTCTATATCCTTCCATTTTATATTTTGAAAACCTATTTTCTCTTTTCGGTACTTAAAACCTTTAATTGCTAAATCTATTAGTAATAGGCGATGTTGATTTGTTAAGCTTTCACCTGGTGTAACTTTACAGTCTTTGCATATTTACAAGTCTCTTCTTCTAAGTAAGCAATATTCTATTTGAGTTTTATTATCTCCGCTTTTAAATGTTATTAAATGTTACCTTTAAAATCACACACACACACACACATATATGTAAAACATTAATAGTTGTTATAAAGGATTTTACTCTAATAAAGGAATAACCTAATAATAATAAAAATTACATTTAAAATTAATGTTCCTCAATTTATCGTGATTGCTTAATCTAGAGGTGACAATTTTTGACACGACACGATAACCCGACACGAACTCGACACGAAGTTAGCGGGTTAGGATTGACGATTTCTTGACACGAACCCGAATATGACACGACCTGCCAACATAAATAATAAACGGGTTGGGTTAGTGTCAAACACGTATAACTCGAAAATGACACGAATAGACCCGTTTAACTCGTATTTTATGGAGATTATATTAGATAATTTATATATCTTGATAGACATTCTATAAAATTCATGGAGAATTTGATGATAAATTATTTATGTGTTGCAAGAAGTTGAAATTAATTAAAATTAAGTTATTGTAGGCCTATTAGTGGTATGATTGGTTAAGAGAGAAGAAAAAAATTATTTTATATTTTACTTAATGGGTTATGCGGGTCAACCCGAACACGACACGATGATAAATAGGTCGGGTTAGTGTTTGCTCATCTGACACGATTAGTTAAATGGGTCGGGTTAGGGTTGACTAATACTTAACATGAACCCGAACACGACACGACGCACACGAACTGCCACCTCTAGCTTAATCTAAAGTTTTATAAATGAGATCTTTCTCATTTGTAAATTACATATTTATTTTTACAAATGTATAAATAGAAATTTCTCATATAGATAAATACATATATGTATAAATCATCTTAATAATGGTTATAAAAAATGTTATAATAGTCACATAACTTAATAATATTAACAATGACCTTTTATTATATAAAAAAAGGTAAATTTGCACTCCCAAATGTATCGTGATTGCTATATCGTGAAATGTATAAATTTCAGATTTCTCATTTGTAAATTATGTAAGCACGTTATTTTATAAGTCCGTTATCAATTAATTATGTCGTATACCGTTAATATCGTTGAAGAAGCTCAAGAGCAATCTACATCAAGACGGATCCGATTCGAATATATCAAGGTTCTTCATCAAAAAGACTCCGCAAAGTTTACTTTGGTAATGTTATGTTTTAAATACCTTAACTTTGCACTTAGAGCTTTGGGATATTTTTTCAGAATATTTTCTAAGTGTTGGAGCGGACTTTTTCGTCAAAATTTTGTGAACGAGTAATTTTTCTAAGTCCTGTAGCGTACCTTATTTTTTACGCCAGGTCGTTCAAGCAAGATCTCTTCTCGTTCGAGCGACATGTAGATGTCGCACGATGTCATTCAAACGACAGGTGTACGTCGTTCGAAGGAGATCCCCATTTCGTTCAATCGATTGAGGCGGCGCATTTTTCTATAAATACTCATTAAATGGTTTCATTTTTATTAAGAAGTCCTAGCGTTTTGAAAGACAGAAAACTGCGAATCTGCAGAATTCTTTTTGACTTCTTCTTTTAGGGTTTAATCCCTTTTTGTTTTCAATTCACAAAAATCCCATATGCTTTAGTGAATTGTTTTAGTGTTCAAGAACACACTTTGATTTTGATCATTCTTTGTGGAGAGAACTTTACAACCGGAGAGTTGCGTGCTATTATGGAGGGAGTCCTTGTTTGACTTTAGACTGCGTGTCTAGACTGCGCGTCCTTGTGGTATAGCTGCGTGTGAACCACTGTTGATTTCTAGCCGTTGCTTTGAAGGTTTGACGAAGACACCGTGCGTTACTCTTGTGGCCGAAAGCAAGATGATATGTAAGTCAATGGTCTTGTAAACTTATCAAAGTTCTAGAAGTAAAAGGTTTTACCCTGCGGGGATTTTTACTGAAATTTGTGTCGCGTGCTTTATTTATTTATGGGTTGACATACGCACACATGTAGTTGCTTGTTTAGGGGCTGAATTGATTTGGTTTAAAAATAGACTCTAATTAAATAAGTGTGTCAAATAAGAAATTTGCGAATTTAATCAATTATCACACAGTCATACGTTTTACAAATTGGTATCAGAGCAGGTTACACACTTTTTATTGTGTATTCCTATTTTCCACAAAATTTGTGTGATGTTGATTTTTTTATAAAAAATCACTTTTGTGAAAAATCGCAATTTTTTTTCCGATGGAGCACTCATAAAATATTATACCTATTTCTGACGGGTCTAATTATGCCTATTAGAAAGCTCGCATGAAATCACAATTAAAGGCTATTGATGAACGCGTTTGGTTGTTGTGTGAAAGAGGGTGGACTCCTCCCAATGTCATCGTTGAAAATATCACCTCTTTAAAACCCGTGTCAGCCTGGACTGGAGATGATTTTAAAATGTCTAATTTTAATTCACGTGATTTGAGTGCTAGTTCTGGAGTCGTCACTCCCGACGAGTTCCACCGAATTATGACATGTACCACGTCTAAAGAGGCATGGGATGTACTCCAATTGACATATGAGGGTACAAATGCGATTAAAGAATCAAAATTGCAAAATCTTGCCACCCAATTTGAGACCATTACTATGTTAGAGTCCGAAACTTTTGATGAATTTTATGCACGTTTGTCGGACATTGTCAACACTAGTTTTAATTTGGGTGAGGCGATTGATAACACGTGTGTCGTTAAAAAGATTTTGAGATCTCTCCCAAAACGCTTTATTCCTAAAGTCACTGTTTTAAGCTCTTTGAGAAATTTGAAATCACTTAAGTTGGAAGAACTTGTAGGAGATCGTCAAACCTATGAGATTGACATGTTTCCCAAACCATTAAGGCTAAGGATAAATGCATTGCTTTGAAGACTCATTTTAAGAAAAAGAAAGAAAAAGTTTGTGAGTTCAATTCTGAGGGAGATTTTGATTTTAATGGTATGGCCCTATTTGCAAAAAAATTTAAAAAGTTTCTCAAAATTTCTAAAGAAAATTCTTCCAATAAAAGGAGATGTTTGAGAAAAATAAAAAGAAAGGAAAGGCTAAAGAAAGCGGTGAGAGGGAAAAAGAGAATGACTCAGATGAGGAGTGTGAGGATGATTTTGAGAACGTGACTTGTTTTGAATGTGGGGGTAAGGGGCATAAGTCGTTTGAGTGTCCTGCATGGCTTAGAAAGAAAGGAAAGAAAGCAGCCATGCCCGTCACACTTAGTGATAGTAGTGAATGTGAGGGTGATGAGACTAGTGGTGAGAAGTTTGTTGCTTTTTTAGCAAGTCGTGTGAGCACAGCCACTTTGTCCACAATAGTGCACACGAATGCGATGATGATGATTTGAGCGCTTCAAGTGAGGGAGAAAGCGATAGTGAAAGTGGAGATGAAAGTGAGCTCCAAAAAGAATTTAGAGATCTGTACACCGAGACCTTAAAAACAAAGAAGTATAATATGGATTTAGGCCGTCGAGTGTTAAATTTGGAGAAAGAGAAGGAGGTTTTAAGAAAGGAAAAATGTAATTTGACCGACACGGTGTCTAGTCTGACGACACGTGTATCCCAACTCGAGAGTGATCTCGAACGTGCCAGGGAGGTCAAAGTCAATTTTGAGAACGCACCTAAGAAGGTTGAAAAGGTGGTTCTTAATCCTGATAAGGGTAGAGTTGACGGGCTAGGAAAAGGTCATGACGATGCTTCCACTTCTTTTCTCGCACCCGAGCCGATTCTCACTTTAGTGACAGATTTACATGGCCCAAAAATTAACCAACCTAGGCGTCCATTTCCTGTTAGGAGAGCACGTCCTAGAGTTTTTGAGAGAGATGTTCCTAGGCCTATTTATGTTTGTTTCCATTGCAAGAGGAGAGGACACCTTAGGGAATTTTACTTTAAGTTGGGTTATGTGTCACGTTTTTCTTCTACACGCGTTTCTGCCACACATGATACTTTACATGCTCCTGGAGACTACATGGGAGAGTTTGCACATTTAGGTGAGCAAGCTAAGTTTTTTATCAAAACTTCATAAAATTTGATGGAGGTTTTTCATAAGTTGACATCACCTTTGAAAAACCCCTCCACACCTAACAATTGAGGTTTGACTTGTTTACTAGCATAGGATGTTTTCCATGACGACATTATTTGCCTATTGCTAATATGTATCATTTTTATATGTTTTCCATTTTTTTAGAAAAAATTTGAAAAATACAAAAAGATTTTATTTTGATAAATTTTTTGAAAAATCCAAAAAGAGTTTTGTATTTTGTTTACACCTTTTATGGATGGACAGTTAGGATGACCGGGTCACAACATCATTCCATTTTTCATGTGACTATTTGATAGTGTTTTGAGACAATATGTCAATTCATCCATGTGCTTTATAATGTTTGGAGTCAATAAGATGTAATTAAGTGTTACTTCCTACATGTTTGACTCATGATTTCCTTTATTGCACACATGCCCGAATTTTTTTGATTATTGTGCTTGTCTTATCACATGTTGGTTGAATGTTTTCACTTCAATCATGTCCTTAAAATGAACAAAGCGCGATAAAACTCGATAAGAAAGTTGTGCATGTAAGAGCCGTTTGTGTGCTTTATTTGAAAACGGGAAAGGATTGCGAAAGGTTCATTTGGCCTTTGCAAATACTAAGCCACCGTTTAAATTGGACCTAGAAAATTGAGGAATTTTATTATCTGAGGTCCAAAGAGGTTTAAAAGAGCCCGAAAAAATTTAAAGGCAATAAAATGAAATTTATGCTAATTAGGTTTTTTCACCAATTCTCCAAAGTTTGAGAATTAGTTTATGCACCTCTAAAAGAAAATATGCATGAGGGTGTTTGGATGGAGAATTAAAACGGGTTTGCACTTCCTTGAAAGTCTTGAAAAAGCGCTACATAGTTTTGGGCGTTATTGGTGTGGAAATCATTTAGACTTTGATTTGTTGATTTGTATAAGACGATGTCATTTAAATTCAACAATTTTACACCTAAGGATATTTTTTGATGTTCATTCGTTAGGAGTACATGTATGCATCTTGCACATATGATTGATTGAGTTGATTTACCTATCGAATGTGTTCACACCCATACATTCCGTTTCCATGACATGGTTGTTTGAGTATAAATCCATAGTGTGTGATTTTTGGTATCTTATTTTTGTACGAAAAAATTAAAAAATCAAAAATAATTTATGGAATTTTTTGAGATACGCCTTTGCATGCGCATAGTTTGATTCATGTTTGTTATGCATTTTGTCGTGACACTCTATGTTTTGATTGTTTCTTCTTATCTGTCTATTTGGGGACATCATAAAAAAGGGGGAGAAAGAATTATCATGTTATGGAGGAGTTTTTTGCATTATGGGGGAGATTTAATTTATTATTGATTTATTCTTATATCATTTCAAACTCGATGTGTCACGAAGGTATTTGTTTTATCTCATGTGTATAGGTACAAAGATTGATGATCATTATGTTGCACACCCTGATGAGAAAAGCTTTGAGATTTGATGAAGATTTTTGAAGAACAGTTTGAAATCTTGCAAACTTATTCATGGGAGGGTAGATTTGTATAGGGATTTTGGAATTTGATAATTCGGATGTTTTTATGTATGTACCGGCATAGACATAGGGGGGGATTTGTAAGGACATTATTTTATAAGTCCGTTATCAATTAATTATGTCGTATACCGTTACAACCGTCGAAAAAGTTCAAGAGCAATCTACATCAAGACGGATCCGAATATATCAAGGTTCTTCATCAAAAAGACTCCGCAAAGTTTACTTTGGTAAGGTTATGTTTTAAATACCTTAACTTTGCATTTAGAGCTTTGGGATATTTTTTCAAAATATTTTCTAAGTGTTGGCGCGGAATTTTTTCGTCAAAATTTTGAGAATGAGTAATTTTTCTAAGTCCTGTAGCGTACCTTGTTTTTTACGCCAGGTCGTTCAAGCGAGATCTCTTCTCGTTCGAGCGACATGTAGATGTCGCGCGATGTCGTTCAAACGACACGCGTACATCGTTCGAGGGAGATCTCTATTTCGTTCGAGCGACTGAGGCGACGCGTTTTTCTATAAATACTCATTAAATGGTTTCGTTTTCATTAAGAAGTCCCAGCGTTTTGAAAGACAAAAAACTACGAATCTGCAGAATTTTTTTTTACTTCTTCTTTTAGGGTTTAATCCATTTTTATTTTCAATTCACAAAAATCCCATATCCTTCGGTGAATTGCTTTGGTGTTCAAGAACACACTTTGCTTTTGATCATTCTTTGTGGGGAGAACTATACAACCGGAGAGCTGCGTGCTATTGTGGAGGGAGTCCTTGTGAAGACTTTAGACTGCGTGTCTGGATTGCACGTCCTTGTGGTATAGCTGCGTGTGAACCACTGCTGATTTCTAGCCGTTGCTTTGAAGGTTTGACGAAGACACCGTGCGTTACTCTTGTGGGCGAAAGCAAGATGGTATGTTAGTCAATGGTCTTATAAACTCGTCAAAGTTCTAGAAATAAAAGGTTTTGCCCTGCGGGGATTTTTCCTGAAATTTGTGTCGCATGCTTTATTTATTTATGGGTTGACACACGTACACACGTAGTTGCATGTTTAGGGGCTGAATTGATTTGGTTTAAAAATAGACTCTAATTAAATAAGTGTGTCAAATAAAAAAAATTCGAATTTAATCAATTATCACACAGTCATACGTTTTACAAATTACAACTCTATACATATTTATTTTTACAAATTTGTAAATAAGAAACTTCTTTCTAGTTAAAAATAAATATGTATAAATGATTTACATTCCTCATTTGTTAAAGTTGAGTCTCAATTTGTTTCTCATTTGTAAAAATACATATGTAAACTATATATTTTCTTAACCAATATATTATTAAAGTTAATTTTACTTAGGCTCCCTGAACTTTGCCCCTCGAACTTTCAGTTTCTGCACTTAATCCCCTGAACTTTCAACACGACTTTCAGTTATCCCTACCGTCCAACTCTGCTAATTTTTGGCGAGAGACGTTGGTCAGATGCACTGTACATGACTTTTTAAAAGGTATTTTGATCTTTTTTTCTTTCTCTTTCTCTCTCTCCCAACCACGGAGACCCTGCTACCCACAACCCCCTTAGCCTCCCACCCCTGCCCTGCTACCCCCGCCCTTGCTATTACCCCCAGCGGCCCACCCCCGCCTTACTACCCTTTGCTACCCCAGTCCCCACCCTGCCTACCCCCAACCTCTAGTTTCCCCCCTCTTCTCTCTTGTCTCTCTTTATACATGCACACACACCCTACATTTGTAAAGATTTTAGTTGGAACTTAGATCTGTAAAGGTTTTGGTTAGATGTGTAAAGGTAATTTTTTTTTATTTTTTTTTAATTTTTCAAATTTTCTGTTAATTTTCTAAGTTTTCTATTTTTATGTATTTTTCAAATTTTCTGTAATTATTGAATATTTTTTTCTATTTTTATTGGAAATTTATTTTGTTATTGAAAATCTATTTTTTTGCAATATTTTTTTGAACTTTTTAAAATATTTATTCAATTTTTTAAAGGTTTTTTATTGGAAATTATTTTGTTGGAATATTTTTTACAAGCTTTTTAAAATATTTATTCAGATTTTTGCATTTTTTTTTAAATATTTTTTAGTTTTATTGATTTTTTTTTTTAATCAATTTTCCAAATTTTATTTTTTTAATATTTATTTTTATTTTTATGTGTTTTCCAAATTTTCTTTAATTATTTATTTTTTTGTTTTTTATTAGAAATTTATTTTTCATTGGAAATCTATTTTTTGCAATATTTTTTTCAAACTTTTTAAAATATTTATTCAGTTTTTGTTGCTGGTTTTTTCGAATTATTTTCCTATTTTTTAAGTAGACTTTTTTAGTATTTTCCTATTTTTAATTGCAAATCTATTTTTTTGTTAGAAATTTGTTTTTTTATCTATTAGAAATATGTTTTTTATTTTTTAATTGGAAATAATTTTTTTAATTAGAAATCTTTCTTTAATTTCTAGATTTTTAAATGTTTTTAAATGAATTATTATGCAATTTTTATTTATTTAAAATTTTATATTGATTTTGAGCAAAATATCCTAAAAAATGATCATGTGCAGTGCACGTGAAGAACGTTTCCCGCAAAAAATTATCGGAGTTGAACAATAAGGGTAACTAAAAGTCGTGTTAAAAGTTCAAGGGGTTACAGAAACTGAAAGTTCGAGTGGTAAAGTGACGAGAAAGGCAAAGTTCAGGAAGCCCAAGTGTAAATAACCCATATAATTAACAATGAAATTTTTTAATTAATACATTTAATTAATTAAATATGCATAAATATGTAAATATTACAAATTTCTTAAATGTATAAATACATTTCATAAAATATATAATTCATTTGCTTATATACATATATTAGAAATTTCTCATTTGTAAAAATACCTATTAACAAATTTGAAATTTGCATTCCTCATGTGTAAGTCTTCAGCCTTAGTTGTTTTTTATTATCAAAATAACAACAAAAATCTATTGTGGCATTTGAAAAGATGTGACTCTTTAGAGCATCACCAATATTAATGTGGAGATAAAGAATATGAGGTGTTACATGTGATTAATAAACTATGAATCAAAATAACCCTTTCCAATGTAACCATCTAGAATGAATGTGAAGTAATGTCACACTAATTAATATGTGAAGGAAACCCTCTAGATATAGTCTCTTCCACATTGTAAAAAACAAAAGCAGTCAATCAAAGTTCTTCTCTCTCGACATCGTGAAAAGCTCTCTCCATACTCTCCACATTTTACAAAACAAATAACTAATGTACATGTGTCATTCAAGTTTACTTTTAGACATTTATAATAAGGATTTTTTTATCTACATTGTTTACATAGAATTTTTTTATTATACGATACACATTGTCTAATTCTTAGAGCCACATATGAATGAATTCGAATTCGCATTCGCATTAGAGATGCTCCGACAGCCTAGGATCACATTTTAGAGGAGTTAAAAAGGTTTAGCATAAATGTGTGTAAACTTTAACAAGATTAGGTGCATTAATGGTTCCTTTATAATTGTTTCATACTAGCATACAACTCGTGCAATGCACAGGGCATGTACAATAAACAAATATAAAGATTTAAAAAAAATAGTATATAGCATAAATTCAATATCTTGTCTTAAATTAAAGCCATATACTGATAGTCTATTTTTTTCATCTATTGCATGCTTAACTAAAAAATATAATATTTTCAGCAACTTTATATACAATTAAAATTGTATGATACAAACTTTGTTCAATATTTTAAAATTAAGTAGTCAAACATTATTGTATCATATGTAAAAAACTCATTCCAAATATAATATCTACGGTAAAGAAATAACACTCGAAGTTGAAGGCAGGAAAACAACAAATATCTCCAAAACAAATTGTTTTAAATTGTAAACAAAACATATACTTTAACATTTTTCTCAAAAAAACATATACTTTATATATGTAAAAAGTTTTGAAATATTTATACTTTCAACTAAAAAAATGGGAAGAAGGGAACGAGGAGGGAGGGAGGGAGGGGGGGGGGGGATATTTGATATATAAAAATTTATCCTACAAATTGTTATATCTACGCAAGAACTCCATCAGTTTATCTTTGTATATAACCCCTTTTATATTATTTGTAAATTTTATACCCACCCAATTTCATATATTAATTGAAAGTTTCAATACTCAGCTATCGAGATATATGCAATCTGAGATTTTAACAATGCCATCTTTTTCAATACCTACCATGATTAGTGTAAATTTTTATATGAAAAATTTATATCCTATAAAAATTAAAATGATGGTACAGATGAGGTGACTTTTTGAGTGTTACTTTCTATACCATATAAAAAATATATCCTATAAAAAGTTTATATCCTATTTTGTTGAACAATTGAAAGATTCAGTAAAAACAACACTTTTCCTTGAGAAATTATGATATAAGAGCTCCCATCCTATTTAATTAATAAATGGGTGATAAGATAAGCGGCCATGTAGAGAGGTTAAAATTGAGGAAGCATTTAGTATATGATATTCAATAAATAAATGGGTGATAAGATAAAATTGAAAAAATATTTAGTACATTGATTTTGACATTAATTACAACTTCAATACCTCTAATATTATCGTATTAGGGTTATAATATAGAATATAGATATAGATATAGGTTAAAGGGATAAAACTGTCCAAAAAGGAACACTTTGTTCAAGCCACTTTTATAGTCCGAAGAAATTAGATTAGATTAGATAGAAATGGATAAAGATGGACTACGTTTTATATTTATATATTCACAGCAGAATATTTTTTACCCACTGCCAGGTTCAAGCACTTCTTCTGATGAGCTAGATCAATTTCTTCGGTATAACTTCGATAATCATGGTGCTGCTAGATAGATGTTTGGATCCTCTTCATCAGAGTCGAACTCGACCTACAAGAAAATTTGACACACAAATTACGTTAGTATGTTTGATTTGGGGACTCATTTGGAGCAATAGAACATATCACTAGTTGTGTATAGTATTAAATTTCAGGGTTTTCTTCGACTTAATCCCCACTTTTTAATGTATTATTTGACCTAACTCCCATTATACTAATCTATTTGACATAATTTCAAAGTTTTAACACCGTTAAAGATCAGTTAAAAAATAACTCTAATTTGCAAATTAAATTTACCCCCCGACCAAAATACCCTTCTTTTAAACAATAGCTCATTTCCATTCATCTTCTTCTCCAAATCAAAATCCTAATTTTCATCAAATCCTAAAACTTCCTCCTCCTCCACAATCACACATTCTCACATATGTGTTTCCACATTACATTACAAGTCTAATATTACTTGCAATGAAATTATCACGAGTGGCTCTCGAAACTCCTCTCCAACAGTTGATACGGAAAATAGATCTGTATTTCATGCATGTCCATACAATGGACATGATTGTGCCTCGTACAGACGAAGACAGGTATTTTGAGAGTGAATTTTTAGAAAGGCTATTTATGTAGTTTTACTCTCAGGGATGGCAAATCAAATAACATAACGCAGAAAACGAAGGTGCGGAAAGACGCAATTTGAAAATGAAGCAAAATCCGTATTTAAAATACAAAAGGATTTACACAATTCACGGTTCTCATACAGTTAACACGACACCAAAAATGGCATACCAAAAATAACACGATTACGACGAGTCAAGCACAACAAGACATGACTTTGCGTCGAAAAATCCCAAACATAAATACGTTATTGTGTCAATTTCGGGTTAATATCGTGTCATTGCAAAATTTCCACACTTGGTATTATTGTGCAATTCCTATATGATGCAACCCTACTTCAAATTATATACATATAATAGAATCTTGTGTGTTTGAGGGGAGGGAGGGGCTATCCTTAAACGCTCCACTCTTGGTTCTCTCTCTATTATTCTCATCTTTCCTTTCCAATCCCCCATTCCTAAACTTAAATGATATAAATTCCGATAGGCGATAATATTCGAACATATCCTATACTATCAACGCATTCGACTTGTCAAATGATCCCGAAGACTAATGTTCACTTCACTTCTTCTTCAGTCAGTAAAAGCAACAAGTAGAAGCAAAAAAAAAAAAAAAAAAAAGTGGCTAATAATGCTGTCAAGTGTCTAACACCTTAAATGTTCTTATTCGAAAGAAGAAACTCACATTTTCATCTCTGAACCATCCACCATGGCAGTCACGCTTCCAACCGGCTGCTGTGAACTTGAGTTCTCTCTCTCGACGTTCTCGATAATCTAACTGCTGCTGCAGAACTTCGCCACCAGCTGATTCTAATCCAACAAAAGAGTCCTTATAGTTAGTAGATGGTCCATTTGTGATATGATCCATACAAAACTTGACATCTCGGCTTTCATATGTGGTGCTTTGCTGATCAGTTTTGCTCCGATGCATCTCAGAAACAGCTTTCCAAGTCTGTTCGATTATTGGTTTGGTTGCTAAGATACTCTTTTGTGTAGATGTATCAGTGCTGGAAGCTGCATGAGGATTTTGTGACAAGGCCATTCTCTTATTTATCTCATTTTCTCTTACCAATTCTCTTTCTTTAAGCTTGGACGCTGCAGCACAATGGCGGGATCCTTTGATATGAATCTGCAAAATAAATTTCCAATAAGCAGGGAACTAATGTTAAAAGTATTAACTAACTTACAGAAAGATTCAATTGCAAACTTCAAAGAATTTTGAATTTGCTTCAAACAATAAATGCTTGGTCCAATAACAATTCCCAATCAATTTTGATCTAATAAAATGAAGTTATACACATATGAAAACTGGAACTGAATACTGGATTAATGAGCACCCTTAAATTATCAACTAGTCTAGCGCTATTCTAGACTGCTTGTCTGATAACAATGGTTGTCTTATACTCCAAAATCTCCCTGCATTTACATAAAAGACAAATGAACTTTTGAAATACTTTGAAGACACATCACGGAAGAAGATCCTACTAAAAATTTGTAAAGTCCCTGTCTGGCAGGCTCACTCAATTCATCAAACAGTTGAAACGTAAGATTAGAGAGAAGGAATAATATTGAAGAAAGAAAATATGAGAGTAGAAGAGAATAGAAAGAATACAAGCATTTTATTGAGTACTAATCGAATGTATTACACAGACTCACTGATTCAGTTTTATACATCTCATTCACTTCCTCTAACTGAATCGAGCCACTTAATGGCTGTTACAACCTCTAATTATCTACTAACAGTTCTTAACAAGCTCTAACTAACCAACTCTTGGTTACGATTATAAAAGGCGCCATATGGCTAAATGAGTAGAAATTGCCTGTAAATATTAAATGACATTGCCCCATTGAATGACTCAACTTCTTCAAACGACATTGTTCCCTGCTGGGGTTTAAAACCCAATGCTTAATTCATTTTATTCCCCGAATTTTGACAATAGCCCTCCCTTCTAAGATCCTTGCCCTCAAGGATCTCTTGTTGGAAACTGAGCTGCGATCTTATCATAATCCTCCCATGTCGGTTCAGCTGGAGAGGTCTATAAACTGTCTTTGCCGATTAACCGCAGGCAACTGTGTAGAAGGCAAAACCTTTTTTGCCACTTGCTTTTTCAGTATTGCTACATGAAATATGGGGTGGATAGCAGTTGTGGGGTAATTACTTTGGATGTTTGGGGATATGGGGTGTAAATTGTTTCAAGGGATTGTGGAGCAAGGTTGCAGCGGCGGGTCTGAAATTTGGGTAAAATTTTAGGAGGGCGTGGTCTGTAATTTATTGGGGGTTTCCTATACATGTTTGGAAAATAACAGGGTGGGGTCGAATGGGGCTCAAATAGGAGGGGGTGAGGTTACCAATTTCAGAATGGAGATGATGTAAGGGTATGGGGTTGTTTATCCGACTCAATGGATTGGGCGCCAACTAAGGCTGGTCCAGGTCTGCCCAAAAAAATGTGTCCGGCTCGTATCTTTCCACAATCCTTTCATCTGAAATCCTAGGCACACTAGCTGCTACTGAAGAGATATTCCAAGGAGCCGCCGGAGGGTACTGGTTGGTTGATTGACACTGGAAGTGTTCACTGGTGGTAGGAGTATCTGGGGAACTCCTTAGTGAAGTTTGCAAAGTGGCAAGATCTAGGGTTTCCTCAACGCTTTAGCCCAGGCCTAGGTTTTTGCAAACCCTTGTGCTGTTGTGGTTGTGGGCAGTGGCATGGATTATAACTCTGCTTAGGGTTGCCGATGGATAGAGATCGTCAATCAGACAGCTTCGGGGGAGATAAGGGATGGTCCGATATGCTCTTGTGCGGTAATTTTGGATGGTTTTTAGTATGTTTTAGGTTTGCGATTGCTGTTGTGTGGCAATGTGTAATTTGCCTCAAAACCGTTGTTATTGTTGTGCAGTGTAGAATAAATGATTTTTGCTCCCGCTAAACATCAAGTTGGTATTAGAGCGAGGCCATGGGTCCGAGTTACAGGAGTGACAACCTATTCTGGCGAGGATAATGATGCGGAACCATATTCTAACTGAATGGGCTGAGGCTCACTGGGCTTGGGTTCCATGGGAAATAAATACCTTTCGTGTATGAGAATAAAGTTGCGCCTATACTTACAGCTATAGCTTTCGGTACAATGGTAAGCGCTCCATCATTTGGTATCAGAGCAAGGTGGCAACCTATTTAGGTGGGGAGATCGTTGGGCTTGTATGCCACGGCGCACACTTAACTCTTGAGTATGAGAAAAAAGTTGTGCCTAAACTAAAAGCTACAACTTTTGGTACAATGATAATCGCTTGACCTATTAATTAATGATGCCATGGGGCAGACTCACCTCTTATATATGGGAATAGAGTTGCGCCACTAATAGCTATAGCCTTTGATACAATGACAAGCACTTGACTCATCAATAACAGTGATCTACCTATAGGGTTGCAGATGTAGATACACCTATGTGTTGAGTACTATAGGCGTAGCACTTGTCATACACCCAAGGTAGGTTTCTAGGCATTGGTTTAAGCTTTATGATTGAGGGTGGTATCAATAAGAATGGTGATGTTTGGTTCCTACTGCTACAAGGTTGAACTGGGTCCAAAATTATATTAAAAAGATATCTATATCAGAAACAATGGTGGTAGGTACGCCATGCAACTTGTGGAATTGGTCAAAAAGGTTTGAGTTAGTGGGCCAAAGAGAATGAAATGGGCATATTTGGTGAGTCTATCAATTACTACTATGTTGGCATCCCTCTTTTTAAAGTTTTGGTAGCCTTCAATGAAATCCATGGATATATATATATATATATATATATATATATATATATATATATATATATATATATATATGTGTGTGTCATGCCATGGGCTAGTGGTTGAAGTAGGCCAGGGCAGTCCACGTTCTCCTCAGTTTCTTTGGCATATTTTACGTGCAGCCACCATTCATTCACAGCCTACTTCAATGTAGGCCAATAGAAAATCTATCAACCCTTTTATCCCTGATAGGCTATATTCAAATTAAAAATGCTAGAGGGGGCGACCCATGCATACATGATGTATGACTTACGAAAATCTTCTGCATTCCACCAAAATCAAGTCATGGGACCAACAAAAAAGTGGGAGACACCAGGAAAAACTACCAACGAGATTACGTGTGTGGAACTGACTCTAACCGAAAAACAAAGTAATCAACATCATATACTGAAGCTTTGAAATTGAAGACTCCTCCATTCTCTCCACATCTCCTCCACCACTTTGCAAAGTCAACATCCACTTGCTAACACCTTGCCCCTACACTGAAGGTTATTGGAAGTCAAAACAACCCCTCTTAACAGCAGTCCAACCAAAAAAAGACACTCTCACTTGTGACAACGATCTCCAAATGCCTCTCCGAGGGAAGTCTACGTCTGACTTTCCTTGGATAAGGGAATAATAAGATTTCACCAAGAACTTGTTGCCGTTACTACTAGAACACCTCATCCCCCCTTCCCATCATTTGGGATCTAACCTCTTCCAGCATCTGAAATAGCACAACAACCTCCTCAAGCTCCAACTCTTGAATGTTCCGTTCTTTTTTCCACCTTAGAACAATCAATGAACAATGAATCAGAACTGCCTACATCACAAATAAAAAATTAAACCAAAAAGTTGGACATGCAAGGATGTCCCTGTCAAGCAGAGGAACTATGAAATCTGGAGAACACGTCCACCACAAAGTACTCTGAAGCTGCCACACAACAATGTGGATCGACTGCTAAGCTGCAAATAAATAATAATTGTTTAAGAATCTAAAAAAGTGCAAATTATAATATATAAACTACATTTTTTAATTGTTTTTAGTTGGTTTTTTAAACTTAAATCGCTATAATAAGTTTTCTTAGCCCATCCAACTTTTATGATTTTCCTAAGTTATAAATGTGGTTTTTTTCTTTGTGAATTAGCCTTGCTGAGAATGGGAGAATCGCTGGTCAAACCCGCTACCTGGGTCGCTGCAGCGAAGTTCATTTTCGCTGCATGACCGAATTTCCTGGTCTTGGGCATGACTTGTTTTAACGGTTGCTTCACAGCAGCAAGGGTTGTGTCGCTGCAGCGAAGAACCCTTTCGCTGGTCGCGACTGGCACCCAATCAACTTCGTTTTTAACGAAGTTGACCAGTATAAAAGGGGATTTTTCTTCATTTCTTGCCCACAAACACTCTCTCTCCTTCGGGAACCACCCTCCCTCTCTAACCCCACCTTCTCTCCCTTTTATTTCAAGATCAAAGCTCCATTAAAACTTGAATGCAACCTTGGAATATGACTCTAGAATCTTGGAAGTATAACATAGTACGAGCTTAAAGACATTGGAGCAAGAGTTGGGCCTTTTCAGAGGTTTTCTCCATTTTCATCTTCTTAATCAATCAAGGCAAGGATTCCTCTCTTTCTATTTGAATTTATCATAATTGGAATTTGTCAGAATATGAATATCCCTTGAACTCGTGACTTCTTTTGAAAACTTCATTTTTGGAACTCCATTGTAAACTTTGGAATTTCGTTACAAATTCTATTGACTCTTGATAATTAGACTCTGTAGAAACTTTGTTGGAGCTATTGAAATAGGTGTGTTGAGCTCCATTGCTTTGTGGTATTTAAATTCTATGTTAAACCCTAGTTTGTAAATGAAATGAGAAAAAAATTATAAAATGGGTTATATGGATTTTTGATACAAGATGAGATTTTCTGAAAATTTTGTGAACCAGAATTTAACATAAATAGAAGGAAAAAGCTCATAATTCAATTAATGAGGAGCTTTGTGGTTAAATGTGAACTATTCCCTGTGTCTTAAAGATATTTGAACATCTCTTGGTTTAAATAAGAATTAAACCGGTGAATTCTACTGTGAAATTGGTTAAGTACTTCTCTGAATTTTTCCTGTGGAGCTTGAAATTGTATTTGGACTTTTGCCCTTGAGCCGGGTTTGATATTTAAACCGCTTCATAATTTGAGATATTCTTGGTAGCATGTATACTACGGTGATTTTAAAAAGTGTGAAATTGCGGTTAGATACAGGATGATGGAGTCCTGGGGTGAGGAGTCCCCGAACCTCCCGAGAGTTTTCAAGTAAGAATGGATAATCGATGCCACATGGTGAGGAGCCCGTAGAAGGTTCGAACCACACTTGTGCTCACGAATGGCTAGGTGATAAGTCCAGATAAACATGAGGATCCCTTTGTGATTTATATTAATCTTATAAACATGTTCTCTTACTCAAAATGTTCTGATTGCTTTAAATTACCTCGTTGTTTATTATGATTATTGAAAATGTTTTAACTTTAAAACTTTTAGTGTTTTGATTTGAATTTCTCGCATTTGGAGTCTTTCCTGTTTTGTTTAAATACATTTCCATTTCACTTTTATTTACATATGTTAAACCTGATATTAAATCTTAAACATTATACTTCGAACCAAATGGGTTAGTTACTTCAAGGATTATCGTAGTGAAGTTACCTTCATTTGACCTCTTCCCTAATTACTGTTACGATATATGATATGTGTCCGTTGACTATTGTTATGTTCTTGTTGAGCATTTAGCTCACGTTCTTGTCTTCTTTCCCCCCAAATAAACTAGATGTTCTTTTGTGATTTAAATTAATCTTATAAACATGTTCCCTTGCTCAAAATGTTCTGATTGCTTTAAATTACCTTGTTGTTTATTATGATCATTGAAAATGTTTTAACTTTGAAACTTTTAGTGTTTTGATTTGATTTTTCTCGCATTTGGAGTCTTTACCGTTTTGTTTAAATACATATTTCCATTTCACTTTTATTTACATATATTAAACCTGATATAAAATCTTAAACACCATACTTAGAACCAAATGGGTTAGTTATTTCGTGGATTATCTTAGTGAAGTTACCTTTGTTTGACCTCTTCCCTATTTAACATTGCGATATATAATACGTTTTCGTTGACTATTGTTATGTTCTTGTTGAGCATTTGGCTCACATTCTTGTCTTCTTTCCCCCAAGTACACATGAGAATAAGGGTAAGAAGATAGCGAGACGGAAGCTCCGATCATAAGAAAGAGGAACCTCAAGTAAATACCATGGAATAAAGGTTGATCCCGTTCATGGAGATTCCGTAAATATTCCATTCCAAAAATGAAAAGTTCGAAACAATTGGGATTTTTTTGGAAATGGGATGCAATTACTGATTGGCATGTGCGGAATGAAAACGTCATTCTCGATTCTATCAGAATTTTTATGAAAGCCTTTCATTTGCTTCTCTTCGATGGAAGTTTGATTTTCCCAGAATGTATCTAATTTGGACATATTTTGATTATGAAATTGTTTACACTTGTATTAATGTATTGTTAATATAATCTAGATGCATTATTTTTATTGTAATATCTCAATAACTAGGTCATGTGGGCAGGTGACTATTTGACTTATAGATTGTAACTTCCTGGACTTGAGTTCGGTGAACACTTAGGGTATGCTTGATAAATAAGATGGAAAAAAACTCCTAAGAGTCAATTTCCATGGAATTAAAAATTTGGAAATATTTTCCATGGAAAAATTTTGTTGGTGTTGTTTGATTGCAATTATTTTCCATCTTTTGTGTGTTTGATTTCCAATATTTTTCATGAAAAAAAAGTAGAAAATATATACAAAAACAGAAAATTAATAAAAATCCCAGAATATTAATAAAAATCAACCAATTTTTAAAAAAAAAAAACACACAAAAAATGAATAAAAGACCAAAAACTAAATATTAAATATAAAAAACGGAAAAAATGTATTTGGAGTATTAAGAAAAAATAAAAAATGAATAAAAACCAAATCCACCACGCCCACCCCCCCACCCCCATCTCCCAACCCCCAACTGTTTCGTCCCCCCGTGTCGCCAGGTCTGTTCTTTTTTTTAATTCTCTTGTTTTTTTTTTTTTTTTTTTCAAATATTTGCATTTTTATTAGTTTTCTAGGGTATTTATTCATTTCCATTTTTTTAATTTTTTGAGCGCTTTTTTATTTTCTTTTTTTTTTAATTAATAAATTTCTGACTTTTTAATAAAATTCTGGGTGTTTTCTAAATTTAATTCAGGGGTTAATATTTGTTTTCTATTTTTTATTCATTTTCTGTATTGTTTTCATTATTTTTGTGTTTTTATTGATTACTCTCTTTTTTTCTCGTTTTTTTTTCATTTTCTGGTGTTATTTTAAATTAATGCTGGGACTAATATTTATTTTACGTATTTTTTCATTTTCTGTATTTTTTAAATTTTCTGTTATTTGTTTTCTTAATTAATAAGTTTCGGACTTTTTAATAAATTTTTGGGTGTTTTTCTTTCTGTATTTTTTTCATTATTTTGGGTTTTTATTCATTTTCTAGAATTTTTTTCATTATGTTTAAATTTTTATTCACTTTTTGTATTTGTTTTCATTATTTTTTGGTGTTTTATTCACTTTTTGGATTTTATTTCATTATTTTTGGGGGTTTATTCACTTTCTGTATTTTTTCATTATTTTTGGGGTTTTATTCACTTTCTAGATTTTTTTTCATTATTTTTGGGATTTTATTCACTATCTGGATTTATTTATTTCACATTCTGAATTTTTTTAAATTATTTTTGGGGATTTATTCACTTTTTAGAAAAAAAATTCTATATTTTTGGGTTTTTATTCACTTTCTAGAATTTTTTTCATTTTGGGGGGGTGGGGGGTTAGTCCCATTTTTGAATTTGGGGGGTTTTATTCACTTTCTGATTTTTTTTTTCATTTTATTCACTTTCTAGAAAATTTTCATTTTGGGGGGGGTTTATTCACTTTCTGTATTTTTTCCATCATTTTTGGGTTTTTATTCAGTTTCTGGATTTTTTTCATTGTTTTTGGATTTTATTCATTTTATGGATTTTATTCATTTTATGGATTTTTTTTCATTTTTTGGGATTTTATTCACTTCCTGTATTTTTTTCATTGTTTTCGGTGGTTTTATTCACTTTCTAGATTTTTTTTAAATTATTTTTGGGATTTTATTCATTTTCTGGATTTATTTCATTTTTTTTTAGGTTTTTATTCACTTTTGGGACTTTTTTCATTTTTTGGGGAGGTTATTCACTTTCTGAATTTTTTTCATTATTTTTGGGATTTATTCACTATTTTTGGGTTTTTATTCACTTTCTAGATTTTTTTTTCATTATTTTTGGGTTTTTATTCACATTCTGAATTTTTTTCATTATTTTTGGGTTTTTACTCATTTTCTGGATTTTTTATCAATTTTTTTGGCGTGGCAATTCTTTTCCCTGGAAAATGAATAACAAGGTGGGAGGAGGTTTTTTAATTTCACCTTTTTGTGAAAAAAGTGATTATGTGAGTTGTTTTAAGGAAATCAATTCCATGGAAAATTTTGTCTACCAAACATTCAAAAGATGGAAAATAGTCCATATATTGTATTTCCCATAGAAAATTAGTGTTATCAAACACACCCTTATTTATTGTTCAAACTAAGATTTATGAATCTCTTAGGGCCTGTTTGGTTGCGCAAATTGTTTGATTATGTAAATTGGTTCATTGTGAATTAGTAAATTGTAAATGAGTGGTTTTGAAATGAGTTTAAATCCAATTTTACGCAATGTTTGGTAATCTGAAATTGATGTTAAGGTTGTATGAGAAATAAATATAAAAACAAATTAAGAGAGAGAGGATGAGGTAAAGGAGGGAAAGAGTGAGTTCCAATGACGTTAATCCAACAAGATAAAGATTAAATTGGTTTAACTTATTTTCAATTCAAGGTGTAATTACCTTTGTATATTACCGGACCTACCTGGTGAGACTTAGGCCTCGTTTGATGTGCCGTATAAGAGGTTCGTATTGGATAAAATTATCCTATCCAATGTCTGGTGTAATTTAGGATGGGAAATCAGATGTAATAAATTATCCAAAGTGAGCTCCTTATCCCACAAGGAGTGAGATTAAAAAATCCCACCTCCAAGGTCGTATAAAATTATACGGTGTTAAAATTTGATTAAAAATTACTACTCTACCCTTATTAAGTTATAAAAAAAACTCACACAACTTGCACTATCTCAAGTATTAGATAGCAGTCGGCGATCCCTTTGATTCACATAACTCTCCATTCATATTTTTCATCACGGTAGTAGGTAACCTCCTCATTTTTTTTTTCTATTTGTTGCTTTATCATGAACTATTTTGGTTTAAATCGATGCAAATATTATGTTAACTCACCTACTATACAAGTTGAAAGTTATGTGTTGTTAATTCACTGCTAATATTTTGTTACACATTTTTTTTAATGTATTATTAACATATATGCTAGACAAGTTGAAAGCTGTGTACAATTCAATTTATTTGTTTCTGTATGTTTCCGACGACTATTTTGGGTAAAATCGATGTTATTCAGTTGTGACTTCAAGTAATTTTCTGCAACGGATGTGTTTTGAATCAAAAGAGAAGATAGTAAGCAACCAGTTTTACTATCTCATTATTTATGGCGGCTAGTTTGTGTACACATGGTTTTTGTATGCGTGCAAATGATTACTAGTGGTTGAGTGTATACAAATTATAAATACAAATACATATTTTTATCTCATAATATTATTTTTTAACCTCCCACGTGGAATTAAATATTATGTTATTGAGTTAAAATATGTGATAACAATAGATTTTTGTATTTTTTTATTATTAAATACAAAAGAGGGTATTTTTGAAAAACTGGATATAAATTAATCCTATCCGGAGCATTTCAAACACATGACTGTATTATTATATCCCATCCCGTCTTCTTATTCGGAACTGTTCCAAACGCAGTATTGGAATAAGCCTTATACGGTCCATCCTTATCCTATCCAATCTAATCCGACACTTATCATATTCTATCCGGACCCCTTATACGGCGTATCAAACGAGACCTTAGGGTTTGTATATTTCTTATTTTTTACACCCTTGGGCCTCGGTGGTAGGATTAGGGTCCCATACTCAGAAATTTTGGGTCGGGGTGAGACTTAGGGTTTTTATTTTTCTTATTTTTGACACCGTTGGGCCTGGGTGGTAGGATTAGGGTCCGAAATTTTGGGTCGGGGCATCACTGCAATGTTCTTCAGATTTCTCCAAGCCTTCACATTCTACTGGCTCATCCTTCTTATTAGTCTACTCCTCATATATGATCATGTGAATACTCACCTTTACAGATTTATGCCCAAAAAAGTTCCTCACAAAATTACACACAGAGAAGTAATTAAAGATTTTCTCTCTAACTCATTCTCATTCGTTCATAGTAGCTATGATATTTATAGGTCCCTAATACTAATATTAGTACAGGATATTCGTTTATTCTAACGATAATTAAGCAGGCAAATACAAAATCCCTGGAGGACCCATACACATCATCACCTTGTGAATTCAACTTTGGTAAATCAAGAAAGAAAATCCAATTACAGAGAGAAAGATAAATGGGGAAATAAGGGTTAGAAAGTTACAGAGAGCATGAGATGGGTATCGAGGACGGGGGTATGAGGGCAAACGAGGCAAGCGTATTTTCCAGAAGAGAGCTTCTTGTAAGAGGAAGAGGAAGCAATGCCGTCAGCTATCAGCTCCTCCACTCTCCTCTTCCTGTATTGCGCCTCTCTTCCCCAGCTGTCTCCTCCGAACACACTCATCTCTCTCTCTCTCTCTCTCAAATCCCCATTACACTACTATTAATTAATCTATTAAACGGATCGGGTTTGATACATGTTGTCTACCACCGGTTTACGACTCCATCAAGTTATACTAAAAACATATTTTAATTAATATTATTACTTTGTTAACGAAAAATGATATTATTTTCTAACATGGTAGGGTGCTTATTTTTAGATTGTGCATTAATATTTAATTAAAAAAAATAAATTTTAATGATGGTTAAGCGGGTCGGGTAAATAGGTCGGGTCATGGGTTCTTAATGGATCCATGTCTCGTCAGAAAAATTAGGACCAAGCGAGTAATCAAGTAGGGCTCGATTCAAAAAAATTTAAACACATTCAAAAACAATTAAGAGTGTATGAAAATGCTATGTGATGTTGATTTCAACCAATTCGCAAATTCCAATTTAAACTTATTTAATTGGAGTCAATTTTTAAACTAATTTTATTTAAACCCTAACACAGACATCTAGGTGGGTAAAATCAAACCATTACAAATAAATTGTTGACATACAGATTTCAGGGAAAAAAAAACCTTTCGGGTAAAACCTTGTATTTCACTATGCAAAAGTAAATCGCAACTTACATACATAATGAAATCTGCAATGAATATCCGCAGACACTCACATAAACACGCAGCCTAGAGTCAGCAATGGATCAACCGCAGCAACCCACAAGAACACACAACTCTGAATTCAGCCAGGAACACCCTCAAGCACTCTCAATGACACGCAATCGTCAGCCGTAGATTTATCCTCTCTATGAGAGAAACTTCAACAAGATCGTATCTTGGGTTCCAAAAATAATTCACTAAACTATTGGGATTTTTGTGAATTGAAAAACAAAGTTTAAACCCCTAAATGATGAAGAAGACAATATAATTCTGCAGTTTGCAATTTTCGTGTACTAAAAAACATCAGGTCTTCTTAAGAAAAAATGACTCATTTAATCACGTATATATAACAAAATTGAGTCGGCGGGTTCGTTTGAACGACATAGCCATATTGCTCGAACGACTTTAAATGTCGCTCGAAGCTACTTCGGCGAGGCATCAAACGAACTTAAAAAAGTAAAACAGTATCATGTCGTTTGATAAACCTCTTCAAGCGAACTTCAAACGAGACTTCGCGCGACATCGCATGTCGTTTGAAGGTTTTGTTCGAACGACTTTGTCATGTCGTTTGAACGACAATGACATTTCGTTTGAACGAAATTTGACGAAAAATGACGCCTCAGATGTTTAAAAACAGTTTAGAAAAATTATCCCAACACTTTAAATGAATCGTTAAGGGACTTAAACACAACCTTACCAAAATCTATCTCGTAGAGGCTTTTGTGTTGAAGAGCGTTGATATTCGGATCCGTCCCGATGCATGATTGAACTTGAACTTTTCTTCGACGGTTGTAGCAATATACAACATACTCTAATGTAAAGAGGACTATGTAAATTATGGACCCTTCTCTGACCCAATTGCACACCTAGTTTCGATGAAGACTAAAAAACATAAAATCTCCATATATATATATATATATATATATATATATATCCTCTTCTTCTCCTTATTCTAATGCATACATTTATATTTGTTAGGACAAATTTTCAATTAAGTCAATTTGTAAGTGTAGGCGTAATTCAGGACAAAACTAATTGAGTGCATATCTTTTAAATTTAAAGGACGTTAGCACTCTCAGATTGATATCAGAGCATATAATTTAAAAAACCACATTCTTAGATTGGTATCAAAGCGGGAACGCTAAATTATTGTGTTCAGATCCTTTTGTTCATTTTTGGGCTTAAATTATGGAAAATATATCTTTTACAAAATTTTCTATTTTTTATGGTTCCAACTATGCGTATTTAAAAGCGCATATGAGGTCGGTACTTAAATCATTAGGTGAGTGGGTTTGGTTGTTTGTAGTTAAAGGGTAGTCTCCACCAACATGTCTAGAAGGAGAAGTTCGTGTACCTAATCCCATAGAAAGATGGAGTGAGATTGAGCTTAAGTTAGAAAACTTTAATTCTCAAGGTTTAAATGCCCTTTTTAATGGAGTCGCACCGGAGGAGCTTTGCTGGATTATGACGTGTGAAATGTTGGGATATAATCCAACTCATTTATAAAGGTATAAGTGTCATTAAAGCTTCTAAACTCTAAAACCTCACCACTCAATTTGAAACCATTAAGATGTTAGAAAGCGAAACTTTTGATGAGTTCTATACGAGATTGTCTGATATTGTGAATTCATGTTTTAATTTGGGAGATAAGGTACCCGACAACCCTGTTGTAAAGAAAATTTTGAGGCCTTTACCCGATAGATTTATTCCAAAGGTGGCCTTTTAAAATTCTTTAGGCACTTTCGTGTGACACCCCGCCTAATTAAATACCGGATGATCAGTCCTTTATTAAATTAAAATCAAGGTGAACGGTTGGTTCATTCTTAGCATCACTATCGCAAAATAAAATTTCCAATTTAAACACCCTAAACGATTAAGCTAAGTGTCAAAACAATTTTGAAAACCTTATTTCCATTTTATTAAATCCAAATATGAAAACCTTTTTAAATAAACAACAATTTAAGAACTCTGATATACTAAAGATGGATAATGACACATAAGAACTCAATTCATCCACATAAACCAAACCAGTTTACTATAAATAAAACCATCCCGACAGTAATTAAATCCCAAAGAGTACCAACTAATGGAAATATAAAGGAACGTAAATCTTTGACAATAATCCAAACTGGATAGAGAAACGAGCGACACATGCCCTAACTAATAAGAACTAAAAGTACGAGTGGAGTCAACAATGAGGTCACCTAAGCAATGGCCTGCAACTCCCACATAAGCTGCAGCACGTCCGGTCCAAAGAACCTAAGCATGACACCCCTGTGGCTGGGCACCTGTATTATATATATATATATATATATATATATATACAAGAGAAAAGAAATCACAGGAAACGGGTCAGAGCCTGAGTGTAAAACAGTTTAAAATTAGTTTAGCAAGTATTTAAAATACTTACCGGCTAATGTAACAACCATAATAGTATGCGACACTCTCTTGAGAATTCTCACCTCTCATTCTAGTGTCCACGCGTACCGTACTAATAAATCTCATAAGTTTCTCTAACTTATTCTCCATAAGGTTTTATCAAGTGAAAAGCGAGGTTATGATATTTACTTTAGCAAATCATTCTCTTCAAGATTTTTACGTTATTTAGAACAACTCATCTCCCTTATAAAGTTTTCGAACACTTATAATAAAATTGAAGCATTAATTCATTACTTATCTACTTATACACACAGTAGGAAGTTCCCATATAGATATACGTATATATATTAGTCACACAAATAATATATATACTAACGTCACCCCACATAAAAACTATGGTGCTGGCATACTCTGCTATCAAGTCCCCATATCATATAAACTAAGGGAAATACTAGTCCGGAATCACTCCCGAACTGTATTAACACAATACACAAACAAATGGAGGCGAAGTATAGTTTCAGGTCCTAAGAGATCAGCACATACCCTCACGTCTCTTAGAACATCTGACTATCATTTTCGGATAGCCTGTATCGAGGATACTATCTTTTAGGGTACGAGTCAATATCCCCCATTAAGGTCCAATCGAGATAAGATCGTCCCCGCGCGGAAACCCCCGTGATAGCAAGTAGCCCGGGTATGATTTTTACACAGATATATAATATACACAATCACATAGTCATATATATAAATATTCACATTTCTAAATTAGGTGCGCCCACGACCTATAATTGTAATTATCCGCACTTAGCACATTTATACTTAATTATCTCGCATAGCGGATTTGTCACTTTTATTCTCATATATATAAGTTACTCCATACCTACTTCTCGTCTCTCGAAGTATTCTAACTCCCTAAGTATAATTTCAGTAGGCACTCTCACTTACCTTCTAGTCTAACTTCCTTACAAGTCTTGACCTTTTATTAAACGTACGCATAATTTCATATGTGTGAGTAACTCCCCGTAGACCCTTAATTTCATCTTACATTAAATTCTCACTCAACGGAGTTTACCTAGACCCTACTGGTCCTATTTATATCCCATTATGCTCCAACAATAATAATCAAGGGTTAATACGTATTTTAATCGGATTAAACCAACAGAAGAAAAATATGCAGTTTTCCAAAAGGGGTCAATCGATCGATCGATGTAAGGGGGTCGATCGATCGATCGAGCAGTTATGGCGAAAACTGCATTAACCTAGTTACAGAAATCCATCTCCAACCTCAACCAAATCTCCATATATGATTCCCAAACTCCCAACAAATGATACTACAATCACTATATACCCAAATATATGGTTTTCTACATAAAGTATGTGAGTTTTCATCCAGTATAACAATTTAAAGGAGTAAAATCTACATAGACTTCAAGAACCCTAATCTTTTCTTTAAATTACAATTCTTCCAATTCTTTTCCAGATTTCTACTTCTAAATCCATGAAATTTCATGGTGTATCCTCTACATATGAATTAGATGTCCAGAATATGATTACTTCTTCTACGACAGATGAATTCTAGTCTCCAAACTACACTTTCTTTCATGAAACAAGTTCTAAACAATCCTAGACTAACATAATTGAGACATTAACTAAAAATAAAGCAAGATAGATACTTGCCTGAGAATTAAACGTCCGATTTGTGGAAGAAAGAGGTGTGGTTGTGTTCCCCGTCGCGCGATCTACGATTTGGCGGTGGTGGCGGTGCAAACGGTGGAGTTTTTGGCTTTGAACTCCTTGGAAAGCTTTTCCACTTCTTCTCCAATGGACGTTCTTTGATTTTTCTTTTGTTAACCCTAGATGACAACTCCTAGAAGCTGATATAACCTTGGGAAATTCGTGGGTTTAATTGCCCAAAAATATAAAATGTCCAAAACGCCCTCTTGGGATGTTAATTAGGCCTATAAATGCCCCGAGACCCAAACTAAACCCTCGGTACATTATTTTGACTATCTCGGCCCTTCCGGATACATTGGCGCACTCGAAATGACCATACGGGTGACTTATAATTTATTCACTTTTAATAATAATAATAATTTAGTCCCGACACGACACAGGCGCGTCCTGACTTAATTTTCATAATTGTCATATTATTCCCTCGTGATAATTTTAATAAACTCAATTCTACATATTACCCTACTCAATAAGTAATATTTAACAGATCAATAATTTTCCAATAATTACTAACTCTCGTCGTGCTAGTAACATTTAAAATAAATTTCCGAATTAATATTAAATTAATTTATCTCAATAAAATTTAATAAATCCCTAAATTTAAAACCATAAAAATACGGGGTATTACATACTTCCCCCTAGTAATGGAATTTCATCCCGAAATTCGGAAAATAAGGCCTATCTTGTATCATCTCTAACAAGGTATAAAGTATCTAATTCCCATAACATCGAAAGAGAACTACAAATCTCAATCTCATCAATTTAATACAATAAAATTCTCTTGAATAAATATAACTAAAGTAAATTTCCAATGCACTATACAACAAAATAAATAAATACAAGTCGTCTCATCTCGTATTAAAAATTCTAGATACCTTATCAGTACGCAAACTATCTACATAGTAAGACGCTCAATCAGTATAGCCCCCGCCTTAGAGCAAGCTTGCTAAACACTCTCATTAAAGACACTTCTCATTGTGCTTAACCAACAACAATTGCATAAGACATGCCTATACATTATTAATTCCTTATTATTTTAATATCATTGGGAGGCCGCACCTCACTACATGAGAAACACTCGGATTTATCTAAACACAAAACTCCCATTCTGAGAGAAACCATACGAACAACTGACCACTTTTGTTCGCCTAAAACAGTCGTGGAATTCCACCATAGTCGTCAGACTCTAACTCACCTCATCCAAAATTTTGATTATCCTCCCATCTCTTAGCATTCAGAGTAAGAAACGTTAAGGTTTTTCCACACCAAATCCTCAATAAGCATCTTGTTCACAATAAACAGGTACGAGTGCTCCCACGTAACCCTACCATTAAGTAATATCTTCCCCCAATTATCTTACTATACTCCACTTGCTAGCTATAACCATTGTGGAAAATAAATGATCACAATGAATCCAAAATTACTTTCACACTGCTCCATTAATGGTTAATCACCGCTCGCATACTCCCCGAATTATGGGTGATACAACCTGCTCAAAATGAAATGATATCCCCGCTGCTTCCTGAAATCCTGTATTGAAGGTGGGATTCAAAAATCTTATCCTACTTCAGAAAAATACTGTGTAGGACCACATACCGGCACAATTCTCCCTTTCAAAGGAAGACTGGGGCACACTAGCTAATATTGTAACTCACCCCAAAGGAATGTCAATCACTTCCTTCTTGGGCATCTTGTTCCATATATTCGAAGGAACTCTTAATCTTACCTTGAGGTTGTCAACTCATCCAAGAAACTTTACCGACTTTATCGGCCTCTTCCATTATAGGAATTATTGATAGCCCCAAAATTCTTTGGTTGTTCCTCTTGTTCCAATCGATTTATATTTATGAGTGGTGCCCGCGGATACTACTCAATATGTCCCGCTCGACATCGACTTCTACTTGTTATATCTCACATTAAGTGACACTTAATACTCCCCTTCTTTCCTTTACGTATACTAAAAGTTTCGACCCATGCATTTTTCTCCACGATGTGCACTTCCGGACCTTTTTATATCATACTAACATCTTCACTTTTTTTACGCATCAGTCGCTCTCAACATTGGACTAATTCCAATTCCGCTCCGAGTGTTCTCCATAATAATTTGAATTCTACCCTTCTCAAGGAATACCTATTTTTTAATGGCTTCCCACAACCTTCTAACCAGATTCGGTGTGCTACTCTGAATACAAATATATGGATTTATCGTCTTTCACACGGCGCACAATCCGCCCTACCACTCCACTTCGTTATGTTAATCCCACAAACATTTATTCCACACGTCTATTCCCACATCCCTAAAACTCGGACGATTCTAACATCAGCTAACCAGGATGCCCACACACCCTATAAACCGTGCATACTAGCGTAGGCATCCCATACTCTTCACACATAACACCCAATTCTTTCTTTTCCTTGTGCTCACAACGTGCTTACAACACTCGGGTACTCTCAATTAACCTAGAAATTGAAATTTTAAATCCTCTTTATCATCGTTCCACCCCTCAACTCATGGAGATAAGATAAGACTTTCAATACTTTCTTACCACTCAACCAGCTCCACTGGCCTTAATTCATAATTTAACCTTCAATTTATAGATATAATTACCTGTTCCTATTACGATCGAGGTACTAAACTCATAAACTAATGACCAAACATCTTTCTACTTCCAACCTTACGCTAAGTTTCATGCGTGGGATGTCTCGCAATGAGAAATCCAAATAAGGAACCCCCTCGATACACTACTACCTAGCATTGTCGCTTATCGAAATCCGTTAGGCCCTCCGTCCATAGCATGTACCCCTTTATTCCGTCTCTTGACAAAAAAGTTACATCTCTTCCCGTAATTACACTAACAAAGAACTTTCCGTCAATTGCACTATCGTTCAACATTGGTGGTAATCACATTCCATAAACCTCTAATACATACCATCGGGATTCTCGAAATCTTGTCCCCAAACATATGGGTGTAACTCTTAACTCTCACATCTCTAAAGGATATATATATTAATGCGCTCTTCCTATCACCAAGTCCTGAGCGCTAAACATAATAATGAGTTAAATCTTTTCGCTCAACAGTAAACCCAATACATATCGAATCATAATAACAAAGTCCCTACACACATCGGGATCGAATATCTCGAGCCCACTATCCCCTCCGAAGTTTCTAGAATAAAAAATATAAGTGCGAGTCCGACCCTCTCGCAGGTGAGGCCTCGCCAGAACAAAACATGCTGTACTAATGCAACCATTCCGATAGCCTTGCAATAACTGCCTACTATCGTACTACCCATTACTATAAAGTTGTAGCCAAGACAATATCATACTCGTTTATCACATCACTAAAATGAGTAATCTTAATAAGGAATATAACACTATTAATACAACCATTTATCCTCCGCGGATAGCACTAAGGATAATCCCGTTACACTAGGGAAAATATTCACATAATAATAATGTTTATAGTTATACGCACTAACTCGTCTCACATGCTAATCTAGCAATGAACAAAATATAGTGACTCCCTCGTGTCACATAAAACACACCTCATCCTCTGAGGATAAAACTCATACTTCTACCTTGCCAATCATCTTGACTGCACAAATGGTCCCCGGACGTAACACGTCTGTCCAAACCAAAACAAAAACTACTTTAATTGTTGTCCTTTACTAGGCATCCTACTCTTGTCCCTTTACTCACTTCGGGAAAACATTAACGCATGTGAATCACTTTCCACAAAATACCTCTACACATGATCCACTTATCACCTGTCATACTAACCATATTAGGATTGTCCTTCTCGGATTTTGGTACGCTCAATTCCTGGTGGCTACCCCCGTTGTTCCCTTAGCTTTGTTGGCCCTAAGGAGCGTGCTATTGGCTTCAATAACCCTTGCGGAATTCACCATTGCTTGGAAATAAGTTAGATATCCGAATCATTTAAATGAGACCCCAATGGGTCTCCCCCTTGCGATGTTTTACTAACTACTTTTCATCTAGACTCACTTTTCAATAAGTCTTCCGATTATGTTATCTCCATTCATAAGAGCTTTAAGATCTCTTCAGAAGACGCGTGGCATTGTCACCATGTGGATCGACTGTCCAATAGAATTCTCTTTAAGTGTTGTCAATCTTTCCTCACGAGTCAATTTCCCACTTAAAATCTTCTCTACCATTGGTATCCACTCCCACTGATACAAAATTTGCTAAAAGTCTAAATCCATTTACAAATGGACCCCTGTCCGGCTCTTCCGTAATGGGTTCAGCACGGCGTTCATATCTTATCTTGAACAACTGATGAAAGAATGTGCGGTTAAACTGTACCTAAGGTCCTTTCATTGACGCAACATTTTCACTACTAACGGTGGTGGTTGACTCCCACCATTGTAACTTTTCTCCCCTGAGTCAAGAAAAATCTTACCCCAAATTTTCACTTCTAGTTAACCACACTCCATTATATTTCCAAGCCTTGAGATATATTACCTTCGTTGGGTAACACACAATTCCCGCATGTCTAGAATTTTCGCTATTGACTCTCTTCAATTTTTACCTTTCGACCCTCTCACAAGCGCACCACGTTGGGTGGGTCAAATTTGTCCTCACTTTCGACTGTAGCAGCACTTGAAATTAGTAGGTTGCGTCCTAACCGTCTTTACAGTCCTGGCCTCTCGTTCCCTAATAGGGGTGACCTCGACTACGGTTATCATCCTCGAATATACTTTACAACCTCGACTGAGCCCTGCCTCCTGATGTCCACCTAATGGCCCTCGTCTGACATCCTTCATTGCTCGTCACACACACACATTCGAAGGCAATTACAATTCACTAATATACATATGTTATAGCTGAAGAACGAAATCTCACCATAGAAACCAACAATCCTAAACAAAGGGCTATATATCAAACAAAGCAGTGCTGGAAGCATAATAAGCCACACATATCCTAAAGGACACTTGAACGTGTTGCTCTTATACCACTTATGACACCCCGCCAAATTAAATACCGGGTGATGAGTCCTTTATTAAATTAAAATCAAGGTGAACGGTTGGTTCATTCTAGCATCACTGTCGCAAAATAAAATTTCCAATTTAAACACCCTAAACAATTAAGCTAAGTGTCAAAACAATTTTGAAAGCCTTATTTCCATTTTATTAAATCCAAATATGCAAACCTTTTTAAATAACCAACAATTTAAGAACTCTGATATACTAAAGATGGATAATGACACATAAGAATTAAATTCATCCAGATAAACCAAACCAGTTTACTATAAACAAAACCATCCTGACAGTAATTAAATCCCAAAGAGTACCAACTAAGGGAAATATAAAGGAACGTAACTCTTTGACAACAATCCAAACTGAATAGAGAAATGGGCGACACATGACCTAACTAATAAGAACTAAAAGTACGAGTGGAGTCAACAATGAGGTCACCTAAGCAATGGCCTGCAACTCCCGCATAAGCTACATCGCGTCCGATCTAAAGAACCTAAGCATGACGCCCCTGTGACTGGGCACCTCTATTATATACATATATATATACAAGAGAAAAGAAATCACAGGAAACAGGTCAGAGCCCGAGTGTAAAACAGTTTAAAATTAGTTTAGCAAGTATTTAAAATGCTTACCGACTAATGTAACAACCATATTAGTATGCGTCACTCTCTTGAGAATTCTCACCTCTCTTTCTAGTGTGCACACCTACCGTACTAATAAATCTCATAAGTTTCTCTAACTTATTCTTCATAAGGTTTTATCAAGTGAAAAGCGAGGTTATGATATTTACTTTAGGAAATCATTCTCTTTAACATTTCTACATTATTTAGAACAACTCATCTCCCTTATAAAGTTCCCGAACACTTATAATAAAATTGAAGCATTTATTCATTACTTATCTACTTAAACACACAGTAGGAAGTTTCCATATAGATATACGTATATATATTAGTCACACATATAATATATATACTAACGGCACCCCACATAAAAACTATGGTACTGGCATACTCTGTTATCAAGTCCCCGTATCACACAAACTAAGGGAAATACTAGTCCGGAATCACTCTCGAACTGTATTAACACAATACACAAACAAATGGAGGCGAAGCATAGTTCCAGGTCCTAAGAGGTCAGCACATACCCTCACGTCTCTTAGAACATCTGACTATTATTTTCGGATAGCCTGTATCGAGGATACTATCTTCTAGGGTACGAGTCAATATCCCTCATAAAGGTCCAACCGAGATAAGATCGTCCCGGCGTGGAAACCCCCGTGGTAGCAAGTAGCCCGGGTATGATTTTTACACAGATATATAATATGCACAATCACACAGCCATATATATAAATATTCACATTTCTAAATTAAGTGCGCCCATGACCCATAATTGTAATTATCCGCACTTAGCACATTTCTACTTAATTATCTCGCATAGAGGATTTGTCACTTTTATTCTCATATATATAAGTTACTCCATACCTACTTCTCGTCTCTCGAAGTATTCTAACTCCCTAAGTATAATTTCAATAGGCACTCTCACTTACCTTCTAGTCTAACTTCCTTACAAGTCTTGACCTTTTATTAAACGTACGCATGATTTCATATGTGTGAATAACTCCCTGTAAACCCTTAATTTCATCTTACATTAAATTCTCACTCAACGGAGTTTACCTAGACCCTACTGGTCCTATTTATATCCCATTATGCTCCAATAATAATAATTAAGGTTTAATCGGATTAAACGAACAGGAGAAAAATATGTCGTTTTCCAGAAGGGGTCGATCAATCGATCAAGCAGTTATGGCGAAAACTGCATTAACCCAGTTACAAAAATCCATCTCCAACCTCAACCAAATCTCCATATATGATTCCCAAATTCCCAACAAATGATACTACAAGCACTATATACCCAAATATATGATTTTCTACGTATAGTATGTGAGTTTTCATCCAGTATAACAATTTAAAGGGGTAAAATCTACATAGACTTCAAGAACTCTAATCTTTTCTTTAAATTACAATTCTTCTAATTCTTTTCCAGATTTTTTACTTCTAAATCCATAAAATTTCGTGGTGTATCCTCTACATACGAATTAGATGTCCATAATATGATTACTTCTTCTACGACATATGAAACTAGTCTCCAAACTATACTTTCTTTCATGAAACAAGTTCTAAACAACCCTAGACTAACATAATTGAGACATTAAATAAAAAATAAAGCAAGATATATACTTGCTTGAGAATTAAAGGTCCTATTTGTGGAAGAAAGTGGTGTGGTTGTGTTATTCGTCGCGCGATCTACGATTTGGTGGTGGTGGCGGTGCAAACGGTGGAGTTTTTGGCTTTGAACTCGTTGGAAAGCTTTCCCACTTCTTCTCCAATGGCCGTTATTTGGTTTTGCTTTTATTAACCCTAGATGACAACTCCTAGAAGATGATATAACCTTGGGAAATTCGTGGGTTTAATTGCCCAAAAATACGAAATGTCCAAAACGCCCTCCCGTGATGTTAATTAGGCCTAAAAACACATCGAGACTCAAACTAAACCCCCGGGTACATTATTTTGACTATCTCGACCCTTTTGAACACATTGGCGCACTCGAAATGCCCATACGGGTGACTTATAATTTATTCACTTTTAATAATAATAATTTAGTCCCGACACGACACATGCTCGTCCTGACTTAATTTCCATAATTGTCATATTATTCCCTCGTGACAATTTTAATAAATTAAATTCTACATATTACCCTACTCAATAAGTAATATTTAACAAATCAATAATTTCCCAATAATTACTAACTCTCGTCATGCTAGTAACATTTAAAACAAATTTTCGGATTAATATTAAATTAATTTTTCTCAATTAAATTTAGTAAATCCCTAAATTTAAAAGTCATAAAAATATGGTGTATTACATTTTGACTCTACGAAACTTGAGGAGCTTATAGGTAAATTAAAAACCTATGAACTTGACATGTTTCCCTCCAAGGATGATAACAAAAAAGATAAAGGCATAACTTTCGAAAGCCTAGAAGGAGGAAACATTGGTTTTAGATGATGAGTTTGAGATTGACTCAGAAGATATGGCTTGATTTGCTAGGAAGTTTAGAAAAGTTCTCAAGATTAAAAAAGAGAAACTTATAAATGATTATAAGAAGTTAGAGAAGTCTAAGCATAATAAAGTCGAGAAATTCCCTAAAAATAGTAATGACAAGCTTAATAGAGATGAGTCACATAGATGTTATGGTTGTGAGGGTTATGGCCATAGGGTATTCGAGTGTCCCACTAAACTAAGGAATAAAGGCAAGAGATCGATTTCATATAATGTCACCCTTAGTGATAGTGAATCGGAAGAGGGACCCGATTCCCCTATTGAGCACAATTTTCTCGCATTCATGTCTCGTCATGTGAGCGATAGTGAAAAGTCTTTTGTAGAGAATAAATTAATACATGACACTTCCGAGGCCATTATTTATGAATCCCATGAGTTTTATGGTAAAGAGAGTGGAGAAGAGAGTGATAATGAAGAAGAGGAGGAGGAAAGTGAACTTCAAGTAGCCTTCCGTGAGTTGTATGAGGAGTCACTGAAATTAAAAAGTGAAACTTGAAGTTAGAAGCAAAAATGAGAGAACGTGTCATAGCTAATGATGAAAGTGTTTTAATTGATGATCTTAAGGCATGTGAGAGAACTCTTCGTGAGAAGCTAGAGTAAGTTGAAGGTGAAAGAGATAGGCTTAGAGGTTTAATGGAGACTATGAAGAAATAACTTCTCGAGTTCGAAGAGAGTAGGAGTTTACTTGAGTCTAGAATCATAGAGCTTGAAGAGAAATTAAAAGACTCAAGTACGGTCAAATTTAATTTAATGTGTAGGTCGGAGAAATTAGATTAAATCTTAGGTGCCGTCCAAATTAAAGATCACATTTGTGATTTTTGCTTCGATACTCAAAACGCTTCCGCTAATAAAGACAAAACCATGTTTTTGAGAGAATCGTCTAGGAACACTAGAAAAGATCAATTCTTAGGTAATACTTCATTTCGTGTTTTCACTTGCACACATTGTGGTCGGAAGGGGCACCTTAATAAGTTTTTTTCTATATTAGAAATGGTCCTAGAAAGTCAAAGGCTAGAGTCGCCAAGGCCACTAAATCCTGAGAGCGTCATGTTTCACTCATGTGGATTAGGATATCTGAAATGGAGGCTTTACATGATAGAGTTTATGATTCTCATTTACTTGCACATAATTCCTCCCTTGCTAAATCTAAAGGTTGATTGTGTTAGTTTTGTTTACATACACTATCTTTTGTGCTTCATGATAGAATTTTGCTAGTTGTATGTTTATTTGTCATATTTTAGTTTATGCCTCATTATATAAATTGTGTTAGAATTATGATATGTGTATCTTATGTATATTTTTTTCAGTCGTATTGAAAAATACAAAAAGATTTTGTTTGTCTTTTGAGTTAATTTTTTTATTTTCGGTGATTGTTTAAAAATTTTGAAAAATTTAAAAAGATTTTTTTTGTATTTTAGTTTTACACATTTTATATGGCATATACTTATGTTTGAATCCAATTTCACTTTTTGCTTCCATGTGGCTAGAACTTTTGGTTATGAATTTCAATTCTCAAAATGTTATTTATCATGATTGCATGGAGAAGTTTGATTTTGAGTTGCTTTATGAATTCTCTTTTATATGCCTCTCACACACATGCACGAGCTCTTTGAACGTTAACCCCTCATGTATATTTGATCTAAGTGAGATGTTCTCCTACCAATTTTGTCATCTACATAATTTTGTGACTATGGAGGATTTATGCATGTAAGAACCATTGCTCGTGAGATTTATTTGGATTGTAAAAAAAATATGAGGGTGCATGAAAAAGGCCTATAAAAAGTGTGTCATTAATATATATATATATATATATATATATATATATATATATATGCTAAGGCCTATAGTTTATCTATTTGAAAGGGCCTAAAAAAATTGTGGCATTAAACAAAAATAGCCAAGGCCTATATAGTTTAGTTGGGTATGTTCAATCAAAAGAAAATAACTATTATGCTTGAGGGAGTTTGGATGGATATATCAACGGGTTTGCACAATGACAATGTATCCTAATTATGCTTATTTTGTCATGACTATTGGTTTGTAGAATCATCAAAATTATAGGTTTGTATGCATTGTGCTTATTTATTCTTTGAGTTCACTTTATCTTGTCATATGAGGTTGAATCTAGGTTTGATAAAGTTTTGCAATCAAATAAAACTCCGTGAACATTTTTTAAGTGATTGGCTCATAATTCTCTTGTCTCTAGTTCACACCCCTTCACTCCGTTTACCACATGGTTATTTAGACACATTTATGACATATGAGTGTGGAAAACTTATTGTATTTTGTGTCTTGTGTGGTGTTTATACCTATATATATGCGCTTATGTGTCATTGGTATCCTTTGAGTATTTATATATAAGGTATTATTTTTTATTTTTTATTTTATTTATCTTTGTCTTGCTATCTAGTCCATGTATGCTTTGTGTTGATATAGTTACTCTTTTGTTTCCACGTTGCTTTATTGTACTTGTAACTTTATACACCATTGCATTATATACTTGTTTTTACATTATGCTTATCCCTTGTTTCGTTTAGGGGAAGATTTGTTTTAACTAGGGAGAAATGGGTTATTGTATGCGTGTTTATCTTTGTCTATTCCTAAACAAAAAGGGGGATACATGGTATCTAAACCTTTTAATTTGGGAAGATCTAAGAGACATGGCTTTCTTACGTAAATCATGTTAGACAAAGGGGATGAATCTCATTATGAACTTTATATTGTTATATTCCCTATGCGTTTGATGGTGTGTTTAAGTGTGCAGGTTCTCATCCTAAGCAAAAATGTTTTAAAGCAAGCAAAGCTTCTCAGCTATGTGTGAGTCTAGCGCCTGTAATTTTTTATTTTTGGGTGGGATTGTGTATTTTTAGATGAGCTTGATGGCCCATAGGATTATTATTTGGGTTTTGTTCAGGAATAGCCAAAGGGGGAGATTTGTAAGGACAAATTTCTAATTGAGTCAATTTGTTAGTGTTGGCTTAATTCCAGACAAAACTAATTTAGTCCTAGGATAGAAGTTTCTTGTGTCCTTTAAAGCCTATGATGATTGAGTTGAAGACGTAGCGGCCAAGCCTAAAGTGGATATGTCATCAGTGCCGATTTTCGTTCCATCTTTATCGTCATCAAACATTTCAATTTGTCCAAAGTCTCTAAAGGTATGAATGCATTTAATATATAGAGAGACTTGGGATATTTTATGGATGTCTTTTTATAAAACTTTTATTAAAACGACTTTATATCTTTCTTAGAAAATCATTTTAAAACTCAATATAAAAGTTTTTAGGTTTTCTGTAAAGTCGTCCGAACGAATCTGGGATCTCGTTCGAAGGAGATTCCCAAGTCATTTCGAACGAACTTTCGAATGAGATTTGTTTCTATTTTTCTGTTTTCTCGTTAGAAATGTCGTTAGAATGACATCGTTCAAACAAAGTCGTTTGAACGAGATTACGTTGCTTTATTATGTTTTTCGTTAGTAATATCGTTAGAACGAAGTGGTTCGAAAGACATTCAAAATTCGTTCGAAGGACTTGGCAGTTTTTGGACAGTTTTTTTATTAACTTCCTACTTCCCCACTACTTTTTACCATTTTTTTAAAGGTGCGGGAATACAGTTTTTATTAGACTTTTTCATATTTTCCAAGGGCTTTACAAAATCCTAAACCAAAAAGTCTCTTTGTTTTTTGTGAAATCATATGATTTAATCTTTACACAAAAACATGTTTACACCCATATAGTTTACTTTGATCCAAGTTCCAATATATGTATATTTGTTTGAGATCATCTTGTTAGCATTGGATTTCATTCTCTACCCCAAAAGGAGATAGTTTCCTACGAAGGATTCCATTTGTTGATTTGTTGTGTGCATATGGAATAAGGCTTCATGTGTGATTGACGGTAGTTGTGCCCCATTGGTGTATTCAAAGATGAAAGTGGATTCTAGAGTTGTCGACTAGGCAGAGGTAGAAGAATGAAGACGCATCATGGCTTGAGAGAGAGTCAAATCGAGGAAGTAAATCTTTTGTCGTGTCTTTTGTAAAACCATACTTAGTGGACTTGTGGCTGGGCCGTTTGAGGTTTTTATCGTTGTGGATTTTCCTCGTACATCGCGGTCTTGTGGTTGTATTTATTTTATCTTGCAAAATCGTGTAGATACATTCTTAGGTTTAAAAAGATAAAATTTAGTTTAATCACAACTTTTTTGTAAATTGGTGCAAGCTTAAATTTGAAGAATTTTAATAAAATTCAAGTCAACTAATTTAATTTGGAAATCTTTATGATTGGTTTGTTTGGCATAGTTAGAACTTGAATTAATTCTTATTTAAGTGGAAATTTAAATATTTATTTAGTTAGTTTAGTTTAATTTTAATTTTGAAGAAATTAAAATTTTTGAACCATCTCATTTTGAATTTAAAAATTGTGGTATCAAGTGCATATCTTATAATTTAAAGGAAATTGGCACTCTCAATATTCCATAAGATTTTTATCTTAGAACTTGAAGAGTAATAAAATCTCTTGAAATGACATTTTCTAGGGGTAATCCTATATATAAGGTGGCAACACAATCATACAAAAATTTCTATCCAGAATTATTTGCAGTCACAAATGACCTTTATATGTGCTATTTACCATCATAATTTAGTGGGTGACAAAGGAAATATTGTAACTCCTAACAGTAGTCACAAATTTTTATAATCCCTATGGGGTTATTACTAGTGACCCAAATTTGTAACTGCTGGTTGTAACTGTTGTCGGCAGTTATGAATGAAGTGAAAGGATATAGAATAAAGTAAATGATAACAATCCTTTTACTTTATGTAGGGCACTCATGACCGCTTGTTCGAATTAATTTGAAATTGAGAAAAAGGAACAACTAAGAATCTGAATAAACAAAATTGATCCCCCTCCCAGGGTAAATCTTAGCCCCACTGAGAGTTCTGTCTTGAGAACCATGGCTATTGATGTTGGTGTTTGCTTAAATAGTCTCAACGATCAGTATAAAAGGGCATTTGGAGAGTAATATAAACCGACATGAATATAGGAATTATAGGGTTTCGTGACTTTTGAGTCTTCAAAGAAGGGATGATTTTGAAACTTATGGAATAAAGAGAGAGAGAGGGGCAGAGACGGAAAATAACTAAGAAAGAGAAGAGAGGAAAAGAATGATAACATTAATTGCACATTGACAACTCTAATACTATCGTATTAAAAGTATAATAATAAGGATTGATCAAATAAATTGTAATATATATATATATATAAAACGTTCAAATCAATGAGAAAATGGAACCACCAATGTGTAGATACCTAAATGAAATATAGATTTCTAAAACATAAATAAACTAAAAATGCGAAGAAATAATAAACCCAAGATGGTGATCGTCCCACTTTTATTTTCTTTCATCCTTTCTTCTTACCCTATCCTTCCCTCTAGTTCTTTCCTTAATCGCGGGGTTTTTCCACTCAATCGTGTGCTTCTTCTTTTAATTCACTTTTCTAGTTAGTCCAAGTTATTTCTTTCCCTCGTCTCTGGTGTCACTCCCTGATGATGCTAAGATTCAGCACCACTAGATAAGTGATGATGAGCTCAAACAATAATAACAATGGCAGCTATAGAGGTGTATATGTGTGTAAGTGTATAGAAGGGGATGAGTATAAGAGGAATAAGACAATGATGTATAGTGGTTCAACCAATTAGGCCTACCTCCACTGTGAGTGTGTGATCCACTAAATATGGGCACTAATGGCCTTGGATACAATGCACATAAGCTCACTCCCTCTCTATACTGTGTGTACAATAAGAGTTTTAGCTAGGGTTACAATTATCGATCCCTCTACAGGATTGTAGGTGATAAGTATATATAGGGCTTGGGGGGAGTAGTGTACCCCCCAAGCATGCATGGTGTATGTGAATAATGATCTAGCCAATCCCCTGTTGACACCTGGCGGTGCCACCTATGATTAATGATGACATAATATTCCCTCATGTGAGGGGGTGATATTGTTATAACGGTCTTGTCCACGTGCCATATGAGTCACACGCACACTGTTTCATGCATTTCCCAAATCACGTGCTGTGATGACATCACCGTCGGCCTAAGATGCCAGGTCGAGGCTAAAGTGGATGCTGGCATCAAATTCGGCTGAATGTGGCCTCGTACTGTCGTCCCCTCATAGGGTCGTCTAGTCGTCTGAGCCATGATGAGGGGTTGACCACTTAAAGGGTCGTATGGGCCATGATGAGGGGTTGGCCCCTTGAAGGGTCGTCTGGGCCATGATGAGGGGGTCATCCCCTTGAAGGGTCGTCTGGACTAAGTTAAGGGGTCGACCCCTTGAAGGGTCTTTCATGGCCGATCCTTCCTGTGACGGAGCCATGGTCATTGGACTTGTCTTGGGCCTGAGCCCTCGTCTGGGTGGAGGACAGCCTTGGCCTGGCCGAGGATATATATAGGTATATAAATTACCCCCAGCCCTTAGCCATCGATGTTGTTGAGATGGCTGAGGGGTAATCTTGCCTTGGAATTATCAAGTGTGTGGTCAGATGGATAAGTGATCTGTCACGTTACTTAGTCTAGTGTCCATCGTCATTTTAGTTCCCAGATGTGGCGGTTGCACACCCAGCTTGGGGCTTTGTGCCCTAATGATGCTTCTCCTCGTGGGATGTGTTTTGCATTGATTATTGGGCCCACTAATTAGCAAAGTATATAAAATATTTTTGAAATATTTAATTCTTTTCTTCTCCTTCTTCTTCGCGCGCCAGCCTTGTCTCTCTAACTCTTTAGCGATTCCAACCGCCATTTCTGCGATTTGTCTCAAGCTTCGCTGTCTTCGCCTCAATCCTCAGGTAACCTTTCTTTGCTTTAGATTCCTCATTTAGCCTTCAACTTCTGTTTATAATTTGCATTTTGCATTTGGGTTTCTTTTCGTTTTTTCCTTAGTTATTTTGCTTTTTTCGGCATGTAGACCCGCCTTACAGTGGTGATTGTAGGGCAGCATTTAAACTTTTAAGTTCTTCAGCCTTCGCCCCCTATCTTTTAGTGGTGGTTCAGTGCCTCTTTATGGCATTTCTAGGGCTTTCTTGCTTTTTCTGGCGTTCTTCTCTGGAGAACTATTCTTCTTGTTCTTGAGTGCTCAAACCTAAAAGCTTTTCATTTATTTAGGTTTAATCCAAGAGTCAAATTTGGTCAACTGTGAACTTGTTTGTAGTTACCTTAGACAAATTCCTTTAAGTGTAGGGTCTTCCCCTTAATGCTTAGAAGACTTTATGATTTAGCCGAGGAATTCCTAACCTTGAGCGAGAAGTTATTTGTTGAGATTAGACGAATAGAGGAGGAGGAGGAGGAGGGAAGACGAGGGGTCGATCCCAATTGGCTACGACCCATTTTACCCATTCCTTTAGCCATAATAATACCATCTGAGTCTTGCGGGTCATCTTGTCGTCCAGCCAAGAGTCAGTCACACAAAGTGGAAATAAATGAGAGAGCATCGTCGCTGATGGGTGCTGGTCCTTCTGGGAGGAGAGAGAAATCAACTCTTAGCCCAGACCGACAGGTCGAGGTGATAGATCATGCAATGGTTGTCCCTGTGAGATCCCTGTCCCCTCTTGCCTTTCAAGTAGCCTTTCCAGATGGCCCTCCGATAGGCGACGAGGTTGAGGTATCCGAGGAAGATAATGAGAGTTCTAATGATGACGATCGAGTTGATACTTCTAGTGCCTCGACTTATGTATCATTAGTTAAGGATCGTGATCTCTTATTATGGAGGCATCTCTTTAGTATACAGTCCAATATAAGTATGAGGCTCCCAACTGAAGATAAGAGGGTCTTCCAGGGGGACAAGGGAGAGATTGTTGTTTACGAGCAGATACTAAGGGTAGGTGTTAGGTTCCCTCTACACCCTGCTATGGTCGACATCTTGTCTGTCCTTAGGGTTGCTCCCTCTCAACTTCCTCCCAATTCATGGAGGACTATCCTTAGCTGTGTTTCCCTTTGGAAGAATACTTTTACCGACGAGCCCTCGGCCGATTTGTTCATTGCCTGCTACAACATCACCTCGTCGTCCAAACAGCATGGGTATTTCCATTTGGGGGCTAGGAAGTCCGACAAGAAGCTTCTTCATGTGGCTCATACTTCCAATCACGACTGAAAAAAAAGGTTTTTCTTTATCTCTGGGGATTAGGAATTCCCCGCCGAGGGTGAGCCAGTGGAAGACAGTCCGAGGGTCCCAAGGGTATGGTCCAACCCTTCAATGAAAGCGCGATCAGACCCGGGACTCAGCTTGGAGGAGAGGGTAATTGTTGACTGCCTGAGGGAGCAAGGGAAAGAGGGTGAACTTGCCAAATTTGAAGATTTGATGACCCCTCGCTTCCTCAAGGAAGCTGGTCTGAGGGTCGCCCCCCTGACAGAACTATATGAGTGATTTTTCGCTCAATTTTTGATTTTTTCTAAGTGTTTCATCTGTATCTCTGTAACTTTCTGATATATCGTGTCCTTTTCAGGTCGTCCAACAAATATATGTGATCAGCTCTGGCAGATGACTGCTCCAAGTTTACTATCTGGCTTGGGAAAGAAAAAAGGCAAAGAGCCTCAACAGCTTTCGAGAAAGACAAAGGCCATGGGGCCGACACATGTTGAGCCGACCGTCGATAGTAATAAAAGGAGCCAGAAGTTTCGGTTGACCCTCGGCCGGATTCTAGGATGAGGGCGAGGGTGGAGGCCCCTCAGACGCACACCGAGGGGACTAGTTCCTACTCCTCTATGGGTGCCTTCTGGGCCCAAAATCTAACGTTTCTGAAGCCTGAACCTTCTTCTCTCATAGCCCATCAGAGGGCAACAAAAGCTTCCATGTTCTTTGCCCCTTCGGACGTGAATTATGACTTTTATCAAAGATGCCCCCGACCAAGGTCTATGACTACGTTCTGCATACTCTGGCTTGGGTACTCTTAACTTCACTTCTTTAGTCAGATTTTCACAAACTGTTCCTTCGGTCTCTTAATATGTGTTCGTCTCTGTGCATACTGTTTGCGCCTTTACCTTGGCCACCAAGTGGATGGCTGAAAATCAATAAAAAATTTATGAGGCCGAGAGAGCCATTCAGCATGAGGCCGACTTGTAGACTACATTAGAGACTGATAGGGCTGAGCTAGAAACTGCAAGGATTGGTCATGATAAGGTTTTGGATGAGCTGATAAAGCAGCATAATGCCACCTTGAAGGTGCAGGACGACCTCATTAAAAAGAAGGAAGAGGCCTTGACCAACCAAGGGGTCCAATTCAAGGCTGAGCTTGCTGAGGCAGTGAGAAAGGCCGAGGTCAATGTAGTGGAGGCCTACAAGCTTTAGGATGAGTTTCAAGGCTTTGGTATTGAGTACTTGGAGCGGGGGATCAAGACAACCTGTCGGTGGGTCATCTTGAAATTTGTTGACGTCGTGTCTTCAGTTCGCCCCTCTCTTGAGGTAGTTCAGTTGGATGACCCCTTATTTCTGAGGCTTTAGCCCATGTGGAGTCCCAAGTGCACGTCGAAGGTACCGACACATCTGAGGATCGGTCTGTTTTGGTCATCGAAGGAACTCCTATTGATGTTGAAGCCTTGCCCTCCGATGTCGCTCAATAGGGTGGCTGTCTATATCTAATACCCTCTTCATGTAACAAATATTTTTGTACTTTATTTTTATTGGACAATCAATTGTAACACACGATTTATAATATAGTCTCTTCCTGTCTTCTATGCTTGCCCCTTGTTTGATTTATCTTGTGATATTTTGAATTAACCATCCCATTAACTCCCCCTCGTCTTTCTTGAGGGTAAATGGGGGGTCGTCCCCACCATTTGCCCTCATCATAGCCGAGGATGGTTACCACCAAGTTAATGATGTTTTGAATTTCAAGTTTCCCTTCTTCTTTCTTGAGGGTAAATGGGGGGTCGTCCCCACCATTTTACCTCATCATAACCGAGGGTGGTTACCACCAAACAAATGATGTTTTCAATTAATTCAAGTCCCCCCTCCTCTTTCTTGAGGGTGAATGGGAGGTTATCCCCACCATTTGCCCTCATCATAGCCGAGGGTGGTTACCACCAAACAAATGATGTTTTCAATTTATTCAAGTCCCCCCCTCGTCTTTCTTGAGGGTGAATGGGGGGTCGTCCTCACCATTTTCCCATATCATAGTCGAGGGTGGCTACCACCAAGTTAATAATGTTTTAAATTTCAAGTCCCCCTCGTCTTTCTTGAGGGTAAATGAGGTGTCGTCCCCACCATTTGCCCTCATCATAGCCGAGGGTGGTTACCACCAAGTTAATAATGTTTTAAATTAACTCAAGTCCCCCCTCGTCTTTCTTGAGGGTGAATGGGGGGTCGTCCCCACCATTTCCCCCCCATCATAGTCGAGGGTGGCTACCACCAAGTTAATGATGTTTTAAATTTCAAGTCCCCCCTCGTCTTTCTTGAGGGTAAATGGGGGGTCGTCCCCACCATTTTCCATCATCATAGCCGAGGGTGGTTACCACTAAACAAATGATGTTTTCAATTAATTCAAATCCCCCCTCGTCTTTCTTGAGGACGAATGGGGGGTCGTCCCCACCATTTTCCCTTATCATAGCCGATGGTGGTTACCACCAAACAAATGATGTGTTCAATTAATTCAAGTCCCCCTCGTCTTTCTTGAGGGTGAATGGGGGTCGTCCCCACCATTTTCCCCCATCATAGCCGAGGGTGGCTACCACCAGGTTAATGATGTTTTAAATTTTAAGTTCCCCTTCGTCTTTCTTGAGGGTAAATGGGGGGTCGTCCCAAACAAATGATGTTTTCAATTTATTCAAGTCCCCCCCTCGTCTTTCTTGAGGGTGAATGGGGGGTCGTCCTCACCATTTTCCCATATCATAGTCGAGGGTGGCTACCACCAAGTTAATAATGTTTTAAATTTCAAGTCCCCCTTGTCTTTCTTGAGGGTAAATGAGGTGTCGTCCCCACCATTTGCCCTCATCATAGCCGAGGGTGGTTACCACCAAGTTAATGATGTTTTAAATTAACTCAAGTCCCCCCTCGTCTTTCTTGAGGGTGAATGGGGGGTCGTCCCCACCATTTCCCCCCCATCATAGCCGAGGGTGGATACCACCAAGTTAATGATGTTTTAAATTTCAAGTCCTCCCTCGTCTTTCTTGAGGGTAAATGGGGGGTCGTCCCCACCATTTGCCATCATCATAGCCGAGGGTGGTTACCACTAAACAAATGATGTTTTCAATTAATTCAAATCCCCCCTCGTCTTTCTTGAGGACGAATGGGGGGTCGTCCCCACCATTTTCCCTTATCATAGCCGATGGTGGTTACCACCAAACAAATGATGTTTTCAATTAATTCAAGTCCCCCCTCGTCTTTCTTGAGGGTGAATGGGGGTCGTCCCCACCATTTTCCCCCATCATAGCCGAGGGTGGCTACCACCAGGTTAATGATGTTTTAAATTTTAAGTTCCCCTTCGTCTTTCTTGAGGGTAAATGGGGGGTCGTCCCCACCATTTTCCCTCATCATAGCCGAGGGTGGTTACCACCAAGTTAATGATGTTTTAAATTAATTCAAGTCCTCTCTCGTCTTTCTTGAGGGTGAATGGGGGGTCATCCCCACCATTTGACCTCATCATAGCCGAGGGTGGTTACCACTAAACAAATGATGTTTTCAATTAATTCAAGTTCCCCCTCGTCTTTCTTGAGGGTGAATAGGGGTCGTCCTCACCATTTGCCCCCATCATAGCCGAGGGTGGTTCAACAAGGATAACCTTAATCATGCTATCATTAACAAACACAGGATGAAGAGCTAATATGATATTATCATTAACATTCCAAGTGTTCTGTTGAATCAACACATTCATTACAACTGTGGTCTGACAGGAAATTACATTATTGATAGTACTTCTTCAAATGATCTGCATTCCAAGGGTTAGAAAAGGGTTCCCCTTCAAGGTTTTCTAGTCTATAGGTTCCATGGACAACTTCATCAATGACCCTGTACGGGCCATGCTAATTTGGGTGGAGCTTATTAGGATTTTGCCAAGTCTTTTTGAGAACCAGGTCCCCCACAACGATTGTCCTTTGCTGCACCATATGATTGTAAAACCTTGCAGTCCTCTACTGGTAGACAACTTGCCTCATCTCAGCATCTTCCCTTCTTTCCTCGATCAGGTCTAAGTCAAGTCTCCTTTCTTCTATATTTCTCTGGGGGTCATACATTTGGACTCTGTTAGTAGAAAACCTAATCTCGGTGGGGATAACGGCTTCTGAGTCATACGCTAACATGAACGGGGTTTTTTCAGTAGGAGTCTTTGCCGTCGTCCTGTAGGCCCACAGCATTGCGTAAAACTCCTCGACCCATCTTCCTTTTGCCTCCTCGAGTTTTTTCTTGATCCCATATAGGATTGTTCCGTTTGTAACTTCAGTTTGCCAATTAGCTTGAGGTCGGCCTGGGGACGAGAAGAATTATTTGACACCGACCCTTTCGCAGTATTTCTCCAGAGATGTATTCTTGAATTGAGTCCCGTTATTCGAGATGAGGGTGTTGGGGAGACCATATATGCATATAATATTTTTCCAGATAAACTGGAAGGTCTTCTGCTCGGTGTTCGTTACCATCGGTTCTGCCTCCACCCATTTTGAGAAATTATCAATTGCTACGATCAAGTATCGATAGTTATTGATGTACCTAGGCAATGGCCCTACTAGATTGATTCCCCATACTGCGAATGGCCATGGGGATGTGATGGAGGTAAGAGGATGATGGGGCTGGTGAGGGATGGTGGCAAACCTTTGACATTTATCGCACTTTTTTACGTATGCCGTGGCATCTTTCCCCAGGTTTGGCCACCATTATCCTCGCGTTACTATCCACTTTGCTAATGACCTGCCCCAACTATAGCTTGAACATGACCCCACTTGCACATCTTACAAGATGTGTGGGACCTCAGACGGGTGCACACATCTGAGCAAGGGGAGCAAGAACCCCTTTTTATACAAGCTGTCTCCGATGACAGTGAATTTTACGGCTCTGTATCTCAACTTCTTCCTTTCTTATTTTTCTTCTGGCATCTCCCCCTCTTTAATGTATCTGATTAGAGGGTCCATACATAAAGCTTCCCTGTTGATATTAAGCAAGAGCCAAATGTTCCCTCTTCCTCTTTAATCGTTGGTCGAAGCAAAATTTCCACTAGGACTGTCCTTCTAATATCTGTCGGCTCGGCTATTATCAAGCCTAGGTATCCTCTTCAACTTTACTTCTCTAAAGCTCTTCAATAGTGCCTTTACCCTTTCAAGATATTTGGCCATTCTCTCTTCCTTAGCCTCGTAGGCTCCTAGTATCCGATTCACTACTAATCTTGAATCACTATGGACCAAGATGTGACCGACACTAAGAGACTTAGCCAAGGAGAGGCCTGCTACCAGGGCCTCATATTCAGACTCGTTGTTGGAGACTTTGAAGTTGAACCTCAGGGCGTACTCAATGTCTGTACCGTCTGGTGCTGATACTATTAATCTGGCCCCACTTTTGCTCTCGTAAGAGGACCCGTCAACGAAGAGGTTCCACACAACCCATTCGTCTGAGAAATTTCCCTCTGTGAGGGACCCCTGTCTAAAGAGATATCTTCCCTCTTTATTTTTTGTAACTTTTTCTCTAGTGGTGCTTGTCTCAGCCTTACCTGTGGATGGGTCAATAATTCTGCTTTTTCGGGATTTGCAGCATGTGGTTCCCCCTCCTCCCTCTTCCTTGCCTTTTTAGGTTTGTCAGGTTGTGTTGTGTAAACTAGAGGGAGGATGGTGTTTAAATTTGACTTTGGCCATAAATATTTTCCATTGATTGGGTTGAGAAAGTTAGAATAGGTGTTTATATAGGTCTACACATAATATATTTTGATCACATATTTTCCAGCTTCTTCTCCCAAGAAATGCAGGGCAGCAACCACATGATAACATAGTATACCTGTCAAATCCCATCTCCTACATCCACATGTAATAGCATCAAGATCTAGGGCATATTGCACTCCATAGGGCCCAACTACCTCAAACTTTTGATCCCCATTCCACCTTAGTATCCATGAAGATGATTCTTATTTGGCTTTCCCCAATCCCTTTTGAACTGTTGGGCAAATTATACCACCTGTGTTATTCCTTATTTTATCTCTTTTCTTTTGGATTCTCTCCATCAAATTTTTCTAATTGCTTCCAGCATTGCAATTGATATGCCCAAAGTGTACCCTCCTACTCAGGGTCACTAAACTCGGCCTGTCTCACAACCGAGTTGACATGAAGCTTACAATAGCCATAAAAAAGGTCATCCTTCGTAATGTCGGCTCCTCATTGACCAATATCATGGGCTCGAACTACTGCCAATCTCACCCTCTGCTTCATCCGACACTGCATCCGACCCTCTACCTAACCTCGACCAGTCTCCGAGGTCGAGGTCATGTTGATGATTGACAGGATAAAGCATTATCGGACTTCCCCAACCTCGTACTCGGCTAGGCCGATGTTCCATCAGATGATGATAAGTCCGAGCACATGCAAGCACATGGAAGACTTGGAACACGTGAGTAAGTCAGTTATAACCAAATCATTCCCCCCACGTGAGGGAATATTTGGTCATCATTCCTTACATGTGGCCCAGCCAGGTGTCCACTTATGATTGGTGTATTCAACCCACACATTCTCATAGCATGCTTTAGGGGTGCACTACATCCCCAAGAATTATAAATACCTATTTTCTCCTACCTTGGAAAGGATCCCGAAATTACAACCCTAGCAGAAACTTTGTTTATATACACAATAGAGAGAGAAAGTGAGAGATTGTATCACATGACATTAGTGCCCTCATTTTAGTGATTCTTACTCACACTCATAGTGGACGTTGGCCAGATTGGCTGAACCACTTATATACCAGTGTTCCTCCTCTTCTCCTCTCTTCCTTGTACTAGATATATATACTCTTGTGTTGCCATTGCTATTACTAGCTTGAGCTTATCAATACCTCATCTGGTGGTGTTGTTTCACAACATCATCATTTTGGCGCCGTCTGTGGGAACGAGAGTATTCATCTCTTCCTCCTTTATTTATTGACCTTACCAGAGACTCTGGTGGTGAACCAGTCCCCCCCTTTTGTGTAGCTGTTTCACCATTGAAAGAGATCCATTAAGGTTCTCGAGCTCTCTTGTGTTTTCATTTACCAGCTCTCTAATCTATTTCCATGGCACCAGAGTTACCACCTCCACCATCTAGTGTTGGAGGGCCTAGTTCCAGTCAAGCACCACCTTAGTTCGACATGGCTGAGGTGGCAACAACCTTGAAGTCCTTAGCTGCAACTCAATAAGCGATGCAGGAGCAATTTCCCCAGATAAGCCAGAACATAATAATGAGACCGCCTGGGGTCTCACTGTAGATGATAACTCTGGCAGGTGCTCAGCCACATCATGAGGCCAAGGGACCACCACAGGCACCACGAAAGGACCTACCTACTCCACAGTGGAGGAGTGATGTTGCTGACCCTAAGCATTTACGCCTGGGGAGGCAAGGAAACCCTTGCCCTGAGGATAAGTACGATGACATTGGGGCATAGGATGTTCCGACGGACTGTTAGGAGCTATATGAGATCTTAAACAACATAGTAAGACCTGTTTAGCAGAGCAGAGGTCATCAGAGCTGAGGTCAGTGTGAGGGACGAGATCGTGATGCACGCCAAAGAGGATCATCTTTTGATCGCTTAAGTAGAGGGTCGTCCTTTCAAAGGCTTGACCCAGTTCATAATATGAGGGAAAGGCTGTGCAGATCAAGAAGTCTTGCTGGATCTAGAAGAGAAGGAGGTGATTATCGTCTCAATGATGGCCAACCCCCACATGGCCGAGACTGTGGTCAGGGGGAGCTCAATAGCCGACGTTGTGCAGTAGCTGGGGAACCCTCAGTTCACCCTTTGAAGGTGGCTGGGGATAACCTCGACCAAGAAGACGTTACTAAACCATGGAACGAATCTATTCAAAGGTTGAAAAACAAAATTGGAGATCTCTTAAAAATTTGAGACCCATTGCAAAGGGGGTACTTCGAGGGCTCACCAATTGTGGCAAGGATTGTCAACTTCCCAACCCCTACCAAATTTAAACCTCCAGTGGTGTCTCCCAAGTATAACGAGAGTACTAACCCAGTTCACCATATTGAGATGTATCGATCTGCAGCTGAAATCTATTCCATCCCTGATGAGATGAGGTGTCGATCTTTATCAAGCACTTTGACCGGGGCTGCACATATCTGGTTCACTTCTCTTCCTAAAAATTCAATTGAGAGTTTTAAAGGTCTGGCCGAAAGGTTCATTCACAACTTTTATTTTGGGGTAAGACCTTAGAAGAAGATAACCCATCTACTGTATGTCAAGCAGGGGAAGAATGAAAGCCTCAGAGATTACATCACGAGGTTCAACAAGGAAAAGTTAGAGGTAGAAGATTACGAAGAGAGCATAGCCATAATAGCTCTCATTGAGGGCATGCAGAAAGGAAAGCTCTTACGGAAACTAGTCGAGGATCCCCATAAGTCAATGGTCGAATTGTTGGCAACAACTGGAAAGGCCATGAACGCAGAGGAAGCTATGGCTATAAAATACGAGGATGAAAAAGGGAGTAGCAGTGGAGGCATTTTAAAAGAAAAATAACGACGGTAATAAAAGATCTGTAGATGATAAGTTCTCATACTACACTCCTCTAACTGTAAGTTGTGAACACATCCTCGTCAAAATAAATAATGTTAGATATTTAAGATGGTCAGAGAGGCTGAAAGCTTCTCCACATAAGAGAAACAAGAACTTATGGTGCGAGTTCCATCAAGATCATGGCCATTTGATTGAGAAGTGCTTTGCTCTGAAGGATGAGATTGAAAAAATATTGCAGTCTGGAAAGCTCAGAAAGTACGTGGATGGTATAGCTTCAAAGTGAGGAAGAGAGGATCCTAAAAAGAAAAGAAATGATAAATACCGGGAAGATACCCCTGCCAGAAGAGCTGATGCCTCAGATGATGATGACAATGACCCTGATCTCCCACCAAAGGATGACAATGTCCCAGTAAAGAGAGTCGGTATGATCTCTTTTGGTGTGAATACTATCTGTGGAGGAGTAGCAGGGGGTGGCTCAGAGGTTGCTGATCTCAAGGCTCACGCGGCAGAGGCCAAAGCAGTGACTAAGGCCGAGTTTGTGAACTTGGCTTCTACAGAGGTTAAACATGAGAATATAAAGAAGGTTGATATGGACACCCTCATAGTCGACTTCTCATGACTTGATTTCAAGGGTATCATAGCTCCCCACGATGACCCTTTAGTCACCACCACAAGGATGCATGGGTGTAAAGTCCAAAGGATCCTTGTTGATGGAGGCAGTTTTGTAGACGTTATGTTTTGGCCCTGTTTCAAGAGCTTGGGCCTCAGCAGAGCTAGGATCGTCCCTTACCATCATCCCTTGATTGGCTTTAGCGGTGAAAAGGTCCATCCATTGGGCATGTATGAGATGGATGTGAGAATGGGAGATGAATGGCCTAAGAGGTTGACCACGAAAATCAATTTCTTTGTGATGGATGAAAATTTCTTCTCAGCCTACAACCTCATCATGGGACGAGTAGCCCTCAAGGAATTTAAGGTCGTGCCTTTAACGGTCCACTAGATGCTAAAATTCCCGATTCCCTATGGAGTAGGGGAAGTGAAAAATGACCAAACATCGGCACGCGAATGCTATTTCAACTCTGTGGAAGAGAGAGCGGCTCATAAAAGGGAAATAACCACTTACAACTTTGACACCCTTGACCCTAGAGACGAAACAAATCTAAAAAAGGCAGAGGTTACGAAGGAGGTGGAATCTATTATCCTTAACGAGGATGAGACAAAAAAAAGCATCCAAGTTGGTAGAGTTCTGAATCCTGAGATCAAGGAGGAGCTAGTGAAGTTTTTAAAGAAGAGACAAAGCATCTTTGCCTGGAGCCATGCAGACATGCCAGGCATTGATCCTGAAATCATATGTCATAAACTCAATATTGTAGAGGACGCCAAGCCTATTAAGTAGAGAAGAATAATATACTCAAGAGGGAAGTACGATGTCATCAAAAATGAGGTTCGAAAGCTTTAAGAGGCTAAGTTCATCAGAGAAGTTATATACCCTGAGTGGTTATCTAACGCTGTCATAATACCCAAAATTAATGGGAAATGGAGGATGTGTGTAGACTTCACCGATTTAAACAAGTCTTGCCCAAAGGACTATTTTCCCCTGCCTTGTATAGATCAGATGGTGGATACCATAGCGGGACATGAGATCACGAACTTCATAGATGCATATTCCAGGTATAATCAGATCTTCATGGACTCGTCTGACTCATAGAAGACAACCTTCATTACACATAAGGGGACCTATTGCTACAAGGTCATTCCTTTCAGCCTAAAGAATGCATGGGCTACAAAGCAGTGTCTTGTAAATAAGATATTTAAAGATCAGATAGGAAAGTCCATGGAAGTTTACGTGGATGACATGCTGACGAAGAGCCTGAAGGCCGCCACTTATGTATATGACCTTGAAAGAACTTTTGACACCATGGACAAATATTAAATGAAGCTCAACCCGACCAAATGTGTCTTTGGGGTAGGAGCAGGAAAGTTTTTAGGCTTCATCGTCAATCAAAGGGGAATATAGGCTAACACTGAAAAAATCAAGGCTTTTTCTAGAAATTAAGACAGAAAGAACCATCAAAGACATTCAGGGGTTGACCAAACGAGTGGCTGCACTTAACAGGTTTGTATCTAGAGCTACATATAAATGTCTTCCTTTTTTAAAGTTCTTAGAAAGACCTTCGAATGGAATGAGGAATGTGACATAGCTTTTAAAGAGATGAAGTCCTACCTTGGATCCCCTGTACTACTATCTCGGCCGATACAGGGTGAGAAGCTATATGTATATTTAGCTGTCTCAGAGTCAGCCATTAGTTCTGCAATAGTAAGAGAATAGGAGGGTGTGCAAATACCAGTGTACTTTAATAGCAAGGCAATCCAAGGGTCTGAGAAGAAGTACCCCCAAATGGAAATGTTAGTCTATGCTTTGATACATGCTTTCAAGAAAATGAAGCCATACTTCAAGGCTCACTCCATAGTCGTCCTTACCTATTCCCCACTCAGACAGGTCCTCCATAAACCTGAGAAGGCTAATGACCTGGGCAATTGAGTTAGGGGAGTACAATGTTGCTTATCAACCTAGAGTTGCCATCAAGGGAGAAGCTCTCCCAGATTTCATGGCTAAATTTACCTAGGATGAGGTCGAGGTTGAGAAGAATCAAGAGGCTGCAGATGAGCCAGTAGAGAGAAACGTCGATCGAACTTTGGACGAGGTCGAGATAAGTACTATCAGACAAAGAACAGTTGAGAATAAAGAAGAGAGATACCTCTTCAAGCAAGGTACCCTAGCAGAGGGTAACTTCTCTTCATATGAAACCATCTAGAACCTCTTCATTATTGGGTTGTCCTATGAAAGCGAAAGTGGAGCAGGGCTGATAGTGTCGACACCAGATGGTACAGATATTGAATATGCACTGAGGTTCAACTTTAAAGCTTCCAACAATGAGTCAGAGTATGAGGCATTAATAACAGGTATCTCTTTAGCAAAAGCCCTCAGTGTCGGCCAACTCCTAGTCCATAGTGACTCAAAATTAGCCGTGAACCTAATCCTGGGGGTATATAAAGCCAAAGATGAAAGGATGTCCAGATACCTGAAGAAGGTGAAATCTATGCTAGAAAGCTTCAAGGAAGTAAAGATGAAGAGTATACCTCGGCTAGACAACAGCCGAGCTGATGCACCTGCGAGGTCGGCCTCAACAACAAGAACAGACATAAGGAGAACAGTGTCGGTTGAGATTCTACTCAAGCCGACCATCAAATAGGAAGAGGTTACTAAACCTTGTTAAATATGAGTTTGGGGGCCTCGTGGATGAACCCTCTTATCAAATACATCATATAGGGGAAACTACCTGAGTCAAAGTTGGAAATGAGGAAGTTAAGGTTCAGAGCTGTAAAATTTTCCATTGTAGGAGATGTCTTGTATAAAAATGGATTCCTGCTCCCTCTCCTTAGATGTGTACACCCTTCAGAGGTTCCACACATATTGCACGATGTGCATGAGGGCTCTTGATCAAGCCACATAGGAAGGAGGCCATTGGCTAAGAGGATAATTACTCAGGGATACTAGTGGCCGACCTTGTCCAAGGATGCAGCTGCGTATGTGAAGAGATGTGATAAGTGTCAGAGGTTCTCCACTATTCCCCATCAGCCTCACCAACCTCTGACTTCTATCAGTTCCCCCTGGCCATTTGAAGTATGGGGTATTGATTTGGTCGGACCCTTGCCAAAAGTCGTAAATAACTATTGGTTCTTAATAGTGGCAATTGACTATTTCTCCAAATGGGTAGAGGCCGAGCCAATGATCACAATCACTAAGCAGAAGACTTTCCAGTTCATCTGGAAGAACATCATATGCAGGTATAGTCTTCCAAACACCCTCATCTCAGATAATGGAACCCAATTCAAGAATGTTTCCTGAGAAAAATACTGTAAAAGAGTAGGGATCAAGCTGTTCTAGAAAGGTGACAATTTGCCCATTTTGGTGTAGTGTCTTCTCTTCTCCTAGACAATCCCGAGCAAACGGCCAGACTGAGGTCACAAATTGAATAATCCTTGATGGGATAAAAGAGAGGCTGGGAGAGTCCAAAGGAAGATGGATATAGGAAGTATATGCTGTGCTTTGGGTCTACAAGACGACGGTAAGGACACCTACAAGGTAAACCCCATTTGTGTTTGCCCATGGCTCAGAGGCTGTCATCCCAACAGAGATAGGTCTCCTTACTCATAAAGTTCAGACATATGACCCTCAAACGAATGAGGAAGAGAGAATACTTGATCTTGATTTGATTGAGGAAGGAAAAGAAGACGCAGAGATAAGACAGGCAGCCTATTAGTAAAGAACTGCGAGGTTCTATAATCAGAGGGTAAAGTCAAGGCCGATAGCTGTGAGAGATTTCGTCCTGAAGAAGACATGGAAGAAAACCAATAAGCTCCATCCCAACTGGCATGGTCCTTATAGAGTCATTGATGAGGTCGTACCAAGTACCTATCGGCTAGAAAATCTTGAAAGAGAGCCTTTCTCCAACCCTTAGAATGCCAATCACTTACATAAACATTACTTATGATGTTGCGATTATTCCTATCTTTTTATAAAACATGTATCAGTTTATACATAGAATGTTAATGAAAAGATAACAATGTTGTGTTGATACTTTTCTTACAATGTACATTTTAAACATCATTATTTTGGTGAAATATGAGGTGAAAAATCATTAACTTGGAGACCTCAGACTTTAAACATCATTAACTTGGTGAATTATGAGGTGAAACATCATTAACTTGGTGACCTCAGACCTTAAACATCAATAATTTGGTGAAATATGAGGTGAGACATCATTAACTTAGTAACCTTAGACCTTTAACATCATTAATTTGGTCGAATATGAGGTGAAACATCATTAACTTGGTGACCTCAGATCTTTAACATCATTAATTTGGTGAAATATGAGGTGAAACATCATTAACTTGGCGACCTCAGACCTTAAACATCATTAATTTGGTGAAATATGAGGTGAAACATCATTAACTTGGTGACCTCGGACCTTTAACATCATTAATTTGGTGAATTTTGTGAAATATGAGGTGAAACATCATTAACTTGGTGACCTCAGACCTTTAACATCATTAATTTGGTGAAATATGAGGTGAAACATCACTAACTTGGCGACCTCAGACCTTAAACATCGTTAATTTGGTGAAATATAAGGTGAAACATCATTAACTTCGTGACCTCAGACCTTTAACATCATTAATTTGGTGAAATATGAGGTGAAACATCATTAACTTGGTGACCTCAGACCTTTAACATCATTAATTTGGTGAAATATGAGGTGAAACATCAATAACTTATCGACTTCAGACCTTAAACATCATTAATTTAGTGAAATATGAGGTGAAACATCATTAACTTGGTGACCTCAGACCTTTAACATCATTAATTTGATGAAATATGAGGTGAAACGTCATTAACTTGGCGACCTTAGACCTTAAAAATCATTAATTTGGTGAAATATAAGGTGAAACATCATTAACTTGGTGACCTCAGGCCTTTAAACATCAATAACTTGGTGAATTACGAGGTGAAACACCATTAACTTGGTGACCTCAGACCTTTTAAACATAATTAATTTAGTGAAATATGAGGTGAAACATCATTAACTTGGTGACCTCAGACTTTAAACATCATTAACTTGATGAATTATGAGGTGAAACATCATTAACTTGGTGACCTAAGACCTTTAACATCATTAATTGGTGAAATATGAGGTGAAAAATCATTAACTTGGAGACCTCAGACTTTAAACATCATTAACTTGGTGAATTATGAGGTGACACATCATTAACTTGGTGACCTCAGACCTTAAACATCAATAATTTGGTGAAATATGAGGTGAAACATCATTAACTTGGTGACCTCAGATCTTTAACATCATTAATTTGGTGAAATATGAGGTGAAACATCATTAACTTGGCGACCTCAGACCTTAAACATCATTAATTTGGTGAAATATGAGGTGAAACATCATTAACTTGGTAACCTCAGGCCTTTAAACATCATTAACTTGGTAAATTATGAGGTGAAACACCATGAACTTGGTGACCTCAGACCTTTTAACATCATTAATATGTTGAATTATGAGGTGGAACATCGTTAACCTGGTGACCTCAGACCTTCTAACATCATTTATTTGGTGAATTATTAAAGCAACAAGTAAAGGAAAACAACACAAGGGAAGGAAATGAAATTGCATTCATTTGAACCAAAAAGTGTTACATCATTCTAAGGGAAGAGGTTACAGTTGATCAAATAAAAGGGTTACACAAAATCTTTAAAAAAATAACAAACATGATGGTGAGGCACTCAGACACTCAGGCTTCAGTCGACCCACCAGCAGCAGGGTTGTTTGGCTCTGGGACTTGATCGATAACTTTAACCTCATCATCCTGATGTCCACCATCCTCGGTCTCAGTCACCTCAAGATGGATCGTCTCGGCTGGGACACCCTCTTCAACTTCCTGTAGGGCCTTAGAGAGCTGAGCATTTCTAAATCCGAGGCTAATAAAGTCCTCGACTGAGAGACTGTCGGAACTTTCTTGCTTCATGGTAGTCCATCGGTTGGTTGTCTTGATGCCTCTCTCTAGGTACTCAAGACTGAAGTTAAAAAAATCATCAGAGGTTTGATACTCCTTGATGATTATCTCTGAAGCATCTTCCATGGCAGCCTTGATAGCAACATCAACTTTGGATTGAAGGCTATCATCCTTTGCCTTCAGAGCCTTGTCATGATCAGTTTTCATTCGGGAGATCTCGTTACCCTTCTCCTTCAGACTTTTATTCATGTCATCAATTTTCTTCTTTAGATCCTCCTCAAGCTTCTCAGCATCCCTTCCTTTCTGGATCAGAGGCAAGCTCTTTAACGTATAGTCGGCCAAGCAATGAAGAGAGAGAGCGCTCTACAAAAAGAAGATTCAGACACATTAGCAATAATGGATGGCTGTGATCAGAAGTAACATAAGTGGAAAATAAAATACCTGAACCTACCTATGGAATGCAAACTCAGCCAATAGAGGGACATCCATTGAGTGAATAAAGTGTTTATCATCCTCGATCATGGCATTACCGAGGGCATCATAAGCTCAGACACTGTTGCCAATGAGGCTATCACCAATTTTCAGGTGAGAAAGCTGAGCAACTAAAGCATCATTTGAGGAAATGGGGTTACCACGCTCAGTATGTTGAGCCTTGCTAGGTCTCGTGCGGGAAGGGTCTACAGGTGCCTTCCTCTTCTTAGTTGCATCAACAGGGGACTTCACCTTCTTTATTTGAGCAGGGGGTGACACAGCTTTACCACCCCGCTTCTCCAGTAATTTTATGATACTGGTAGCAGACATATTTTAAAGATCTTCAGAAACTCCTTTTGGTCTCTCTACAAAAATAAAATATTGGAGTTAGAAGATCAGACATATGAAAAGTACGAGACTAGACTTCATGTAAAAATGTTTTGTTCTAGAATACTTATGAAGCTCAGCCAAAGGGCCACTCCTGTCTGAGATAAATAGTAAGGGTCTTTAGATGCTCGTATTTGACGAGGTTACCATCTTTGCCCTGACTACAAAGATCCTCAACTTTCTTACGATTATCTTGGCTCAATCCAGGGTCTATTTTGGCCGAGAAAGAGACCTTGGCCCACCTCAGGGGAGTCATTTGAATTGATTTTCCACAGGTCTCATTAGGACCAAACTCCTAAGCCCCTGAGGCAAAGAAGAATCGAGTTTTCCAGTTGTGGTTAGAGGTCTGAGTCACCAACAACATCTTCTTCTCAGACTTCTTGTCTACAAAGTGATAGTATCTAGGGTGATTTTTTACGGGTGAGGGTATGTAACAAGCTAAGAATACCCTAACTGGAAGGTCGATATGATGAACCACCTTTCAGAGTACGATAGCCCTAACTAAGACCCTCCAGGCATTGGGGGAAAGCTGAGAAGGAGCGAGGTTGATATAAGAAAGAACAACTTGAAAAGTGGGGTGAATTGGGAGATAGAAGTCGAGTTTGAACATCTGCTCGTAGACACAGATCTCTCCCTCTCAGCCGTCGAAGGCCCTCTCATCTTTCAGGGGTTTCCTTTAGGTAACGGATGAAGGAATGACATACAAGTTTTTATAGACGAGAAGATCGTAGTCAGTGACATAAGTCTTAGGACCATTAACATTGGAAGTGTCAAGTTCACTCCCTTCATCATCATCATTATCATTAACATTCTGAGTCTGAGCCTCAGAGGGGGCACCACCAGGAAACCTCTTCGCAAACTCAATGCCGATTGTAGTCGATAGAGGAACGGCGTCAATAGGAGGGGGAATTTCCACACTAGGCCTTAAGATTTCAACGGAAGAAGACCTACGAGAGGTGCTAGCCTCTTGGTGGGATGAGGAATGGTCAGAAACATCTACTTCCTCAGAGACTACACTTCTCTTGGGAGAGCAGTCCATAGCTTCTTGGAAAGAGCCTACAGACTCAGCAGCCTCAGATGTAGACATAGGGTCTGAAGAAGTTGACTCAGACATTGGCTCAGGAACATCAGGAACTTCAGCAGGTTCGGTAGACTCAGGGTATATGACCTTTAAGGGTGGAGGAAAGATTGGTCTGAGGGGAAAGGCCTCAACCCTACGAGCCTCCTCCTAGGCTAGCTCTATCTGTCTAATCTTCTCAAAGGTCTTCTCGCGTAGAGTTGGAAACTCTTCAACAAGCTTATATAAAGGTCTGAGCATATGGTGGATGACACTACACTTGTGGGAAAGACTTAAACTACAAACATGTACACAACTTATGCTACCTAAATTAAAGATCAAAGGTTGGAAATTGAAAGGTCTCAAATAAGAACACCCAAGTTAGGTCACCAGAGAAGATGACCGGAAGGTCCTCGGAGAGTCTAAAAGAAGGAAGTTTGTGGCTAAAGTAATCTTGAAGTAGCTCAGTATGGCTCCAGTGCTACCTAACCACTGCAATCCTAACCCTACAACCACTTAACAGTGGTGGAAACCCTCACCGAAAAAGTAAAAAAGTCACCGAAAAACCAAAAATGTAAATAATCACCCAGAAATGAAAAGCTTGAAGGTGAAGAACAATACCTGATGGATTTTGAAGGAAGGAAGAAGGAATTAGAAGCAACAACCTTGAGTTGAAATGAAGTACGGAGGTTTTGAAGAAGAAAGTTGCAGAAAGGCTAAGGCGGGAAGCTAGGGAAGAATAAAGAGAATGAAAAGACAAAAGGGTTTAAATATCCTTGCAATGATGAGGTGCGAGTATCAAGGCACTCATCATTGCCCTAGAAAGTCTAAAAGATGCTATCAGAGTTGCATGCCTTGGAGAAAATGCTAGCCACTTGAGTGAATGACATGAGTCCAAGGAACATCTCCAAACCCCAAGACATCAAAACGTCCCTTCATTAGCTTGACTCTCATACCCCTCAGTCATCTACTCACATAGAAGACTAAGGGATAGGGGGTGATTGAAATGCCCAAAGTGTACCCTCGTACTCAGGGTCACTAACCTCGACCCGTCTCACAGTCGATTTGACAGGAAGGTTATAATAGCCATCGAAAAGGTCATCCTCCACAACGTCATCTCCTCATAGACCAATCTCATAGGTTCAAACTACTGCCAATCTCATCCTCTGCTTCAGCCGACACTGCATCTGACCCTCTACCTAACCTCGATCAGTCTCCTAGGCTGAGGTTATATTGATGATTAACAGGATAAAGCATTATCGGACTTCCCCAACCTCATACTCGGCTAGGTCGAGGTTCCAACAGATGATGACAAGTTCGAGCACACGCAAGCACATGGAAGACTTGGAATATGTGAGAAAGTCAATTATAACCAAATCATTCCCCTCACGTGAGGGGATATTTGGTCATAATTCTTTACATATGGCCTAGCCAGGTGTCCCCTTATGATTGGTGTATTCAACCCACACATTCTCACCCCCAAGCACTATAAATACCTATCTTCTCCTACCTTGGAAAGGATCCCGAAATTATAACCCTAGAAGAAACTCTGTTTATATACACAATAGAGAGAGAAAGTGAGAGATTGTATCACAGGCCATTAGTGCCCTCATTTTAGTGATTCTTACTCACACACTCACAGTGGACGTAGGCCAGATTGGCTGAACCACTTATATACCAGTGTTCCTCCTCTTATCCTTACTTCCTTCTACTAGATATATATACTCTTTTGTTGCCATTGCTATTACTAGCTTGATCTTATCAACACCTCATCTGGTGGTGCTGTTTACAGCATCATCAACAATGATTGGCTTGTTCCTTGCCTCATTTATGTTGACATTGAAGCTCTCACAAAGATTATTGAGAAGCATGCCAGTCTTGTAAAAAGTGCTAAAATGTGACCTACTCCAATACTTAGCTACCCTGTCTTCTTGCCAATCATATGCCCTCTCATCTATTTCCTAGATCTCCTTCATTGCATTGTTGAATTGATTAACTGTGGTTGCTCTTACTACTTTCCAAACCAGTGTTTTCAATGCCAATCCCTTAAACTCCCCCTTGAAGTTATTGTAAAGATGCCTTACACAATGCCTATGCTCTCAGTTTGGGAATCTCTCCTCCAATGTAGGTACTAGTCCCTGTATAATACATGATTTCAAATAAAAATTGAAATGCAACAATGCCAATTACATATGGAGGTTATGTTTTTCCATTACCTTTTGTTTGTCTGAAATAAAGACGTACACATTGGAGTTAGCAATGATCAAGTCATCCTCCAATAGTACTAAGAACCAGCTTTATGATTTCTTCCTTTCCTTCTCCACAATAGCATAAGCTAAGGGGTATATCTGGTTATTACCATCTACTCCCACTGCAAGCAGCAAAATACCACCAATTTTCCTCTCAAAATGACAATTATCTAAGGCAATTAGAGGCCTATAATTCTCTAAAAATCCCTTTTTCAATGCCCCCCAATAGATATACATTCTCTTGAAAATAGATTTACCTTCCTTATTTGAAGATAACTTCAACCTAATTGTTATTCTTGGATTGGTTCTCTGGCACTCAATAATGTATTGCCAAAGCATTTGAAACTGTTCATTATTTGTCCCATCTATCATTGCAAAAGCCTTCTTCCTTGCACTATAGATTTGTGAAGTGCTAACTTTCACATTGTAGTCCTTCTGAACAGCGTCTTTGAAAGAAGTAGTTGGCCAAGTAGGATTTGCCCTGAGCTTCTCAACATACCTTTCGGCCAGCCATTTGGAGTTTGCATGTTTAACCTTAAATGACCTATTGCAACAATGTCTATCCACAAAAGCCTTAATCTGCATAATTTTTTCACATTGCACCTGGGATGCATAAATGATCCATAGGCAGCCTTCTTTACATTTCACCCTAACTTTATCCTTGTCATTCTTGACAAATGTGAGTTGTTTCCCAATTTCTATGGCATATTCCCTTATTGCAGCCCTAAAAACTTTTACATTAGTGAATACTATTCCCAATTTAAATATGGGGAAATTAAGGCCCCCCCTAACTCATTAAAGACTTCCCCCCCTTTTTTTTACATAGACCTTCCATGATGGTTATCCTCTCTTAATGGTGAGATGCTTTGAAGTTCATCTAAAGTGGCATAGTCAGTGTCTAATAGCACCCTATCATTTACACTCTTATCAACTCCTTGCTCTTAATTTGCACCATTACCTTGATCAACACCCTTATCTATATCTCTATTTTCTCTTTGGTCTTTATCTCTATCTTCATTTGCACCATTACTTTGATCAACACTATTATCACTTTCACTCTCAGAGATCATCCTTTCAGCTGTGTACTTTCCATGATCATCAACATCCTTACCTTTATCTCTATTTTCTCCTTTGCTTTGGACATTATCTGCATCACTTTCACTCTCAGAGATCATCCTTTCAGCTGTGTACTTTCCAAGATCATCAGAACTTATACTAAAAAATATATCATTTGCTTCAAAGTCTTTATCCACTTCATATTCATCTTCAACCTCCACCTCCACTTTACACCCAGTAGGCACTTGTCTAGCATCCAAATGTTCAACATGAAGTACTATAACATCTGAATTATTAACATACTTCTTCAAGTTCATTGCATCAAAACCACTAACTATGGGCTTCAGTATTTTCAACTGACTGTCAACACTTGTCAAATAATGAACTGTGCAATTGCATGTATACCCTAACTCCTTCAATATTAGCATTATCTCAATGCATGATATCTCATCAGCATGACAGTAATCTGCATGTGCAACTTCCCCACCTTCATATACCTTATCACTAACTAATTTAAACTTTCCTCCATGATAAAGCTTTATTGTGAAGTACTCAAATGATTTCTCTACATAAGCAAAAAAAATGGATGTAATGGGGGACATAAATGGACCAAAAAATAACCATAAAATAAATGGTTGTAGCTTGAATGGGGGACATGTCTCTGAAAAAGGAATGAAAAATAATAAAGAAAACATGCCTCCTTTTTAATTAACAAAAAAAAAACTAACTTTAATGAACTTTAATGACTAAAAAATTATCTTTTAATGGTATTATACTACACATTTGTTGTTTAGAGGTTGCAAACATAAAAAAATTAAAAAAAGGAACAACATGCAATACAATCATAACATTTAATCAATAAATAACAGTTAATAAACACATTAAAAGCATTAAAAATTACCATATATTGTAGTTTCAATCCCTTCACCCACATTGAACATGCCTTTCCTCAATTCCCAAACCATTTCAAGAATCTCCAACCGGAATCGATGGATTTGAGAAATGCTCTTGACAGTTAGGGTTTTCCTTTTTTATTTATTTATTTACTTAATTAAACATTTGATTTACCCTTGAAAAGACAAAGTTACCCTCACTTAACACACACGTGCAACTCACATGCGCCTTTCCCCCCCAAAAAAGAGATGGCCATCACGTTTTTGGGTCGATTGCACTGTCAGTACTAGTACAGGGTGGTAATTGAAAAAATTGAAAGTACATGGTGGAAAGTGAAAAGAGAGTCAAAGTATAGGGGGGCCCAGTGTAATTAACCCTAAAATTTATAACATGAGCGCCCAAATGTATAACTGTTATATAACTTATGTTATATAACATAAGTTATATAACATATATGACATCCTGTTTTTGTGCATTCAACACACAGATTGCGTAATTCTCACGCCCAAATGTTCAGAAGTAAAGGAAGAAAAAAATAGTACTCTTAGCATATAGAATAAAGTAAAAGGATAACATATATGAAAAACAGATTACTAATTGATTGGTAATTGATTCAAAACAGATAAATTGTTCAAAACAGAGTTCAAACACTACTAATTATTTCAAACCAAATTACTAATATTAAAAACAGACACTGGATACATTCAAAACAGATTACTAATTGATTCAAAACAGATTACTAATATTCAAAACAGAGTTTAAACACTACTAATTGTTCACTTTGACAATTTGTTCAAATTTTTCAAGATAAACTACTCCGGATCACTTAATGCAAAGACAGAGCAACAGACAAACCACCCAAGATTTCTCGACATCCTTAATAATATCTATCACATGACTTCCACGATACAACGGATGATTCTCTTCATATGGCTCAACACTGCTAACGTAAACCTTACGTTTAAATATCAACAGTTGATGTCCATGCACCACCATTCCAGTAGTAACTGAAGCAACAACTTATCCACTGCAATCTTCCTTTGACTTGAAAAATCTAATAAATTGAGATATGGATCATGAGTAGGATCAGTTAATCTCCAAAGTATGGCTCAGTTGAATCTCCAAAGTATGGCTCAGTTAACAGGGGGATAAGAGTGTAATCGTGGGGACTTCAATGAGGGACTAGAGTGTAATCAAGAGGACTTGGATGTGGGACAGGATTATAATTGCGAAGACTTGAATTTGGTATTTTGGGTCCATTCGATTAAAAAGCACTTAAAAGCATGGTAATGGATGATTTGAGAAATGTCATATCCTCATCGTTTTTGTCTTCCCATCTTTGCTTTAGTCAACTGTGATACTATAGGAGTAATAAACTTAAGTTTACTTTTGGACAATGGGTCCAACACCACGAGTCACCCCCTTAGTGTCTTTTCCTTTAAAGGAAGTCAATGCATCCTTATCAATATTGGTTTGGCTTGAAGAACCTTGACTACTTCTCAGCTAACTCAATTTTTGATGTTAAATTATTGATGAATCGATTAAAATGATTGAATGAATAAACTTGAAGGGATTTAATTCTTACAACTGAGATTACGAAACTCACCATATCATCAGCTACCTTTGGGTGAAACTCCCCAGTTTTTCGCCTACGACTTTCGATATACACTTTCAAACGATCAACAAGTCATTTATTTTCAAGCACCTACAAATTAATTTTGCATTAACTATTTGAGGAAGATATGTTATATATATACACATTAAAATAAGAAAGTATGTATACCATCTCCTTAGTTTTCTCAACATATGACATCCGACCAAGACAATGGACGTTAGTCTTTTAGCCCTGTTGTCTTTGTTTTAATTTTGCTTCAGATGCTTCGCGCAAGACGAATTCATTCCAGTCATGAACAGGGATATGCTCTTTTTATGGTACTCGATCCTTTAGGTCCTTTATCCCATCACTATCTAATTCCTTAAAATAAGTCGAGTGGAGGTTACTTCTAAAAGTCTTCAATTGAATACCAATGGCTTTCATGGACCTCTCCTTCTGGTAGGCCAAAAGATTGAACTCTTTCATGAGCGTATCCCACAAGTAATCTTTTTTTACTTGCTCAACCGTATCCCAACTCAGATATTTTAAGCCAATACAGGATTTTAACAAAAATAAGGCTCGAGCGTTCAAAAGATTTAAAACCAAATAGGTTAATGTAAACCTCTGCATGAGAATCAATGACTGAATGTTCATCATGACTGAATTTTTTAGCCTGGATGATGGAATTGTATTCTTAAACACCATTTTCTGTATTTATATATTTGTGCATCAGTCCATATGTTAATACAAGAGTAAGGAAATAATAAAAAAAATATAATATAAGTTATATATTTTCAACATATTCTAAAAGTTTTGATAATTTGACCATGTCATAAGTTTCATACTTCATCATTTCATGCAAAGTTTTTATTGGCCATATCTGCGGAAGTGTGTTAACAATTTCATTTCTGACACTAAACATATTAGGACATATGCCTTCTCTACTAAGCCGATAATATATGTTAACTTTGTCATGCATATGTTTTCTCACTGTAGAGTCTGAACGCATCACTATCCTCTTTATTTCTATCCACAAAAGATGGATTTTTCTTTCTTCGAGTTCTAAAAACTCTACTAACTGCATCGCATTACTTGGATTATGTTTTATGAAAACCCTTTCAACTGCTTCATCGCAACTTTGAGGTAGTGTGCGTAATATTGATTGAAATAAATATGCTTCAGGTATGTTCCACCCATGATCTCGCAAGTAATTTCATTATTTTATTTTTCGATAGTCGTGCCGATAAATTGATGTGTTCGCTATAAAAGACCTGTTTTGGAAGTCGTTGCATGTATATACAATATATGACATCCTGTAAAAAATAATAATAAACTTATGAACAAAAGGCATTATGAATAAGTGCGACGAAATAATTGAAACATGCTCTTATACATAACTTTGAAGTCAACATTTAAAAGAACAGAACATGCTACAATTAAACATCTACTCCTCTAATGCGTCTAGTAATTTCTTTAATTCTGGGTTGTTATCTAGAATAAACTAAGTCTCGATAGGTGCCTCTATGTTGTCTACCGATGTTGTCAAGCGCTTAAGGGAATGTAAAACAACCGACCATGGATCGTTGTTAGGAATCTTTGCATAAAACACTTCCTTTAAGTTTTGGAATGCACAAACGAATGACTCGCAATTCACATTATCTTTACTCTTCAACTTGGCCAAATCAACCTTTTCCACGTGGATGTCAGGGTCGACCATACATGCATTCATGTCCTCCACTCTCACCCAATCACAGTAAAATACAGGTACGCTGAAAGATGTATAATCTAATAGCACAATTTGTTTTATAATCCCATAATACGTCATCTCAGCTTCTATCAAGTTTTTATCTGTCATGCTTGCCCTGAAATAAGTTAATGCTTTATATAAAATGCAACTAATTTGTTTCCCAATGAGTGTTAGCTTGTGTTTGCTTGAAGAGAACACAAAACCATTGACACGTTATTGTATAAACTCCTTGGCTACAAAACTAGGCCCATTTACTAGACGTGCAAGCCTCGTCGATACTTTACCAGCTTTTAATAACTAAAACTAAGAAAGTATTTGCATAGTGAATATGTTGCAAAGACAGTAAATAAAAGTAAGGTATTACTGTAGTCACCTCAGAAGCTACCCAATGCCTAATGTCATTATCTGCGCTCGCGCCTCCCTTCCTCCTCTTGGCACATACACACTCATTATATTGCTTAGGTTAAAAACCTCAATATTAACTTCTTATGAATATAACATCGAACATATTACAATATTTTATAAAAAATTTAAATAAACTCACATTTTCCATTTATTTATGTCTCCATGCGTCTCGAATACATATCGAGCCACCTGATTATATTGTGTACTTGTTAGCTTCACTACCTTACCCTTCCCCAGAGCCTCCTCATCCGCAAACTCGTCTAATTAATCAACAAAGCATTCACGACCTCCAACGGACCCCTCAACGTACCATGTATTCTTAACTTAATCTTTAAAATTTTTCATTAATCGTTCGAATGGATACATCCATCGGTACCTTACTGGTACACATAAAAGCGCTTCATCGCATAGATTAACTAAAATGTGGATGCTTATGTCAAAGAATGAGGGAGTATGGTACTTCTCCAAAACACATGTAGCCTCAGCCAAAGTTTCTGTAGCTACCATTATGTGCTTCCTGTTGACAAATTTCTCACATAATAGGGAGAAACATAAGCTAATTTGTAGAATGTCCCATCGAAGATCTTTGTGCTATGAAAAACAATGTCCAAATAACAGAAGGGAAAGTTGCATTATCACATGCCAATCATGAGACTTGCACTTTTTCAAATCTTTTACTGCATCACAGACAATCCTATGTAAATTGGATGAGAAATTAGAAGGGACCTTCAAAACCTTTAATGTTTTTAAGAACATATTTATTTCTTCAATGCTCAAAGTATAAGATGCAACTGGCATATGATTCTTTCCAGTGTTTGGATCTTCTTTAAACTATAATGATCTTCTAATCTTCAAATCATGAAGATCTTCAAGGGATTTTTCTCCATCCTTGGAATGAGAACCACCAATGCATGTGCCTACGAGATGCTCAAATTTTTTTCTCTCAACATGCATAATGTCTATCACGTGTCGTACAGGATGCTCCTTCCAATATGGAAAATAAAACATTATTGATCTCCTTGACCACGCCATCTTCACATCAATATCCTTTCTTTTACGCTTCTGGGCTAAAATTATGGGTGTTTCCCCTTCAACTTTTGATCAGCCTTTAATGAAATTTCATCAATTTCCAAACTAGAAAGTCTTGGTGGCGGTGGCCTCATCTCGGTGCCTTCTGGGAGAAAATTGCTTCATTTAGTCATGAATTTATGACTTTGGGGCAGAAATATTCGATGAGTATGATAAAAAATCTTCCCACTTTTCTTAGGCCAGTTGGCTTCAGAATCCTCTCCACAAATAGGACAACCCAGATAACCATGTACATTGCACCTAGATAAGGTCCCATAAGCAGGAAAGTCATTAATTGCCCATATCAACATAGCTCTCAAATTGAATTCCTTCTTTTTGTATGAGTCGAACGCTCTCACACCTTCAACCCATAATTCGTTCAATTCATTTATTAGTGGCACTAAGAAAACATCAATGTCACCACCTGGTGCTTTTGGACCTGGTATCAACAACGACAAAATTGAGAACTCCTTTGTCATGTATAACTGTGGGTACCTTCTTTATCTTTTAGGTCCATGAGAGTAGCCGGACAAAACCCAAGTAAAAATAAAAGATGTTAGGCCCAAATTATGGGATGCTCTAAATAACAGTTAGAATTAAGGATTTGACCCATTCTATCCCCAAAAATCTCGGAGGAGATATTCAGGGTATAGTGGGCTAGCAGGGTAGTTATCAACGCCCCTCTCTCTTTTATAGAATATATATTGTACCCCTGGCCCGGGACAAAAGGAATACAGAAAAACCTCTCTTGAGATTTACTTAATATAACAGTAGACCTTTCCGTGGGCGTAGGAAATTTGGCAGACCACATACACCTTTTGAGTTGTGTGATTGTGATATTTGTTCTTCTTTTCCTGGTGATTGTCTTTCATTATTATTTGTGTTGAAATACTTGTCACCACAATAACTATGGGGACAAATTTAAAGGCACCGTAAACACCGACCATATACTCTTGTGCTCGATTTTCCAAACGATTAAACCCATCAATTGATATTTTGAGGCGAACGTTGCGTATTTCTTTAGCAAAGTCTGGGTATCACTGATTTACAAATTTCTACACAAATGAATCAATCGGATGTCACATGAGATTCTCACCCATTTTCGCTCGACCATGCCAAGTCATTGCCTCTGTTATCCAAGGTATAGTGTAAAGTATCTTCAATCGAGGACCTAAAGGGAAATACTTTAACACTTTCGTAGGTATTTTCTTATATACTTTCAATAAATGTTTATTATGTACTATCATCTTTTGTTCATATATAGGATCCTTACATATAGGACAAGCCCGTTTGTCTTTGTGCTCCTTATAGTACAAAACACGCTCATACTTGCAATAATGAATTGATTTGTATTTCATACCCAAACGTTTTAAATTACGCTTCATGATTGGATAACTGACTAGCATCGTATTTTCTTTGAGGAGCAAATCTTTTGCCCAAAGGAGTATTGTCGTCACACTTTTTCCCGACAATAAAATTTTCTTTTTAAGTTGTGCAACCCAACTATGGCATATAACATTGTTGTAACAGCCCGCCTAATTAAATACCGAGTGATCAGTCCCATACCCAATTAAATCAGAATATACAGTTGGTTCATTCTTAGCACCACTGTCTAAAATATTTTCTTTCTTAATCACCTAATAGTTAATTAAGCTAAGTGTCAAAACCTTTTTCCATTTTAAGTTAATTAAAACCATTCCACGACAAGGAATAATAATATGCAACAACACAACACAACTGAATCAACTATAACAAGAATAAATGTGACTGGAATAACTCTCCAGTTAAATTATAACTTTTACACTAAATAAAACTGATATCCACAATGCTTACATAAATAATTACAACCTCTAGAATCCTGGGTGACATGCCCTAAATGAAGTAGATGCTACAGATGAGTGAATCAACAGAAAGGAATCATCTAAACAAAATCCGCATCTCTATTAGTAGATATAATCCCTCGGAATATCAATAATCTATGTTGGGCATCCCTGTTGCTGGATACCTGATGTACAAGATATAGTAGAGGAGAGAATATGCAAGGAAATGGGTCAGAGCCCGATTGTAAAAGATTTTAAAAACAACAACTGCTTAACAATTACAATTAAGCATTTATTATGTACATGTTAGTTTCTCGAGCTCTCTCTTAGGAATTCTCACCTCTCATCCAGAGTGCAAACCTATCGTATCTTAGTAACTTCCTAGTTAAGGTTCCCTCCTAACTAGTTCCCACAACATAATTCTAACCCATAACATAACCCCATATGTCCCATACCATACGTAATCTAGTTATTCATATTTAGTTCTCTTTAATATGAACTAGTCTTGTTACAACCTTGGAATTAAGTGTTCACTTACTTAATTCAATTTAGATTTCATTATTTACTTCTATCTACAATATTACAGAGTAGATTAAAACACAATTTATATTTTTAATATATAATTTCACACAGAAGATTACATCTCTAGATCTACAATGTCACACAATAGATTACATCACAGTTTGTATATATAATATCACACTAATTATATATATACTAATATGGCACCTCCTCAGTCACAGCTGTGGTGCATGCATGCTCTCCTATCATGTCCTGATACATAATGTCACTTTATAGAGGACTATGGATTCGACGTCTCTCACTAATCATATAACATAACACAAACATATTGGAGGCGAGCATACTCCCCAGCCAAATGGGTCACGCACATACCTATGTTCCCATTTGACCGTCGAACTATCATATCTCAGATAGCACGTTTTCAAGGTCCTATATTCAGGGTACGAATCTAAAATCCCTCCCAATTGGGCGCACAAGGATAAGACCGTCCACAACGCGAAACCTCCACCCCGATAGCAAGCAGCGTAGGTATGTCATACACATAACAAACTATAATATAGGTGTACATTCCACCTATATAAATATAATATCAATAAGGTACTCACAAAACCATATGATAATAATAGGCAATCATCTCACCTATATATATATATATATATATATATATATATATATATATATATATATATATATATATATAATAGGTATCCATCATACCTGTATATGACCATATGGGCATACTCACAACCCATATAATAAATCCCATATATAGTATAATTATATCCCGAATATCCTACGTATATTTTCGATTATGACTTTAATTCTCAAAGTATCTATTTTCGAACTTATCTTCCCGCACGATGGTGATCATTTATTTCTCAAATAAATTCAGTAGGAGAACATCAGGTCCTACAAATCGATGTCATCACGACTCCCGAATTTCTACGAATTAAATTAACTTTAATTAGGTTTATTCCCCGATAATCCCTAATTCACTCTTAACCCTTTATTCCACCTTTTAAGGTTAATCCCAATTATACCTAAGGTTATACCGATAATTTATGACTCTCTTACTACTGGTCCTAACCTTAAATTATCGTTTATCCGATTTAAATCCCAAGTAATATAATTCTCCAAAATAACTCGTTAAATTAATCACTCATTAATTTCTCCTCATTCACAATCCCAAAATAATATTTTTCAGGTATCAAGTATATCCTACTGCCCTTCCGTATGTCCCATTAAGTTCATTTAATCATCATAAAAGATTCCTTAAAGTTTATGATTTAATAAATAATTAAATAGAAAAATATTTTACATTTCCAGGGGGAGTCAATCGATCGATGATTCTGGTCGATCGATCGATCAGTCGATGGATCGACAGTCTTGAGTCGATCGATCGATCGATCAGACAGTGCCCAGATTTCTGCATTGCTTTATTCTACGGGTTACACAACTTTTAACCAATCAAACCTCTATTTTAACGTCCCAAATTCCTTATAATTCATACCACATGATATAGCAACATATGTAAATGATTCTTACTGATCTAAACAACCTAGAATCATCGAGAGTTTGGATTAAAGTGTATATATTTCATATTTTCCATAAAAACTAAAATATACGTTATCTCAAGGACAATCCTATAACTTTCTGAATTTCTCCAACATGTAATGTTTATTTCGTGGATTAATGTCTACCCACAACATGAGATTTATCCTACATATATCTTCTTTCCAGAAATGAATTAACATATAACTAGTTTATCTCCAAAACATGAACTTTCTCATAATTTCCAGAAAACTCATATTTTATTATTTCTCCAAGAACATCATATTAACTAAGATTTTCTTCACCAATAATTTCCAAATTTCGTGGGTTAAATTATATACTCAAAAGAAAATTAATCCTAAATCATTCTTCTTTCAAAGATTCAATTAACATCACCATACTTCATCTTTGATTATGCATCTTTTCAGAATTTTCTAAACAACTTTACATGGACAATATACATGCTAAATTTGCAATAATGATTCACTTGCCTCTAATTTGTAGGTCTGGTCCATTGAGGATGATTGTCCAATGGTGGTTCTTCCCTTCTCCGGTTAACTTCCGATGGTGGTTGGTGGTGGTTACTTTTGGCTCTTAGTTCTCCTACAATGACTCTTCCCTTTCCTAGAGAAACTCCTCACTCTCTCTAAATTTCTTTCTCTCTAAGTTTTGTAGAATGAATCAATAATCTTAGACTTATAAATAATCTCCCAAATTCATGCATATTATTCACCTTCCAAGTCTAATGACCATATTACCCCTCCGGGGTGACTATTCGGCTCCAAAGTGCCCCGATAACCCTATACAAACGTCCGAGTAGACTTTTTCGACTATTTGAACCCTTCTAGATACTTTGGGGCAGTCAAAATGACCATTCAAATGACATAATAATAATTCACTTTTATTTCATTAAATTATAATCCCGACACGACTCAAATGCGCATCCCAACTTAATTACCATAATTGTCGTACACATAATTCGCGACAAGTTTATAAAGTCATAATCAATTATAAATTCATAACCATATATATTACTTTAATCATTAAGTAATATTCAACATAAATCACATATTACTTTATTCTCGAGTAATATTTAAATCCGAATTAATTTCCAATTATATCCAATTAATTCCAATTAATCCCATTTTAAATGTCATTAAAAATACGGGGTATTACATACTCCCCCCTTACAACAGAATTTCGTCTCGAAATTTGAAAAATAAAATTGTATCAGGCAAGAACAATTCTGGATAAGTATTGCGCATCACATACTTGCGTTCCCAAGTAGTACCGCCCATACAGTACGCTTTCGAATACCCCCAATAATGAATACCTCACTTATGATCATTTTAACCCCGGGTTACCCTATCACGTAGGTTCTTGTCCAAGCCTTACATTCTAAGTTTCACTACTTATACTTTATTCTAGATGTTCACTATCTAACCTTCTATTATATGCACTTTAATATATATTAACCGTTCTTTAGATAATTACCATCTCGTCTTGTGATTATCATACACAAGTAGGTTAATTATGCTGTATTCTACACACAATATATACTATAAGTTTTAAATCATCTCTACTATTCGCAATAGTTCCGGGTTCCTCACTTTTATCCCACAAGTAAGAGAGACAATGAGACTTACCGTACCATACTTCAACTGACACTATGCCCAATAGTAGACTTATAAGAGTTATAGTACACCAACTTCACTAGTGGAACGTACGTCTCTCGTCCTCCCTTAAGATTCAAGGGTACAAACATAATTTATCTTCCAACATCATATTTGTCCGCTTAGTCTGCCCATTATTCTGTGGATGATAGATCTTACCCAATCACAATCGGTACCCATGCCTCGTGAAAATTCTTCTAAAATCGGAAGACAAAATCTCGTCCTACTTGGACACAATATTAAACGGTATCCTATGTAACCTCACTATCTCAGTTATATTAAGATCAAAGCATATTGTCTCGTAGTATGATCAACCCTAATTGGCATAACATGATCTTCTCCAGTCAATTGATCCACTATCACCCATATACGATCGTAACCATCTTTACGATAAAATCCTTATGAATACTCTCCCAATACTACTTAGAAATCCCTAACGATTGGAGAAACCTCTCTGGTTTCGAATGGTCCACCCTAATTCTAACAGACAGGTGGCCCGCTACAAGAGGAATCTAGCCAAACATCTCTTATTTTAAATCCTATTACCATAGTCATGTATAGCCTGATAGATTTGTTATTCTACCGACTATAACTCTAATCGTCATAAATGATCATACATTCAAGTCCCGATATCTAAACCTCTATATTTATTTTCCTTATCCCATATCTCCAAAATAGGGAACAATATCAGATTCGATTACCTAGGGCGCCCATACACCCTATATTTCTCACATTGTTTCACAAATAACATATACTCTTCTTAAATCAATATTTGCTCACATGTCATAATGATATGGTAGGGGTACACTCAATCACCCCACTAGTCATAACTTGATCACTCTATCAGTGGCATCATTATTTTATTCATAATGTTACTAGGACTAGGTGACTCTTAAGTCATAATAGAATTATCAACTCTAAATTTAAAAATGACTAAGGTACGAACTTATGTATTATCGACCAAACTTCTCCCCCACTCCCGACGTTCACTAGTTTCATGCGTGGGATGTCTCGCAAAGCGAAATCCAAACAAGGAACTCCCCGATACACTACTACTTAACATAGTCGGTCGTCGAGATCCGTAATGTCCCTAAATCCAAAATCTGAACCTTCCCATAATTTATGTATGTTGACATAAAAGTCTACTAGTCCATGTTTAAATATCACCAAAAAAATTAATAGTAATAATAACATAAACCATGTTGCTCTCACTATCTTAAATTCTCGGCGTTATATATAACGAGCTATTTCTCGCTGTTCAACAACATAACCTATCCCGAGTCACATCAGTAGTATAAATTTTTACTCACACATATAACTGGACAACATTTTCACTAAGATCTATGATGTCATGAACTATAGGCCTAACCCTATTTCAGTTGGCGCCGTACAAAATTAATTTTACTTTTCCCGGAGTATCCAACAAGATAGTCTTATCACTCAATCTACTATCATTTAAACATTTGGTAATTTATCACTACACATTACCATAATAAGTTCTATTATGCTAACTCAAAGCAATAGGAAATTATAATAACAAAATATACTCTTGGGACCCACTCGGTTCACTCATGGCTGACACCAAAAAGTCCCGCTATCAACGAGAAATACTTTTATAACCAGACTGCTAAAATTATCGTTTCCACTAACCTCGACTTGCACTCGAATTTAGGATTTTCAATTTATGTATGTCTGTTGTGACACACCATGTCACTAGAATTAATCCTTTATTCACAATGGTGAAATAAAGTTTTAGCAGTCTCTCCTGATCACATAGGGTCCTTACATATACTTCTCACGATCAACATAACTCATGATCACTTGCACCCGTTATACATCTAGGATTTCATCCTATAGTTTTACCCACTCGTTGTGGACAGATTATTCATTCTGTGGTTTACACACCCATCATTGAAACGTTGGCCCAGCATATCTAGGCCCCAATTATGGTCTTACTGACCTCCAATTTTTTCTTCTTGGACCCCGCCAACCTTGAAATATGGTATGCTACAATTATCGAGGACTCCACTGTCCAGTGTAAACCTACCACTCTCGGGTCATAAATTTCCCGGGCCTAATTCTCTTAACCCAATTACTCCCCTAAAAGTCTCACTCCTCCAGTTGTTATGCCTAATTGGTATGGTTTACTATTTCTAAAATTTATCGGTCTCACTACTCAATGTGGACACATTTAACACTTAGTAGTCTCTCTCTCTACACATAGGGTAATTACCCTTACTATTTCCTCGTTAGTGACCATTTGAACGCCCTTCTCTTGGACCTATCAATCTTAACTCCCAATTGTTCTTCCCATTATTCTTTTGTCTCTACAGGTCCTATGGAATAAATTGTCGACTACACTAGTCTTGGCTAATTTCATCGCCACTAAGTAGGGGTTTAATCATGTCATTTTAAATGGGTCCCTTACTAGGTAACTGTTCTAAAAAACCAGCCTAGGCTCCGCCTAGGCACGCCTAGGCTTAAGGCTTGGGAGAAACGCCTCGCCTTACGCTTTTCACGCCTTATTCTTGGTAAAACCCTTAAGGCACACTTTTTTTTAAAAACAACAATGATTTAGGGAAACGATGTCGCCTTTTAAAGAATTTGTTTACAAATCGGACCATTATCTCATCCAAAATAATCATACAGTATTTTAATTTGCATATATTCAGACAAATTTTTATGATCTGTGCAATTTTTGTATTTTAATAGCCTTGTTATGGTTAAAAAATATTAAAATATATTAAAAAGGCCTAAACGCCTTTTCACGCCTTTTTACGCCTAGGCCCGCCTAGGCTTCTAAGGCTTAAGGCTTGGCCTCCACGCCTCAATCACGCCCCGCATTTTTTAGAGCCTTACGGTGACGTTTCATTAACAATATTGTATTCCATATTTCCCTTTGGCTAGGTTTCCTAACCCTTTTAGTATCATTAAATTTCTTGGTAACGTTAATCCTAGTCGTCTTCATTAGATTTCCACTCAAACTAGGGAATTTCACTCACGAGTCCTTCCACATAATGAACTTTATTTATCTTCTATGTACCCCATTCTTCCTAGGGTAAGGAGTTTGTTAAACAAGTTACTTCTCTTTTTTTGCCCATAAGAGATAAGATTCAAAATTCTATTCATATCCTAATTAAAACATCAAATGAAAGATTTCACTATCGAACCATACCTAAAATTCTTAATCCAGCTTCACACTTATATGTGATGTCTAACTCTCATCACTTGAGTTTGCTCTTCTTAGAAAAATTTTACTAGAAAAGTTTTCAAATTCTAGGTGTTACTAAACTTCACCCTTCACAATTTGCCTTTGAATTTCTTCCTTCACCAGAGTCCTTCCGACTCCCCCACCTTTCACATACAGTGTTGGGTGAGTTAAGAACGACACAACCATCAATTATGATGGTGCTTGGGAAACTACTGCTCCCAAGCGACTTCTTTATTATTCTCAGCCCAAAAAATAACTATGATGGTTTCTATCTCCAACACCATTTTCCAAAATACTCTTTATCTATGGCTGAGTCCTCCTCCTACTATCCTTCTAACGCCCCTTGCTAGTCGTCCCAATGTGTTTGGCGCACGATGCCTGACCGAAATCGTATAAGCATTACATCTCACATACTTCATGGCAGGAGAACGTAAGTCAAGATACGCTGAAGGATTCAAGATCCTAATAATAGGGCTCTACATCAAAGAATGTTACGCTGAAATGTACTAAGCCGCACAGATCCTAAAAGACACTAGAATCTGATGTTCTGATACCACCTGTAACACCCCGCCTAATTAAATACCGATCAATCCCATGCCCAATTAAATCAGAATATACAGTTGGTTCATTCTTAGCATCACTGTCAAAAATATTTTCTTTATTAATCACCTAATAGTTAATTAAGCTAAATGCCAAAAGATTTTTCCATTTTAAGTTGATTAAAACCATTCCACGACACGGAATAATAATATGCGACAACACAGCACAACTGAATCAACTACAATAAGAACAAATGTGACTGGAATAACTCTCCAGTTAAATTATAACTTTTACACTAAATAAAATAGATATCCACAATGTTACATAAGTAATTACAACCTCTGGAATCCTGGGCGACATGCCCTAAATTAAATAGACGCTACAGATGAGTGAATCAACAGAAAGAAAGCGTCTAAACAAAATCCATATCTCTGTTAGTAGCTATAATCCCTCAGAATATCCATAATCTATGCTGGGCATCCCTACTGCTGGATACCTGATGTACAAGATATAATAGAGGAGAGAATATGCAAGGAAACGGGTCAGAGCCCGATTGTAAAAGATTTTTAAAATAGAAAGTGCTTAACAATTACAATTAAGCATTTATTATGTACATGTTAGTTTCTCGGGCTCTCTCTTGAGAATTCTCACCTCTCATCTAGAGTGCACACCTATCGTATCTTAGCAACTTCCTAGTTAGGGTTCCCTCCTAACTAGTTCCCACAACATAATTCTAACCCATAACATAACCCCGTATGTCCCATACCATACGTAATCTAGTTATTCATATTTATTTTTCTTTAATATGAACTAGTCTTGTTACAATCTTGGAATTAAGTGTTGACTTACTTAATTCAATTCAGATTTCATTATTTACTTCTATCTACAACATTACAGAGTAGATTAAAATACAATTTTTATATTTAATATATAATTTCACACAGAAGATTACATCTCTATATCTACAACGTCACACAAAAGATTACATCACAATTTTTATATATAATATCACACTATTTATATATATACTAATACGGCACCTCCCCAGTCACAGTTGTAGAGCATGCATGCTCTGCTATCATGTCCTGATACATAATGTCACTGTATATAGGACTATGGATTCGACGTCTCTCATGAATCATATAACATAACATTAACATATTGGAGGCGAGCATACTCCCCAGCCAAATAGGTCACGCACATACCTACGTTCCCATTTGACCGTCGAACTATCATATCTCGAATAACACGTTTCCAAGGTCCTATGCTCAGGGTACGAATATAAAATCCCTCCCAATTGGGCGCACAAGGATAAGATCGTCCACAACGTAAAACCTCCACCCCGATAGCAAGCAGCGTAGGTATGTCGTACACATAACAAACTATAATATAGGTATACATTCCACCTATATAAATATAACATCAATAAGGTACTCACAAAACCATACGATAATAATAGGCAATCATCTCACCTATAATAATAATAATAATAATAATAATAATAATAATAATAATAATAATAATAATAATAATAATAATAATAATAATAATAATAATAATAATAATAATAGGTATCCATCATACCTGTATATGACCATAGGGCATACTCACAACCCATATAATAAATCCTATACGTAGTATAATTATATCCCAAATATCCTACGTATATTTTTTATTATGACTTTAATTCTCAAAGTATCTATTTTCGAACTTATCTTCCCACACGATGGTGATCATTTAATTATCAAATAAATTCAGTAGGTAAATATCAGGTCCTACAAATCCATGTCATCACGACTCCCGAATTTCTACGAATTAAATTAACTTTAATTAGGTTTATTCCCCAATAATCCCAATTATACTTAAGGTTATACCGGTAATTTATGACTCTCTTACTACTGGTCCTAACCTTAAATTATCGTTTATCCGATTTAAATCCCAAGTAATACAATTCTCCAAAATAACTCGTTTAATTAATCACTCGTTAATTTCTCCTCATTCACAAGCCCAAAATAATATTTTTTAGGTATCAAGTATATCCTACTGCCCTTCCCTAAGTCCCATTAAGTTCATTTAATCATCATCAAAGATTCCTCAAAGTTTGGGATTTAATCAGTAATTAAACAAAAAGATATTTCATATTTTTAGGGGGAGTCGATCGATCGATGATTCTGATTCATCGATCGATCAGTCGATCGATCGACAGTCTTGAGTCAATAAATCGATCGATCAGACAATGCCCAGATTTCTTCATTGATTTATTCTACGGGTTACACAACTTTTAACCAATCAAACCTCTATTTTAACGTCCCAAATTCCTTATAATACATACCACATGATATAGCAACATACGTAAATGATTCGTACTGATCTAAACAACCTAGAATCATCAAGAGTTTGGATTAAAGTGTATATATTTCATATTTTCCAAAAAAACTAAAATATATGTTATCTCAAGAACAATCCTATAACTTTCTGAATTTCTCCAACATGTGATGTTTATTTCGTGGATTAATGTCTACCCACAACATGAGATTTATCCTACATATATCTTCTTTCCATAAATGAATTAACATATAACTAGTTTATCTCCAAAACATGAACTTTCTCATAATTTCCAGAAAACTCATATTTTATTATTTCTCCAAGAACATCATATAAACTAAGATTTTCTTCACCAATAATTTCCAAATTTCGTGGGTTAAATTATATACTAAAAAGAAAATTAATCCTACATCATTCTCCTTTCAAAGATTCAAGTAACATCACCATAATTCATCTTTGATTATGCATGTTTTCAGAATTTTCAAAACAACCTAACATGAACAATATACATGCTAAATTTACAATAATTATTCACTTGCCTCTAATTCGTAGGTCTGGTCCATTGAGGATGATTGTCCACTGATGGTTCTTCCCTTCTCCGATCAACTTTCGGTTGTGGGTGGTGACTTTTGGCTCTTGGTTCTCCCACAATGACTCTTCCCTTTTCGAGAGAAACTCCTCTCTCTCTCTCAATTTCTTTCTCTTTAAGTTTTGTCGAATGAATCAATAATCTAAACCCTTTAGACTTATAAATAATCTCCCAAATTCGTGCATGCTATTCACCTTCCAAGTCAAATGACCATATTCCCCCTCCGGGGTGACTATTCGGCTCCAAAGTGTCCCAATACCCTATACAAACGTCTGAGTAGGATTTTTCGACTATTTGAACCCTTTCGGACACTTTAGCATAGACAAAGCGACCATTCAGATGACATAATAATAATTCGCTTTTATTTCATTAAATTATAATCCTGACACGACTCAAATGCGCATTCCAACTTAATTACCATAATTGTCGTACCCATAATTCGCGACAAGTTTATAAAGTCGTAATCAATTGTAAATTCATAATCATATATATTACTTTAATCACTAAGTAATATTCAACATAAATCACATATTACTTTATTCTCGAGTAATATTTGAATCCGAATTAATTTCTAATTATATCACAATTAATTCCCATTAATCCCATTTTAAAAGTCATTAAAAATACGGGGTATTACAATTGTGTGGTCAGGGTTGGAGTTATGGTATAATGGGGTTACGACTGCTTCTTTTAACTATATATAATCCTTATCTTGGTTAGTATCATTGTCAACATTTTCCTCACAACCTAAACCATTCTCTCTACTATCTTGCTTTTCTTATGCTACGTGCACTTCTTATGTATCATTTATGAGATCATTTAACCTATCATGTGTTAATAGACCACTATTTGTGTGAACTGTTTTCTTGACAAGTATTTCTTCTAGAATATACATAAAATCCCCCTCCCCGTGGAATTTCCAAATTGAGTAGTCATCTTGCATACCCCACTGAATCAAATGTAATTTTACATCCGCTCTTTTCAAACGTTTACCATTTCAACAACGAATTCACAGGACTGGGATAATATGAGTTTTGAGATTCTTCATTGCATAATTCACAAAGTCTTTCTCCCCATTTACGTATACTTGCTCCACTCTAAAACTTTCACCCATCCACTCTTTATATTGTGTAAACCCCATTAATTCTACAATACAAACAAATAGAAACTCATTAAATTATAAAACTAAATGAGTATGTCCCTTATAATGAAAAATGGCATATGTACATATATGCGTAGCACAAGTAGTTTAGTTGTTACATATTTTCCATATGTTTGTGTAGTGATATATTTAATATTATATGTATATATATTACGTGTGTAATTTAAGATTCTACATGCCATGCTAAAATATTTATGTATGTAGACAAAATGAAGTGATATTCTAAGAGTAATGATTAAACATATCAAATTAATAACACTAAAATCTATTATTATTATTATTATTATTATTATTATTATTATTATTATTATTATTATTATTATTATTATTATTATTATTATTATTATTATTATTATTATTATTATTATTATTATTATTATTATTATTTATTTTTTTGATAAACTAACACTAATATCTCTTATTATTTTACTAGACAAAATGAAGCGATATTCTAAAAAGATTGAATTATTATAATTCATATCCAACCCACTTACTATGCAAATCAGTAGCAATAATCCGTTGCAAAAAGTAAGAAAATTACAAAAAATCAGTAACAATAATCAGTTGCATTTCCTTTAGTCATACCTGATTGGGGCTAAATCGATTGGAAGAAAACCTTGAAACTTTGATACCTTAAAACAAATTGCAAAATAAAATTTGAATCAATACCCAAATGAACAAAACTTGAATCAGTACCAAAATAAATAAAACATGAATTATAGCCTTGAATCAATAGTAATAATCAATTGGAACCTATTATGGCTGAAAATAATATGGAAATCATTCAAGACAAACATCCGTATACTACGCAAATCACATGGATATGTCAAAATCATCCCATCATTAAAGGTAAAAAATAGAGAAGGCTTCCATCATCATGTAACTAAGAGAAAATGCAACAAAATCTTACAACTAAGAACAAGCAGAAGTAAAGCTTCGCCCGAAATGCCATAGAGACCAAATAACAACTAATCACTCTCAGATATTTACATCATAAAATATAATCTCACATATTAGTTAGAAGTAGAGAAAAAGAATGCTACACAACATTAAAGAAATTCTTAATCACACAAAATTTCGTTATAATTTCCATCTGTTTCTTCTAAACATCATATAACTACACAAATAAAATATGCAACAAAATCTTACAACCCATTAACATGAGTCTGTTAAGCTTTGCCCCAAATGCCATCAAAACTAAAAAAGGTAAAGATTACAATCTCATCACTGCAAAAATATGATTTATATCCAATTCTATCTTGAACGTTAGGATTAACTTTGATTTGATTTATAGTTTAATGTGTACTTGATTTTTACTGCTGAGTTTGTATTTTTAATGGAAAGCAAATGAATTGAAATTCGAAATGGAGTTTTTGTGATAATTTGTTATTATCTTTTACTGAAAGTAGTATGCCAAAATTGGATAAAATCAGAACGATTTTTTAATAAAACAGAAGTTGGGACAAAATGCACAACTCTTCACCTTGAATTTAAAAGTCATTCTAGGGTTAATTTGAACCTTAACATTGGGATTATTTGTCCCTTCAAACAAAAAAATGTCCGGATGGAATGAATGAACAATAGAACAAATTTTGGCCTGATTCCGAATGGCGCCGACATTGATCGAACTAACATACATTAATAAAAACTAAAAATGCAAATTTCAATATGGACTTGGAGAACCTTAGGCCACGACTCTAAAAATGGATTGAGCCACTAACTATAAGTTGACATAACCCAACTAGCATACCCATTAAACCCAACCCAGCCAGCATACCCATTACACCCCTAATCTCAAGCTGCGTGGAAAATTATGAACTACACCTAACCTAATCAGCATACCTATTAAACCCCGTAAGCTCTAAATAAGCTAATCGAACAAACAAGACCCATTAAACCCATAAGCTCTAAGTTGAAAATTCAATAAAGACAAAATAACATACATACATCAAATTGAAATATACATCAAAGCCCTAAACTGAAAATCCAATAAAAACTAAAAAATGCAAATCGAACAAATAACATACATCAATAAAAATGCAAATCAAAATTGAACAAATAACACACATCAAATCGAAATCGAAAACGAATAAAAAACTCACCAAATGCACGGGCGAGAGAAACCAAAGCGTAAGAGAAAGAGCGCTTCACATTGTAAAAGAAAAAGCGGGAGAGTTATGAGAAAGAGTGAGAAGATAGAGGAGAGAGAGGAAGGAAATTAAAGTAGGTCAAAAATTTATGACTGCTACAAATTTATGAGTAGGCCAAAATTTATGAGTGTCGGGAGCAGCTACAAATTTATGACTGTCAATAGCAGTTATACATTGTGTCTTAGACCAAAATTTATGACTGCTATGACCAGTCATAAATTTATGACTGTCGTTAGAACTTATAAGGTCAAAATTTGTTACTCCTCATAACAGTTATAAATTTGCGACTACTCATAAATATCATAAATTTTTCCTATTGATAAATTTGTGACTGCTTGTAACAGTTATAAATTTATGACTGCTGATAGGAGTCATAAATTAATTAAATGGTAACAGTTATTTTTGCAGTGATGAGATTGTAATCTTTACCTTTATAACTGCTTGTAACAGTTATAAATTGTAACAATTATAAATTTGTGACTCTCATTAGCAGTGAAAAACTAATTGACTCTAATTTTTATATTTTATCACTCCTAATGGGAGTTATAAACAATTTTATGACTGCTCCCGGGAGGGATAAGTTTGTCACCTCAATTAGCAGTCACAAAAAGGCAGTCACGAAATTAGCATTTTAGCATTTCTTTAAAGTCATTCGAACGAATCTGGGATATCGTTCGAACGATATTCCCAAGTTATTTGAATGAACTTTCTAACGAGATTTGTTTCTATTTCTCTATTTTCCCATTAGAAATGTCTTTAGTACAACATCGTTCGAACAAAGTCGTTTGAACGAGATTAAGTTATTTTATTCTATTTTTTTTAATAATCTCGTTGTAACGAAGTCGTTCGAACGACATTTAAAAGTCGTTCGAATGACCTGACAGTTTTTCGACAGTTTTTTTATTAACTTCCCACTTCTCCATTACTTTTTACCATTTTTTTAATGGGGTGCATGAACAAAGATTTTTATTAGACTTTTTCATATTTTCCAAGGGCTTTAGAGAGCAAAATCCTTAACCAAAAAGTCTCTTTATTTTTTATAAGGAAAGGAAAACAAATTTTTTGATTTTGGATAAAGAAAAAGGGAATTTTCCCTTTGGAGACGGTCTCAGCATGATTATTATAATTATTATGTTTTCACTTGTATTAATTCTCCTAAATGCAAAATGAAATGCCGGACGGGACTCGATCCTGGAAAAACTGGGCTTGTAATATATGCAAATCTATGGATGGACTTGTTACCAGGCTCAATGACAGGGTCCTGTTTTAAAAATGCGCGAGAATTCGGGTGACAGGCTGACCCGAAATTTCAGCAGATTTTCGGGTAGAAATTGAAAATATAACATGTGTGTCCTAGGCTTGACACCTATATGCGGGTATGCAGTTGGTTGGGTGAATCAAAAAGGGTTCCCCCTTTTGGCGTGACTTCCACGATATACGTCTTGCTCTTGCGGGCAATCGGTACGTGTGGACAAGCCATTTGATATACCTGAGTGTACTTGAATTGACTCACCATATACCTCGTGGGGATGGTACGTGTGAGAGCGAATTTGATATACTCAGCATACGTGAATGAGTTCCCTGCGATATACCTCCCGTCATGGCTTCGGTCAAGCGGTACGATGTGGGGGGAACCTTTCGATATACGTCGAAGGTACTCAGCCAATGGAAGGTGAGAGTTATATCGCTTAGGCTAACTGCGCCCTGTCGGACCAGCGCCCATCACGAAGTGACCCTCCAGTTACTTGGTAAAATTTGGTCAATAACAATGCTCTTTGGTGATTTCATGTGAATCATGCATGATTCTCTTATTAGTATCTTATGAGAATGTCTTTTCTGATCATGCCAAATAGGGAGCAAAGTACAGGTACCAATGGTTCACCAAGTATGGATGGATGATGCGTGCAACATGTCGATATATGTGACCCTAGGTGCACGTGGTGCGAAGTGTACATGGAGAATTTTCTACAAGTGTGTGAATAAAAGCATATGTATGGGAGATACATGGAAAGGGGAACATGCAAAAATGAGGAAAATATAAATAAACATAACACCCATGTAAATAGAGTCTAGCCCTCATAAGAAATTATCCCTAGCAAAGTTGCCACTGTGGCCATCCCCCCGGATCCTCGCGGCGGGCAAGAGAGCGTGAGGGAGGATTCTAGGTCCCGTGCGTCCCTCTCAGGAGCGCTTCAGCCTGGGTCATTTGGGTGAGGTGAAAAATGTAGAAAGATTAGAGTCGCCTGTTTATTTTACTCAAAATAGACAAAAGAAAAGGGGAAGCCATCCCGAAGGACATCATCCAAAGACACTGATGCGTACGAAACCAAAATGATTCGAAAAGGGTCCGGAGGCTAAGGTACGAAATAAGAAGGTGTTAGGCACCCATTCCGCCCTTTCGGTCTCTCATGGATTTTGTTATTTTCCTTTATTTTCCCCGTGATATGTGTGCATGTGTATATATAGTGGAGATAGGAATCCTTGACTTGTATCATGGAAGAGATAAAGCAAGTTATCCGTAGGAAGGTATAAAAATATTAGAAAATATTTGCACGATTAGCCTTACATTGACCGTTATGATGGAACGATAACGCATGGGAATAATACGCCACTAAGAACAAATATATGTATATATATATAATATAAGAGAGTGGAGTTTAGAGAAGATATAAAAGGAGAGAAAAAGTAAAAATAGGACTCGAGTCTCGGGTTTTACCCCGAGATGCCTACGTAGCCTATAGAGGCATCAAAGTCCGCGTAGTTCGCAAGCAAAACGAGGGGTGGGGTTTATCCCATAAATCCAATCGGATGGATTCTCTTATTTGTGTGTGTGTGTGTGTGTGCAGAAAAAGTGTTTTAGTTGTGAGAAAAGTGTAAGAAAAGTATGAGAATTCCCGTTTGGAATTTATGAGCAAACCCTCTTTTTCTTATTTTTTGGGTTTTTTTATTTATATAAAAATAAGGGATGTACAATAATACTAAATAAAAAGTATATTAGGATGTGTGAGATGAGATAATAAAAGTGCTAAGTAATAAAACAAGTTATTACGAATTTATGAGAATTTAAGGAGAGAGTTGAGAAAATTGGAGCTTCTTGAAGATCTTGAGCTTGATCTTAAATGTCTGAGAGCAACCCTTGCACTTGGATGATGATGGAGAGTGGTTAATTCACAAAGTTTGGTGAAAAGGATGATGAAAAGTTAAGGATGGAAAGGGTTTTGGATGTGGAAATCACGCTGACTTCGAGAGAGGTTTTTAGGATGTGCTGAGAGTGATATCTATCAGATCTGGGCTCCCTTTGCAAGTGAGGTTAGGCCTCCTTTTTATAGGCCCAGGGAATTTCCAATCGACATAGCCCTGTTCCTGCCAATCGGCAGGTGCGTTTAGGCACACTACCGATAGGCAGGGTCTGGGACCTGCCGTTTGGCAGTGTCTTTCAGGCCTTTTCAGAAAATCAGTCGCAGAACGCAAACCGTTGATCAGAATCACACACGGGGTAGACCATTGGAAATGTAATTCAGAGACCTTAGAAAGTCCTTTGGACTGATCTTGGGTTCAGGAGTTGACTTTGGGTCAAATATCTCTTGGAAGCATTCATCAGTCCATTAAACGGGGAATCGTCGGACGCAAATGGATCGTTCATCCGCATGGTACATCAGAATTGCGCACGGGGTGGACCATTAGAAAGGTTAAGAGATGTACTTAGACATTCCAAAGAGTTTGATCCGGTTCAGGGAGTTGACTTCGGTCAATCAAGCCCTAGAAGCATTCGGTGACCTTTCGGAGCAAAATGGATCGTTCGTCCGTATCGTAAGTCAGAATCGCGCACGAAGCAGACCATTGGAAAGGGGTTTCAATTCCCTTTGAAGATTCATTCAGTCTCGGTCGAGTTGAAGAGCTGACTTAGGTCAAATAGAGCCCAGGATCACCCGGTGGCCTCCTGATTGAGTTTTAGGGGAAAATAGGTCGTTCGTCCGCATGGTAAGTCGAAATCGAGTACGGGACAGACAGTTGGAAAAGAGTTTCAGTGCCCTTCGAAGATTCATTCAGTCTTGGTCGAGCTGAAGACTTTGACTTTTGGTCAAATGGAGCTTGGGAGTGCCCAATGGCTTCTAGGCCAGTACTCGGGGTATGACCTGGGTTTGTAGTGATGAAGGGAGGTGCTAGGGACCTAAGGAGAGTTTAGAGGGTAACAGAAAGGGGTGCCTACAACACCCATATAGTTTACTTTGATTCAAGTTTCAATATATGTATATTTATTTGAGTTCATCTTGTTGGCACCGGGTTTCATTCTCTACCCCAAAAGGAGATATTTTCCTATGGAGGATTTCGTTTGTTGATTCGTGGTGTGTATACAAAAACTGAATTCTTGTGTGGTTGATGATACTTGTGCCCCATCGGTGTATTTCGAGACGACGATGTATTTCAGAGTTGTTGACTAGGGAGAGGTAAAAGAACGAAGAAACGTCAAGGTTTGAGAAGGAGTCAAATCGAGTAAGTAAATCTTTTGTCTTGTATTTTGCAAAACCATACTTAATGGACTTGTAACTGGGCCGTCTGAGATTTTTCCCCTTGTGGATTTTTCTCGTACATCACGATCTTGTGGTTGAATTTATTTTATCTTACAAAATCGCGTAGATGCATGCTTAGGTTTAAAAAGATAAAATTTGGTTTAATGACAAATTTTTTGTAAATTCTTGCAAGCTTAGATTTGAATAATTTTAATTTAATTCAAGTCAACTAATTTAATTTGGAAATATTCATGCTTGGTTTGTTTGGCATGGTTAGAACTTGAATTAATTCTTGTTTAAGTGAAAATTTAAATATTTGTTTAGTTTAGTTTAATTTTAATTTTGAAGAAATAAAAATTTGTGAACCATCTCATTTTGAATTTAAAAATTGTGGTATCAAGTGCATATCTTATAATTTAAAGAAAATAGGCACTCCTAATATTCCATCATATTTGTATCTTAGAACTTGAAGAGTATAAAATATCTTGAAATGACATTTTCTAGGGGTAATCCTATATAAAGTGGGAACACAATCATAAAATTTCTATCTAGAATTTTCACATCTGAAAATTCCCATAACCCATTTCTAAACGAAGTGCCCTACCCACATTATTTTAGCACATCTCTTTCTCTCTCCATTCGCCCTCTCTCTCTCTCTCTCTCTCTCTCTCTCTCTCTCTGTGGTTGCTAAAAAGGGTGACATAATGACATATAAATTAATAGCATTGGTGATGTATATTTTTAAATTTTTATCAATGTAGAACAAGGGCAAAGCCAGGATTCCTCAAAGGGGTGGGCTAACATCAACGATAAAATTTTTTCTAACGGGGAAGAAAGTTCCAACCAATGTTAGGGGTTTGGGGGCGAGAGCCCCCAATAGGATTTTTTTTGTATTTTTTTAACTCCAATGAATTTTGAGAACATTGAGTGGATTTTGTAATCCCGTATTAATCTTTAGTTCATTCAAAGCATCTCGTTAACTAGTTCCTAAATAAACACACATGATGATAATCAACAAACCTTAATGATCCAAATCCATCTTCATTAACACTCACCAACCATTTATAGGTTATGGTTTTTGATTGTTAAAGCTTAACTATCTTTTCACATAATTGCGATTGTTTGATTGGCTTCACTTTTGCCACAAACATTTCATTTTTTACTCAATCATTACTTTTGTTCTTGGCTTCTAATATAATATGTGATAATAATAGCTTTAAATTTGACACTTCGAGCTTATTTTTCTTATTTTCATGGAAAACATTTTTAATCCATCCTGAAGGAATTGGATCCCATGAAATATTAGGAAAGTAAGAAAACTTTTCTCCATCATTTTCAGTCTTTTTCGGACATTTTGTAACAAAAAAATGTTTTGTCATCCTTTTCTATAATTAAATATGATATCTCGTTTTTTTTGTATGTGTCGTTGTGGGGTAAAGACGGTCAATAAAAAATCCCTTTTGGTACCTACAAACACACTAAAAATGTATATTGGCAAGCAAGGGGTCAATTCGCGCTCTCTAATGTGGACAAGACCAAAATGAAGACAATGTATGATTTTTAAAATAATTATGAAGAGATATTTATACTACTAATTATGAACTAAAAATTAAAACTACATTAATAAATAAAGAAAATGATAAAGTGAGCTAAATATGAGGAGAAAAAAATTATGAGATAATTCAAGGGATCAAACTTCACCACTTAACCTATTTATTTTTATTAATTAGTTTGTCTATTTGAAATACCCCAAAGCATATATAAATTCACAAATCAACACTCGTTACAAATGTAAATTTACATATAGCCTTTTTAGAAGATTAATATTTAAATTTCACATACTCACAAAAATTATTTAAATATTTTCTAATAAATCACCCGCTAGGGAAAATTCACTAAAAGTATTTAAAATCGTTAAAAATTACATTTTTAGAGTAGAGAAATTCGAACTATAATATTATTTAAAAATTGTCTATCTCTAGTTTAATTAATAAATAAATATTATAATCTGAATTTATGATTTTCTCTCGAAAATAATTCACCATCTCTCGAGGCATAAATATAATTTGTAAAATTTTAATATTAATATTCAAAGTGGCATAATTGTAAGGACATAAATTTCCAATTGAGTCCCTGTATTGTTTAGACTTAATTCCGTGAACAAAACTATGTTTGAAATATGTCATAGGGAGATTTTATTTTGTCACGATCCCACTTGGTCTATAACGTATTGAAGAAATTGAAGACGTTGCGGCAAAGCTTTAAAGAATTATTCATGCCGAAGTTTAATTGGTGCAAGTTTATTCGTCTTCAAAGTTAATTGCATTCCGAGATCACACAGGTATGAATGCGTATAATTAATGGTGCTCGAAATTGTTTTTATAAAAGATAAGGATGTAATTTTTATAAGAAAAATATTTTAAAATGTTTTTAAAGTGTTTTAAATGGTTTACACTACGTTTTATTCTGATAAGCTCAAAATGGAGTTTGACTAAATTGAATCTCTTTTGGAAGAGGCGTTTTAAACAAATAGTCAAAAAGTCAAACTGACAGGACTGTCGTTCGAACGACATCTGTCCGTCGTTCAAGCGAGATGGCTATGTGGCGCAAACGACATGCCTATCTCGTTCGAGTGACACGATTTTTGAGGTGGCATTTAATTCCTATTTAAAACGAGTTTTAGTTAGAGTTTCGTAAGTGTGCATTCTAGAAAAACTGTTTATGTTCTAGTACGTAGTTTGCACATGTTTTCTAAGGTTTAAAAATCTTAAACACATCCTTAGAGTTTGAAAAGATCCGAGATATCATTATTATATGTTTACGTGATCTTTTTGTACCAAGAAGGTTTGTTCTACAAATTGAACATGAGGGTTTTGTGGTGAAGAAAAGAGAAGGACTTCTTGTTTGACATCGTAGACGAATCAAAGCCATTCGGTGGACACTGAGACATACGTGGACGCGTGTGTTGTGGACAGGTATCGTGGAAGATGGAATTTCTGCGTGGGCACTATTAAAGAGTAGTAGAAGATCAGAAGGAGTGTCAAGACCCTCGGGGATCGAGTCATTGAGTGAGGCTAATCTGTCTTTGTAAAACCTTTGTTTATAGTGATTATCTGGCTTGGTCCGTCCGAGGTTATTTTCCCGTTTTGGGTTTTTTCCTCGTATATCCGGCGTTGTGAGCATTATTTACGTTACTTTACTTGTTTTAATGACTAGATGCATGTTTAGGATTAATCAAGATAAAATTGGTTTAAAGTAAGAATTGGGTTTTCACAGCTTGGTTTGGTGCACATTAAAAGTTGGATAATTTTTTGGTAAAAATTGGTTTGATTTGAAACACACATAAGGGCCACCCCATTTTTACAAATTGGTATCAGAGCTAGAAAATATATTTTATTTATTTTGTGATCTCGTGTGTTTTCAAAGATGAATTTTGGATATAACGAATTTTCTCAAACTCCTATTTTTTATGGCACTAATTACACTTACTGGAAGATGAGAATGAGATGTTCTTTAAAATCCATTGATGAGCATATGTGGCTAGATGTTGTGAAAGGTTAGACACCCCTTGTCACTATTATAGGTGAGGTCACTAGTTTAAAGCCTGTTGAGTCATGAACCGAAACTGAACAAAGACTTTCACAATATAATTCAAAGGGTCTGCACATTATTTCTTCACATGTTACACAGTAAGAATATAATAGAATTATGACTTATGAAACATCAAAAGAGGCTTGGGATATTTTGGCACTCACTCATGAGGGCACTAGCACGATTAGGGCGTTGAAGCTTCAAAATCTCACTACACAGTTTGAGACCATTAGGGTGTTAGAGAGTGAGACTTTTGATGAGTTTTATGTTAGGTTGTCCAATATTGTCAACTCGTCATTTAATCTAGGTGAGAAAATTCTCGACAATCGTGTTATTAAGAAAATCCTTAGGTAGTTGCCTAGTAGGTTTGATGCGAAAGTGATCATTTTAAACTCCTTGGGTAAGTTAGAGTCGAGGAAACTAGAAGATATTGTAGGTGACTTACAAACCTATGAAATCGACATGATTACCTCCAAGAAAGTGCATAATAAAGAAGAGGGTATTGCTTTGAAAACCCGAAAGGAGGAAATTAAAGTTTTGGATTCCGATTTCGATTTTGAGGATGTTTCTTTATTGGCAAAGAAATTTAAAAAATTTATTAAGTTTCAAAAGAAATCGAAAGATGCCAAGAAATTTGAAAATTCAAGAATAACAAAGTTAATCCCAACTCTAGGGATAAGTTTGAAAAGCCTAAGAGAGATGAGTCGGATAAGTGTTTTGGGTGTGAGGGGTACGGTCACAAAGTTAAGGTGTGTCCCACTAGACTTAAGAAAGAGGGCAAGCAACCCATTGTTTATAGTGCCACCTTAACTGATAGTGATCCGAAAGAGGGAGAGAGTTCCCCCATTAATCGTAACTTTTTGCGTTTATGGCATGTCATGTGAGCGACGGCGATTCTCATGTGTATGACACTTCCGAGGAGGTTTTGAGTGAATACCATTTTAGTGAGGGTGAAGAGAGTGACGAGGAGGAGATAGATGAGAAAGAGTTTCAAGTTGCGTTTAATGAGTTGTATGCCGAAATGGTGAAGGTGAAAAAGGCTAACTCAAAATTGCAAGCTAAGGTTAATGAGCGTGCCATAGAAAAAATGATAGTTTAATTGAGGACCTTAGGGCACGAGAGAAGAAGTTTAGGGAAAAACTAGAGTTTGTGAAGAAAGAGAGAGATAATCTTCGTGGTATGATGGAGTCTTTGAAAAAGGAGATTTTAGTTTTGAGGAATTTAGGCATTTTCTCAAGTCTAGGATTCATGAGTTGGAGGAGAGATTGAGAGATTCATCTAGAGTTAAGTTTGATTTGGAGGCAAGGTGGGAGAAGTTAGATAAGATCTTAGGCACCGTCCAAATTAAGGGAGATAGGGGAGGTATAGGTTTTGATGAGATAGTTGTTCCCATTCCCCCTACACGTGTGAGAAACACTGGGAAGGTTAGAAAAGGTCCACATATAACTATTCATTCCCACTATCGCTACACTTGCACATTTTGTGGTAAGAAAGGTCACCTTGGGCGTTATTGTTACAACCTTAGACAAGCTCCTAGGAAGTTTAGGAATAAAGTTTCCCCGGTTCCCCAAACCCCCATGAGTCGTTTTACACCTACTTGGGTTAGGAAATTGGATTTAGTGGCTTTAGGAATAAAACTTCATGATTCTCGTTTGGGTGCACTTGATTCTTCCCATGCTAAATCTAAAGGATGATAGTGTTGCCTTGCTTGTCATATACTAGTTTGCATCATGATATATTCATTGCTAGTATTATGACATGTGTATCTTTTTGTATTATAGTTTCTCATTTATTTGAGTCTTTTTTGAAAAATCCAAAAAGATTTTATTTTTTGAGAAATTTTTTGAAAAATCCAAAAAGATTTTGTTTTTGAGAAAACTTTTGAAAAACTAAAAATATTTTTCTTTTATTTGAATCAAAATATGTTTGAAAAGCCAAAAATATTTTTGATTTTTGTTTTTGAGTTTACATGTTTGATGTGGCATATTGGTGTGCTTAGACCCCTCCATAGTTTCATTATCCACGTGGCTAGGACACTTGGTCATTATTATCGATACTTAGAATGATCTTAACCATTGTTTATATGGGGTTGTTTCGAAGTTGATATGAATTTTGATTCGACTTTGTATATATGCCAATATTGCACATATGCACGAGTTTATATGGATGTTTAACTTCTCTTGCATATTTGAATTTGGTGAGGCGTTCTTATCTCAATCTTGTCATCTATGCGTAATTAGACTTAAGGAGAAGTGTGCATGTAATAATCATTTACCATGAGAATTTAAATTGGTCTAATTGAAAAAATGATGAGTGATTCACGGGAAAGGGATGCGAGAGTTCAAAATTAACTCGTCGTGAAAGCCACCGTTTAAAAGAGCCCAAAAGAAAAAGAAAAATGTTAAGAAAAAGGCCAATAATATTTTGTAAGTTGAGAATGATATAAACCTCAAAAGAACTGGAAAAGTATGTTTATGAGGGAGTTCGGTTGGAGAAAATTTAAACGGGTTTCCACAACTAATCCTAATGTTGAAACATTGCAATTTGACGCTATTGTTTGTAGAATCGTCAAAATTCTGGATTTATGTGCATGTAGTAAGTTTAGTTCATTAAGCTCACACTTTAATTGTCATATGGCTGTGATAAAGTTTGATGATTTATCGCTATCGATTAAAGCTTCTTAATCGTTTTGATGTGTTGGAATTGTGACTCATTTGTTGTAGTTTCACGCCCATACATTCCATGTCCATGTTTAAGAACATCGGTACTATGTTTGCATGTAACTCATATTATTAGTTTTTATGAGTTTTTGCGTTCTGTGTTAAAAGGTTTTTGTTTTAGCACTATTTTGCTGCTGTCAGGCCCTTCCATTGATTTTTTTTCTGGAAATTTTTTCACTGGGCAAAAATATAAGATATTTCTGGGAAAATGTGAAAGTTTGGCAGGTTGCGAGAAGTCGTTCAAACGATATCTCCATGTCGCGCGAACGATATCTGTACTTCGTTTGAGCAACTTCCTCATTTAGTTTGAGCGACGTCCCTGGCTCGTTTGAACGATAGAATGAGTTCTTGCCTCTGATTGGTTTGGAGTCCACTGTTTATTTTGGTGATATTTTTGGTACTGCTGGAAGTGTTTCTGGACTGACTTGTTTATATGTAGGTTTTATTGTCTCATATTGACACTTTGCATATAGTCCGTTAATCACACCTGATTAGTTTGATATATTCTTTATGTGATTCATTGGTTTACTAGCTATAAATTTGTCATCTATTGATCATATTTAACTGGTTGTTTCATGATTATCTAGTGATTTCAATTCTCAAATTGGTATATTCTCATGCTAGATACTTTGATTGGTTTATCTTTTCACCGGATTGTCTATTCGAGACAAAAAAGGGGATAGATGTATGTGATGTAGGTGGAGTTAGTTTTGAGCATGTTATTGATTGCATATTTTACAAATTGGTTTTTCAAATTAGTAGTTTAAATTTGGTATCATATTGTTGCTCAATTGTTTAACAAATGATTTTTCAGAGTTTATTCATATTGGTATATATTGTCGTTTGGTATCATTTGGATATATATTGGTTTCATTTGTTCCTCCATACTTCACTTAGTATTTGTTTGTCTGTTTCATGTATGTAGGTATGCTTCAGCGATTCGAGATTTTAAGTCTACATCACATTCAGACAGTTTATGCTTACCAGTGCTACATATTCTAGTCCGTGTCCTATATTTTTGATTTTGAGTTTATGGGATGGGATTTAGGCGTCATAAGGCTTGACGGACCGATTTAGGCATTTCACTGGTTTAGTTTTGTCCGGAAATATTCAAAGGGGGATATTTGTAAGGACATAAATTTCCAATTGAGTCCCTGTATTATTTTGACTTAATTTCGTGAACAAAACTGTGTTTGTAATATGTCATAGGGAGATTTTATTTTGTCATGATCCCACTTGGTCTATGACGTATTGAATAAATTGAAGACGTTGCGGCAAAGCTTCAAAGAATTAATCATGCCGAAGTTTAATTGGTGCATGTTTATTCGTCTTCAAAGTTAATTACATTCCGAGACCACACAGGTATGAATGCGTATAATTAATGGTGCTCGAAATTGTTTTTATAAAAGATAACGACGTAATTTGTATAAGAAAAATATTTTAAAATGTTTTAAATGGTTTACACTACATTTTATTCTGATAAGCTCGAAATAGAGTTTGACTAAATTGAATCTCTTTTGGAAGAGAAGTTTTACACAAATAGTAAAAAAGTGAAACTGGCAGGAATGTCGTTCGAACGACATTTGTCCTTCGTTCAAGCGAGATGGCCATGTCGCGCGAACGACATGCCTATCTCGTTCGAGAGACATGATTTTCGAGGTGGTTTTTAATTCCTATTTAAAACATGTTTTTATCAGAGTTTCGTAAGTGTGCATTCTGAAAAGTCTGTTTACGTTCCACTACGTAGTTTGCACATGTTTTCTAAGGTTTAAAAAGCTTAAACACATCCTTAGAGTTTGAAAAGATCCGAGATATCATTATTATATATTTACGTGATCTTGCTGCACCAAGAAGGTTTGTTCTACAAATTGAACATCAAGGTTTTACGGTGAAGAAAAGAGAAGGACTTCTTGTTCGATATCGTAGACGAATTAAAGCCATTCGGTGGACACCGAGACATACGCGGACGCGTGTGTTGTGGACAGGTATCGTGGAAGATGGAATTTCTGCGTGGGCACTATTGAAGAACGGTAGAAGATCAAAAGGAGAGTCAAGACTCATGGGGATCGAGTCATTGAGTGAGGCTAATCTGTCTTTGTAAAACCTTTGTTCATAGTGATTGTCTGGCTTGGGCCGTCCGAGGTTGTTTTCCCGTTTTGGGTTTTTTCCTCTTACATCCGGCGTTGTGAGTATTCTTTACTTTACTTTACTTACTTTATTCAATAGATGCATGTTTACGATTAATCAAGATAAAATTGGTTTAAAGTAAGAATTGGGTTTTCACAACTTGGTTTGGTGCACATTAAAAGTGGGATAATTTTTTTTGGTAAAAACTGGTTTGATTTGAAACACACATGCCACCCGTTTCTACAATAATAAATAAACAAACAAAAAAAAATAAAAATAATTAAGTTAAGGGTTCCATCTCACCCCTTGAAAGGGGTATTCAGCCTCTCATATTGGTATTATTATATATAAAATATAATAATGACACAAAAAGAGACATACAAAATAAAATAGAATGGGAAAAAATATGATGAACCAAGTCTCCTTGAACTCAATACTAATTCTCCAAACATCAACAATAATAGCATCCACAAATCTGAATTTTACAACACTCAAAGATGTTACTCAACTCAAAATTTGTATCTCATAATGTTTTCTCTCTCACTCAAGTCACTAAAAAAAATGATAAAAGAAGAACAAATTTTTTTTGTACAATCTACAACTAAAAAATGAGCTCCAAAAAATGGAGCTTCTAAACTAATCTAAACTACACTACACTGTGTCTCTCTTCGTTTTTTTCTTTCTGTCTTCTCTTTTTAAAATGTAGAGGGTCTTTTCAGAAATCACAAGGGCATAAGGCTAGGGGGCTATAGGTAATAGGTTTTGCATGATTTTGGTATTGTTTGGGACTGGGTTTGGAAAGGTTGTCAGAAGGAGAGAATTGAGATGGCTTCGCACTGTTGGGTATTGGGGTTTCTTGTTTTTGGTTTGGTCTTGTTTGCTGACTTGGGACAAAAGCTAGTAAAAGAAATCGTGTGGCATCTTTTATTTTGTCATTGGTCTTTGGTTTTTATTTTGGAAATTGGCAGGGGAAAAAACACGATTTTGACTCAAGTTGGGAAATGGGTCATGGTGGATTTGTTGGACACGGTTTATGCCGCTGGAGGGTTCGGTTGGTCTTGGGTTTCTGGTAGGAGTGAGATCGGGTATACTCGGACTTAGGGGTTGTTGAGGTCGGGTTAGGCGATAGGCCGGAGGTGGGCTGAGCAGAGGGTTCGGGTCGACGGGTCGATGGTTGGCTGGGTCGGATTATGGAACTTTAGTTCGCGCCGGAGCAAGGGCGGAGATCGAGTTGGTTCAGTAGGGGCGTCGACGCTACTGGTGGCCGGAGCTAGGTAGTTTCGACGGGGATTGGGACGCGGGTTAGAGTTTTTTGGGTCTGCCGGATTTGGAGGTAAGGTTAGGTCGGATGAGAGAGATGAGATGGTTGTTTGGTGGTGGTGGTTAGTGTTTGAATGGAGGTAGAGGAGAGAGAAAGGGTTATTGGGTTTTAGTTAGGAGGTTGAAGAAGAAGTGAGGGAGTGGTTGTGTGTGGGGGTGTCTATGAATATTGGTGTTTGGGTTAGGATGTGTTAAGTGGTGTATGTGTGTGTGTAGGTTAGGTAGTGTGTGGGTGAGTGTATAGGATAAGTGTGAGTGTGTATGCGTGTGTTTAATTTGTACCATAAATAAAATAAATAAGAAAATAAAAATAAACCTAATAAAATAAAAACAAGTAAAATAAAAATAAAAATAAAAATTAAATTAAACTAAAAAAATAAAAATCAACTAAAAATAAAACTTACAAAAAAATAAAATAAAAAAATAACACGACACACAATACAAACTCTAAAAACTAAACACGACTCAAATAAAAATTAATAAAAAAACAAAAATAAATAAAAATAAATAAACTAACTAAAAACCAAATAAAGGAAAACAAACACCCGACACACTAAAATAAAACATAAAAATAAATAAATCCTCTAAAAATAAATAAAATCTATTAAAAATAAAACTCAAATAATAAAAATAAAAATAAAAACTACAAAAGTAAAACTAAAACCTAAAGTCCTAAAAATATAATATTTAACAAAAATAAAATAACGACTTATAAAAATAAAAAAGGAAGAAGAAATATAAAATAAATTCTAGAAAATTCTAAATAAATCCGAAAATAAAAATGACTCAAACTAAAAATCTAAAAAAAATAAAAAAGGTACAAACTCAACACACAAGCTCGGGTGAAGGTTTGGACTGGGTTCAGGCTCGGGTTTGATACGGTACTGGGGAATTATCACCATAAATCACGCAGTCGCCTTGAAATAAGCATTTGAACTTCGCAAATGGCGATCAAGCCTGCACAATAAATAATTACGCGCATAAGACCCAAATTTCAGAGAATTAGCAACTAAAAATCGTCTATTCGGGAGTATAAAATATACACTTTTGGGTCCTTATCACATCACCTCCAAACAGAACGTTGCTAGTCCTCGAGCAATAAGATAGAGAGAAAGAGAAAAAGATAAGAAACCAAAAGTGTACCACTTTCGCGGGCACTTGCGATTGCACTTAGTATGTACAACAAGCCTTTAAACATATAGGTTGCCCTACAGGACGAGTTGTGTCTCGTGAGGGTTTTTTAGGGAATATACCCACAAAATTCTTTATTTGTAAATGGCAGTCAATCTTTTATTAGATGTAGAATAATCGCACAATCCATCATGAGATAAATATTTTGAGAAATGCAAGCTAGAATGCATAAAAAGGTTAGCTAAGTAAATACTCAAGGCACATACTTCCTAGAACTCAACGTGTGTGGTGTGAATCAGTCAAAACGGGTCGAGTATTATAAGAGTAATTCCTAGATTGCCTTTTCGAAATCAACGCTTCAACTTCAAAATCTCACGAATATGTCTCTCTTAAGCGAACTCTCGAGACTAGGGTAAATGTATCGCTCTTGTGTGTGAGGAGGTGAGTGAATGTAAGCAAGGTCAAACGTCTCACACACACATAATAAAGAACAAACAATATAAAAAGAAAAATAATCTCATGAAAGAATGCTAATCACTATAGTAAGAACATAGAGTTATTCACCACGTTGACTTTCATTTGCCCGAACACCTAGAATATGGATGTTTATGGGTCAAGGGGAAATGAAATGGGAAGGATGGTATGAGGTGAAGTATGATGGTGATGGATGGATGATGGATGGAAAATGGATGAGATAAGAGTGTTCTATAATGAAGAACAAATGTCTTTATTACATAAAAACAAACTACAAACTTTCCTTTTCTTTTCTTTCTTTTTCTTTTTTTTTGATTGATTTTTTTTCTTTTTTTTTTCAAACCAACAATGAAGACATTTAACATTTGAAAAACACTCTCATTCTAAAAAATGATGGATGATATATGAATGGAGTGGGGTATATGGATGATGTGGGAAATATGTGAATATGGAAGAATATGGGAGTGTAATGGGTGAAGTGAATGGGTGAAAACCTAGTGATCGGGATAAATTTCAAGACACGCGTTTCTTAGAACTCAATGTGATGTTGTTCTCAATGATCAAGCCAAAATTTTATGAAAAATACTGAGATCATACAACGATTTAAGTGCAGACCCAAAGAAAGTTGAATCAACTTGTGACTCGGAGATTGCGTAAAACACTCTGAAAGGGTGAAAGGCACAAATCTCACAAACTAAAAGTCTCTGCTAGTGATCCTAAAGGTTCTCTTGAGAATTATAGTACTCCTCAACTCTAAATCGTAGTGACGTGATAAGTGCGCAAATTTTGTTGAGTCTATAAATTCATGGTGAAAAATGCCTTGTTATGTATTACATAAGCTATTTAGAAAAAATATTCTCTAGCTTAATTCCTAGACTTTGAAAGATGGATGATAGAAAATTCACATCAATGAGTGAGATGAAAGAAACTACACGAAAATTTTAAAAATCAGGTTCAAAAATAAAAAAATTTCAAAAGAGGTACGATTTTGATAAAATTCTCCACCCCCAAACAAAAAGGAACATCGTCCTCGATGTTTAGTAAAATAATTTTTAAAATTGAGAGTAGAAGGTAGGAAAGCAATTACCACAATCAACCGCTAATTAAATGGGAAGAAACCAAGAAGAAACCTGAATAAATGGTAAGATAACAAAAGTGTACAAGTCTATGAAGCATGCAAAGCATAGGTTGATGTGAAACAGGATGAGACTCATACAAGAAACGACGAGCTGACTCCCGGTAGTGCTAAGTTTAATGTCTTCATCCAGATCGAACTATTCTCATCCCAAAGATAAGATCTATGAAAGCACGGGGCGGCAAAAAAACTGGATGATGATAATCACCCCCAAACAAGACTGAAGCATCAGTCTTGTTGGATAAAGGCTAAAAGGGTCAATGCACTTGGATGGAAAAGTCCATCACACGATGCAAAGAATCAGTGGACTAAGGGAGGGTGCGTATTCGGGTAAGGGTGAGGGTGAATAGGCACCGATCATGGGCCTTATTGAGCTTGAAATTGAGGGCAACAAGGACCCTATAAGCATGGTGCTCAAGTTGGCAAGGGAGACAAAATGGTGTGCAAATAGTGATGGGGTGGGGCTCATATAAATGAAACGACCATTCTATGAATGAGCGATGATAATGGTCGCGCCGTGACATGACAGGGAGCTATTGATGGAAAAAATCAACACCACAAGAGAGTGGCAGGCATAGAGTAATAAGCTCGATGTCACGGAAGTTGAGAGTAGTGACACATATACTCTCATAGAAGGTGGAGGTTGGTTTCAAGTGAGGATCTAAAAATGTAGATAGAAACTTGAAATGTGTAAAATCAAGATCCAAACCAGGTGGTGGGGTGGAAGGACCAATGGAAGGGTCAGGTGGGATAAAGGATGTATCGGGTGGGATAAAAGGTGGGGGAAGATGATCCAACTCAAGTGTTGGGGACACACACTCATCAGGAGGAGTAAAGGAATACTCATAAAGGAGCGTGGTATCTAAAGATGGAGTGGTCAACTTCTCCACCAATGTGTCACCATCCGTAATGGTGAAAGGTTCTAACGAGGCATTAAGATCTGAGATATATGAATCAACATCAATGTCGGACTCAAAGTGAGCCAAACATCGCTGGAGAGGATCCATATCAAGGGAGGTGGGAACCATCTCCGATTCAATCTCGGTGCAGTGGGGGGCACTCGTATTTCGGAGCTAACCTATAAGGAATGGGCGTCTCAAGGACACACTCAATGGGTGAAATCGGTATAAACTCGGGGGTATTTTTGGATTCAACGGGAATGAAAACCTCGAATGTAGGTCTTTTGGATATAGCAGGGAAGGGCGAACCTCGGCGTTAGGTTCTTTTAGATTTTTGGAGTATGGATCAGTCTCACTAGCGAAAGTCAAGTTAATACAATTGTCAACTTAGGGTTCGGACCATGGAATGGTCTCCACTATGAGATTCTCAGGAGGATGGGGCTGGTTACACTCAAAATCGGTTGCATAAGATGATACATCATCATCCCACACTGGATCAATAATGGGTGAAGATGAGGGAATATCCGACTCGATCACACACTCAAATTCATTTAAGCGTTGTTCAAGCCTTTGAATAGCTTGAGTTTGAATTTGAGTTGCTTGCTCTTGCTCAAGGATGAACTGATGCAAAAGGTTTTCGAGAGCGGATATGGATGATGGTGGTGAAATGATGGCGGGTGGCGACGGTGGTTGAGGTGGACACAACTCGATACTATCATGACTATACGGAGAATACTCAAATGAGGTGTGGGGAGTGGGGTCAAGTTCATCATGACTATACGAAGAATACTTAAATGAGGTGTGGGGAGTGGGGTCAAGTTCATCATACACGAAAGGAGCACCTTTGTGATGGAAAAATGGGTGATAATCATGTGGCGCGTAGTGAGGGAACTGATCGGGATAGGGTGCACAAGGTTGCCATGACGACTGTGGGAACATGTGAGGATCCACAACATCGGGTTGGGATTCGTATTGCGTGTAAGGGTAATCAATCCGCCACGAATATCTTGGTTCCTCACACCACTCGGTATTAGATATGTCATGATAATAAGCCAAAGTGGGTTCCAAAACAGTGTCAAATGGATATGCATGTTCCATGGTGGGGTCGGATGGATAAGGACCGTACGGGAACTCATGGGATATGTGATTGGCGTGAGAATAATAGGTGCACTGCGAATATGGGAAATGGCCAAATTCGTTCCATAAAGGATTTTCTTCGTACATGACGGGATGGATATGGGAGAAAAAGATATCTCCAAAAATATTTTTTTTGCATTTTTTTAAAAAAGAAAAATCTTTTGGGATTTTGATTTTTTTGAAAAAGAAGGAATTTTTTTTTGGATTTTTTATATAAAAAATAAAGGAAGAAAGTGTTTTTTGATTTGTGGATTTTATAAGAAAAAGAATGAAAAATATTTTTGATTTTTTTTGGGAAAAAGGGATAAAAGTGGACTCGGTATGAAACACACACTAACGGAGCACACAAAAAATCGACTACCAAAGGATTTGAATTAGAAATATACAAGCAAGGGAAAAATCCTAACTAGCACGTAGCCAATTTTTATCTTCAATTAGGTGAATGGGTAGTCAAATTTTATTTAATTCGCGGGCGAGAAAATCACGGAATCTTATACGTCGCCTTTGGAAAATTGTTCTCCTATTTGGCTTGTTAGTTTATTGATTTTAATTAAGTGGTGGCAAGGGTTAACAAGCAAGTGGAATAAAGTGATTGAGTCGGGTGATGAAATCCCTTCTCGTTTCAATGACCGGGTGTAGGTCTTAAGTTCATTAATTCATCAAAATATCCAAAATAAATGCAATGAGATAATAAAAATCACATAGGAGCAATTAAGCACACAAGAATGGACTCGCTTGAAGGAGATTCGCGAGTGATAAAAAAATGTACCTTCCACAGCATTTACACACGTGGGGTGAAGACCGAGCTGAGTCGATCGAAGGGAAGTTCGCCAAACTTCAGTCATACTCGGGAGTCCTACGGACCCAAAGTAGAGAGGATTCAAAATTCCACTCCAAGGGCGCTCTCTCTACCTCGTCCCGTTTCCCCTTTCGCTTTTTTTTAAAAAAATTTAATTTAATTATTACAAATAATTGGTATCGAAAGCACCACAAATAAATGTACAAGGCCTCAATATCATAATACAAACAATATATGAAAAATAAAGAAAAATATATACAAATGAACAAATATACAAGTCTTCGAAATGCTCCCTAACTCGAAATGTTGGCAACCGCACTTCGTGAAAAGTCAATCGCCAAAGTTTTGAGTAAGGTCCAACACTTAAAAAGCCGGAAACGACGTCATTTGATATCTCATTTTTTTTTATGTGCCGTTGTGGGGTAAAGACGGTCAATCAAAAATTCATTTTGGTACCTACAAACACACTAAAAATGTATATTGGCAAGTAAGGGGTCAATCCGCGCTCTCTAATGTGGACAAGAGCAAAATGAAGACAATGTATGATTTTTAAAATAATTATGAAGGGATATTTATACTACTAATTATGAATTAAAAATTAAAACTACACTAATAAATAAAGAAATTGATAAAGTGAGCTAAATATGCGGAGAAAATAATTATGAGATAATTCAAGGGATTAAACTTCACCACTTAACCTATTTATTTTTATTAATTAGTTTGTCTATTTGAAATACCCCAAAGCATATATAAATTCACAAATCAACTCTCGTTGCAAATGTAAATTTACATATAGCCTTTTTAGAAGATTAATATTTAAAATTTTGATACTCACAAAAATTAGATTTAAACATTTTCTAATAAATCACCCGCTAGGGAAAATGTGACACCCCACCTAATAAAATACCGGGCGATCAATCATGTACCAAATTAAAAAAGGAGTCTCATATGGTTCATTCATAGCATCATTGTCAAAAACCAATTTAATTACTAATAACCTATTAGGCTGTCGTCAAAATTTTATTTAACTAATCTTTTTAATCGAATCATTCAAATAAAACATTCGCACAGTTTACATATATATAACTGAAATGAAATAAAATAATCGAACACTCGGTTTAACATAATACAAACAAATCGAATAGCCGTAAATCAAAATGCGGTAAAAGAATAAATGAATACAATTGGGCTTGCGGCCCGAGTGATACTACAATGCTTCCTATCTAAATCACAAGAATAGAAGCATCTACCAGAAACTTGCATTTATCCACAGCTGCCGCAGCAAACGTCTGACTCGAAGGAATCATCACCCAGGCGTCCCTGTGTCTGGACATCTATATATAGCAAAAGAGGGGAAGATAGACAAATGGGTCAGAGGCCGAGTTGTGAAAATGTTTGCAAGTGCATAAATGGTATATTTTTAAAATATGATTTATCCCATATTTAAATTGGTATCGCACTCCCATGAGATACCCCTCACCCCTCTTCTAATAGTGCACACCTATCTCATACCTTATTAAACAACTTAGTTAAGCTACCCAACCTAACTCACCAGTTTCACCCATCTTCTAGAAATCCTCCTAAACCCGAGTACAAAGGGCTAAACTTCTCCCCATTCCCAATATTGCTCTACGTTCATGCATGGGGTGTCTCGCGAAGCGTAATCCAAATAAGGAACCCCCCGATACACTACTACCCGACAATGTTGATCGTCGAGATTCATTAGGACTGATATACTAAAATACACCCTCGTCCTGGTCAAGGGTAGACTTGTCCAGGATGAGGGTCTTACTCTACTACCTGGGTTTTTTTACGGACGACAGGACGATAGTATGATCGGATAGTAGGACGACCATGAGGAGGCCGACCCCACTTTTTATTGACTCGAGCCCAAGCTTGTGGAGATAGAAGCCTCATCTTCGGGATGACCAAGTGATAAGCCAACCCTATGAGGGGGAGACATCGTGAAGCCTACATCCAGTAGTCAAGACCTAGTATGCCAGCATCAACCTGAGCCTCAGCCTGCCATCATAAGCCGAGGGTGACATCATCATGGCGCGTGATTTGGGAGATGCGTGGGACAGTGAGCGTGGGACTCATATAGCACGTGGACTAGACTGTTATAATAATATCATCCCCTCACGTGAGGGAATATTATGTCATCATTAACCATAAGTGGCACAGCCAGGTGTCAACAGGGAAGTGGCTAAATCATCATTCACATGCATAATGCATGCTTGAGGGTACACTACTACCCCAAGCCCTATATATACCTGTCATCTTCAACTTTGTAAAGGATCGATCATAAAATACCCCTAGTATTAACTCTGCTTGCACACACAGTAAAGACAGAGTGAGCTTATGAGCATTGTATCCAAGGCCATTAGTGCCCATACTTAGTGGATCACGCACTCACACTGGATGTAGGCCATATTGACTGAACCACTATACATCACTGTCTTCATTCCTCTTAGCCTCATCTCTTTCTACATATTTATACACATATATAACTCTATTGTTGCCATTGTTATTAATGTTTGAGCTCATCATCTCTTATCTGGTGGAGCTAAATGTTAGCATCATCAGTTTGGCACCGTTTATGGGAACAAGAAGCTATCTCTTCCTTTATACAACTTGACCTCATCGGAACCTCTGGTGGTGAACTAGTTCTCCCCCTTCGTGCGGAGCTGTTTTACCATTGAAAGAGATCCATCAAGGTTCTCAAGCTTATCAGTATTTTGATCATTCAGCCCTTCACAGCTCAAACATATGGCATAGGAGTTACCGCCTCCTCCTCCACCAACTAGTGGAGTAGGACCTAGTTCCAGCCAGGCACCACCTCAGTCTGAGATGACTAAGGTGATTGCCGCCCTAAAATCTTTGGCATCAAGCCAACTGGTTATGAAAGAGCAATTTGCAGCTCTTAGCCAAAACATACTGAGACCCCCTGGACTCTCATCGAAGATTATTACTTCGACAGCTGCGCCAGGATAACATGAGGCCAGTGGACCACCCAGGCACCGCGCAAAGACTTGCCACCTCCATAACGACGGAGGAATGTTACTGACTCCCGGTGTTTACGCCTGGGGAGGCAAGAAAACCCTTGCCCAGAGGATAGATATGATGATGTGGAAGTGGAAGAGGCTACCTTATAATGTTGGGAGGACTATGAGGTCTCCAACAAAACTCTACGACCTATCCAGGAGAACAGAGGGAAGTGTGGGAGGCAGAATCCCGATGATCGCCCGAGAGGTGCAACTTTTGATCGTTTGAGCAGAGGGTCGGCCTTTGAGAGGCTGGTCTTAGTAAATGACTTGAGGGAAAGATTGTCCAGATCGAGAAGTCTTGAAAGGTCCAAAAGAGAGGCAGTAGATGGCCGACCCCACGAGGGCCAACCCCATGGACGGGACGATGGTCAGGGGGAAGTGAACAGCCGACACAGACCTACCGCAGTAGAACCTTTAGTTTACCCCAACGAAGCGGCAGGAGATAACATTGGCTAAGTCGACCCTACGAGGTTGTGGAACGACTCGATCCAAAGGTTGGAGGATAAAATTGGTGATATACTGAAAAGTCGAGACCCTCTTTAAAGAGGATACTCCATAGGCTCACCCTTTATGGAGAAGATAGTTAACTTCCCAACGCCATCCAAGTTTAAGCCACCTGTGGTCACCCCAAAGTATGACGGGAGTACCAACCCTGTCCATCATATTAAGATGTACCAATCAGCGAAATACATATACTCTATCTCAGATGAGATGTGGTGTCGTACTTTTTCTAACACTTTGACTAGCACCGCACATGTCTGGTATGCCTCTCTTCCAAAGAACTCCATTAAAAGCTTTAAGCAGCTACCAGACCGGTTCATCCATAACTTTTGCTTCGGAATGAGGCCACAAAAGAAGACCACACACCTACTCTATGTTAAGCAGGGGAAGAACGAGAGCTAAAGAGACTACATAGACATGTTTAATAAAGAAAAGTTAGTGGTCGAAGACTACGAGGAAAGTATAGCCATGACAGCCCTCATTGGGGGACTCCAAAAGGGAAAGCTATTATGGAAGCTTACTGAAGACCCCCCAAAGACGATGGATGAGTTATTGGCAACAACGAGGAAGGTGATGAACGCCTAAGAGGCGATGGCTGCCAAATACGAAGATGAAAAAGGAGGCACTAGTGGGGGTAAGTACCATAAAAAGAACAAGGAGGGGAAGAAAAGGCTAGCAGATGACAAATTCACTGATTACACCCCTCTAGCGGTCAGCTGGGAACACATTCTGAATGAAAAAAAGAGCGATCGATCCTTAAAATGGCCTGAGAAGTTGAGGGCACCTCCTCACAAGAGGAACAAAAACCTGTGGTGTGAGTTTCACCAAGACCATGGCCACTTGACCGATAAGTGTTTTGCCTTGAAAGATGAAATTGAAAAAATGCAAAAAGAAGGGAAGTTAAGAAAATATGTGGACAAGGGTGCCCTCAAGAGGGGACGAGGAGACGACCCTAAGAAGAAGAGAAGCGATGTATGCAGAGAAGATCCCCCCAACAGAAGAGACGACCCTTCAGAGTACGATGATGATCCTGACCTCCTAGCAAGAGATGACTAAGACCCTGTGAAAAGACTCAATATGATATCGTTCGCTGTTAGAATAATCTCTGGGGGCCTGGTAGGAGGAGGGTAAGAGGTCACCGACAAGAAGGCCCATGTAGCTGAAGCCAAGGAAGTAACGAAACCTGTGCATTCAACCTCTATCGAAGCAAAGCCAGAAAAGAGGAAGAAGGTTGACATGGACACTCTGATCATGGGTTTCTCAATGATGGACTTTAAGGGCCTCTTAGCCCCGCATAATGACCCCCTTATCATCACCTCCAGGGTACACAGATGCGAGGTGCCAAGCATCTTGGTAGATGGGGGTAATTCTGCAGATGTGATGTTTTGGCCATGTTTTAAAGCCTTGGGACTCAGCCGTGCTAGACTGGTCCCATACCATTATCCCTTGAATGGGTTCAGTGGGGAAAGATTTCATCCCCTAGGAGTGTATGAGTCTGATGTAAGAATGGGAGCCGAGTGGCCAAGATGGCTTACTAAGAGGGTCAACTTTTTCATAATGGACGAACATGTCTTATCACCTTATAATATCACACTGGGACGAGTAGCCCTCAAGGAGTTTGAGGCAGTTCCCTCCACGATCCACCAGATGGTAAAATTCTCGGCCCCTTATGGGGTAGGGGAAGTTCAGGGAGAGTAGATGAAGGCAAAGGAATGTTACTTCAACTCTACCGAGGAAAGAGAGGAATACAAGAAGGCAACCGATACTTGCAATATTGATACCCTGGACCCCAGGGATGAAACAAAGCCGAAGAAAGGAGAGGCCGCGGAAGAGGTAGAACCATCATCCTCAATGAGGATGAGCGAGAAAAAATCATCCAAGTTGGCAAAGCTCTGAAGACAGATATAAAAGAAGACCTCATCAAGCTGCTAAGGAGAAGATATAACGTCTTTGTATGGAGTCATGCAGACATGCCAGGAATTGACCCTGAGATCATGTGTCACAAGCTCAAAGTGGTGGAGGACGCGAAGAGGAGAATTTATTCTCGAGAAAAATATGAGGTCATAAGGGATGAGGTCAAGAAGCTGAAAGAGGCTGAGTTTATATGGGAGGTCATCTATCCCGAATGGCTGTCTAACGCGATCATAGTCCTTAAAGCCAATAGGAAATGGAGGATGTGCATAGACTTCACTGACCTCAACAAATATTGCCCCAAAGACAGTTTCTCTCTTCCCCGCATTGATCAGATGATGGATGCTATTGCAGGCCATAAGCTAATGAGATTCATGGATGCATATTCGAGCTACAACTAGATCTTCATTACCGATAAGGGGACATACTGTTACAGGGTCATGCCCTTTGGCCTAAAGAATGCGGGGGCAACGTATCAAGGCCTTGTGAATAAAATCTTCAAAGACTAAATTAGGAAGTATATGGAGGTCTATGTAGATGACATGTTAACTAAGAATTTGAAGGCCAAAGATCATGTGGTCGACCTTGAAAAGACCTTCGACACAATGGACAGGTATCAGATGAAGCTCAACCCATCCAAGTGTGTCTTTGGGGTCGAAGCAGTAAAGTTATTAGGGTTCATCGTTAATTAAAGAGGCATCGAGGCCAATCCTGAGAAGATAAAGGCTCTGTTACAAATGAAGACCCCTAAGACCATTAAAGATGTTCAGAGGCTCATAGGATAAGTGGATGATTTGAATAGGTTCATATCCAGAGCCACAGACAAGTGTATACCATTCTTTAAAGTTCTCAGAAAATCTTTTGAATGGAGTGAATAGTGTGGAAATGTTTTCCAGGAGATAAAGTCCTACCTAGGGTCCCCTTTACTCTTATCACGTCCAGTGCAAGGCGAAAGATTGTATGTGTACTTAGCCATCTTGGAGTCAGCCATCAGCGCTGCTATCGTGAGAGAAGAAGACGGAGTGCAGAAGCTGGTGTATTTTAATAGTAAGGTACTCCAAGGGGCAGAGCAAAGGTACCCCAGGATGGAGAAGTTGGCCTATGCTTTGATTCATGCCTTAAAGAAGATGAACTCGTACTTCCAGTCCCATAGAGTGGTTATCCTCATCGATTCCCCTCTTAGGCAGGTCATACACAAGCCAAAAAAATCAGGAAGTCTAATGGCCCGAGCTATAGAGCTGGGAGAGTTTGATATTGTGTATCAACCTAGGGTGGCCATCAAGGGTCATGTATTAGCAGATTTTATGGCTGAATTTACTTGGGAAGAGAATGAGGCTGAAAACGAGAACCTCGAGAAGATAGATATCTAACAAGGCAGAATTACTGACCCGTCCAAAGATAAGGATGAGACAAGCATCGCTAGAGGAAAAGTTGTCAAGAACGAGGAGGGAAGATACCTCTTTAGACAGGGATCCCTACCGAGGGAAATTTCTCAGAGGAACACGCTGTGTGGAATCTCTTTATTGATGGGTCCTCTTGTGAGAGCGAAAGTGGAGCTAGATTAATAATATCAGCACCTGATGGCATGAACATTGAGTACGCTCTGAGGTTCAACTTTAAAGCCTCCAATAATGAGTCTGATTCTGAGGCCTTGATAGCAGGTCTATCTTTGGATAGGTCTCTCAGTGTTGGCCAGATCTTGGTCCCTAGTGATTCAAGACTGGTGGTGAATCAGATATTAGGAGCGTACGAGGCTAAAGATGAGAGAATGACCAAATATCTTGAAAACATAAAGTTACTATTGAAGAGCTTCAGGGAAGTAAAGTTGAAGAGGGTGCCTAGGCTTGATAATGGTCGAGCCGATGCACTTGCTAGGCTAGCCTCAGTAATTAGGACATATATTAGGAGAACAGTTCCAGTGGAAATTTTGCTTCGACCAACGATTGAAGATGCAGATGGAACACTCGCCCCTTGCTTTAATATAAGCAAGGAAGCTTCATGGATGGACCCTCTAGTTAGATACATTAAGTAGGGGGAGATGCGAGAAGCAAAATAAGAAAAAAAAGTTGAGGTACACAGTTGCGAAATTCATTATCATCGGAGACACCTTGTACAAAAAGGGATTATTCCTCCTTTTGATCAGATGTGTGCATCCGTCAGAGATCCCATATATCTTTCAGGATGTGCACGAAGGGTCTTGTTCAAGCCATATTGGGGGTAGGTCATTAGCAAAGAGGATAGTCACCCAGAGATACTGGTGGCCGACCTTGGCAAAGGATGCTATGACATACGTGAAGAAGTGTGATAAATGTCAAAGATTCGCCACCATCCCTCATCAGCCCCATCAGCCTCTTACCTGGCCATTTGCAGTATGGGGAATCGATTTGGTATCCCTCCCGCCTAGGGCTATCAATAACTACCGATACTTGATCGTAATAATTGATTACTTTTCAAAATGGGTAGAGGCGGAGACAATGGTCACAATCATCGAGCAAAAGACCTTCCATTTCATATGGAAGAACATCATATGCAGGTATGGTCTCCCCAACACCCTCATCTCAGATAACAGGACTCAGTTTAAGAATGTCTCCTTAGAGAAATAATGCGAAAGAGTGGGGGTTAAATAATTATTCTTTACCCCAGGCCGACCTCAGGCTAATGGGAAAACTGAGGTTACAAATAAAACAATCCTAGACGGGATCAAGAAAAAACTCGAGGAGGAAAAAGGAGATGGGTTGAGGAAGTACACGTTGTGCTATGGGGCTACAGGACAACAACAAAAAACCCTACTGGGGAAACCACCTTTATGTTGGCATATGGCTCAGAAGACGTCATCCACACCAAAATTGGGTTTCTTACTCACAGAGTTCAAATGTATGACCCCAAAAGAAATATGGAAGAAAGGAGAATTGATCTAGACTTGATCAAGAAGAGAAGATAAAACACTGAGATAAGACAAGCAACCTACCAGTAGAGGACTACTAGAGGCCAATCTCTGTAGGGGACCTAGTCCTCAAAAAGACTTGGCAGAAACCTAACAATCTCCACCCAAATTGGCATGTCCCATATAGGGTCATTAATGAAGTTGTCCCTGGAACCTATAGACTAGAGAACCTTGAAGGAGAACCCTTTTCGAACCCCTGGAATGCAGATCATTGAAGAAATACTATCAATAATGTTGTAGTTAATGTCCTATCGGATCACAGTTGTAATGAATGTGTTGCTCCACAGAACACTTGGAATGTTAATGAGAATATTCTATTGACCCCTCATCTTATGTTTGTCAATTTAGATCTGTTGGGATAATTCATGCTAAGCCACAAAACATCATTAATTTGGTGGATAACCACCCTCGGTTAGGATGAGGGTGAATGGTAGGGAAAACCCTCGATTAACTCTCAAGAAAGACGAGGGTGAACTTATATTTAAAAACATCATTAGTTTGGTGGATAACCACCCTCGGCTAGGATGAGGGTGAATGGTAGGGACGACCTTCCATTCACTCTCAAGAAAGACGAGGGTGGACTTATATATAAAAACATCATTAGTTTGGTGGATAACCACCCTCGGCTAGGATGAGGGTGAATGGCAGGGACGACCTTCCATTCACTCTCAAGAAAGACGAGGGTGGACTTATATTTAAAAACATCATTATTTTGGTGGATAACCACCTTCGCCTAGGATGAGGGTGAATGGTAGGGACGACCCTCCATTCACTCTCAAGAAAGACGAGGGTGGACTTATATTTAAAAACATTATTAATTTGGTGGATGACCACCCTCGGCTAGGATGAGGGAGAAGGGTAGGGATGACCCTCCGTCTACTCTCAAGAAAGACGAGGGTGGACTTATATATAAAAACATCATTAGTTTGGTGGATAACCACCCTCGACTAGGATAAGGGTGAATGATAGGGACGACCCTCCATTCACTCTCAAGAAAGACGAGGGTGGACTTATATTTAAAAACATCATTAGTTTGGTGGATAACCACCCTCGGCTAGGATGAGGGATAAGGGATAAAGGTAGGGATGACCCTTCATTCACTCTCAAGAAAGACGAGGGTGGACATGTTTAAAAATGTTATTTGATGGATAACTACCCTCGGATAAGAGGAGGGTGAATGGTAGGGATGACCCTCCATTCACTCTCACCCTAGCCGAGTCGCATCAACACAGATCAATAAAAGTGGCAATATAGAGGACTAAAGGAAAAGGAGGTCACTTTCATTATAAAAATCAAGAGTTACAATACATGTCCAAAAGAAAAGTTTTACAAGCAGAGGGTATAGGCCACAGATGGCCACCCTAACGAGCAACATCAGAAGGCCGAGGCCTAGCATCGTCCAACAGAGTCCCCTCGATTACCACAAAAGATGGCTAATCCTAAGACATATCGGTGCCATCAACATGTATATGAGACTCCACGTGAGCTAGAGCCTCAGAGATCAGGGAGTTGTCTAGCTCCACTGCTTCTAAAGAAGGACGGATAAATGATACTACATCAGCAAACTTTAAGATGACCCACCGATAGGCGGTCTTGATTCCCCTCTCCAAATATTCAAGATCGAAGCCTTAGAATTCATCGGAGAGTTTGTAGGACTCCACATCATCGGCCTCAACCCTTTGGAAAGCTACGGCATGATCATTTGTAAATTGGATGCCCTAGTTGGTCAAAGCCTCGTCCTTGGCTACTATAAGGTCATCCTTTAATTTCAGCTGAGCAACATGCTCCTTTATAAGCTCGTCCAGAACCCTCGCATGCCTGGCTTTCACGTTATCCAACTCAGCCTTCACAGTATCAAACTCAGTTTTCAAGTTGACCTCATATTAAATAGCTCTCTTAGCCTCATGAAACTTTCGTTAGTTCTCATCCATCCACTTGGTGGCAGAGGTGAAGGCACAGACAGACTGTAAAAGACAAGAGAAAGGTCATATTAAATGGACGATGGAACAGTTTATAAAATATTGATGAATCAAAATTAAAGAGATGAATGAAATACCTGAGCTAGAGTATGAAGCCCATAGTCATAAACCTTGGCCGGGGGCATCTTGGCTAAAAATTCATAATCTGCAGCCGATGGTACTGAGAACATGGAGGCCTTGGCGGCTCTCAAGTTGGCAATTAGAGAGGAAGGGTCGGCCTTTAAGAAGGTCATATTAGACGACCAGTAAGATCCCATGCAAGGGGAAGAGCTAGTCCTTTCGATGTTCGTCTGTGGGACCTCTACCCTTTCCCTCGCACCCGAATCAGGCCGAGTGTCAACATGGGCTTCTGGCTAATTTCGCTTGTGAGTCTCAATGGTCGGCTCCACTGGGGTCAACCCCACAGCCTTTGTCTTTGTATGGGTCACCTGAGGCTCCTTACCCTTCTTCTTATTCAGGCCTGAAATCAAGCTGGGGGCAGTCATTTCCCAATGTTGACCATATATGTTTGGAGGCCGATCTGAAAAAAATGAAATGATACATCAGAAATAAGCAACAATAATGAGGAAACACTTCAAAAGAAATGAAACAAAAGAAACTCGCATAATTCTGTCAATGGGTCGACCCTCAGACCAGCTTTATTGAGGAAACGAGGGGTCATTACATCTTCAAACTTGGCAATTTCACCCTTTTTCTCTTATTCCCTCAGGTAGTCGGCTATTTCCCTTTCATCCAAGATAAGTCTAGGGTTTGACCTTGCTTTCATGGAGTGGTTAGACCATTCCCTTAGGACCCTCGGACTATCTTCAAGAGGCTCAACCCCGGCGAGGAATTATCAGTCCCCGAAAATAAAGAAGAACCTCTTCTTCCAATTATGGTTGGAAGTTTGTGCTATGTGGAGAAGTTTTTTATCGGACCTCCTAGCCCCTAGATGGAAATATCCAGGTTGCTTGGATGAGGAGGTTATGTTGTAGTAGGACAAGAACAAATCAACCGAGGGCTCTTCAGTAAACGTGTTCTTCAAGAGGGAGATATAGCTGAGGATGGTCCTTCAGGAGTTAGGAGGAAGTTAGGAAGGAGCAACCCCGAGGGTAAAAAGTATGTCAACTATCGCAGAGTGCAGAGGGAACCTAATGTCGACCTTAAGCATTTTCTCTTAAACAACAACTTCTCCTTCTTCCCCCTGTAAGACCCTCTCATATTCATTCGGGACCCTCATATTTACGTTGGGATTTATACCAAAGAGGTGCCTCCATAGTAAGAGGTCACGATCCCTAACAGACGAGACGAAAGTCGAGGTCCCTGAGTTATTAACCTCATAAGTATTGGAATCCTCACTATTTCCCTCATCCCCAGCTCTCTCGTCCCCAGATCTCTCAGCCTCGTCATTTATTGGAGGGCCATCTGGAAAAGTAGCTTGGAAGGCAAGGGGGGATATGGTTGTCACAGGGATGGCCTCAGAATGAATCGTTCCCTCGACCTATCGATTTGGGCTAAGTGTTGATGCCTCTCTTCTCCCAGAAGTCCTAGCACTCATTAGTAACGATGCTGTTTCATCCATTTCTCCCTCTTGTGTCTGACACTCAGCTGGACGATAGGAAGATCCAAAGGGCTCACAGGGTGAAATTATGGCTAATGGAATTGGGAAAATTGGTCATACCCAAACAGGGTCGGCCTCTCATCTGCATTCATTCTCTTCCTCTATTTGCCTAATCTCTATAAAGAACCACTCTCTCAAAGTTGGAAACTCCTCGGCTAAATCATAAATCCTTTTGAGAATTAAGAGGGAGACCCTAAACTTCCAGGAATTTTCTCAAACAACCTACAAATAAGATTAAACATTTGACCAAGTTGACTGTTGGATTAAACCTAGAGAAATAAAAGGTTTTTGTGGATGAACGCCCAAGAACAGGAAGAACAAGATTCACTAGAGAAGAAAATCGAAAGTTCATCGGAAAACCTCAAAGTGCCAAAACTCAAGGCAGAACCGCCATTACACGGTGGAAGGGGAATCAGGGGAAGTCTATTGCCTAATATCTATCCCTATAACCGCCATAGGAAGGCGGGTTCTCACGTCGAAAAAGTGTAAAATAACCAAGAAAATGTGCAAGAGATACCCAAAGCAAAAATAAAATAAAATGGAGGATAAAAGGGAACTTGGGGAAGAGAAATTACCTGAGGTTGAACATTAAAATTGAACAAAGCTTGGAACGCCAGAGAAAAGGAAGAAATTGCAGAAATGGAGTTTGAGATGCTAGAAGCTAGAGACAGAGTGTGCGCACGAAGAAGAGGAGGAGAAAGAGAATTATTTGAAAAAAGGGTTTAAATACTTTGTCATTAGTGGGCCCACTAACCAAAACAATGCACAACCCACGAGGAGAGTCATTACTAGGGCACAAATTCCCAAGTATAGTGTGCAACCCTGATTTTTTAGGGAACACAAATAATGATTGACACCTGACAAGACGTTAATCAACTTGACAAATGTCACTCATCAACCCGACCACTCATTTGACATCCAAAGACAACATTACCCCTCAGCCACCTCAACATTATCGATGAATAAGGGCTAGGGGTGATTGATATACCAAAATACACCCTCGTCCTGGCCGAGGGTAGCCTTGTCTAGGATGAGGGCCTTACTCTACTACCCGTGGGGTCTTACAAACGACAGGACGATAGTACGACCGAACGACAAGACGACCATGAGGAGGCTGACCCCACTTTTTACTGACCAGAGCCCAAGTTCGTGGAGATAGAAGCCTTGTTTTTGAGATGACCAAGCGATAAGCTGACCCTATGAGGGGAAGATATCGCGAAGCCTACATCCAGTAGTCAAGACCTAGTATTCCAGCATCAACCTCAGCCTCTGCCTGCCATCATAAGCTGAGGGTAACGTCATCATAGCGCATGATTTGGGAGATGCGTGGGACATTGCGTGTGGGACTCATATAGCACGTAGATCAGACCGTTATAACAATATCATCCCCTCACGTGAGGGAATATTATGTCATCATTAACCACAAGTGGCACAACCAGGTGTCAACAGAGAATTGGCTAGATCATCATTCACATGCACAATGCATGCTTGGGGGTACACTTCTCCCCCAATCCCTTTATATACCTGTCATCTTCAACCTTGTAAAGGATCGATCATAAAAAACCTTAGTAAAAACTCTACTTGCACACACAGTAAAGAGAGAGTGAGCTTATGAGCATTGTATCCAAGCCATTAGTGCCCATACTTAGTGGATCACACACTCACAGTGGATGTAGGCCAAATTGGCTGAACCACTATACATCACTATCTTCATTCCTCTTATCCTCATCTCCTTCTACATACTTATACACATACATAACTCTATTGCTGCCATTGTTATTACTGTTTGAGCTCATCATCTCTTATCTGGTGGAGCTAAATCTTAGCATCATCAAGGCCATCAGCACATAACGCATATATATATATATATATATATATATATATATATATATATATATATATATATATATATATATATATATATATATATATATATATATATATATATCACTTACAACCTATTACTCATATTCACATAAATCCGAATATAAATCTCCTGGAAGGGGACTAACTCTTATCATTCTTTCCATTCTTATATACGTTTACTTTATATGATTATTCATCTTCATATACAAATAATATACTATACACCACAATTATATAATTATACCTATCACAATCATAAGTATAATAACCATCCCTCTGAGCTATAACTCGAGGATGCAGTCTCATAGTGCCTATCCAAATCTGGGTTTACTCACTATACCATTGTACCAAGCCAGACTTTCTCATGGTCATGGTAAAAATACACAACGGTGGAGGCGGTCATGTTCCCTTTGCAGGTGGAGTACACACATCGAACTCGTACGCGGGATTAGATGACCTGGGGATATACTCTCCCTGCTCCTCAAGCTAGGGGATTCACCCACATTGCTCAACCTCCCCGCATCGCACTAGAGAAAATATAATTTGACTGTTCCAACCCACGCCAAAGGAAATCCCGTGGAACCAGCCTCTAAGATACAAATATACCAATCACATACGGATATATATATATATATATATATATATATATATATATATATATATATATATATATATATATATATATATATATATATATATATATATATATATATGTATTCATAATACATGATATATACCGAAATCCCATTATTTATATAATCTACGTCACTTCTCAATATATATATATGGATATAATTGCCAATCCCATATAGCATTAGCTAATAACTCTGAATGTTCCCATTTGTAACAATATATAAGTATTTACACACTTAAAATACTAAACCAAATAAGTATTCTCTTACTTAAATATAACTTTCACCTTAATTACTACCAATGATTTATATATAAACCCGAATATACAAATCCGTACTAACTAGATAAGTATACCATCAACTTATCTTAATACCATAGGTATCACACCACCTATAATAACCGTCGTCAATAGACGTACCGGATAACCGCTCCGTCACCTCCAGCCTATATCCTCAATTCTATCCTAGTCACCACGTAGGATTTCCTCCGAACATAATCGGCATAAAATTACATTTTCTACACGCATAATTCTCTCTAAATAATTGCCTGGAAAAATATTCCCTCGAGTGTTTCTCGTCCTGAACAACCCCAATTAACTAAATCCTGGGTTCTATTTTTTACGAACCCAAAGTTTACATTTCTCTCAAATAATAATTTAGAGGTCCCCACTCTAATTTTAGGAACCCCAAATGTCTGATTCCTTTATTTATTTATTTTTCTCAAAAATATATTTTTAGTGCCACACAATTATTGCACCCTCTTAGCCCCCATAATTTCCCTCAAATGGATAGATATTTATTTCCTTAGTTGGGTATTTATTTCCTAAAATAAATAGGCTAGAAATCCTTAATTTGGGAATTTATCCCATTTAAACTTGTCAAGCCGAAACTGTCAAAATTTCTGTAGGGTCGATCGATCAACCCTTGACCGCCGATTGATCGATCGAACAGGGTTTCTTCTCCGACGACTCTGTTTCGGCCATTAACAAACCCCAATCTTTTTATCTTCAATCCAAACCTCAAATACACGCATAAAAAGGGTTCTAAACATCCTAGAACCCATAACAAACAATCGATTTCAATAAATTCCTAAGTTTTTCAATTTGGATATTATCCGGGGTTTATTCGTTAAACTCCTGAAAACCCGTTTTAATTCACAAAAAACCAATCCCAAAATCTTTATAGTTTGTCATTACCAACTATAATATGAGATATAAACACACTAAACTAATAAAGCAAGTAAATAGCCTCGTGGATAAAATCCGACGACCTCGAGTCGAATCCCGCGGAGTTTGGTTGGAATCTCCTTTTTCTTATCCCTCTCTTTTTCTTTATTTCTTTCACTCTCCCGTGCCATATATAGGGAGAAATGAGGGTTTATCCCTTACAAACCCAAAAATGACTCGTTTACTCAATTGCGAGTCCCTATTAGTCCAAAAATCCCCATAACCTAAACACTACTTCCGAATACTCTATTCTGACTATCTCAGCCATTCTGAAACCAACCGCGCACTCGAAATCTCCATCCGAGTCACTTAACCGGAATTCACTAATTAAACCCAACACATCTTTATACGGGTTTTCTAATTAAGATATTACCCTTTGTCGCTTTATCTAACTGCGACATGTAATAAAATGATCCGACTTATTTACTTAGTCCCAAAAGTAAATATAACACACATCGAAAATCATCTAACCCTCATAAACTCCAAAAATTATTATTCACGAAAATTCCCCAAATTTCCAAATTACACCAATTGTGTACTTTAAACATCCATAAAAGTGTGGGGTATTACATTCTCCTCCTCCTACAATGAAATTTCGTACCCAAAATTCGAATTCGACTGGTACCACTGCATCCTAGTGCACAAAAGTCGAATGGTATTAACCCAAATGGTACCTTATTATATACTCTTTCACGGTACTCACCTATCTTAAGGCTTAAACTCTAACACACTAGCTTAACCATAAGCTTAACTAAATCTCTACATGCTAATGCACTACCTAGGTCGTAAGATCAACAATAACGACAACATATTGCACCTAGTGCTTTTATAATCGCATTTAAAGAAAACGAGCCTATAACCGTCGCTCCAACGTCTCGAAAAGACGATACTCTCGCTAACACTCTAAGCGTCCGTTCATATACCACATGACATCTAATTTGCCTCAAAAGAAACTACACCAGCGCTTGACCACTCCCGTCAGTCTCTTCGCTTATCTTAGGTGTACTAACTCTTATTACACCTATACGATTGGGTTATCGCATGCCTCTTACGACGTTCCATCTAACCCGTAATTTATTCTAAGTACATCCTCCAGCTTTATATACAACGCCACTTCTATTCCGGCGGTATATAAAACCAACTTACCAAGGTGCCCATACACCTTTTAATCCGTGCATATCTGCATTGTTACTGCAAACGTCATAGACGTAACACTCTCTCTAAAAAAATGGGCCTTACTTTCTTGGCCTGGTGCTAACACCTGGGTATTCTCAATAATATTCTCAAAATACAATTCTTCCTATACCTGGAAACCCAATCCTCCTTAAAGTTAACCTGCCAAATCTTCTCGTGGTTAACTCACTACAATCTTCCTGAAATCGCGCCACATGCTCCACTGGCCTTACTTCCTAATAACCTTAATATCGATGTGTTTCTTACACACAAAAAATGAATACTATCCTAACTATATCCCTAATGCCCAAGACCTATCTCAATTTCTGACATTCGCTCGGTTTCATGCGTGGGACGTCTCGCAAAGCGAAATCCAGATAAGGAACCCTCCCATTACACTCCTTCCTCGCATCGTCGGTCATCGAGATGTAACGACCTAAGGCATACTAGCGGGACGTTCTAAAATCCTATCTCGTAATCCTACTAACGTGCTTCTATCTCTATTTCTTTCCATCCTGGCGAAAGTCTAACTAATCGGGGCGCATACTCTCTAACAAGTGCTACTAAAATCATACCCAAAACATACTACCTCCAAAATTTTACCTTTTTATCAAGGTCTGGCTACAAGACTTAAATCAATTTCCTTTACCCTACCTCACCCATATACTTGCGGTGAGAGAAACATTTCAGTGCATTTTTTTCATATCAATTCTATCTCCATAAGCAAGCAATCATCACACGGCTCTTAGTCTATAGTGTTTTTTGCACAATAGGTAACTCATCATCAAAACCAACATCCTTGCATCCCATAACTTCTCTCCACTCCCGACGTCATTAAGGTTCATGCGTGGAGTGTCTCGCAAGAGAAATCCAAACAAGGAACCCGTCCTATACACTACTGCTTAACTTTATTGATCGTGGAGGTCCGTTATCTTCAAACATGCCACTGGGATAATCCTATCCCATCTAACGAAAAAATGTGGTCAGAACGCCTACCTCTTCTAGGAGTTACACCACCAAGCGCTTGTACTAACACTAAGTTCTTGCGCAAATAGCAAGGAGCTTAAACTCACGACTTAACAATAAACCCTGCATACCTTATAATATCTATAAGGTCGCCACACTCTCAAATCATGATAATGAAATATCTACTCACCTAAGTTCCATCTACCTATATAATAAAGGCGAACTCAACCTGTATCCAGGTGAGATATCACAACAACAACCCGTTCCACCCTGGAACCGCGGACACAATAGTCTTGCAATCATTAACCTGCTATCTCTTTGATAATCCATAAATACATTACACTTACAATAGTACTACACTCATATATCACATACAAAACGAGCAGTACAAACCAGATACAAAGTCAAAATAGAACCCCGCTACCGCGAAAAATCATATAGACCTACACTATATAATATTACCGATACCAGCACAAAGCTCGAATTACACTCACGAATCTAGGGTAAATAAAATACTGTGACCCAATCTGGTCACACAGAATAGACCTCCTTCAAACGAGGTGAAACTCACAACATCATTCTGGCCAATTACCCTGGCTACTCTAAATGGTTCCCGGACATGGTGCACTTGTCCTAACTGAACCAAGAACTACTCTAATCATTTCCCCATCTAGGAACCCTACTCTTGTCCTTTAACTCCTACTGGGTAAGGGATAACCGTGTGGTTCTACACTCCTCATTGCAACATTCCCCACCTTTGTCCACCCTGACCATTTTAAGGTTATCAGTATCTCATACTTTATAGCCTCGATCCTGACAATCACCTTCATAGTTCCCTCAACTCCTTTGACTAGAAGGAAACATACTACCAGCCTCAACTGCCTTATTTCAATGAATTCCCCGAGTGGATGTCCACCAATGGGGTTCCACGAATGCAAACAATCTCGGCCTTTACCCCATGGATTTAATTCTTTAACTCTTCCAGCTCCACTCTCATGGAAGCAATTAACATTCCCTGTATAAGAGATATGAAATTGCCCTTATATATACAATAAGTCTGGGTAAAAAATCTCCCTAAACATTAGCAACACTTACTAGTGAGCCTATCATTCCTCTGAAGGACTCTCTCTCCACTGTAACTACGTTAAATCAGTACAAAGTTTACTTATCCTCGTAACTCCTCATTCATTGTCGGCCTTTGACCGATCCTCGCGTGAATAATTCAGGAACTGCATTCCTTTTACTCCTTATAAACCAAGGGAACTAATGGTTAAAACCACTCGTAAGATCCCTCTATAAGAAAAACATCCTGCTCCCCCGAATATGGTGACCACCGTTCCCACCATTTCCATATTGCTCCCACGAGTGAATTTTTTTCCTAATTTTTCACATATGGGTATTTCCACACCCAACTCTAAGCCAAATCTTCTGCGCCTTTCACTTATGCTGAATCGCATTGCACTTACTCCGTATAACTTAAACTTCAACGTATGGTCCTTATCGAAGACCTTTCGAACCTTTTTCCCCATTTACTTCACTGGGTAATTCAAGTTTAGCACCACTCTCTACTACAGCGGTACGTGAATGAATATAATTACTATACTTTAGTAGTCGTTGCAGCAATCCAAGAAATGCTACAAAGGGGCTGACCTTTGCTGCGGCCCTCATCCCAACTTCAACTTATATCTCCAACTAAGCCCCGCCTCCCGCTGTCCTCGTCATGGCCTTCCTTTGTCGCCCTTCCTCGATCAAAACACGAGTCTCGAATGAGTGCACAAAAGATTTACTACAATTTTACATAATAGCAGGAAGAAGAAATCTCACAAGAGGAATAAACAATCCTAATCATAGTGCTCTATATCAAATCAAAAGCAACGCCGAAAGCATAGTACGTCCGCACAGATTCCTAAGGACACTAGAACCTGATGCTCTGATACCATCTGTGACACCCCGCCTAATAAAATACCGGGCGATCAATCCCATGCCAAATTAAAATAGGAGTCTCATATTGTTCATTCTTAGCATCACTGTCGAAAACAGATTTAATTACTAATAACCTATTAGGTTGACGTCAAAATTTTATTTAACTAATCTATTTAGTCAAACCATTCAAATAAAAATTCACATGATATATATATATATATATATATATATATATATATATATATAACTGAAATGAAATAAAATAACCAAACACTCGGTTTAACATAATACAACCAAATCGAATAGCTGTAAATCAAAATACGATAAAAGAATAAATGAATACAATTGGTCTTGCAGCCCGAGTGATACTACAATGCTTCCTATCTAGATAACAAGAATAAAAGCGTCTACCAGAAACCTGCATGCATCCACAGCTACCGCAACAAATGTCTGACTCGAAGGAATAATCAACCAGGCGTCCCTGTGTCTGGACACCTATCTATATATACATATATAGCAAAAGAGGGGAAAATAGACAAATGGGTCAGAGCCCGAGTTGTGAAAATGTTTTGCAAGTGCATAAATGCTATATTTTTAAAATATGATTTATCCCATATTTAAATTGGTATCGCACTCCATGAGATACCCCTCACCCCTCTTCTAATAGTGCACACCTACCGCATACCTTATTAAACAACTTAGTTAAGCTACCCAACCTAACTCACCGGTTTCACCCATCTTCTAGAAATCCTCCTAAACCTGAGTACAAAGGGATAAACTTATCCCCATTCCCAACATTGCTCTACGTTAATGCGTGGGGTTTCTCGCAAAGCGAAATCCAAATAAGGAACCCCCTCGATACACTACTACCCGACAATGTTGATCGTCGAGATTCATTAGGCCCTCAACACATAACGCATACATACATACATATATATATATATACATACATATATATATATATATATATATATATATATATACACTTACAACCTATTACTCATATTCACATAAATTCGGATATAAATCTACCAGAAGGGGGATAACTCTTATCATTCTTTCCATTCTTATATACGTTTACTTTATATGATTATTCATCTTCATATACAAACAATATACCATACACCACAAGTATATAATTATATCTATCACAATCATAAGTATAATAACCATCCCTACGAGCTATAACTCTAGGATCCAGTCTCATAGTGCCTATTCGAATCCGAGTTTACTCACTATACTACGGTACCAAGCCAGACTCTCTCATGGTCATGGTAAAAATACACAACGATGGAGGCGATCATGTTCCCTCTACAAGTGGAGTACACACATCGCGCTCGTACGCGGGATGAGATGACCTGGGGATATACTCTCCCTGCTCCTCAAGCCAGGGGATTCACCGACATCGCGCAACCTCCCCGGATCACACTAGAGAAAATATAATATGGCTGTTCCAACCCTATGCCAAAGAAAGCCCGTGGAACCAGCCTCTAAGATACAAATATACCAATCACAAGCAGATATATATGTATTTATAGCATATGATATATACCGAAATCCCATCGTATATATAATCTATGTAACTTCTCAATATATATATGGATATAATTGCCAATCCCATATAGCATTAGCCAATAACTCTGAATGTTCCCATTTATAATAGTATATAAGTATTTACACATTTAAAATACTAAATCAAATAAGTATTCTTTTACTTAAATATAACTCGCACCTTAATTACTACCAAGAATTTATATATAAACCCGAATATACAAATCCGTACTAACTAGATAAGTATACCATCAACTTATCTTAATACCATAGGTATCGCACCAACTATAATAACCATCGTCAATAGACGTACCAGATAACCGCTCTGTCACCTCCAACCTATATCCTCACTTCTATCCCAGTCACCTCGTAGGATTTTCTCCGAATACAATCGGCATAAAATTACATTTTCTACACGCACAATTCTCTATATATAATTGCCTGGCAAAATATTCCCTCGAGTGTTTCTCGTCCCGAACACCCCTAATTAACTAAGTCCTGGATTCTATTTTCTATGAACCCAAAGTTTACATTTTACGCAAATAATAATTTAGAGGTCCCCACTCTAATTTTAGGAACCCCAAATATCTAATTCCTCAATTTATTTATTTTTCTCGAATATATATTTTTAGTGCCACACAATTATTGCACCCTCTTAGCCCCCAAAATTTCCCTCAAATGGCTAGATATTTATTTCCTTAGTTGGGTATTTATTTCCTCAAATAAATAGGATAGAAATCCTTAATTTGAGAATTTATCCCATTTAAACTTGTCAAGCCGAAACGGTCAAAATTTCTGTGGGGTCGATCGATCGACCCTTGGCCGTCGATCGATCAATCGAACAGGGCTTCTTCTCCGACGACTCTATTTCGGCCATTAACAAACCCCAAGCTTTTTATCTTCTATCCCAATCTCAACTAACCTCAAATACACACATAAAAAGGGTTCTAAACATCCTAGAACCCATAACCAATAATCGATTTCAATAAATTCCTAAGTTTCTCAATTTGGATAATATCCGGGGTTTATTCGTTAAACTTCTGAAAACCCGTTTTAATTCACAAAAAACCAATCCCAAAATCTTTATAGTTTGTTATTATTAACTATGATATGAGATATAAACACACTAAATTAATAAAGCAAGTAAACAGTTGCCTCGTGGATAAAATCCGACGACCTCGAGTCGAATCCCGCGGAGTTTGGCCGGAATCTCCTTTTCTTCTCCCTCTCTTCCTTCCTCTCTTCTCTTTATCTCTTTTTCTTTCTTTCTTTCACTCTCCCATGCCTTATATAGGGAGAAATAAGGGTTTATCCCTTATAAATCCAAAAATGACTCGTTTACTCAATTGCGAGTCCCTATTAGTCCAAAAATTTTCGGAACCTAAACACTACTTTCGGATACTCTATTCTGACTATCTCGGCCATTCCGAAACCAATCGCGCACTCGAAATCTCCTTCCGAGTCACTTAACCTCAATTCACTAATTAAACCCAACACATCTTTATACAGGTTTTCCAATTAAGATATTACCCTTTGTCGCTTTATCCAACTGTGACATGTAATAAAATAATCTAACTTATTTACTTAGTCCCAAAAGTAAATATAACACACATCGAAAATCATTTAATCCTCATAAACTCCAAAAATTATTATTCACGAAAATTCCTCAAATTTCCAAATTACACCATTTGTGTACTTTAAACATCTATAAAAGTGTGGGGAAATGCACCAAAAGTATTTTAAATCATTAAAAATTATCTTTTTAGAGTAGAGAAATTCGAATTATAATATTATTTAAAAATTGCATATCTCTAGTTTAATTAATAAATAAATATTATAATCTGAATTCCTATTTTCTCTCAAAAATAATTCACCCTCTCTCGAGGCGTAAATATAATTTGTAAAATTATAATATTAATATTCATAGGGGCATAATAAATAAACAAACCAAAAAAAATAAAAACAATTAAGTTAAGGGTTCCATCTCATCCCTTGAATTGGGTATTTATCCTCTTATATTGGTATTATTATATATAAAATGTAATAATGACACAAAAAGAGACATACAAAATAAAATGGAACGGGAAAAAATATGTTGAACCAAGTCTCCTTGAACTCAATAATATTTTTCCAAACATCAACAATAATAGCATCCACAAATCTGAATTTTACAACACTCAAATATGTCACTCAACTCAAAATTTGTATCTCATAATATATTCTCTCTCACTCAAGTCACTACAAAAATTATAAAAGAATTAAAAGTTTTGGTACAATCAACAACTAAAAAATGAGCTACAAAAAATGGAGCTTCTAAACTAAACTACACTACACTACACTGTGTCTCTCTCCGTTTTTTTTTCTGTCTTCTCCTTTTAAAATGAAGAGGGTCTTCAAAGAAATATCATGGGCATAAGGCTAGGGGGGATATAGGTAATGGACTTTGCACGATTTTGGTAGTGTTTGGGACTGGGTTTGGAAAGGTTGTCAGAGGGAGAGAATCGAGATGGCTTCGAACTGTTGTGTATTGGGGCTTTTTGTTTTTGGTTTGGTCTTGTTTGTTGACTTGGGACAAAAGCTAGTAAAAGAAATCGTGGGGCATCTTTTATTTTGTCATTGGTCTTTGGTTTTTATTTTGGAAATTGGCAGGAGAAAAAACACGATTTTGACTCAAGTTGGGAAATGGGTCATGGTGGATTTGTTGGACACGGTTTATGCCGCTGGAGGGTTCGGTTGGTCTCGAGTTTTAGGTAAGAGTAGATTGGGTATACCCGGACTTGGGGATTAGGTGGGCTGAGCAAAGGGTTCGGGTCGCCGGGTCGATGGTTTGCTGGGTCGGATTATGGGACTTTAGTGCGCACCGAAGCAAGGGTCGGAGATCGAGTTGGTTCAGTAGGGGCGTCGGTGCTACTGGTGGCCAAAGCTAGGTAGTTCATGTGGGGATTGGGACGCGGGTTAGAGAGTTTTTGGGTCGGTCGGATTTGGAGGTAAGGTTAGGTCGGATGAGAGAGATGAGATGGTTGTTTGGTGGTGGTGGTTAGTGTTTGAATGGAGGTAGAGGAGAGAGAAAGAATTATGGGTTTTAGTTGGGAGGTTAAAGAAGAAGTGGGGGAGTGGTTGTGTGTGTGTGGATGTATGGATATTGGTGTGTGGGTTAGGATTTGTTAAGTGGTGTCTGTGTGTGTGTAGGTTAGGTAGTGTGTGGGTGAGTATATAAGATAAGTGTGAGTGTGTGTGTATGTTTAATTTGTACCATCAATAAAATAAAATAAGAAAATAAAAATAAACCTAATAAAATAAAAACAAGTAAAATAAAAATAAAAATTAAACTAAACTAAAAAAATAAAAATCAACTAAAAAAATTAAAAATAACACGACACACAATACAAACTCTAAAAACTAGACACGACTCAAATAAAAATTAATAAAATAAAAAAATAAATAAATAAACTAACTAAAAACTAAAAACCAAATAAAGGAAAACAAACACTGGACGCACTAAAATAAAACATAAAAATAAATAAATCCTCTAAAAATAAATAAAATCTATTAAAAATAAAACTCAAATAATAAAAATAAAAATATAAACTACAAAAGTACAAATAAAACATAAAGTCCTAAAAATATAAAATTTAACAAAAATAAAATAACGACTAATAAAAATAAAAAAAGAAGAAGAAATATAAAATAAATTCTAGAAAATTCTAAATAAATAAAAAATAAATCATAAAATAAAAACGACTCAAACTAAAAATCTAAAAAAAAAAATTAAGGTACAAACTCAACACATACAGGCTCGCGTGAAGGTTTGGGCTAGGTTTAGGCTCGGGTTTGATATGGGACTGGAGAGTTAGCACTGTAAATCGCGCATTCGCCTTGAAATAAGTGTTTGAACTCCGCAAACGGCGATCAAGCCTGCACAATAAATAATTAAGCGCATAAGATCCAAATTGTCGAGAATTAGCAACTAAAAATCGTTTATTCGGGGTATAAAATATATACTTTTGGGTGCTTATCAGAATATATATAATTAAAAATTAAGACCCTTTTACTCTTAGAAACCAGTATCAAGTTTAATAGTTATTGTTTCGAAGGCAAACAATTTAAGAAAATATTTCACTTTCCATTTTTTGAATTGTTCTCCATGAGAATTGTTCGAATGTGTTGATTTGTAATTTCACATAGTTAATAAATTGTTCTTAGATTAATATCGGACAAATTAAACATAAGCATGATTATTTATCTGTGATGGATTTTTTTTCCTAGCAGAGATATTTAACTTAGATTATAAAAACTAAACTAATGTTGTATTACATTTATTTAAAGGAAAAAAGTAAGATTTCATAGAATTGATATTCTAATAATTCTAAGGGGAAAGGGGGAAAATATAGTCCAAAAAAATAGATAGTTCCCCGAGGAATACAAAATAACAGTCCTAAAGTGGGTACGGGTTGGGGGGGGGGGGTCGACGACGGTCCTAACCTAAAAAAATAAGGAGAAGTAATAAATGAAAAAAACGAGGAGGAGAATCAATAAACGAAAAAAGCGAATTCGATACCTGTTTTGGTGTGCTGCCCCGGGGGTAGAGTGGGTGGGTAGTCCGACTGGAGGGGTCGGCCTGCTAGGCAGTCTGGTTGTAATGACCCATCTTTTATATCTTCATATATAGTTTTAAATGTTGTATTATTTCAAATGTGATATGAATAATGTTATTTTATTATTTTAGTCAAATCCTCCCTTCATAAATCATGAAATATAAAATTAGTTACGAACATAAAATTTCAAAGTTTTCGGTAGAAATGTTCATATTGGAGACTAGTTTTGATCATTCAATTGACTTGAGGTAAAAACTAAAAAGTTGTAGATATTTGAATTAGGTTTGTACAAGGTTCTAAAAAACGCGGGGCATGATTGAGGCGTGGAGACCAAGCCTTAAGCCTTAGAAGCTTAGGCTGGCCTTAGGCGTAAAAAGGCATGAAAAGGCGTTTAGGCATTCTTAATATATTTTAAGATTTTTTTAACCATAACAAGGCTATTAAAATACTAAAATTGTACATATCATAAAAATATGTCTGAATATATGCAAATTAAAATACTATTTGATTATTTTGGATGAGATAATGGTCCAGTTAGTAAAAAAAATCTTTAAAAGGCAATATCGTTTCACTAAAGAATTGTTGTTTTTAGAAAAAAGTGCTCCTTAAGGGTTTTACCAAGAATAAGGCGTAAAAAACTTAAGGCGGGGCACTTCTCCCAAGCCTTAAGATTAGGCATGCCTAAGCGAGTTTTTTTAGAACAGTGGATTTGTAACACAACAAACGGTGTGTTAAACGGAGGTCCGATCAAGAAGTTATAACGAAATTACGAAATAAGGGCAAATTTATCCATCATTTAAGTCATATTTTGTCTTATTACCACACCATGCGTAATATTTTGATTGGTTGAAGGGGAGGCTGGTTTGGCATACTTAAACACTTTGAAATAACCTCCTTATACATTGAAATGGATTAAATCAAAGTCTTATAGCATATCCAAAGCTAAATGATAAGTTTTTGGGTAGAAAATGAAATTTTATGAATCTTTAGGGACTTGATTTTGAAATAATAAAAGTTTTAGGAACTAAAATAAAAATATATAAAGGACCATTTGTAAATAAAATATTTTCAAGGACCTCTAAGAAATATTGAAAATGTATGGTATAAAATTACTAAAATACCCTTCGTGTGTAAAATAACCTTTATACCCTTAATAACTTTCACCTCGTGCTTTCTTTTGGACACTTCCACCGCACACGTGTCACCTTTATAGGAAAGGATAAAACACATGTCAATCCTTTAGAAAAAGTTAAAACACGTGTCGCGGTCTGGTGAATTAAGATTGTAAGATTGCCCCGTTACGCGACACGTTGACTCGCCAAAATAAATGCTTAATCATCGAAACACATGTCAACACCCTAATAACTTTGGGAAATTATAAATAAAATCTTTGGATCAGCCATTACACGAAATTATACCAAAAGCTTACAAATAAATAGTGAGAGAAAGTGCGGGGGAAAGTTTATGAAGAAGTTTCGTCTGAAGATTAACGAGCGATCCAATACTTTGTATCTATAGCTTCAGACTTTTGTTCTAGGTGAGTACTCTGACATTCCTTGTGCATTTTAATTATATGATATTATGCAAACTACATATATTTTGTGAACTGCTTTTATTCTTAAAATTCATCTGATACCGATGATTGATTCCTTGTGATATGTTTATATTTGTCCATATCGACATACCGATTAAAAAGAGTTTTGAAAATGATATTGAATATTGGAAATAAGATTAGGCCTAAGGGACCTCTCTTACTGACCGACCTTCCCAGCTGGCTTATCGCTGGTGTGGGTACCCGAAATTTAGAACCATGGGCCCGGACGAGTATCCCAGTCCTGGCAGCCCAAAGTCCGGACCCCTCATCTCTTATATTGATCCGGTCTCCCCCACGTTTCCACAAAGTGGAAGTTAAACGGGAGATGGAAAACGTGGAGAAACCCATCACCTCCACTTACCTACATGTACATGTATATATTAAACCCTAGGTCCGGGGCAAAAGGATAAGTTTTATTCTTTGTAATTACTCTCCGGAGTATATAGAAATAATATTGACTGCACCACCGTGGACGTAGGCACATCCTTACTGAACCACGTACATCCTTTGTTGTGTGATTGATATCTTATACTCCTTATTTTTTTCTTGATAATTGATTCTCTCGTATTTATTTGTGTTGCATAACAATTGCCTCCATAATTGGCGCCGTCTGTGGGAAACGTTCATCTTTCCCTGAGAAGAGCCCACGTCAAGAAAGGAGTTTAAGATGTCTAGCCGCAACAGCAATGCTCCCCAAGCAGGAGATATTCAAGGGCCACCTGCTCCTCGCAGGATTAGGTCTGAAGTCCGACGTTCAGATCAGAGAGCCCGCCTGGAAAGACCAGGCTCAGAAGAAAGTCAGGGATCAACGAGGTCCACGTAGATATCCAGGTTGATTGATGCGTACGAGGCAAGGTTCCACGAGCAGAGGGAGTCTTCTCGCAGATACGAGGCTGAGAATGATCGCTTGAAAAGAAGATTGGAAAGACTGGAGAGGGAGCTTCACCCTGATAACAAGAGACGCCCATATCGCACTCCTAGCCCTCAGGCGAGCAAATCTCGCAGCCGAGGAAGGAGCCCTAGGCGGGATGAAGGAGGCGAGTCAGACGACGACCTCCACGAACAGATGCGAAGAGCTCGCCGCTACCAGAGCCCTGCTCGCAGCGACGAGAACGTACGAAACATGGTCCGCAGGGAGATGGACCAGCATCCCGCTCACCATGGAACAAGATCAACCAGAGAACTCGCGAGGCGAGCTCTCAAAACCCAGATGAAGTCACCTTTCACAAGAGAAATCGAAGAGGAGGAAGTTCCCAAGAAATTTGCCATTCCAAGGTTCAAGATTTACGACGGAAAAACTGATCCCATCGATCACGTCAGGCAATACCGACAGGCCATGACCCTCTGGAGTCATCGAGATGCCCTGATGTGCCGTATTTTTCCCTCGAGCCTTCATGATGTAGCACATAAGTGGTTCGAAAGGCTCCCCTCTCAGTCTATCAAGAATTTTAAATCCCTAGCCGAACTTTTTACGGCCCGATTCATTACCAGTAGCTCCCATCCCAAAAGGATGGATGCTCTACTAATAATGAAGAAAACGCCTCACGAGACCCTTCGAGAATACACAAAGAGGTACTGGGAGTTATTTAATGAGATCGAGGACTGCGCGGAGGAAGTGGCAGTGGCCTCCTTCAAAATTGGGATCCCTAGTTCTTCCCTCCTCTACGAGTCCCTGACGAAGAAGGAAGCTATGACTATTGACGACCTAATGTCCCGAATCGAGAAATACGCAAAGGTGGAAGATGTCACCCGCCCTAATACAGGAGAAAACAGTCGAGCTAAGCTCACTACCAAGGTAGGTGAGAAAACTGAGAACCAGAGGAAATGAGGAAAGAACGGAGGCAAAAATGGCTCCAAGAACGGAGGGAACCATGACGCGTTGAAAGTATTCCAGGCGGTCAACACCGTCTTCAAAGAACCAATTTACAAGATTCTCGCGAAGATCAAGGATGATCCATTCATCAAGTGGCTCAGGAAAATGGGAGGAGATCCCTCGAAGAGGAATAATGCATTGAGATGCGCGTTTCACAAAGAGGGAGGACATAAGATCGAGCACTGCAAAGCTCTTAAGTCTCACCTCGAAGAGTTAGCCCAGTCCGGGCATTTGAACGACTTTATGGAAAAAAGGGCAGAGAAAGTGACTGTCAACAGAGAGGCGAGACCCGACAACGTGCTGGAGGATGATGCTGGACACGAGTTCGCAGTAATCCACGGAGTATCTGACGTCAAGCAGATACAAGGGAACTCAGCTCGAATGGAAATGAAAAAACTTATAGCGATAATGAAGGCTTTTCAAATCGATCCAGCAAAGTCACAGTCAGGAAAGCGTCGACGAGCAGAGGACGTCAACTATAACAAGCATATTGTTTTCACGGATGAAGATTCGATGGGAGTAAGGACCCCACATCATGATGCCCTGGTCATTACACTCAGGATAGCCAACTTTGACATCGACAAGATGCTCGTCGATCAAGGAAGTTCATCCGAAGTAATGTACCTCGACCTATTCAGGAAATTGAAGTTGAGCGTCGCCGACCTAAAAGAAGCTACTGTTCCTTTGGTCGAATTCGCTGGAAAAATGACCATGCCCCTAGGCAAGATAGTGCTGCTAGTTCGTGCTGGTAACGTCTCCAAGATGATTGAATTTTTGGTAGTTGACATCGAATCACCATACCAGGCCATCCTCGGCAGAGGATGGCTTCATGCAATGAAGGCGGTCTCCTCAACCTACCATCAGAAGCTCAAGTATGTAATCGAGCGAGGAGTAATGGAGATCCACGGTGACCAAGCGATGGCGAGGAAGTGCTTCATAGCAGCCATCCGACCAAAGCCAGAGAAGAAGGCCGGTCAACCCAGCGAGAAAGTTGAAGAGGGTGCGATACCTTCTAAATAGCAATTAAAGTATGGAAGACCTGGAGTAGAGAGACCATGCTCCTCCCCTCCGAGCGTGTCGTCGAGGACCTGGTAGAAGTTATAGCCGAAGTTGGTGACAATAGAAGAGTCTTCTTGATTGGAGCATCTCTCATCGACCAAGAACAGAAGGAGTTGACGACCTTGCTAAGACACAACGTAGATGTTTTCGCATGGGAACCATACGAGCTACCTGGTATCGATCCTGATATGGTCTATCATCAACTGCACGTCGACCCCACATTCAAGCCAGTCACGCAGAAGGCACGGAGAACTGCACCCGAGAAGGCTAAAGCGGTCGAAAAGGAAGTCGAAAAACTACTGGATGCAGGATCCATACGGGAAGTGCAATTTCCCAAGTGGTTGTCCAACCCAGTAGTAGTTCCGAAGAATAATGGGAAGTGGAGAGTTTGCATCAACTTCACTGACCTCAACAAAGCATGCCCTAAGGATAGTTTCCCCCTCCCAAAGATAGACCAACTAGTAGATGCCACTGCAGCTCACAAGCGAATGAGTTTCCTGGACGCATACTCAAGATATCACCAGATCCCCTTGTATGCCCCAGACCAGGACAAAATGGCGTTCATCACGACAGTTGGGTTATATTGCTACAAGGTCATGCCATTTGGGCTCAAGAATGCGGGGGCAACCTATCAGTGGTTGGTCACAAAAATGTTCAAGGATCAAATGGGAGACACAATGGAGGTCTACATCGATTACATGCTCGTTCAGAGCAAGAAGAAGGAAAATCACCTCTCAGACCTGTCAAAGACCTTCAAAATCCTTAGGAAGTACCGAATGAAGCTTAATGCGAGCAAATGTTCCTTGGGTGTCCAATCAGGAAAATTTATTGGATACCTGGTCAGTAAGAGAGGCATAGAAGCTAATCCAGACCAGATCGATGCAATAAACAGGGTACAACCCCCTCGAACAATCCGGGACGTGCAGAAGCTCACTGGAATGCTCGCCGCCTTAAATTGCTTCATATCCAAATCCTCTGAGAAATGCTCCCCACCGCTGCTAGTCATACCATAGCAAATGGATTCTTTGTACCTGTACCTCTCGATATCCAATCACACAGTCAGCTCTGCGTTAATATGCGAGGTTGCAGGAATCCAACACCCCGTTTACTATGCGAGCAAGACCTTATTAGACACCGAGCAAAGGTACCTGCCATTGGAGAATCTCGCCTTTGCACTGGTAATATCCTCGAGGAAACTGAAGCATTATTTCGAAGCCCATACTGTCATCGTCCTTACATCGCATCCCCTTAAGGCTGTCCTAAGGAAAGCGGACTTGTCGGGCAGACTGTCTAAGTGGTCAATCGAGCTCAGCTGGTTTGACATCCAATTTCAACCAAGGACAGCTATCAAGGGTCAGATACTTGCTGATTTCATAGCCGAATTCATGGGTGAGGAACTCTCTGACCAACCTCAACCGACAAAGCAAAAGAAGAACCAAGCAACAGAAAGAACCTGGAAACTCTTTGTTGATGGAGCCTCCAACTCAAAGGGTCAGGGGTAGGCATTGTCCTCATCACTCCAGAAAACACAATCCTCGAACAAGGAATCAGGCTTGGATTTGCAGCCTCCAACAACAAAGCAGAATACGAAGCCCTAATAGCCGATCTCCAAAAGGCACAAACTCTAGGAGCAAGACATTTACAGGTGTTCGGCGACTCTCAGTTAGTCTCCAATCAGATAAGTGGAGATTAAAATGCAAAGGATGAAAGAATGGCAGCCTACCTCACCTTAGTAAGAGAATTAATGTCAAGCTTTGAAGAGATCAACATCCAACAGTTTCCCAGGGGGCAAAACAGTCACGCTGATGCCTTAGTAGCCTTAAGTTCGGCAGTTGACTCTGACCTTAAGAGGGTCATCCCCATCGATTTCCTCACTTGCTCGAGCATTAACCGCAATAGCAAGTTACCAAACACGGAACAAGTACTCCAGGTGGGATCATCCCCCAACTGGATGGACCCCTTAAGGGACTATTTAAAGGATGGCACGCTCCCAGATGACAAGAAAACTGCCCACCAGATAAGAGTCAAAGCTGCTCGCTTTCATTTATCCACAGGAGGCGACTTGTATAAGAAATCCTTCTCCGGTCCCTATCTTAGATGCATCCACCCAGGTGATGTCGAGCAAGTGCTACACGAGCTTCACGAAGGAATCTGTGGAAGTCATATCAGAGGAAGGTCTCTAGCCTTTCGAGCAATGAAGGAAGGCTATTGGTGGCCATACATGCAAAAGGACTCCGCAGTATATGTTCGCAAATGCCTGAAATGCCAATTCCATGCTCCCATGGTCCACCAACCCGCCAGCGATCTGAAGTCCCTGTCCAGCCCATGGCCTTTCGCCCAATGGGGAATGGACATCGTGGGACCACTGCCTACCACCGTCGGCAATCATAAATACATGTTGGTTGCGACTGACTACTTCACCAAATGGATCGAGGCTGAATCCATGGCGAACATCTGAGATGCTGATATGATAAGGTTCATATGGAGAAATATAATCACTCGATTTGGAATCCCCAGAACCATCATCACCGACAATGGAACGCAGTTTGAAAGTGGCCCCTTTCAGAACTTCTGTAACGAACATGGGATCAGACACCACTTCAGCTCTATAGCCTACCCTCAGAGCAATGTCCAAGACGAAGCTTCCACCAAAACTGTGATTGACGGATTAAAGAAGCGATTAGAGCGAGCCAAGGGCGCATGGGTAATAGAGCTACCCCATGTTCTATGGGCATACCGAACCACTCCTCGGCGAGCAACAGGAGAAACCCCATTTTCGCTGACATATAGCATGGAAGCAGTCATACCATCAGAAGCAGGTTTGCCAACAATGAGATCCAACCTTGTCGACCAAGGCCTGAATGAAGAAGCATTGCTCGCTGAACTCGACCTAGCCGACGAGCGTAGAGAATTGGCCCTGGTAAAGCTTGCGAGCTATCAACAACAGCTCGCAAAGCACTACCATAAAAGGGTTAACCCGAGAAGATTCCAAGTTGGGGACTATGTTCTAAGAAAAGTCATAGGCAACGCGGTGAAGTCATCAGATGGCAAGCTAGGCCCAAACTAGGAAGGACCCTTTAAAATAACTAAAGACGACCTGCAAGGTGCCTATCATTTGGAAACGATGGAGGGCAGAGAGATACCACGAGCATGGAATGCAGCTAATCTCAAGAAATTCTATTTTTAGATTCTCAAGGAATTCTATTGTTGAATTTTTTTCTTGTATTTGTTATGTGAAAGGACAATTCATTTCCCTTATTACTAATGAAATCAGTAACAGTTGCATTTCATCACACATCTTTTCCAAATCACAGGCACGATGGTCGATATAGCAAGGGAATACCCCTCCTCAGGTCATCGTCATGAAACACGAGAGACCTCTTAGAATTGCCCCTGGCAATATATAAAGCCCTACAGAGGATTCTTAGGAAATGCGACCAGATTTTATACTGGCCATCAAACCTACTTTGGTTGAGCAAAATCCTGATCGGATGAAGACATCCAATACCAGGTGTGTCCTCGCCAATTGCCCTACTTAGGCCTAAGGGAGTGTGACGACACAACCTAAAAGGTAAAATGGGGCGTAATGGTATTTTGGTATTATACTGGACTGGGGGGGGACACTTGCATGACAAAACAAAAAGGATTATGAAGCAACAAAAATATAAAAAGATTGGATGAACACGTTTAGTCGGCAAAATTGCCCAAAACACGAACTTTTCATTAATCCCTTATATTTACAACAATGATAATACATGTTTAGTCGACGAAGCTCGCCCAAAGAATTTACATTATCAAAGGTACAAAAGAATAACAACTTGCAAAAACTCATGGGGGTGGAAGCCTCCGAGCAAGATAATCAGCCACTCTAGCTCTTCGTCCGTCGTCTGGAGTAGGGACTAGCTCTTCCACAACCTCATTTGCGTCCAACTCCAATAATTACCGAGGAATAGCATCGATGGGGATCCATCGATCATCCCTTCTGAATGGTTGGGCATCAGAGTGGAGGAAGACATCTCGTGACGATACCATAATACCGAGTTTCTTGGGACCTACAGCTCTTTCAAGGCACTTAACCACCCTTTGATGAAAGAAAGTTCCTCGAACTCAGATAGTCTTGTTGGATCATCTAGCCAGCCTTGATCATAACCATCAGCCCACGCTTGCCGAGGACCTTTCTTGAATAAGTGCCACAATCGGGTGACGTCCCTTTGAAGCCCAGCAGCAATTACATATGCTCGCCGGACATCATCGTGGAGCTCTTCCATCTCCTTATCACGCTGTTCTTCTACTTCCCTGCTCCTGCCCCTGGTTCTCCTACCAGCTCGCGGGAGGGGAGGACGAGTGGAACCTCGCGGCATAGGAGGAGTATATCCAGCTCGCGACGACGATGAGCCTTGCAGAACTGCTAAAACAGTGCTCGGCGCATGCTCCCTAAGTTGTAAGACTTCCCTCCTCAGGTCTTCATTCTCCTGCTGCAGGCACTCCCCAACTTGGTTGATCTCGGTGGCCTCAAGTAACTTAGCTCTCAGTACATTGACTTTCTCTTGCACTGAGGCACCAATGCCTTCCATCTCCTGGAGCCTGTCCTTCAGCTTAGCCACTAGCTCGGACTTCTCCTTATATTTCTGATTTCTGGACCTAAGAGACTTGCAAAGTTTGACAAAGGCCTGGCGAACTTCAGGGCTCGCATTGGGACCGAGGGTCCTACCCAATTGGGAAGTAGCAAGAATGTAATCATCCACATCGACTAACCACAAATAAAAGAAATGTTAACGAAAATGTATTTTATCCCTAATCAATTAAGTTAGTTTAATTAATGTACATTTTAGTTTAACTTAATATATTGATTTTGATGATTCCAAACATATTTTCTATTAAGTTTTTCTATAGATATTTATTATTGATATAATCTTATTAATATACCATTATATACATATATTTATTACATATCTATTCTGAGTGAGTTATATTTGTTTTATGTTTAAGGTATTTACGTATGTTGCACATTTACACTTGACACATTAGGCACTCATGCATATATTAATAGTGATAATACGAATAGTTGTCTAAAACATTTTTGTTGTAAAAATTGAAGTTATTTTTTATTTTATTTTAAAATAATTTTCGAAATATTTTTAATATAATTTTTTAAAAACTAAAATATTTTCATATGTATATATGTTTATTTGTGTTACGCATATATATAAGTTATATATATATGTATAGTTTTTACTATCATATGTATATGTGTGTGTGTCTTGCGTGTATATATATATTTTATCATATCTATTATATATACATGTCAAAATATGTGTGGTGCTTAGTGTTTATATTAGTTCTCCTAAAACTGATGGCATGTTTTCAGAAAGTTTGTACCGAAGCCTTATCAGTGGGCGTCTTTTCCAAGGGTTAACTGCCAAAAAGATGGGTTCCTTACCAAAGGTGTAACAAATTTAAAATAGCCAGTTGTATTGCACTTCAGATCAATCACACGTCCATATATTACCGTTGTACATAGAGTCATGCGACGTCGTTTCCAAGAGTAAAGCGTTTTTCATTTTAATATTCAAACAACAAAGGACGGTTACATCACCTAATTCGCCACATCCTCTACATGTAATTTACCAGCTATGGTCAAGTCTTTATCATGCATGGGGAACATGCAAATTGCTATAGCAGGGGTCAAATCGCCATTAGCTAACGCTACAATGCTTTGTAATTAGGTTCAATCTGACGCCTCACCTGCTAGCGTCGTCACCGAGGGTCGACTGCCATAAGATTTGACCTTAAAGTTTTTTTTAGCTTTCAAAGGTTGGCGTCATTTCCTAGGTGGGGCTTCCACCAGACCTTGTGTTCTGTTTGAGTCGTAAGATTGGTTTTGTAAAGTCACTTTTCTCTCTCTTAATAAAAGCTTGACTTGACGTCCTCCCATGGCTTGTTGTCCTTGACTGAGTTGTCGACCACATATATATATATTTTTTTGACTGAGTTAAGTTATCATTTTCTTTATATGTACGTATGATAATATATTATGTCAGTTTGTGTGGAGATATTCTCTTGTGTAGTATTAATTAAATATCTGTTACCATATTTTTTTAAACAAAATTTTTATATTCTACCAGATCTTCTTTATAATCTGTTGATTTTATCCTTAAGATATCTGATATTTATTGGACAGTTAAGACCATTGGACTTTTGAAATAACTTACATTATCAGACTTCTATATGAAACACTCATGTCTTTTACACAATGGTATATATGAGATTATTTATTCCTTTTTATTTTCGGACTAACACTTCACCATTTATACATCAGATTTGTATTTTATCTCTTGGACTAACAATCTTTTTGCAGAAAATAGATGTGTCATCTACCAAGCCACTTTCAATCACATATGTTTTCAGATTACCATTTTTGTGCTACAACAGCTATATTTTTATGGAGAAGATAAAAATAAAGATTTGCATATCAGATTTGGAGATTATTTCCAGCTACATCACCTCAGCAAAATCTGGAGCATTTAATGCTCAAAATTCTTGTGTCTAACAGCTAGTTATTAAAGACATATTTAAAGCTTTCAAGTGATGCATTAAAAAAAACCCCCCACAAGAATGAGAACATGAGCAAGACTTGAAATATTATTGAGAGCATTTATTTTACTACTCAGCTACACATTCAAGAGAGCAATAAATTTTATCATCTGCTCAATCATTGAAGAAGAAGACTTGTGCCTACTTCAACATCATTTATTGAAGTCTGATAAAAGAAGGAGAAACTCAGATTACAAACTGTATTTTAAAGAGTTTCAGTATTTTACCTTGTACTACAAAAATTCAAATTTGTTGTTAAGCTTTGTTGAAGCTTCGGTTTGTACCGGTAATTGGTTCCTACCCATAAGTGGGCCACGGGGTTTGAAGCTCGGAGTTAGCTTGCAAACAGTTGTACGCGGTGGTTTGATCCTACCCGCAAGTGGATCAGGTTTAGTGAAGCGCAAAGGAGACGGGGGCTCTAGGCGCGTGGACGTAGGCCGGGATTTGGCCGAACCACGTTAAATTTCGGTGTCATTTATTTTTCGCACTTTTATTTAATTAATTGCACATGCTTGCTTGAGTTAATATTTTCAGCACACTATCTTGCAAATAAATTAATTCAGAAATTTGACTAAATTAATTTTAAGGTTAAAATAATCATTTTTGAATTAAATAATTAATTTCAGAATATCACTTAATATTAAATACGAAAATTAATTTAATATTCCTAGAGTGTTAAAATCTGCATTTCTAGTTGCTTAAATTAGTTGGTTGCATTTATTTGATTTTGTTAAATTTATTCTTTACAGTTTTATTAATCTGAAATTTGTCTAAATGATTTAAATTTAATATTTTTCTAAAATCTTAATTTGACTTAAAGTTTGTAAAAACTCAATTCACCCCCCCTCTTGAGTATAATCTGGGCAACAAGAAAGACAGAGGAGAGAAAGAGATCAGTACAAGCAAAAATGAAGCCTTTTCATTAATAAGGGTCGAGGTTACATCAGATTGAAGAAAAAAAATTTACAGACTAGAAAAGGAAAAAATACAAGAATAGTCCTAAAAGTAGATTAACTAGCAACCTCAGGCTGCCCAGAGGTGGCTGGCTGCTTCCCCTTGTCAGCAGCAGCGGAGGCATCCCCCTCTGCAGGGATGCCCTCAGTCGCCTGGGCAGGACAAACACCGGCAGGAATTGTCTGAGAGGCAAGATCAACACCCTCGATGGCCGGGGCTGGGGCTTCTTCGTCCACAGTTGGCTTCGGACCCGGGTCATGCTTGTCAAACAGAGGAGACTCAGCATCAACACCAGCAGCTAAGAGGGCCTTGTTCCAGCCGTTCTTGAAGTTCAGACGGCTGATGTAGCCTATCTGAACCTCGGCGTCTTCGTAAGCAGCAGTCCACCCGAAGTTGTATGAATCCTCCTTGATGGTGGCTACCTGGAACTCTTTCTCCCTTAACTTCTCGGTCAGAACCTTATTCTCCTCCATGACATCCAACTTGCTCGAGCAGACTAGGTCATAGGCCTACCTCAGCTCGTTCAGCTCCTTAACCGCCGCATCCCTCTCTCGATTAGGATTGATGAGGGCCAGATCAGAGGAAGATCGGGCGGCGTCAGCAGTCTTTAAATCAGCTACCAACTGAGAACCCCTAACTTCCAGAGCGGACTTCTGCTGCTCCAGCTCGCCATTCCTTCTCACCAACTCGTCGCGAGAGCGATAGAGCATGGCGAAGTCAGTCACAAACTGCCAGAAATAAAGAAGAGATCAAGAAGGAGAAACAACTAAAACTTGTTAAAAAATTGAAAAATGGATAGGATCTTACCAAGGCTAGCCTCTGGCTAGCTTGTAGGTCCAATTGATCAGACCCCAGCGCCCTCTGGCGATCTGCAGGGAGAACTGCTCTCTCGAGTAGCGCAGGAGCCAGCTGAGGAGAAATGGCAACTGAGGCCCCCTCGGGCAAAGCAGACACCGGGACCAAGGCTTGCCCAGCCTTCGTCCTTAACTCCATCTTTCTCCTATCTTCCTCTTTCTCCTTATCCATTCTCTTCCTCTCCTCCATCCTCTTCTTTTCCTCCACCTTCTTTCTTTCCTCCTCCTTTTTTCTCTCCCTCTCTCTCACCCGCTCTTCCTCTCTCCTCTTCCTCTCTTGCTCCTGAGTAGAAGACCGAGAACCAGTAGCCACGACCCCAGAAGTAAACTTTTGTTTCTTTGACCTTTGTGCAAGAAACACGTGGTCCTCATCATCATCATCTCTAATCAAGTTCTTCCTTGGAGGCATCTCTTCACCTGAACTGCTGGAAGTGCTTGACAATCCTCGAGCTTCGGAATCCTCCTCACAGTCAGAGGAACTGCTACTGTCAAAGCTCCCTTCACCCAAATTACTCGCAGCTCCTGCAGGCTCACTTTCAGAGCTGCTCTCCTCTTCGTCCAACTGGATAGGCTCAGCAGTAGTCTCTTCGAAGGAATCGAACTCTGGTACACTATCCACAGGCCGTGCTATGAAGCTGGAGCCAACGTTCTTATACTCGAGCAAGAAGGCAGCAGACCTGGGATGCTCGCCGTCACCCAGAGGCTCTCTGATATTCCAAGCTTTTACCAACTCCGAAAGATACGAACCTCGTTGAGAGCAGGCTCCAAATTCTTTGACCTCGTTATGGAAGAAAAAGCAAAGAGGGTTAGAAAAGTCACAAATCAGCAAAGGGTGAAACAAAAGTACAATGTCTATCTATATATTATTCTCCGTAAAAAGGAACAGTGAACATCTCCGACCTCGACCCTTCAAATTAGGGAGACAACTACCAGTTTCTAACAAGGAAACCTTCTTGCCAGTAGTCCTTATGGGAATCAGGTAGGTTTACTACCAATACCCTGTCAGGGCTCCTAGCTTGAGGTATAGGACACCTGAACTAGTTCGAGAAAAGGAGTAACAAAAGCAGACCTCGGCAAGTCCTAACCTAGTGCCATACAATTGATTTATCCTGTGCACACCATTCACTATTTTCCATACATTGGGCGAGCATTGTGCAGGAAAAATATTAAAATAGCCAAAAAAGTGCAAAAATAGATCATTAGGGGGAAAAGTAAGTACCCCCTGGGAAAGTAACAAAACATGGATCCAGTGGGCATCCTCTATATCCCTAACGTTCTTAGGAGGGGAGGCACAACACTCAATATCTACCCACTCAGGGATGTTGTAGAACTTCCTAACTTCAGAGATTGACCTATTTCCAATCTTCGCCATTGAAAAACTCAAGAAAAGCTACAAACCAAAGAGAAAGTGCAAAGAAAGGGCACGAGAAACTTACAAAATAGAAGATCGGTTCAAGTGATGAAGAAGCACGAGCTCAAGACGACTAAGAAGCAATGGGAATGGGGATTGAGAGAAGAAGGTACGAGGCGCTAGAGTTCTCAGAAGAAAGAAGAGTACTGGAAGGGCTGAAGCGACGGAAGAAAAAGTGGCTATCCCAACAAGCCTTCAATTCTAATCATAGCGCACAATAAGCGAAGCGGGTGCCGCCAAATCAACTTCACAGTTTTTGAAGAATCGCAAATCAGCCATAATGGCTGATCATTTAAATCCATTGAACCCATAAACATGACCCAACAAATTTAGGGGCAATTGTGGGTACCCAAAATTTAGAACCATGGGCCCGGACGAGTAGCCCAGTCCTGGCAGCCCAAAGTCCGGACCCTTCATCTCTTATATTGATCCGGTCTCCCCCACATTTTTCACAAATTGGAAGTTATACGGGAGATGGAAAACGTGGATAAACCCATCACCTCCACTTACGTACATGTACATGTATATATTAAACCCTAGGTCCGGGGCAAAATGACAAGTTGTATTCTCTGTAATTACTCTCCGGAGTATATAAAAATAATATCGACTGCACCACCGTGGACGTAGGCACATCCTTGCTGAACCACGTACATCCTTTGTTGTGTGATTGGCATCTTATATTCCTTATTTTTTTCTTGATAATTGCTTCTCTCGTATTTATTTGTGTTGCATAACAATTGCCTCCACAGCTGGTGTGCCCTAAATAAAGCATTGTGACGAACAAGTTTGATTGACCCTCAACTACCGGGGAATAATACGGTAGAAGAATACGGTATTAGAGTGTACTTGGCCATTAAAATGATATGATTGAAAGAAAAAGATGTTGCCATTGATTTGTCGTATACGTTTTATTCTGTGCTATTAATTTCTATATACTGTCATCTCAAATTTTATATAGCAAATTCCTATCCATATATGTATATTTCTACTCTTTGGATTTGAATAGGTATCAAATTTGTGAACAAAACCTTGGAATGTCTAGAGATTGAACCTCACTCGGCTTTTAGCTGGTGTTGTATAACTAACCATTTTTCAGGAAATAAGTAGGCTTGGAGGGAACATAGAGGGATTATATGGAAGATTCATCTGTTAGAGCTCTTTTTGTTATTTTAAGTAAAAAGTTGCTATATCATATAGGGTATGTCTGACTCTCTTGTAATAAGTTTTAAATTTCGTCTTAAGTTGTAACTCGTTGTTACTTGTAATATAAATGAAGTTTCCTTTTAGAAAGCCCTGATGACGTAATTCCTTTAATTTCAGTATTTTATGATTCATAACCATGTAATTGTATTTCCGTTGCATATAATTAAGGAGACAATTTAAGTCAGAATATTTGTTGCCTTGGTGGCATGTCAAGACACTTGTTCCCAACTACTATATTGGGACGGGGTCGTGACACTGGTAGAGGAGGGAGGGGAGAGAGTTTGTTTTTTTGATTTTCTATTTGGGTATTAGTTTTTTTTGTTTTAAGGTGTTCATTTTTTTGTTTATATGTAAGTTGGGCTCAATGTGCTAGGCTAGATATAGGGAGATGAGAGAGTTTTTTTTTTTTTTGTGGGTGGGGTGGGGCTGGACTACGTATAAAATTTAATTTTGGGTAGATATAAAATTTGGACTGGACTTTAACTACTTAGCAGATTTTTTTTTGCACTGGACTGTAGCCCAGCTCAACCCAGGTTCAAATCCGCCCTTGATGTAGAAATAGGGCCTTGTGGATTAGCAAATTTCTTAAAAATCTTAAACCCTAGGATACACATGGGATATAAATATTGGAAAAGATAAGTTCATTGTCGATGGCCTTATTCTTTCGTTCTCGTAGATGCACACAACACACACTCCCCCCCACAAAACATGCACCATCAACACCATCTCCAACGAAACCATCAATTCTAGTGAACGTGTTCGGCGAAACCACTATTTTTAATAAACATCTCCAGCGAAACCACCACCTTCTTATCCATTAAACTCAAAACCCTAATTAAACCCAAATCAAACTAACAACGCAAATCAAACTTTATTCTACTTGAAAAAACAAATCAAACCCAAAACCCATCAAATTGAAGTCAACTTATGTTCAACTCAAAATTAATTGTGTTATATTATCAAATACTATTTCATAAACCAATTTGTTTTTATATGGATTTCTTCCATCTGGCGCGGGTCTTGCAAATTTTACAGTTGATACATGTTTTGGTGGGCTACCGGAGGAAGACTGCCGGGGAGAGGGCTAGTCCGGATGGAGGGGGCGGCGTGCTGGATAGTCTGGCAGAGGAGGAAGAGAAGAGATTTTGTTTTTTTGATTTTGTACTTGGCTATTAGTTTTTTTTGTTTGTTTTAAGATGTTAATTTTTTTTAGTTATACTTAAGTTGGGATCAATGTGCTGGGCTAGATATAGGGAGAGGAGAGAGTTTTTTTTTTTTTTTGGGGGGGGGGGGGGGGGGGGTGGGCTACGTATAAAATTTGATCTTGGCTAGATATAAAATTTGGACTGGACTTTGACTACTTAGCAATTTTTTTTGCACTGGGTTGTAGCCTTACTCAGCTCAGGCCCAAATCCGCCCTTGATGCAGAACTAGGTCCATGTCGATTAGAAAATTTCTTAAAAAGCTTAACACCTAGGATACACATGGGATAGAAATATTGGCAGAGATAAGTTCATTCTCGATGGCCTTATTATTTCATTCTCATATATGTACACAACACACACTCCCCCACACAAAACATGCACCACCAACACCATCTTCAATGAACCATCAATTCTAGTGAATGTCTTTGGCGAAACCACCATTTCCAATAAATATCTCCAGCGAAACCACCACCTTCTTATCCGTCAAACTCAAAACCCCAATTAAACCCAAATCAAACTAATAACGCAAATCAAACTCTAATCTACTTGAAAAAATAAATAAAGCCCAAAACCCATCCAATTGAAATCAACTTATGTTCAACTCAGAATTAATTGTGTTATATTCTCAAATACTATTTCACAAACCAATTTGTTTTTATATGGATTTCTTCCATCTGATTCGGTTCTTGCAAATTTTACAGTTGATGTGGAGAGCTTACTTGGTAAAGGTAGTGATGAAGAATTATTTGATATGAAGGTTTTGGATATATTCGATTGCAGAGAGAATGACTTATTAATGGAAGGAATCCATCATAGTGGTCTAACCTGTTTGATATGTTCAACTTAGAATTCTTATTGCTTGTTGTGTATTCGATAGATTATATCAATGATGGTTTACTGTTTATTTTATTTCAATCTTAAATCATCTTAAAATTATTTTTATTTTTTTATTTTATCGCTTCACCTTTTAAATAAATGTATGTACATTTGCTAGGGTCTTAGATTGAAAGATTGTAGTCCTTTCCCTCATGTTTTGATCTCGATCTTAAGGCTCGAGACCTCTTCCTACGATACGAGGTTGAAGATTATATATCGTATCCTTAGTGGCCCCTATTTCTTCTTTCATAGTCATGAGGTTTCATCGTTTATTTTCTCATTGCATGCTGAAAACGTGTTGTGTATGTGAATTAATTAGAGAGAGAAAATGATACTCTGAAAAATCAAGTGAGTGGTGTTGCCTATAATTTTTTCAGTAAATTACATCAATGCCCCTAAACTATTTTTATATCTTAGTTTTTACCATAATTTATTTTTATCTCGATTTCCCCCTTAAAGTATTGAAATATTTTAAAATGACTCATATGTCAACATCCAATAAAAACATACGAAAATATAGAAGGGACTCTTAAAATTAGTCTAAATAAAAAAGATACCCCTATTCCCCCCCCCCCCCCCCCCCCCCCACACACACACACACATTTTTTTCTCTTCATCACACTCACACAATGCACACTATCACACACACATGAACAAACCCAAAAGACTCACCACTCATATATTATACCCATCACACACATATAAACCACTACGAGGGATTCCTTCCATTAATAAGTCATTCTCTCTGCATATATACATAGAGAGAGAGTGGATCAAGTGATGTCTCCCATTTTGAGGTCTTTGAATAAGGTCTATTTTTTTAAAATAGTAAAAAAAATATTTTGAGGCTGATTTTTTTAATGATTTTTAAACATTTCAGTAGGACCACAAAAAGATAATCAGCTCAAAATGATTTTTTTTACTATTTGAAAAAATCGGTCAAACTTTGTCAGTTTTTAATAACTTAAAAACTGATATAGTTTGACCGATTTTTTTAAAACAACAAAAAAAATCATTTTGAGCTGATTATGTTTTTATGTTCCTATTGAAATGTTTAAAAACCGTGAAAAAAAAACAATCCACAAATATTTTTTTTACTATTTTAAAAAATGGACCTCATACAGAGTCCTCAAATTGGGACCTCACTTGCTCCTTTCCATATATATATATATATATATATATATATATAGGGAGAGGATCACAAGTGGAGCTCAAAAGCGGAGTTTTTAATGGATCTTAACAAAAAACACCTAACAACCCATTAATTTTAATTCTTTTGTTGTAATTGGTCCGCGCCAGCGGCAACAGACACGCGTGAGACCCGAGACCCCCTTACCCCCTACCCCCCCACCCCCAGCCCCACCATGGTAGACCATTAGTTAAAAACAAAATCCGTTGGCGCGGACCAATTACAACAAATGAATTAAAATTAATGGGTTGTTACTATTTTTTGTTAAGGGCCATTAAAAAGTCCGTTTTTTAGGTCCACTTGTGATCCTCTCCCCATATATATATATATATATATATATATATATATATATATATATAGAGAGAGAGAGAGAGAGAGAGAGAGAGAGAGAGAGAGTTTTCTCTAATGAGTGCTCGAGAAGGGTGATTTTTTAAAAATACCAAAAAAATTTGATCCTGTGTGTTATTAAAACATTTCAAGGGACTTGTAAAAAAATCAACAAAAAATATAATGTTTTTGCTATTTTAAGAATGGATCAAATATATGTCAGTTTTTAACTTTCTTAAAATTGAAAAAAATGCATTTTTAGTTAATTTTTTTACAAGTTTCTTGAAATGTTTAAATGACACAAAAAAATAAAAAAATAATATTTTTTGGTATTTTTAAAAAATCACTGTGTCTTGGACTTGTCAAAACGGGTCCGCCAGAGATCCTTGTTCTGTATATATATTCGAAGTGTATAATTGAATTATAATGTAAAGTTTATAACATATTTTTTTTTATTATTTATACAATAAAGGACATAAAAAATAATAAGGGGAAGGATTTGACAAAAAAAAAAAGAAGAGAAGGGCTTATTAGTTAAAAATGAAAAATGAAAGGGTAATTAACTTTTTACAATTTACTCGCTAAAGTTTTGGACATCTTGTAAGTTGTTTTCTTTTTCTTAATAGCATACGATCCGGTTAGAAATCGAATTGGGGATCAAATCCAATCTACCCCAAATACTGTCCCAATGACAGAGTTATACCACTCTGTTAAGAGGTTTAGTTATCAATTTTGTAAATTGTTTTCAGGTATCAATTTTGATCTCCTCCCTCCCCACTCTCTATAGACCCTCGATCCCTCCCTTTGAACACTTGTTGTCCCTGCTCCACCAATCCTCATGTCGACATTCATCTTTGATTGTGGATGATAAATGTTTATCTTTGGATTTTGAAACCGTAGAGACGCTTCTTTATATGAAATCTTGGCTATCGTTAGTTGAAGGGAAATTGAGTATGAAAAATAAAATACTAGCCTATTTCCTTTTTTTGTTGCACCAATTTAAGAAAATCTAAAAACTGTTGACGACAATTAATCAATTAATAAATCTATTTTCAGGTATTATTTTATTTTTATTTTTCTCCTTTTGTGCACAAGACTTCATTAGTAATATTTTATTGATATTTTATATTCATGTAAGTGACACAAAGCTGCGTTTATAATTTTCTTTTTATTCTTGTTCAATACAGTTTTGTGGGACCAATGAAGGTAGAGATGTTGTGTTTTGGTGGGTGGATTTTGGTGGAAGAAACCTTTACTATATTTATATGTCCAGTTACTAGTTTTTTTCTATTTGCTTTATGTAATTCATTGACTTATTCAAGTTTCCATCATGCTTATGATTCAACAAATGTGTCAGCTACGTGTTTCATAATCCTTTGTTTCTCCATTTAGTGGAATATTTTGTTGAAAGTTTACCTTGATGAATAAATTTCTTTAAATAATAGTTTCGTCTTGGTGAAAGTTTATTTTGACACATGTAGAATGATATAACCATGTTGACAATATAGTTTATTTTGTTAGAGTAAAATTTAATATATTGGCTTATATATAAAATAAATATGAATTATAAGCTATCAAATAAAAGTAGGTCAATTAAAGTGATTAATTTAAATTTTGGGGCCTTACTAATGTATTATTAAAGTGTGAGTTTTATTGTGTAGAGACAAGCGTAATTTCTATTTTTATGATGGGTTAAAATAAAAATATACGAAATATGAAAAGACACGATTGTGTTATAAATAGGGGTATGGTCCTCAGATCACACAACACCAATCTTCTGATTCCCATTGTCAGAGAGAAATTTAGAGAGGAAATAAAAGTGTTGATCTGGAAGAGCATAAGACCTCAGACTCAGATATTTTAACTTTCTTCTATGGATTCAGTTACGCTTCGACAAAATCAATATTTATATTTATTGATAATTCAATATGAATGTTCCTATTTGTGTGATAGTTTTCACAAAATAGAAATTAATCCATCATGTGGTATCAGAGCTATTTCATGTTGAATTGTTGAGAATATATTGGGAAGATATTAATATTAATTTTCGGCTGCAAATATTTTTTCAAAAAGGTTTAATATTTCAAAAATTTTTTGGATTCAGAAATATTCTCGTTTCATTACGATTCCAACGATATAAAATTTATGAAATTTGGACTAGCGGTTGATTTTATATGATTTAAAAAAAAAATTAAGTATAAAGGTTGATTTGATGGTAATGAAAGGTTAAATGTGCGACTCTTGGTGTTTCATATTTAAGCCTCTTAAATGATGAAAATTATGAAGGATCTCAAGAGGTTTTGAATCCATGACCTTTCAAGTCTGGAGCCACAGGAATTTTAAATCCATGACCTTTCAAGTTGAATATTACTTTCATGCTTGTAATACCATACAAATTTAAATTCAAAATTTGGTGTATTTATATATATATTTTGAGATAAATTAATTTAAACAATATGTCACCAAAGTGACCTCTTTTGTTCAAAAATAAAAAATAAAAAATAATTTTATATCAAAATATAAAAAGAATTACGTGCATGTAATTTATGTGAATATTAATCGGCCCAAAGGAAGATTTTTTTTAACAAAATTACATGTGCCACTTTAATAATAAGCACGTGATAATTATTTAGTTTTACATATGAATAATAAATCGTCCCAAAGGAAGAATTATTATTCAATATGTTCTTATTATCAGTGTTTGATTATTACGGCAAGATATCACTTACAAGTTAATATTTTTTCCAAAGATCAAATATTAATAGAGTGTCCGATATCTTAAAATGGGATTTGTCCTTTATTTGAATTTATTTATGATTTAAGACTTATATGAGCTAGTTTTATTTGTTTATTGTTCTCTGATTCAGCTATCAATTCTGCTTCCAACATTACTGCCAGTATTAATTCTATTCCCATGCTTAATGGCACAAATTTTAAGTCATGGCAAGAGAACCTTCATATAGTTCTCGGTGTCATGGATCTGGACCTTGCATTAAGGGTTCCTTCTTCTGCACCTCTTACGGATAAAAGTTTCTCTGATGACAAAAAGGACTTTGAAAGGTGGGAGAAGTCAAATCGCATGTGTTTGATGATCATAAAGAAGGCCATTCCAGAAGCATTCAGGGGCACAATTTCGAAAACGATAAAGACAGCCAAAGAGTTCCTAGAAGAAATTAAGAACAGATTTGCCAAAAATGAAAAGACTGAAACAAGTACACTTTTGGCAAGTCTCATCTCAATGAAATATAAAGGTAATGGGAACATTAGGGAGTACATTATGGAAATGTCTCATCTCGCTTCAAAGTTAAGAGCACTTAAGTTTGATCTCTCTGAGGATTTGCTTGTGCATTTGGTTCTGATATCTCTTCCCACACAATTTAGTCAATTTAAGGCGAGCTACAACTGCCAAAAGGAGACTTGGTCTCTTAATGAGCTCATCTCACATTGTGTGCAAGAAGAGGAAAGACTAAAGCAAGATAAGACAGAAAGTGCTCATTTGGCTAGTACTTCCAAGGACAAGGGGAAGAAAAGAAAGAAGGATAAAGAAGCTGCAGTGGTTCCATATCCAAAGAAACAACATAAAAAAAAAACTGTTGATGGTTGTTTCTTCTATGGAGCTGCGGGACATAGGAAGAAGCAATGTACCAACTATCATGCTTGGCGTGTCAAGAAAGGTACACTTTTTAACCTAGTTTATTCTGAGGTTAATTTGACTTCAGTACCTAAACACACTTGGTGGATAGATTCTGGTACAACCACTCACATCAGTGTGTCTATGCAGGGTTGCCTGAGCTGTCGAAAGCCAAATGATGGTGAAAGATACATTTTTGTGGGCGATGGCAAGAAAGTTGAAGTTGAAGCAATTGGGATATTTAGGTTATTATTGAAGTCTAGTACTTATTTGGATTTGAATGAGTCATTTATGATACCGTCATTTAGTCGAAATTTGGTTTCTATTTCTGTATTGGACAAATTTGGTTATACTTGTTCCTTTGGAAATAATAAATTTAGTCTTCTTCATAATTCAAATTTGGTTGGTACTGGTTCTTTATCTTATGTAGATAACCTTTATATGCTTGATACTAATGCTTCATATCATGAAACCTTGCAATTAAGTACTCGAGGTATTAAAAGAAAATTAACCAATGCGAATTCTGCATCATTATGGCATAAGAGATTAGGTCGCATCTCCCAAAGGAGAATTGAAAGACTTGTGTCAGATGGAATTCTAGATTCCCTTAATTTTTCAGATTTTGAAATTTGCAAAAATTGCATAAAGGGAAAACAGACAAACATAAGGAGATCTGGTGCTAATAGGGCTACAGACGTCTTAGTACTGATACATACAGATATTTGTGGGCCATTCCCTACGGTTTCATGGAACGGTCAACAATATTTTATCACATTCATAGACAATTTTTCACGTTATGGCTACCTTTATCTCATCCATGAAAAGTCCCAATCTCTGGACGTGTTCAAGTCATTCAAGGCTGAAGTTGAAAATCAAATCAGCAAAAGGATTAAAAGCGTCAGATCTGATCGTGGTGGTGAATACTACGGTAGGTATGACGGTTCAGGTGAACAACGTCCAGGACCATTTGCTAAATTCCTAGAGGAGTGCGGTGTCGTACCGCAGTACACCATGCCAGGTTCTCCAAGTATGAATGGGGTTGCTGAAAGGCGAAACAGAACGCTCAAAGACATGGTAAGGAGTATGATCAGTTACTCTAACTTACCAGATTTACTCTGGGGTGAACAATTAAAGACTGCAGTGTATATCCTTAATAGAGAAATTATTAAAACTCCTTTTGAACTTTGGGCAGGCAAGAAACCTAGTCTGAAGCACCTTCATATTTGGGGATGTCCAGCTGAAGCGAGGCCTTATAGGCCACATGAAGAGAAACTGGATTCCAGAACAGTTATTTGCTATTTTGTTAGATACTCTGAAAGATCTAGGGGTTACAGATTTTATGATCCTACTACCAAAATAATTTTTGAGCCTGGAAATGCGCGGTTCTTTGAGGATGTTGAGTTTGCCGAGGGGGATAAGGTTAAGGATTTTGGTTTTGAAGAGGAATATGTTGATATTCCCAACATATTCCCATAGCTGTTATTAACATTGATCAGGATCCAATTCCTGACATTGTTCAAGAAGCAGATCCTAATCAAAACAATATCCAAGAATCTCCCATTCTAGAAGAACAAACTCTACCACCTTCAGAACCTATGCCATTAAGAAGATCCATTAGAGAAAGAAGAAGTGGTATGCCAGATGATTACATTGTATTTCTCCAAGAACATGAGTTTGACATTGGTGCGGTGGAAGATGATCCGATCACCTTCCGTCAAGACATGGAAAGTTCTAAATCTCAAGAGTGGATTGATGCCATGAATGAGGAGATAAAGTCCATGAAGGACAATGACGTTTGGGATCTTGTCCCATTACCTGAAGGTAAAAAAACCCATTGGTTGCAAATGGATATTTAAAACCAAGAGGGATTTGAAAGGTGATGTGGAGAGATACAAAGCCCGTCTTGTCGCTAAAGGCTTTACACAGAAAAAAGGCATCGATTATAAAGAGACTTTCTCTCCGGTTTCATTGAAAGACTCTTTTAGGATAATAATGGCACTTGTGGCGCACTTTGACCTTGAGCTTTATCAAATGGATGTTAAGACTGCGTTTCTCAATGGTGACATTGATGAAACAATATATATGGTGCAACCAGAAAACTTTGTGTCTGGAGATGCAAAGAAAACAGTTTGCAAAAGAAATCCATTTATGGGCTTAAGCAAGCTTCTCGTCAATGGTATTACAGGTTTCATCACGTTGTCATCTCGTTTGGTTTTGAGATGAATCTGGTTGATGATTGTATATACCACAAGTTTAGTGGGAGTTTGTATTTTATATGCTTTCATAGACATATTTGATTTAATGGATATTGTTTGGTTATTTACTGCAGTAAAGTATTATGTTTATATTCACTCTGACTTTATATGGTTTGATCTCACTAAGGTTTAAGGAGGACCAGTTGGAAATAGGCATGTTAAGATCACATTGCATGAAATTTCCATGCTACACATCCACACTTGATCTTTGTCATTAGTTGCATTGATATATGTGATCATTGATGGGTCTACTTACGAAATATGTAATGACGATCGCTTTGATTCTATATTGGTGCAATTAATGGACAAGATTGTTAATATACATAAAGTTTTGATAGCTAAAACTCATGAGCTCATAAAGTATAATTCAAATTTATAAAGTAACGTATATATATAGCCTAAGTGGGAGATTGTTAGAGTAAAATTTAATATATGGGCTTATAGATAAAATAAATATGAATTATAGGCTATCAAATAAAAGTAGGCCAATTAAAGTCATTAATTTAAGTTTTGGGGCCTTACTAATGTATTATTAAAGTGTGGGTTTTATTGTGTAGAGACAAGCGTAATTTCTATTTTTATGATGGATTAAAATAGAAATATACGAAATATGAAAAGACACGATTGTGTTATAAATAGGGGTCATGGTCCCTAGATCACACAACACCAATCTTCTGATTCCCATTGTCAGAGAGAAATTTAGAGAGGAAATAAAAGTGTTGATCTGGAAGAGCATAAGACCTCAGACTCAGATATTTTAACTTTCTGCCATGGATTCAGGTACGCTTCCGCAAAATCAATATTTATATTTCTTGATAATTCAATATGAATGTTCCTGTTTGTGCGATAGTTTTCACAAAATAGAAATTAATCCATCATATTTATGTCATGTAACAACTTGGGAGATATGATTTTCTGAATGCTCAATGAGACTAGGCCGCAAGTGATGCCTCCCATATCCAACAATTGAATTGGAGGGTATAATAAATTATTCTTTGTTATGTTTAACATCTAATACTTTATTTTCCTTATTGATATTTAAATGCCCTGTATTTTTATTATTATCTTTTTTATTTATCCGGTTACATGAAGCTTCATTTTTTAACCAAATATTAGGAATTGATGAGGACAAAAAACTCAATGGAGTTTCAAGCTTGAATTAAATAATTTACATTTCAGGTTGATACTTATGTTCACACCTTCTCTTACAATATGATTTTAGTACATTACTGTGTGACCGAGTCATATAAATTTGAATTATAAGATTTGTATTCGTAGTTAGAAAATAAAATTGAATTCTCAATTTTATTAAATATAACTATCTTCTAAAAGTTATAGCAACATAAATTTATTATTACCCATATTATATATATAAAATAAGGTGTTGCAGTATTTATGGAATATATTTAATAGCCTAGTATCTCAATTTAATTATTACGAGACAACATATTTGAATAAACCTCATAAAATCTAAAATTACTAAGTGCGAAAAGGAATTCGTCTAGAGAAAATGTCATGATTTTCACCAATGATTTGTGAACATGTTCGAATCTTAGTTTCCCCATCGAATCAAGTTAATTGTGGTATACTAATATAAGTTTTCTGAAATCAAATAGTGCAAACTTATTTGGTTATATACACTTAGATATTAAATAATGTTATCCCCCACCGGAGTCACTAATATTTTATGTGGGACCAAAGTATCAATTATATAGTTTTATTTGACATTATATTGTACACAACTTAATTTTTACGAAAAATTGCACCTATCTCCTTTAACTATCTCGGGTTTACAGGTCATCCTCCTTAAAAAAAATACCCGACAAACTTACCCCCTTAACTATCATTTTGTTGCAATTAAGCTCAGAAATCGGGTTCCCTCATTTTTTACACAATTTTACTAAAATACCCCTTACCTAATTTAAAAATCCAAAACTAAAAAAATAAAACAACAAAACAATTGAAAAACAAACTCCATCCGAATTGAATTAATTGTGGTGTGCCAATATAAGTTTTATAAAATCAAATCGTCCAGACTTATTTGGTTATATACACTTACATACTAAATAATGTTATCCCCCCACCGAAGTGACTACTATTTTAGGTGAGACCAAAGTATAAATTATATAGTTTTATTTAACATTATATTGTACATGACTTAATTTTTTGAAAAAAAATACACCTAGCCCCCTTCAACTATCTTAGGTTTACGGGTCACCCCCTATAATAATACCCAATAAACTCATTCCCTTAACTATCATTTCATTGTAATTAAGCTCAAAAACCGGGTTCCCTCCATCTTTACAAAATTTGACTAAAATACACCTCACCCAATTTAAAAATCCAAAAAAAAAAAAAAAACTAAAACTAAGAAACAAAACAAAACAAATAAATAAAAATTCAAACCTAATTTCAAAATTCAAACCCCTCCCACTCTCACCAATACACCCATCTCCACCTCTACTACATACACGCCGACCTCCACCTCTCACCAACACACCGGAACAAACTCACTGTAAAAAACCCACACCCCCCCCCCCCCCCCCACTGCCGGTGGTGGAGGTTTATGGCAGGTTGTGGATGTGGGTTTGGGAAGCACAACCAAATACACCATCACTGATTTCACCACATATGCATCCCGGTTTCTCCATTAAAACCACCATCAAAGCCAAACACCACCTAGAAAATAATAAATCCCAAATTCTCCAAATCAATTCACCATAGCTGATTTCACCACATATGCATATAGATTCGAACAAATCCTGATTTCTCAAATCCAATGACCCCAAATTCGAATTCGATTTCACAATTGTGCACCCAATTCAATTTTGTTTTTTTTCTTTGTTTTCCTTTTCGTTATATGTTTTGTTTTTTGTTAGTCGATTGTGCGTGTGCGCGCGCGTGTGTGTGTGTGTGTGTGTGTGTGTGTGTGTGTGTGTGTGTGTGAGAGAGAGAGAGAGAGAGAGAGAGAGGTGGAGGTTCTGTAATCATAATTTGATTTTAGATTAAAATTAATCTTTGATATAATCTAAATCAATGAACATGAATTCCCAAGAAATTCTTCTTAATACTATCATATAGTCAGAATCATACATTTCTCCATTTCGGAAAAGATATAGACCAATTTGAGTTGATTTCGGAACTCTTCAATCACCGACTTCAATCTTCTTGATTCTTAATCGAATTCTCAAAAGGTGTGAGAATTCTCAATTTCAGATTTCTCTATCTCCCAATAGAAGTTGTGTGTTATGAGGTATTCTAGATGGAGTAGAGGGCATCCTTATATAGGTAAGAAAAGGCTAAAATTGACCTTTCATTTACCTGACGTTTCACCTTCCATCAAGGTGAAAAGATAGATAAGTTCACAGCTCTTGTCACATGTTAAATATATGTAGTCACACTTATAATGGACCACATTAATAGGAAACTTAAAATTCATTTTTCCTTTAATTGTCTATTTAAAAATGAAATATTCCAAATGTCTCCCACTTGGTCCTTATAAGTGACCTTTCATAATTCAATATCATTATCACGCAATTAGTGATAAACTCTATTTCTATAATCAAATTATTCACTGATGTGAGTTATGACATTTCCATGCTATTCAAGAGTATAGTTCCTTCCATATACTCCGATACCAATGCTTCATTTAATCATTGCCCATAATTTGTGTTAACATAATGGCCTCATAATGTCCTTTTGAATAAGGACTATTTCTGTCATACAATTCTTCACAATAATATGCATGCATTTATTAAGACAAAAATGATAGAAATCAAAATCACTTTTGTTGAATTCAATTAGTAGTGTCAAACAACTAAGCTAATAGTAATAAATCAAACTACTCGAGACCCATCTCTTCGATATGTTTTATAAAGGTTTTCAGAAATAATCCTTTCGTAAGAGGATATTCTAATTATCACTCATACTAATGTGATCAATTGACACTCGTTGTTTCTGAACTTCTTCTTTTACTGTTAGGTATTTTATCTCGATATGCTTAGCTGCCTTAGTATACCTATCATTCTTCATAAAGAATATTGCAACGACATTATCATAATATTTTTGCGGCTTGGTAATAGTGTCGACAACTCCAAGTCCCAAAATGAAGTCACGTTGCCAAAATACATAAGTTGTAGTATCAAAGCATGCAACAAACTCAATTTTCAGAATAGTTAATGGATGGATTGTGTTGCAATCCTTCATTATATTGGTCGTTAAACCAAAGCGAACACACTTAAAACAAGAGTGAACTTCATACTATCCGTATAACTGGTAAATCCAAGTCATAATGAACGTTCATATTTAAATGAACAGATATCCTAAATGTGAGCATATAGTCTTTCAAGTATATCATTACTTCATATATAACTCTTAAACGCATATAAATTTATTTTGTTTCTCTACTTTCTAAATCCATGCTTGTATATATAGAATATATATAAACTTGTTCCCGCTGATCTTAAGGTGTAAACAAATATACAATGGTTAAAAAACATAATGATATTATTTCTTAATATACATCACGTGGGAAATTTATGTTTATACAATGATATCTTAAACATATTCACATGGTTTATGACACTCCAAAGTAGTTTTCACATCCACTTAATGTAACTCTCAATCATAACGAGCTCTTAATGTTATAAGAATTCCATGTCCTTAGATATAATTGAGAATATTCATTTATAAACGTTTTCTCATTAACGGTGAGATATTTTACTACAATTTATCTTTATATCCTTTTAATTACTGTTAGCGTCGCTTTTGGTCTTAATGACACACTCATACCTGACTTTAATTCATCAATTATTTAATTCAACGAGATCCTAAGCTTAGTTTTAGTTTATTAGTTTCACTTCTTATGACTTGTGAAAATAAAAATAGATCATTATTTATCCATATGCCAAATTCATGTTCATACGGATACATCACATAATCATTTAGGATCTTCTTAATACTATTCCTTATGATTTTATCTACATTTCTCTCACGGTAACAATACTATCATATAGTCGTTGATCATTTATTTGTTACGCTACGATTATGATGCATGATCAAAACAATCTTTAAAAGAAATATGTCCATACAAAACATCAAAAGGAATACCATAACCTTCGAAAAATCCCTCACGATCAAGTCTACATAAACATTATCCAAGAAAATTAAAAAACATTGAGAGTTTATGAAAAATAAATGTCGATTTGATTTCCCAAGAACAAATGAAAAACAATCTTATTAGAATTTGTAGTTGGTTTTATGAAGAATCCTTGCATCGAATTTAAACATATTCGTAGCACCCTAAATTTAATTTGAATCATACGCATGTTAAATATTTAAAATTCTTTTCGAACTTTACATTATGTTTCACACAATATACCTTAACGTTCTTGAACATGTAACATAATAGGCACCTACTAATGTTAAAACGATGGATCATCTGTACGTATAATCTTTAGCTTTATTAGTTTGAGTGTGCCACATCAGTTGTATTAAAATAACACTTAATCTATTTAATTTCTTCAAACTTTATATATAATATTCCATGCATTGTTCATCAATAGTAGTGGACTCATAATTAAAGTTCCATATAAAGATCTAATACGATGATTGAAACTTAACTCTTTACTTCATTATAAGAAGTTAGTCTTTAGATGATTAAAGAGATGAGATATGCAGTTTTAGAAAACAAAATGGGATACAATAATGTTATAAAATAATGAGATAAACTGCTCACTTCATTAATGCTTTGATTTAACAACACACATATCGATAACATAATAATGCATTGAATGCATAATCATGACTTTTCTTCAGTGGTAACTATGAAATATTGATTATATGATGCTTGTAGATTACTTTATTAGGTATAATGTTATTTCATTAGACGTACACGATATTTGTGGATAACTTAGTTTCACATACTATGATAATGTATGTGATCTTTGATGTTCATTCAATCACTCAAAATAAATTCCCTATAAGGAATAACTTTGCTTGAATAAATAAACTCAATATATCCCATTAATATCTTTATAATTATGAGCATCATGAATTACTATTGCCATCATCTTTACATTTAATATTCATTGCCATTCTAGTTAGGTCACCGTGGTGACTACCAAATATTTCATAATATGAATATTACATTAAGTAAATACTTACGTACACAAGTTAATAAATTTTTTACTTATGTTCATTAAATATCCCATGAGTAATGAACTAAATTATTCATAGTTCATATACTTAATTAGTGATATCATAGTAAAAGAAACTATGACATCTACGTTTGATGACAATTATTACCTTCCCAAAATACATATTACCACTTCCTTTTTGCTCAATTATTGTAATTGGACATGTAGGATACCGAATCACAATAATTGAATAAATAATAATATATATGCAATACCATAAAGTATCAACATCCTACATTCAATATCATACATGGACCCGTAAGCAACCAAAATATGCATTATGTGAACACATTAGTCCAATATTTATCTCTTCTGGAATGGAGCACTTTAATGAACAGCAAAGCTTATATTATATAAATATTTGAGATACACATACATGTGCAAAATTCCCGTAATATATGAATAAATTATATTATTATCTATTGCTTAATTTGAAATTTAAGAAATGTTTTAATTTGGCGTAATGTGAAAATTAAATAGATAGGGGACTTGCTTAAGACATTGAGTGAATAATAATAAATGAGTGAAAAATCAATAATTTATTTTCACCTCATCATGCATAATATCAAAATTTATGTATGAGGAGTAAAATACAAAAATTGATCCCAAACCCCTTCATGGTTATATGAATGCACAATATTAATATATTGAAGAGAACACTAGATTAATAAACATGTTCACTTTATGAATAACACACAACAATAAGTTGCAAGGGTAGAATATTTGATTTATTGACTTAAATAATTTGATAGATTACTTCAAATAATGTTAACACTATGGAATCTGTGTTAATCATCACATAATATTAACATTACTAAGTAATTCTATCCCTTTAATTTATATGGTCACGGACCTATAAATTCTGACAATTGTATTTGTTGCCTAAAATTTTCATAATATGACTATACAATCTTGATGTCAATGTATTCAATATTCACAAAAATTCAAATATTTGTTTGATTAAAATATCACCACGTGTTGCGCTTCAATTCAATCTTATAACAAACAATTGGATAATTCAAAATGACTATTAGTATGATATCTACACATATACAATCCCAGCTTATGTTTTAGACTTTGATGAAACTTAATGATACATTCTTATAAGTCTCTAATTTCAATTCCTTTAATATCCAATAATGTTAATTATATTCTGTATTTTATAATTAACAAGAACCATCATGAATATTAAAAGAATAAAATAACTCATACGGTGATTAAACTCACATAAAATATTATAACTATCGAAAATTTTGGCAAAAATGAGTTAATAACATAGACTTTAAGAAAAATGTCCCAAAAATCCAAATTTTTTAACGAAACTTTAATATCAATCTTTATTTGGGAGTAATATGCCTTTAGATTATTTCTAAAAACGACAAAAATGGGTTTTGAGGCCTTAGACAACCTCGGATTACCGAAAAACACGTTACATCATGACCGAAGGTGGTGAAAATTGATTGTTGGACGTTTTCTGATCAAACCACAAAGTTTCAAGTCTATCTGACACCGAAAATTTTGAAAAGCACTATTCATCGCGGAAAAAATATGTCCTAAACCACTATTTAGTTCCATAATCGACAGTTTTCATAATTTTGAGGATCAAATACTGTTATTTATCATTAATGGTTTACAAAAGGTCCGATTGACATGAAAAGGTGACATAAAAAGGGATAAGACATAATGGACATTTTATTTATGTAATGAGGATTTCAAAAAAAAAAATCCCACAAATTTATTATTTAATTCCACCATCTGTAAAGGAATTCTAACAAACTGCTCGGTTTCGAATTAAAAATAAAATTTTCTAACGTATATTAACAATCATCATGTAATATACATAAAATAGTATATTATAATTCCAGAAACTCAAATTTTCAAAATTCCAATGGTCTAGAATTTTCGAATTCCAAAGATCCAAAAAAACCAGAATTCCAACGGTCCAATTCCAAAGGTATAAGATTTTAGAATTTTTAAAATAAAAATTTTAGATTTCAAATCTAAAAATGTTAGAGTACTACATGATTCAATTATGAATATTATTAGAATAAAAACTCATAGCTCTGATACCATATGTAAACCTAATTTGGTTTAGATTAAAATTGATCTTTGATATAATCTAAATCAATAAACATGAATTCCCAAGAAATTCTTCTTAATACTATCACATAGTCAGAATCTACCGTTCTCCATTTCGAAAAAGATATAGACTGGTTTGAGTTGATTACAAAACTCTTCAATCACCGAGTTGAATCTTCTTGATCCTTAATCGAATTCTCAAAAGGGGGTGAGAATTCTCAATTTCGAATTTCTCTCCTAGATGGAGTAGAGGGCCTTCTTATATAGGTGAGTGAGAGCCGAAATTAATCTTTCGTTTACCTGACCTTTCACCTTCCATCAAGGTGGAAAGACAGATAAGTCTATAGGTTTTGTCACATGTTAAATGTATGTACGCTTATTATGAACCGCATTAATAGGAAACTTAAAATTCGTTTTTCCTTTAATTAGCTATTTAAAAAAGAAATATTCCAACAGGTTCGGGTCGGTGTGGGGAGGGGAGGGGAGCTTGGGAATAAGATAACTATGGTGGTGAAAACTAGAGAGTGGCAGAAGCGGAGGGGGTTTGTTTTTCAATTGTTTTATTTTTTTTGTTTTGGATTTTTAAATTGGTTGGGGGTAATTTAGTCAAATTATGTAAAAAATGGAGGGGATCCAGTTTCTGAATTTAATTGTAACGAAATTATAGTTAAGGGAGTGAATTTGTCAGGTATTTTTTAGGAGTGACACGTAAACCTAAGATAATTGAAGGGGCAAGGTGCAATTTTCCCTAATTTTTACTTACACCATGTGATCCACTAAAAATGAACTGTCTAACACCGATCACCAAAACTTTCACATCACGCCTATTTTAGAAAACTTTCACCTCACCCTATTGTTGTTTATCAAATGTTTGTACCCTGCCAACTAATTATGGCGAGTTTATCAAAATAAAACTATAGAAAAATAAATGCACCAAGCAACTTACTAAGTATTTTCAAATTATACACAAGTATGTTAAAAGAAAAAGAGGTGGTTGAAAAAAAGAATTTGTAAATGTTAAAATGATTTTAAAATTACATTTGGTTGATTGACATGAAAATTCTAAATTGGGTGAAATAAAATAATTGTTTTATGAATATAAAATTACCCTTTATACAAGGATCATTCAACAAAAAGCTCATCAATTTTTTTTTTATTAACGTTTATTTTAATTCTTTATTTTTTTTCCAAAAAGTTTTCCATGGTATAAAACGCTTGCCATCACTCTTTATTCTCTTATTTTAAATCCTAAAAAGGAAAAAACTAAGAAATTGACAACAAAAATTTGAGAACATAAAAAATCGAAGTGATCTGAAATACGAAATGTACTCAAGTCTGGACACTATATACTAAAATGCACCCTTTCTAGAATGACATGCATGTAATGCTTAATCACATGATGACAGCATAAGGTCATCAGAGCATCATTTATGTGATTTCGAACCTTCTGTTTTCAGTTAATTATGCAACACTTGCCAACCAATTACTATAATGATGGATTACTACTTTGTTTGACCAACTTTAAAATAAGCTATACAGTTTGCTCCGCTTGAACAAGACCTGCCAATGATCCACGTATGGGACCATGTCAACGCCAAACAATCCATTCAAGATCTTCACATGCTTTACTTCATGGTGGCCGTTTAAGTGCGCCTAAAAATCAGTCGCCAGTACCAACGTCTTTCTACAACACGGAATTATATTGAATGTTACCACGTATTGTGAGGTTATGTAATCGTTAATATATAGTCTCATTTAATTTAAAAAAGGAAGAAACAAATCCTTTGTATGCAGATGTTTTCTTAATTCAGTGGCTGTGTTTATGTTTCAAAAAAAAAAAAAATTGCATAAAAAGGAAACATAAAATCTTTTATTCCAATCTTAAAGGTTAATTACACTTACTCCTCCAGAAATTTTAGAAAAATAGGAAGAAATGTGTCATATCTTTCCGTATACCTTATCAACAAAGTACTCAAAAACAAGTGATGACTACTAGATGAAGATGCTTCCTTTCCATCAAAACATCTTCCATTCCTCTCCCCCCATGTCATCCAGAAGATATAGTGCGAAACCATTCTCCAAATTTTCTTGACCCCTTTCCATCCCATTGGAGGATTCCAAGCCTCTAGCACAACCCTCACCGACTTGGGCAATACCTAATGAATCCGTCTAAGAGACACAAAAAGGTCCCACAATCCCCTCATCACCCTGTAGTGCAATAGTAAATGATTAATCGCTTCTTTCTCCTCCTTACACAAACAACATGTGACACCTCGCTCAATTAAATACCGGGTGATCAGTAATTTATTAAATTAAATCATAATATCCAGTCGGTTCATTCTTAGTATCACTGTCGAAAAATAATGTCCGTATTAATCATCTAATAATAATTAAGCTAGTGTCAAAAATTTAAATTTAAATTTAGTAAAATTCATTTTAATAATATAAACAATTGATCAAGTAATCCATTCCACAATAATGAATAATAATTAAGTGACATCACAACTGAACTCAATGTAACTGGAATTAAACTCTCCAATTTAAATGTCTCAATACCACCATCCAAATAAAACCGATTATAAAAATACCGACATAACTAAATACAATGTCTGAGATAGAAATGGAATAACTAGAACCCTGGGCGGCATTACCTAAATGAAATAGATACTACAGGCGCCTGAATCAAAAGAATGGAAGCGTCTAAACAAAGTATGTAACTCCCATAACATCCATAGTACATCTAATATCCAATACTCTACGCTGGGAGTCCCATTGGCTGGACACCTAATATAAGAGATACAAGAGAGAAGAGAATATGCAAGGAAACGGGTCAGATCCCGATTGTAAAATATTTTTAAAATGGCAAGTGCTTAACAAGTGCATGTGACACCCCGCCTAATAAAATAACGGGTGATCAGTCCTATACCAAATTAAAATAGAAATCCCAGTTGGTTCATCCTTAGCATCACTGTCAAAAATCTTTTTAAAACTTACTAACCACCTAGTATTCCAAAAAGCTGGTGCCAAATTTTATCTTTTTAATTAAACAACCAATAACATGCGAAAAGATAATATGAGTCATACACCACGACTGAATTAAATCAACTGAATAAATAATAAACTACATGCCGAATAAACCATCGGTCCCCAAAGTAAATAGTCCAATACAAATATTCAACACCTGAATAAAATAAATCTGAAAACTGTACGGAAAGTTTGGGCGACATGCCCTAAATAAAACTGAAACTGATAAATGATTCCTACTCTAGGAATGAATGAACGATGCCTCTAATCCAAGCTCCTGCTAGCATCCACATATCTCGCAGCTCCGTGTCCCTGGAATAGAATATCAAGTTTGACGTCCTTGTGGATGGACACCTAAAAGATTTTGAAAATAATTTTATATCAAGGGTTAAACCCAAAATATTTTGAAAATATTTAGTAAGTGAACGCACCCATGACTTGTTGTAGTGGCTGTACATCCAAGACCTCGTCCTGTAGTTGATCCCTGCCTCGCTTAAGACAATCTCTCTTCACGTGTCCCGCTTCCCCACAAACGAAACACCTCTTAATAAATTCACCCTGCCACTGATCGCTTCCTTGCTGGCCCTGTCGGAAGTTCTGGCCATCCTGTCGATAGCCTCCAGACCTAAATCGCTTGGCCTGATTCCTCTGTCGGGAATCCTGCCCCTGATGTCCCCTTGTCTGCTGCTGGGATACCCCACTGGTACTGTTCCCTCCCGCTTTATCCGACTGACTGGATTCCACTCCCCTCTAGCTTCCTCTCATGTGGAAGCGATATTCCTGACAGTGTAGGAGTGTTGCATTAACGACGTCCGTATAAGCTAGTAAAGCGGGATTACCAATCAAATGTTGTCTGATCCTCCAGACTAACCCATCCATGAACTTTGACTTCTTTCTTTCTTCATCAAGTACCTCATCCGGTACAAAATTTGCCAAACGAGTGAATTCTTCCTCGTAATCGGCCACTGAATGGTCCCCCTGAGTCACTCACTGAATTTTCTCCTCATTTCAGCCTCGACTGCTGGCGAGAAATACTGGCGGTCGAACCGAACCCGAAACTCTGCAATAGTTAATGTATCCCTTTTCTCAACTATGGTGATCGACTCCCACCACTGTAGCGCTGCTTCCACTAACCTAAAAGTGGCTAGCATTTTCTTCTGCACTTCGTTGCAATCTACCATGCGTAGGTGATGCTGGATATACCTCTTCCACTAACATGCTAGCACCACATCTGAACCCCCTCAAAACTCTGGTGGGTGGCCCTTTTGAAAGACCTCTCGTACTTGCTGTCACTCCGACTGCCCCTGGTAAACCTGAACATCCGGTTTCACTGACGCCTGTGGCTGATCTCGTGAAAAGTACCTTGCCATTCCGATCATCGTCGCTTGAACTGCCTGTATTACTAATTCAGTTACCTGTGCAGCTGAAATCATCTCTGGCAGTTGCTACGGTAACTCTGGCTCCTGGTGAGCCTCCCTAGTCTCATCTCCCCCTGCTGCCCTAGCTGCTCTCTCTCTCCTGGGCGGCATCTGAAATGAGAATCGAAACGTATGAGTTCACCATCAATTATAAAGTAGTTTGCAGAAGAACGAAAATGCGCATACGTATAAGAATAGTACCATCCTATGATAGGGATCTACATTAAAGGATGCTAAGATAAAATGTGAAAAGCTGCACAGATCCTAAGGACACTAGAACCTGATGCTCTGATACCATCTGTGACACCCCGCCTAATAAAATACCGGGTGATAAGTCCTATACCAAATTAAAACAGGAATCCCAGTTGGATCATCCTTAGCACCACTGTCGAAAACTTTTTAAAACTTACTAACCACCTAGTATTCCAAAAGCTGGTGCCAATTTTAACTTTTTAATTAAACAACCAATAACACGCGGAAAGATAATATGAGTCATACACCATGACTGAATTAAATCAACTGAATAAATAATAAACTACATGCCGAATAAACCATCGGTCACCAAAGTAAATAGTCTAATACAAATATTCAACACCTGAATAAAATAAATCTGAAAACTGTACTGAAAGTCTGGGCGACGTGCCCTAAATAAAGCTGAAACTGATAAATGATTCCTACTCTAGGAATGAATGAATGATGCGTCTAATTCAAGCTCCTGCTAGCATCCACATATGCCGCAGCTCTATGTCCCTGGAATAGAATATCAAGTCTGGCGTCCCTGTGGCTGGACACCTAAAAAGTTTTGAAAATAATTTTATAGCAAGGGTTAGAACCCAAAACATTTTGAAAATATTTAGCAAGCGAATTAACTGCAGTAATTTAAAATTCATGAATGCGCTTCATATTGAAGTTATTATCGCACTCCCTAAGGGACATACTCACCCCTCCACTAATGTGCACACCTAACGGTTACCTTAACCCCACCTAGTTGTACTACCCCGTACAACTAGTCTTGGTATAATCTCCCCTTGCCATACTACTCTAACCCGAGTATAATAATTCCTGGATTATAATTTATCTCACCAATTAACTTAATTAATTCATTTTAAATCATAACCTATAACCGTGACACAAGTTATATAAAGTATATACATCACACACTGTATTATTTTCCGCATATAATATTTACTACCTTTATATATACGTACCTTTACTAAGAACAACCACACATATATATATGTACATCCATCCTTCCGAGTATACCCTCACCGGATGATTTCCTCTAAAGTACTATCTCACTAGGGTGTGGTCACGTAACCTAGTTCCCCAAGTTGGAATCGCTCACCAACCAGGCCCAAAATATAAACGTAGTGGAGGCGGTCATATTCCTTTCCTGAAAGTGAGATAAACCCCTCATCCATATACCAGACACTATGACCTCGGGATATACTCGCCCTACTCCTCAAACTATGAGATTCACCCACATCGCGCAACCTCCCTTGATAGCACTAGAGTATATAAATTAAATAATTATCTAGTCACTGATATTTAATAGCACACACAATATTTACACACACACACACACACACACACACACACACACACACATATATATATATATATATATATATATATATATATATATATATATATATATATATATATATATATATACTATCACTACACCTTATATATATAATATAAACCCCGGCTTTACCGTATACTCAAAAACCCGTAACACTAGCCTGTAATTTCCCGAATCTCTAGCCCGACTCAACTTAATTAATTTTCTCACTTATTAATTTATCATCTCCCCGAGTCTATTGTCCGACTCTAATTTATTTAATTCACACGTCAATTAATATAATAGTTCCTCCCGATTCTATGGTCCAACTCTAATATAAATACTTTGCGCATTAATTTTTATAATATTTACCTGAGTCTATGATTCGACTCTAATTTAATTAATTTACACATTAATTAATTTATCTCCTTGTGTCACTCAAACGACAACTGGACTCGCTCACTTAGCCCATAACTTAATATTTCCTAAGTCTATATTCCCACTTTAAATTAATTTGTTTATCTCCATAATTAATTTAACACCTTGGCGTCGCTCAACCAATATTCCTGGACTTTCTCACTCTATCCATATATAATTAATTTGGGATCTAATTTCCCAAATTTATCCATAAAGTGCCTCACGTAAATCCTCCCTAACTCCAATTACTTTTTCCTATAATTTTTAGGAATATGTGCTTCATAATTATTTAATATTTAAACAATGCATGGAAATGAAGTTTTAAATTAATTTCCCTTTATATATAAAACTGAACGAACTGTCAAAATTCTCGGACCATTGATCGATCGATCCCCTGGGTCGATCGATCGATCGAACAGGTATTCGTCTCTCCGGCTTGCTGTTTCAGCCATTGATGAACCCTCAAGCTTTTTGTTCCTTCCCAAACCCTTACCCAATCACAACTACATTACCTCCACATAAGAAAATGGTCTAAACATCCTAGAGACCTTAATTCATCATCAAATTCCATTAATTCCAACTTTTTCCCGATTTGGGTTTTATACAGGTTTCAAATCTCCAATACAAATTTCATTCCTATTAACAGAAATTAACCATAGATTCTTATTGGTTTTAACATATGATTCATACCTCTACATTCCAGAATCATAAAAATAACAAATTTCACCCTTAATTCCATTAAAGTATATCAATTACCGAAAACCCATTTTTTACATGAATACCCACCCAAAACGAATTTTGGTTTACACCTCCCATAATATGAATTAATTATCATCAATTTAAGAATTCACAACAGTTAACCACTTGCCTCTAATTGTTCTAGAGTCTGATCTATTGGCGTAGAGAAGGTGTCGATGACGAACACTCACTTTGTCCCTCGATTTGTCTCCAAAAAGGTCCCCAATTTGCTTCTTGATTTGTTTCCTCTGTGTCTCTCTCAAACCCTAGGTTTAGAATTATTAACTGTTGTTCAACACTTCCCCAATTAGGTTTAAAACCCCTAATCCCGTTTTTGGCCACATGGGCCAATTAAAATGACTCGAATCACCCCGTGTGGCCCGATTATGCCAAAAAATGTCACGAGACCCGATTACTACTCCCGAGTACTCTTTTCTGACTATCTCGACCCATCTGGACTCAACCGTTCACTCAGAATTGTCATTCGAAATACTTTATGACATTCTCCAATTTTGAACTCAAAATGCGACACACGAAATATCGAACAATTAAACTTAAAGTCGCCAAATATAAATAATTCTTTCCACTCAA